>CM053026.1:393816152-394416152 GCA_028564925.1 Lithobates sylvaticus
TCAGAGGAAGATGGAGTGTCCTTAAAAAACTATTTTAGGGACTTAGGAGCTAAATTGAGGAAAAGGACCGCCAAGGTAGTATTCTCAGAAATACTACCAGTACCTCGAGCCACACCAGAAATGCAGAGGGAGAATATAAGTAAACAAGTGGCTGAGGAGCTGGTGTAGAAAGGAGGGGTTTGGGTCCCTGGAGAACTGGGCCGACTTCTCAGTCGGTTACCAGCTCTATAGAAGGGAAGGACTGCACCTAAATGAGGAGGGTGCAGATCTACTGGGAGTGAAGATGAACAAAAAATTTGAGGGGCGGACAAGATGGGAGAACTAGAGCTACTGTTCGAAGAGGATTTCGATTTTGTCGGGGAATTTCAGAGACTGGGTTCAATAGCTCTCATGATTGGCTGGCAACCATTCAAGGGTATTCCCTATATCGCAGAGATAGAGAGGGTAAAAAAGGGGGAGGGGTATGCCTGTATATCAAAAATGAAGTAAAAGTGAATGTGAGAAACGACTTCACTAAGGGAGAAAGGGAGGAGGTGGAATCCTTATGGGTAGAGCTACAAAGGGAGGAAACTCAGGGGAAAGTAATACTGGGAGTATGCTATAGGCCCCCTAACCAGAGGGAGGAGATGGACCTCCTATCACAATTTGGATTAGTGGCAAGGATGGGAAGTGTCAATATAATGGGGGATTTTAATTATCCAGACATAGATTGGGTGGATGGAACCTTGCATTCATCTAAGGCTCGCCAGTTCCTAAATGGCTTGCAGGACAATTTCATGGGTCAGATGGTAAATGCACCAACTAGAAACAAAGCGTTAGTAGACCTACTGATTACCAACAATACAATCACAGATCACAGATGTGGAAATACGGGGCAATTTAGCAAACAGGGATCACAGGTCAATTAGTTTCAGTATAAATCACACAAATGGGAAACATAAGGGGAATACAAAGACACTGAATTTCAAAAGAGCCAACTTCCCTAAACAACGATCCTTGCTAGAAGATACTAATTGGGATAAAATCTTAGGCACAAAGAACATGGAGGAAAAATGGGTAAGCTTTAAGAGCATATTAAATAAGGGCATTAGCCAGTGCATCCCAATGGGAAATTTTTTTAAAAGAGCCAATAAAAGTCCTGGGTGGCTTAAATCAAACGTAAAAATACATATATAAGCAAAGGAGAAGGCCTTCAAAAAAATACAAGGCTGAGGGATCATCAGCATTCCAACTTTACAAAGAATGCAAGAAATTTAAGGGTGCAATCAGGGCGACTAAGATAGAACACAAAAGTCACATAGCAGAGGAGAGTAAAAAAAAATCTCAAGAAATAATTTAAGTACATAAATAGTAAGAAATGGAGATCAGATCATATTGGTCCCATAAAGTATGATGAAGGGAATCTGGTTACTAAGGACGGAGAGATGGCGAAGGTATTGAATTTATTCTTGTCCTCGGTCTTCATGAGGGAATCGGGGGGCTTCAGTAACCAAAACTACAATGTTTATCCTCATGACATGTCACAGGAAGCACCCTCTTGGCTAATAGAGGACAGAATTAGAAATGGACTTGAAAAACTTAACATTAATAAGTCACCGGGACCAGATGGCTTGTACCCCAGTGTCCTTAAGGAACTCAGTCAAGTAATTGCCAAATCATTGTTCCCAATTTTTACGAACAGTCTACTGACTGGAATGTTACCAGCTGATTGAAGAAAAAACAATGTAGCACCAATATTTAAAAAAGGGCCAAGATACATCCCTGGGAATTACAGACCAGTTAGCCTAACATCATTTTTATGCAAGCTCTTGGAGGGGATGATAAGGGACTATATACAAGATTTTAGTAATGACAACGGTATCATTAGCAGCAATCAGCATGGATCCATGAGGTGAGCTGCCATCTAGATAAAGGAAGGCCCGTAGACGTGGTGTATCTGGATTTTGAAAAAGCATTTGATACAGTTCCCCATAAATGTTTACTGTACAAAGGATTGAAAACTGGCTACAGGGGCGAGTTCACATGGGACAAAATGGTTCAACTGTTTTACGTTAGGCCTCTGCTAGGGTTGCACCGATACCACTCAATTAAGACCAAGTACTGATACTTTTTTAAATGTCATGTGACAGTGGCACTAATATGCAGCACTGAGAGTGGACACAGTCAATGTTTTTTTTTATTTTATTTAAATTTAAATATTTTTTAAAATATTTTTTTTATTACAATTCTTTATCTATTTTTTTATCAGTCCTTTGGTGAGATATCAAGGGTCTAAGCCGAGACCCCCAACATCTCCCCTTTGAGACAGGGAAAGGGACTGAGGACACAGATTCCCCAGTCCTTTTCTCTGCACTGAAAATTAATGGACAGGAGACAGAGGCTCCTCTCCATTCGTAAACTGAAGCATCGTAAGCACAGTTTACAATGCTCAATTATGAATGAACAGAGCCAGTGACTCTGCATTCAGAAAAAGAAGGGGCCCGTAAATGACAGATTCCGGCTCCTTCCTCCGCTCTCCATCCTGACAGATCCAGAATGGGACCGGGGGAGGGGAGGTTTCTAGGAGCACAGAGGGGGACCAGAGCAGACCCGGGAAGCCGAAGGACCTGGGGAGCCGCACAGAGGGGGACCAGAGCAGACCTGGGGAGCCGGCAGAGCTGCAGGACGACACCGGGGGGGGGGGGGGGGCAGGAAAAGCACAGAGGGGGGACCAGAGCAGACCCGGGGAGCCGCAGGACACAGGGGGAGACCGGAAAAGCACAGAGGGTGACCAGAGCAGACCCGAGGAGCCGCAGGAGGACACATGGGACAGTCGGGATGATCGGTGCGGGCAATTACAAGCACCGATCTCCCTGTATACCTTTTAATAAAGCAGCTGAAAGCCACGGAAGGGAGAGGAGGAGAAGACACTGTCAGCTGATTTTTTAAAATGTAACGAGTAAGCACAGGATCAAACCTGTATTTGCTACCATCCTGTGGTATCATTCCATGTTTTATTGACTCAAGAATAACTTTCCAGTACCTTGGTGTGCAGCCATCCATTTCTTCATTGTATTCGTGTGCGGCCAGCAAACCGAGGTTTGCTCCCGTAGGAAGAGTCCTTTCCCCCTGCCCGCCCCCCCCCCGCTACGCTGAGGATGCAGGTATCGGGTCAAGTATCAGAGCATTTGCACGAGTACAAGTACTCGTGCAAATGCTTGGTAACGGCACCGATACTAGTATCGGTACAACCCTAACTTCTACCCTTTTCTGAAAAAATTGGATTTGTTGAATTACTGTTTATAGGCATTTCTTGCTATACATAGGGTTGCAGAATTTAACTAATGGTGTTTAAGTGTAACTAAAGTAAAAAATGTATTGTTTCATTTTGGATAAAGAGAGTTATAACCCGTCAGATTTAGTTTTCTCCCCTATCTGGGGAGATTTCTGTTCACTTCATGTCAAAACAGAAAGAGAGAGGAAATTCCTACAAAATTAGGCAATCCCAGAATTAGTGTCCTCATTGGAAAATTCCCCCTCTATTACTTTTCTGATGTCAACCCAACTATTTCTCCCACCTAATGCAACAGCTATCCTTCAAGCTGCACTTCTTGCTCTCCTTCCTATGAAGAATCCAAAAGGGGACAGGTGTATGCTGTTGCTTACTCTTTCACCTAGCCAGGACAACTACTGGCCATATAGATCAGGAGTCTACAATCTTTTTAAAGAGCCAGTTTACTGTCCTTCAGGGGAACCGGAGTGTGCCCATTGGCGTAAACAATGCCTGATCTTTGTCATTTGAGGAGAAATAGTTGTGTCAGTGGAAGGAAAAGCGCCCCATTTTGGGTGTCAGTAGCATGAATTATGCCACACTGTTGGTGTCAGTAGCAGGAATAATGCCTCAAAGGCTGGATAAAGGCAAGCAAATGCCCACATCCGGTCCCAGGGTCGCAGTTTGGAGAACCACTGGAGTAGATAAGAGTTTTTCTGGATTATGTGAAGATCACAGTCTAACAAATATCAGTGAAATTAATTTGCTGCACACATCAAGAGCACCGACTGTGTAACACATATTTGGTCTTTGAATTATGAATTATGAATGTTAAAGAACATTTTCCTTGAGATTGAGACAGCTCTTTAATTTTGCCAGGCTCTTGTTTTAGCCTATTTGAAGCCATGCTAGTGGCATATGGCTCTCTGGTATTTGGTTGAACGTTTACTACCGCAGCTTTCAGATATGAAAATCACACCTTCTGCAAAAAAGCATTTGAATTCCTGGCATTGCACAATGAACAAGATCAGTGAACTTAGAAACAGCAAGCATCTGCAGAAAACCACAGGTAGAACAAGGAGGCACTAACTCTGTACTAAAAAGACAAGAGGATGTTTTTCATGACAAGTCCCATGAGAAAACCCTAGAATCCCCAAACAAAATGTAGTAACTGCTTGAAACATGCATAAAAAGTAGAAATAAAGTATGTATATGTTGCTACAAATGTTGACAATGGAGTTCACATTCCTCCACTGGACAAAAGGTTGTCGAAATACACATAAAAAGCCATCACTTAGGCATAAATATGGGGCAGAATTAGTAAATGGGCAAATATTTGCAAGTGTGGAGCATATTTGGTGTTCTGACTTCTAACAGTATACAGCAGTGAGGCCTAAGATATTCTTCCAAAACCTTCCATGCTCACAACATGGGTGTGACCAATGTGTAGATCACAATTGGCCTGTTGCTGACTGCCATTCTACACTGTCCCCAATAAAAAAAAGTTTAGGCTATAGATACACTTCAAATCCATAACCTATCATCATAAGAAGCTACAGGGCTGATTAACCCTTTTTGTGTTTTTTGCAGGCATGTTTAAAAAAAATTATTTTAGGCGTGAAGATTACATAAAACTCTGAAAACATTTTATATTTTTTGAAAGCAGACACCCTAAAGAATAAATGTGTGGTGGTAGTGTAATGGTTTAGGAATTGCAAAATTTCAAGTAAAAAAAAATACACCAAAGTTAACTTTAGAGCACAAAAACACAATATATTACCCAATTTTCTGGTAAAATAAAAAGATTAAGTTGCGCTGAGCAAATAGACACCCAACACGTCAAACCTTAAAATTGTATGCATCTGTAAAAGGGCGATAAATATTAGTACTTTATATTTTCCATAATCGATACTTTAAAAGTTCCTTCAGGTCATCAGTTTAGAGTTGAGCATGAATACTGGGCCTAGAATAATTATTTCATCAAACGCATGCATTTAAGTTTGAACATTTGTGTATTGGGGGGGGGGGGGGGGGTGCGTTGGAGTGATCCAGCAGCTGCACATCCACCAGATTGCTGCCATCTGACAGCCGATATTTGGTGTGTAAAATCAGTACAACCACTGCCATAGGTTCTACAACAGTGGTAGTAAAAGGGCTAAAACCGAAATTAAGAAAAATATCACACAATTGCAGTCTACGGCAACCAATCAAATTCTTGTTCAATGCGATTGGTTTTCACCAATTCCAACTTCTTATTTTTAATTCTCATTTTTAATCTATAGTTGCAATCTTGGAGCAGACATTTCTTCTCAGTGACTTAAGACATTTGAATGCACACACTGATCAGAATGGATACAAACTTGCAACACTTTCAAACTGGGTATTAATAAAATAAGAGCGATCATTGGGCGGAATCGAACTTCACAGACAAAAGAAAAAAGTTCAGGATGAAGGGCAGTGTGCTGCTCCAGAAAAAGGTTATAAGAGCCCAGAAGAAAAATGGAAAAGTGAGTGCATATCCCAAGCTGACCACCCTCCAGAGCCACACACAAAAATATCCCAGCAGTAGATTGCAACCTTCCCTGCCACCCTACCATGTGGACTTCAATTCAACTGAACATGATGGCCACAAGATTCTTCTGTGTATTTTAGCACAGCTCTGTACTGATCAACAAGCTTCTCTCTCACTTCAGACGGGACTCCTGTCTGCAACTGGAGCAATACTGCAGTGTAGCAGGCTTGGGCTAGCATACAGGCCGAGATCCTCACATACACTACGCACATAAGCTGCACGCTCCATGACACCAAGATCTGCACTGTTGTGCACTTCTGCTGGTCCCCGGAATGAGAGTAATGCCACAAGGCTTCCTCAAGCCATCTCTGGCTGCTGTCTGTACTGGTAGGGGAGCTGAAGAATGGTATGCATTACTTTGCTGGGACTGTCAGGTGCCCAGGGCAGCCAGAGTTGGCTAGAAGGGCCCCTGCATCTCCACCCTTACTCTAAGAGCCGTATGAGTGCAAGAAATCACACTCCTGCTGAGCCCCAATGTCCACCTGCCCCAACAGCTACAATCTAGGAAGCCAGGGCCCACCAGGAGAAAGGTCACGGCCCAGTGGTTGAAAACTAGTGGTACACAGAACTCACCCTGATATAAAGAACCAAACAATATGTACAGTTACTTTATAGCAGCCCCCATAGTAATCACCAGGCGATCAAAATCTTCAGTCTCTCTGTCATCTCTGCAAGTCACAAAAAGATACTCGCAATGGCTTAATTTAATGGAAACATCTACTAAGTGAATGTCAAGGCATCTTCTGCTGCGGTTTCCTCCACAAAAATACTAGTTGCCTGGCTGTCATGCTGATCCAATGGCTTTAACATAAGACACTGAACTGAAAAAACTATACAGTTCAGGAGTTTGGACTGTACTCTGACTTGGATCTGCATCTATGGTCTATGGCTGAAAAAGAACTGTGGCCAGAGACAGCCAGGATTCTATAGGAAGGTAGTCAAACAGCAGCCCTATATTTTCTTTGCAACAGGTTTTCTTTAATTAAAAATAGGAATATTCCCGCACTAATGTGGAGATGAGAAATAAAGCGAACAGGGTGCAGCAAACACCGAAAGGGTCAAACACTACCCAGGGTAAAATGTATAAACAAATCAATAGGTGGTATTGTCCCCGATGAAGTCACGTGACGGTGACGATACGCGTCGGATAAAACGGACACCGGAAGTGACGTCCTGGACGCTCGCTGCTCGTTTTATACAACACACTGTACATTGATTTTAAACGTGAGTAAAATATCTTTTTGTGTATTCAATAAACCATTTACCGAAATACTACACTAGAAGCCCCTTATTTTCTCCCCATCACCATGGCTGTTGCATGCTGAGCGGTGCCTGGTTTATACCCTGTGAAGAGCCATCCAGACCCAGTATCATATAGGCTACACTAACCTATGGAAAGACAGAGGAAGAGTGCTTAGGAGATCCAAACCCCCCCCCCCCCTGGAGTGACCATCCACCTCCCTGTTTTCTCTCCAACGCTGCTTACCTTACAGCAGTAAGGTAAGAAGTTAGTACACCCACGGGTGACAATCAGCACCGAAGATTTACAGAACTTTGATCACAGTGCCACTTTATTGAAGATTATCAGCACCTTTTAGATCTGCACTCTGCACCTTATACTGCTGGAAACCCCACATCAGAATCCCAGCTGCACTATTTATTTTTTCTCACCAAAAAAAATATATATATTTTTTTCTGCACATATGCCTATGAACTATTTTTATTGTGTATTTATTTGATATATATTTTTTACTCTGGTCATTATTGTATTTTACATTGGGAGTACCACCACTTCTGCACATATGTGATGTTTAGCAATTTTTGCACAATAAGTCACCTGATTATTTTTGCACATTACTGCTTTTAAGCAGTAAACGCACACTAGTCACTTTATATTTACTGTTCAGTGTCCATATTCTTTATGCTCACGTATAGCGATATTGATATTATTTATTTATTGATTTTCTTTACATCGATCTTTAATGACACCCTAATATATTTATGATCACATATCTGGAAGCGCAACACCACCTATTGATTTTTATAGGTTTCCTTTAATGACACCACATAACGTGCAATGGGTGCTAAAAGCCAAAGCAACAAAATTATAACGTATCCTTTAACAATTTTTTCATGCTAAGAAAGAAATGATATCTGAACATGTAAACTATTTCACTTTTGAATTATGCGTTTATGGCATATTAAGAATTAGGGCATGTATTACTTTAAGGTTACACTTCATTTAAAAACTTAGATGACACATTGTCTACCAACCCAACTACTTTTCCTTTCTTTATATTGGCAATACCTATATACCAGGTCAATCTGACAACCCTGATATTCTGAGACTTCTTGTTATAGAATTGGTCCGTCTCAAGAGTCGCACTGAAAACTGTGGTGCAGAATATATTTTAATATGACCTCTTATTATAATTATCTCTCCGAGAGCACATCATAACTAAGCATATAGTCCCAATTAACAGTAAACATTGTATTGTTCAACCAATAGCTCTCTTCTCAAGTCTTAGGAAGCACTAGGAGCAAAAGTTATGAAGACTGCACAGTCTGACTGTTACACACGTGTACAGGCATTCCTACCTTTTGTTAGTAGAAATAGAATTCCTACACTTGCCCAACATACGAGGTGTGTGTATTAAATAATGAGACTGTGATCCCACCTAGTAAACAAAGCAGTCAGAACCAGTTATAACTGCATGCGTTGTGACCTTGAACATGTTTGAACCTGCATGACAAGTGGCACTACCTGTCTGGAGTTTGCATGTTCTCCCTGTGCCTGTGTGGGTTTCCTCTGGGTACTCCGGTTTCCTCCCACACTCCAAAGACATGCTGGTAGGTCAATTGGCTTCTGTCCAAAATTGGCCCTAGTATGTGAATGGGAACCTGGGATTTTGGGCACCTTGAGGTTAGGGAGGGACAATTGTAGACACGCACCCGCACTCACACTCAGGTTGACCTGGATGGACTGGTGTCTTTATTACCTTACTATGTAACTATGTGACAAGCAGCAACATTCTTTGACGTTCAGTTGATTGTGAGTCGCCATTTAGTTTGGTTGTGTTTTCTGTAGTGTGCTGAAAAAATGCTAAGTTTAAAAGTTGAATGTGTCAATTTGAAATTTTTTGTAAAATTGCACAAAACACCAACAGAATGTTCTCAAATGCTTACTAGAGCTTATAGGAATGACGGCTTGTCTCATGCGTGCATGTTTGAGTGGCACAAAAGATTCAGCGGGGGGACGCGAGAATGAATTCTGCTTAAAGGGACACCTTTGGTAGTTAGTTGATGCTGTAAAAAAATAAAATGGCAGATGTGTTGAAAGTGTCACGACACTTCAATGAAGTACACAATAGAGACCCTTCAGGGCTGATTTTTTTATGGAATAGATCATATTAAGGATCAATGGAGAGGGGAGGTACATCTGGGAACTTCCTTTCTAGTGGCAAGAGTCCGGCTGCCCTAAGGGGACTAGGGTAATAGGGTTGCGGATGAGCTGTGAAGGGTGGCAGGCACCAAACCAATTATGGAATGCAGGAGTTTTACTAATACTGCATTCAGTAATGGGTTTTTCACTGTGCTTGGTTAAGCACTTCTACATGGGTCCTATATAAGCCTATGATCCCCACAAAGCCCCCTCATTTCTCTGGGAGTTTGAGTTTACTAGGTAATATCTAGATTACAAAGGGTAAATATAGCTGGTGGGTGGCTCCAGAGGAATTCCCTAGCAATTCCCGATCTGACCACTGGGGTGGATTAGAGCAGTGGGACGGATTTATGCAAAGGGCCATGTTGGGGATGGGCACAGTGGGGATATGCTTAACCCTGCCACTGTTGAGAATATAATGTTTTGGCATAGCGAATAAGAATTAGGTTTTTAAACAAATAAGGGCTGAAATAGCCCATATACTCTGTAATGAATGTCTGTTTCACTTGTCAACACTGGGAGTGTAATGGGTGAGCAGCGATGCAGGATATTATCTACTCCTGACCCCTAGGAATATAAGTTAGGATTTCAATATATTCCTGAGTGTTAAAGCATTGTAATTATGGATCAACTGTGCTCAGTTTAAACATCAATGGAATGGGATTAGCGTAACCTTCTATAACGCCCACTTGCAAATAATCAACAGGGGGTGGATCCTGCATGGCTGCTCTCCATAAATGACGTGAGTTGTACCAAGATGGCACCGCCTCAAACAACGTCCTATGACGAAACATGCAAGATGGAGCTACGCATACACTTCATTTCCGGTTTAGCGAGACTCCGGTCGGTGGAACTCACGCTGACCTAGAGCTCTTGTTTTTTAAAAAGCGGATTCGGGTTGGTATCTACCACCCATCTACCTATGGAAAGATTTATTTTTTATTTTTAAATAAAAGTATTATCTGGAATTACACTATTGGAGCCCATCTCTTTTCTATATGAGGCCATACTATCAGTGTCACAAAGAAGGAAACTACTACCCCCTGGACCCAGTGATAACAGGGTATCAAAAACTGTCCCCTGAGGGCCTGGAGGCTCGGGCTTTCCTAGGACGAGCTACAGGAGGGAACGATCAGTCCGGCAGCCTGCTGCACACTCACCACATACGTTTTGCACCTGCAGGGGTGCCAGGATCTAGTGAGTAGGGATCCAAAGGGGGAGCACAACAGTCACCTTATCACTTTGGCCCAAGGATTGGAACCAAATGCAAGCACAATTCACTTTGAAAACTGCACAAGTCACTTGAAAGATTACGTTATGACTTTTATACTGGACTGCTTGTTTTTTATTGTTGTTATTTTCTGTTTTTTTGCACAGTGCTTGGTGAAGCATCTAAAACCACTCTAAGTATGATCATAAACCCTTGCATAAGGTGGACTTCATTTAATCAATTTGAGTGTGGCTATAAACTTGTGTATAAGGTGGACCTTATTGGATTTATAAATGTTTATAGTAGATGTTGGTAAATTTGGTGATAATGCATGTAGTAGTCAACTGATGAATGCACAACGGCACTTTACCTAGGATTTAATAAGTTCCAACCATTGCAAAAGGTGGAGTTTGCGAAAACATACAACGCTGTTTTAGTTTAATGGTGAAATTCCACTTTAATGCACATTCGCCTGTGAAGAGCGATTCACTAGATCACCTTTCAGTTCAGAGGCAGCACCATTCATCCCTAACCCACACATTTAAATTTCACATTATTGGTGCTCCTCATTGGAGCATCTCAGGGGAGGCTGCAGCCTAGCCTATACCTAAGCACGGATTCTTTAAACATATACATATTACTGCGGATGTGCAGACAAATACAGGCTTTACAATATAAATCAGCATTAATTGTTACCCACAAAACACTCAAAATGTTCTTACTTATATCTGACTGGAAACTCATCTATTTTTTGGCCGGAGATAAACAGACCTCAGAGGGTGGGTGACTGTGGCACATCGATAACACACATCAGATATGCTTGAGTGAGAAGAAAAAAAAAAAAGACTGAAAAAAAACTGTGAGAACGGAACTTTAAGGCTTCGTTTCAAAGGAGATGTGTTAACCACTGAACCAGCATGATGGCACACTGTCACCATACTCGATCTAAAAAGGTCACTTACAGGATAATCAATTGTTCACACAAACCAAACTCATATTTATAGCTGTTAAGATGCCACTTTTCTACACGTAATGCAGCTCTGAGGCTTTGCATAAGTGTTACAGAAGTTATGTTTTGTCTATGTACTGTTTGTTGAAAAGTTGTGTAAACACAACACTATATTAAATATCTGACCCAAATAGTACTACAGGCCAATCGTTTTTCCAGACCAGTCTGGAGAAATGACAGAATTCTCCCTCAGAGAACTTTCTTGCATTGAATTTCCTTGTTTTGCCTTCCTTCAAAATAAATATATGTCTTCCAGGTGCGATGGTAGGCCTTGTGAGAAGTCAATTTCCTAGGTTTTTAAAGCATAGGGATAACTGAATTAAAGCCATGAAAGCCAAAGACTGAGAAGCAGGGTGGTAAACGGGCCCTTGCAACATAAGTTCTGGAAGAGCTTAGAGAGCCCACAGAGAGGCTGTCAGAAGCCAAACAATATCTGAGTAGCACATTCTGTGGGTCAAGTTTGATGTGATAAGAATCAGAGGAATGCCTTCCATCTTAATCCTATGGAGCAGTCGACAAAGGAATTTCAGAGAAGCAAAGACATAGATCAGGCTAAACAGATTCCAATGATTCATCAGAGCATTCATTGCAAAGGCTAGAGGTCTGTCTCCTTGACCTGGAGACAGTCAACAGGTCTACATCTGGCACCCCCACCTGTGACAAAAGTCTTGAAACATCTCGGGGGTGAAGAAAACATTCCCTGGAGCCTAATCATTGGCAAATGAGGCAGTCCATCTGCCAATAAACCAAACTTGGAAAATGCATGGCAGACAGGGCTGAAATGCTTGTACAAGAGCTGATTCTCTTTTAAGCAACATCTGGATCTTCCCTGAGGTTTGATGTGGCTTTGATGGACTTACAGTATCTCACAAAAGTGAGTACCACCCCTCATATCTTTGTGAATATTTTATTAAATCTTTTCATGTGAAATGACACTTTGCTACAATGTAAAGTAGTGAGTGTACAGCTTGTACAACAGTGTAAATTTGCTGTCCCCTCCAAATAACAACACACAACCATTAATGTCTAAACCGCTGGCACCAAAAGTGAGTACACCCCTAAGTGAAAATGTCCAAATTGGGCCCAAAGTGTCAATATTTTGTGTGGCCATCATTTTCCAGCACGACCTTAGCCCTCTTGGGCATGGAGTTCACCAGAGCTTCACAGGTTGCCACTATAGTCCCTTTCCATGATGACATCACAGAGCTGGTGGATGTTAGAGACCTTGCACTCTTCCACCTTCTGTTTGCCCCACAGATGCTCAATAGGGTTTAGGTCTGGAGACACGCTTGACCAGTCCTTCACCTTTACCCTCAGTTTCTTTAGCAAGGCAGTGGTCGATTGGAGGTGTGTTTGGGGTCCTTATGTTGGAATACTGCCCTGCGACCCAGTCTACAAAGGGAGGAGATCATGGTCTGCTTCAGTATGTCACAGTACATGTTGGCATTCATGGTTTCCTCAAGGAACTGTAGCTCCCCAGTGCCGGCAGCACTCATGCAGCCCCAGACCATGACACTCCCACCACCATGCTTGACTGTAGGCAAGACACACTTGTCTTTGTACTCCTCACCTGGTTTCCTCCACACACGCTTGACACCATATGAACCAATTAAGTTTATCTTGGTCTCATAAGACCACAGGACATGGTTTCAATAATCCATGTCCTTAGTCTGCTTGTCTTCAGCAAACTGTTTGCAGGCTTTCTTGTGCATCATCTTTAGAAGATGCTTCCTTCTGGGACGACAGCCATGCAGACCAATATGATGCAGTGTGCAGCTTATGGTCTGAGCATTGACAGGCTGACCCCCCCCCCCCTTTTAATCTGTGCAGCAATGCTGGCAGGACTTATACATCTATTTCCCAAAGACAACCTCTAGATATGACCATGAGCACGTGCACTTAACTTCTTTGGTTGACCATGGCGAGGCCTGTTCTGAGTGGAACCTGTCCTGTTAAACCGCTGTATGGTCTTGGCAATCCTATAGCCTAGGCCAGTGATGGCAAACCTTGGCACCCCAGATGTTTTGGAACTAAATTTCCCATGATACTCATGTAGTCTGCAGTGTAGCTGAGCCTCATGGGAAATGTAGTTCCAAAACATCTGCGGTGCCAAGGTTCGCCATCACTGGCCTAGGCCATCTTTATGCAGAGCAACAATTTTTTTTCAGATCCTTTGACAGTTCTTTGCTATAAGGTGCCATGTTGAACTGCCAGTGACCAGTATGAGAGAGTGAGAGGGATAACACCAAATTTATCACACCTGCTCCCTATTCACACCTGAGACCTTGTAACACTAATGAGTCACATGACACCGGTGAGGGGCATACTCACTTTTGTGAGATACTGTAATTCTAGCTGGATGACCTCACTGAGGAGAGATCCAGAGTTAAAGGGATAACCAAATCTCCCTGAGTTCCAGAATATCAAGAGACATGCTTCCTCCAACAACCAAGTCCTTTGTATTAAAGAGGTATCTAGGACTTCACCCCAGACTGATGGAATCAATCTCTGATTTCTGGAGATTTAGGATCCACCTGAATATTTGTAGGGTCAGCACAGTCTGTTGTCATCCAAATAGCTCCCTATGGTAATGCACTGAGAATGAAGTAGAGCAAGAACGACAGCTAGCTCCTTGGTGAAGACCCGAGGTACAGTGAACTGGCTAAAGATAAGGGCAACAAGTGTTGCTTACCTACAGCCAAATGAGGGCAACAATGATGCAGGAGGAAGATGGGGACGTGCATGCAAGTAGGCATCCTTGATGTTCACAGAGGTCAAAAGGTCACCCAGCTGGAAGGAACAACTAATCTGGCAGATTACATGTAGAAATTCTGCATCCAGAAGGTGGTATTGAGAACTTTTAAATCCAGTATGGGACATAGGCCCGGTTTTGAATTGGGATTGGTAAACAGGTTTGAATAAAGATCTTGGAACCTCTCGTTTTCTGGGGCAATGTTTAGGACTCCTTGAGAGAGTGGATGGTGCCAGAGCAGAATGAAGGTCTACCAACCTTTGCAGGGATGCTGGCAGGTATGACGGTATGAAGCTTGGTGGAGGCAGAGAATGAAATTCTAGCCTGTAGCCTCTAGATACAATATCCTGGAACCAAATGTCTGAAATAATCTGGGACTAGATAGTGCAAAAAACAACTTATATCCCCCCCCACTCTAAAGGCCATCATTGTGAGCAGGACCTGCTCATGAAGTTCAAGGCTTTGCTGTTGAGTTGGGAGGCCTGAGGAAAAGCCCTCATGAGTAGTGGATATCCTATATGAATATTTCACTTTTTTTCTGGGGCAAAAGGGTACTCTTCTCTTGGTGACCACCTCAATAAAATTATCCAGGGATAATCCTTGCCAAGGAGACATTCTCCGTCAAAGGCATTTCTTGCAATTATGCTCCGCAGGCCAACATTTGAGCCAAAGGTCTTTTGCATATGCACTAAAAGGATGCCCATCATGGATACTTGACATATGAGATCTGCTGGAACATCTTAGAGAAGGGATACAGGCATGAGCTCCAGTTGATGGAGAATAGGAGGATCTGCAAGGATAGAAGATCCAGGATCCCTAGACAAAACCTTGGACCAGACAGGTAGGGTCTGGTAGATGGTCACAATGGCAGTTCTTCTTGCTTTGTGTCCACCGGGTTTTTAAACACGGAATGTGCTTAGCAGGGCAGGAAATAGCCAGGTCACAATACGGCTGTTCCACTTTTGAAGGAACTCCTCCTCCATAGGGTAGTGCTGTGCAAAACATTTAGGCCAACCAGAATACAAGACCAGAAGTCTTGACAAAGTCTGGTTCTCCTAGCCAGTAACTGATGGCTCTTAACCCAGAACCTTCACAGGAGAAACAGACGTTCCTGTCTCTTCCCACTCCCCATATGGTTTCTTTTGGTGCTCAGCTACTAGGAGCACATATGAAAGCACTGTAGAAGCGATCAAGCAGCTGTATCGCTTCAACTTGGCAGTCTTGTCTTGAAAAATAAACTTGAAATGAAACTTACCTTTTCCCCAAAAATAAAAAGCAGAAAGACTTCTGCCCATCTTCTCCTTAACTGCAAAAGAACATTAAGATGCAGCCAGAGAATCACTAATCTTAGCAGAGGATTTAAACTTACTATTTTATTGGACTGCAATGATATGAACAACAGTGTTCTAGTTACCAAGATATACCGAAAAGCTAATCACACATATAGCAGTTTGGTTACAACAAAAAGTAATAGTGGTGGCTTAAGCAGGTTTCTTATACACAGGTGTTCACCTCTTGTCTACACCTTACAAATCTCTGTATTGCAAATTCCTGCCTAGCCCAAACTGAACATGTTAACAGTTTTCCAAAACAAGGTTAAAAGTATACTAGTTCTGCAAGCAGAAAGCATCTCATAAAAAGGTCACAAGCTGGCCAACAAAGCTGCACTTCGTCAGTTATTAATTTAAGTGTATATGTGAAATACTATTACAGAAAAAACAAAAACCAAAACAAAATGGGAAGTGGTCACGGGTGTGTGCTGCAAAATTCATCTGCAACCAAAGAAGGGAGACCACTAGCAACTCACTCCGACACCCACATGCATGCTTCCGGATAGTAGAAAAAAAAAATCTGTTCCTCTCTAATCAACAACTCTTACCTAGAAACAAGGCAGCAGATTAACTTGTAGTTTACTGTAATTAAGCAAGCATGACCTATGGGATGAAGGTCTGTATTTTTGGGCAGATCAGAATGCAGCTGATAAAAAAAATGAAAGTTGCATATGGAGTTAAAAAAAAAAGGATGTAGCATATCTACTCCAGTATATTCTCTAGATACATGTCCCTTCAACAAAAGGAATAAGCAAGATTTATTCGACGACGACGACTTCATAAAAAAAAAAAAAGTGTATAACCAATGCTACTATGGCTTTTTCCAAAAACAGGGTTAAATATGATGTGAATAGATGGAACATCAAACAAATAAAAAAAAAACTTCTTGCAAGTGATTGAGTATTCTTTGCAAAGTGAAGTTTTACTAAGCTCTGGAGCAAGTGCACTTGCAGTGCACAGTAGATTTGCCTGCAGTAAATCAACCCCATAGTTTTGTTATAAACACTATTCAACATATGTATAGACAAAATGTGTTTACAAAGCTTTAGTGCAGTCTGCTGCTAGATGGCTGCCAGCATGGGCCTGGTGGTCAAGAGGGCTCCTACTCAGCATGTTACATAGAATAGAACAAAGACTCTATTACAATAACATATGTCTGTCTATATATATATATATATATATATATATATATATATATATATATATATATATATATATATATACCCTCACTAGAAAATATTAACCTTGAGCAGCTGGCGTACAGGTATATTATGCCAGCTTGCAAAGCGCTTCAGAATTTCTCATCCCCCACAGGAATTCCAAGCTCTTATCTCCACCATTCAATCTCACTTCTAGGTCCCATCTTGCTTTTTTTCTGCATTATGTGTAATTACTTTTCAGAAGCAATTCCATGAAGACCACTTGTGGCCAGACTTCTCTGGACAGTTGATGGGCGTACCTCCAGTTTCCACCAGTTCTGTGCTGATGGCAATGTTGGACAACTTTCCTTAAAAGTTGATGTAAACCCCAATTTTTATTTTATTTTTTGATGTAATAATGTAGAGAATACGATTTCCTTTCATTTGAGCCCAGTCTTGCCACACAGATTTACTTGAGGCCTGAGCAATCCTCTTTTATTGTTCAGTTAGAGAAATCTTGACAAAATCTTGAAAACTTTGTCAAAAACGCCCCCTTGCTGTGAGTGACAGGTGATTTACATATCATGCACTAGCCTGAGAAAGGCACATCCTGTGTAAAAAGTTCACAATTCACATCCCCCTCCCCTCCTCTCCAGCTCTCCCAGCTTTACTGTGTTTTGACTGGATGTTTCTCATCATGGGATGCAGTGAACAGTCAGCAGACTATGGACAGACAAGTGATTTAGGGGACATGTATGTAGTCAGAGCTGGGCAGAGTAGAACATCCAGTGATCTGATGATAACCTGTCTCAGGCTAGTGCATGAGATATGTAAATCACCTGTCACTCACAGCAAGGGGGCGTTTTTGACAAAGTTTTCAAGACTTTTTAAGATTTCTCTAACTGAACAATAAAAGAGGATTGCTCAGACCTTGAGTAAATCTGTGTGGCAAGACTGGGCTCAAATGAAAGGAATGAAAGTAAATCGTATTCTCTACATTATGACATAAAAAAAAATTGGGGTTTACATCCACTTTAAGTTCATTAAGTTTCCTTGGCCGACCACTGCGTCTACGGTCCTCAACGTTGCCCGATCAATGGTGTCCTCAATGTTGAGAAATACAGGCAGATACTTATCAAGCTATATAATCAGAGAGGATTTTTTTTTTGTCCCAAATTTATTCTGCAGCAGGATAACGACCCCAAACATACAGCCAATGTCATTAAGAACCATCTTCAGTGTAAAGTACAAGTTCTGAAAGAGATGGTTTGGACCTCACAGAGACCTGATCTCAACATCAAGTCTGTCTGGGATTACATGAAGAGACAGAAGGAATTGAGGCAGCTTAAATCCACAGAGGATCTGTGGATAGTTCTCCAAGATGTTTATCCAACATCCTATCTGCCGATAGTTCCTTCAAAAACTAATGGTGGTTTGAAGCCAAAGGGTCGTCGCATCAAATACTGATTTGATTTACATTTTTCTTCTGTTCATTCACTTTATTTTTATCAATATACAGACTTTTAAAATATATAATTTTGAACACATTCTTACTTTACAGCATTTCTTCACGCCTGCCCAAACATTTTGTAACAAGTACAACCCCAATCCCCAAAAAGTTGGGACACTTTGTAAAATAGACATTAAAGTGGAGGGCCACCCTAAAATAAAAAATTCCATTAATATTCTTAAAAAAATAAAAAAATAAACATTTGAAAAAAAAATTCTTTTTTTTTTACTTACCAGAAACCCCTGTTGCTAGGCAGTCTTCCTAATCTGCCTCTTCCTATTCTGCAGCGCTGTTTTTATTCAGTTCCTCCTCTTTGGCAAGCGGCCCCGTTGCCTTCTGGGACATGTGTGTGTCCCATAAAACAACAGGGTCATTCATAAAGCGCTGCGCGACTCGCGCAAGTCTCCACTGCCTGTTTCCCTTAGATAGGATGGCGGATAGGATGGCGGCGCCGGCACCCGATCCTATGGACGTATCGGCCTCCGGGGGGGGGGGGGGGGGGGGGCAGACATCGCGGGCTAGCTGGACAGGTAAGTGTCCTTATTAAAAGTCAACAGCTACAGTGTTTGTAGTTGCGTACCTCCTCTTTAAAAACAGAATGCATATAAAAGCTATACTTTATTCACAAAGTAATTTCAAAATTACCTTTTTTTCTTAAAATTATTTTCTCAGTTTAAACATTTGGTATACTGGTATTTTTTATTGTGTTTTTCTGGGTTTATGAGATTTGCATTGCATTCTGTTTTTATGTAGATTTTACACAGCGTCCCAACTTTTTTGGAATTGGGGTTGTAGCCTGACCTAGTAACTAAACATGTAGATAAACCTCCATCAGAAACATTAGCTTTGAGAGGACTGAGCCATAAGGTAAACATAAAAAGAAACAACGCTAAATTTCAGACACCTTGCAGTGCCTGCACTAGTCTTGAAATTAATCCTTGTATTGGATTCAAGGACAAGGCTGTATGTGGGACCTCGCCTTCTGCCTGACTAGCGATTAAGCCACACCCCTTCCTGATTATAAGCCCTAGATTTATGCATGTGATCACTGAACGACAGGTAGTGTTTAGCATTAAAATGGATGTTGTTAAATCTCAACTTGGGTAAAAACGTATGTGCAGTCAGGGAACCTTAAACGGGTTGTAAAGGTAAGTGTTTTTTCAAAAAACACCTGTCGGTGACCGGCCCCCAGCCTCCCCCCCCCCCCGTTTTACTTACCTGAACCCTCAAAATTGACCCACAGGACGAGCTGTCTCTCTGCCTGGAGTTCCCGGCTGTTGATCGGATAGATTGATAGCAGCGCAGCCATTGGCTCGCACTGCTGTCAAATCCAATGATGCGGCTGCCAGGGGGGGGGGGGCCTTTGGGGCTGAGTCCTGCATTCGAGCACTTCTCTCCCAGGGTGTTATCTGAAGCAGAGAGGAGCCGAGAGAGCCACGAGGGACCCCAGAAAACCAGGATCGGGGCCACTCTGTGCAAAACGAGCTGCACAGTGGAGGCAAGTATGATATGTTTGTTATTTAAAAAATAAAATTTAAATTTAGTGTCACTTTAAAAATTATAATATGCAAAAAAAAGGAACTTTTATTGGTCCATGTTATGGGAGTATGCATGAGTCAATAATATATGTGAGCTAAAAGTTTGAACCATTTTCAAAATAATGAGCTCTAACAGTATATGTCCGTTATTTTTACAGTAAAGAGCTCACGGCTGAAACACATTGTAAAAGGTGATTGAGCACCTGGAGGTTTTGTGATTATACTCTTAGCCGCAGAAAAACAAGAAATGTAATAGTAATTATTTCGACTGCTCTTACACGCCCATTCCACTTTGCAACTGAACTTTCAGTTCTACTCATCCCTCGGCTTTTTGAGGGAAACCACAGATTACCTTCAAGATTGTGTGTGTTTTTTTTTTCCTCTGCACTAACAAATACATAAGATATCTGTTTTTTCAGTAAGCTATAAGAACCATTTAATACTTTTTGCAGTTTACATGGCTCTCCACCATAAGCAAGAGGGCCACTTCAAGTTATGTGGGTGGCACAGTGGAGTAGTGGGTGGCATTCTCAATTAGGCAGTAAAAAGGGTCGCTGGTTCGAATCCCAACCACAACACTACCTGCCTGGAGTTTGCATATTCTCCCTGTGCCTGTGTGGGTTTCCTACGGGTACTCCAGTTTCGTCCCACACTCCAAAGACATGATGGTAGGTTAATTGGTTTCTGTCCAAAATTGCCCCTAGTATAGGAATGTGAGTTGGGGACCTTGGATTGTGGGCTCCTTGAGGGTAGGGACCGATATGAGCGTGCAATGTATGTGTGGATCGCTGCGTAAAATTGACAGAGCTATATGGGTAGCTTAATCTCCGGTTCATGGGTGGCTGTGTCCTGACATCACTGGCCCCACCTCCCAGCTGTACATACCACCTCCCAGCGGGGAGTGACATGTGCGCGCATGCCTCCAGCAGCGTGCTTGCTGTTAAGCAAACAGTGTGTGAGTGTAGAGCTGGGAGGTGGGACCAGTGATGCCATGACTCCACCTTCCGCGTTGCGGTGTGCAGACACGCCCATGGACCATGGATTTCTATTGAACAAGCTATGAAATGGTGCATGTCTTTGAGAAATTATGCATATGAGGTTTACAACCACTTTAAGGGACTTGTAGAGGGTGAAAGCGGTTATTTTAAACCTGAAGGTAGCTGCACATAACATGTGGTAAAAAGTAAGATCCTGTGTACTGCAATGTATAATTAAAGGCTAAGTTAACCTTTCTGAACATGTTACACATGTATTAAAGGGTGCAACATGTTCAGCATGATGCCCGATCCCTCCCTCTTCCCTGCGACAGTGGGTGGGGGGATCCTCTCCCCCCACTCGCTGTCACAATTTGAAAATATTGCGGCCATGGGAAGCTCCACCCACACGCCAGTGAATTCCATTCACAGTTCCATGTAAATGAATAGACTACAAGTAGAGTGACACTACCCACGGTGCTTGAATGTGCTGGATGTGAAGCGAAAAGGATTCTGCTGTCTGCACTGACCGATCTATAAGCGTTACACTATCAAGTTAAATTAAGGAATCTGTGAAGATGCGTGGGAAATGCACAACAGCCAAGTTTGAGCTCACCAATTATGGGCCTCAGAGGTTTGAAACTCTGATTGGCAAAGAGTGATATGAGGAACAGAATGCCCAAATAACAGAGATCCTGATTGATGTTCACGGTTGGATACTGGAGTTCACTTAACCCCTTTTGTGTGTGGTTGAAAGCGCTTAAGCCAAGAACAAGAGTGTAAGGCATTGGAAGCTGGTGAGTGCGTTTGAGGGAAGCGGAATCACTTTCACATATTGGTGTGGTGGAATAAATGAGAAGACACTATACAAGCTTTAATATTAGAAGAATTTGTTTATGAACTTTTTATTATAGTCAATTAATTATTGTCGTTATCACACTTGTCACTGGGTGTTGAATAGTCATTAAATGCATATTTGACTATATATATATATATATATATATATATATATATATATATATATATATATATATATGTATGTTTCACTTAGTATTGGATTCTAGCGCCACTATTTTTATCTCATTTTCGTTAGAGGTTTAAATATTTTTCACATAATCACACTATTTAAAGTGGCAGCTACATTATATAGGTACACTTTTTTCTATAGGCGCAGTGGTGGGACTTCAGGTGTGGGCATAGAGTACTTGTTGACCATCAATTTAGACTACAAGTACCGTCAGCCATTGCTTGTAGTTCTCAATGAACTGTGAGGGCGCAGGTGACAGCTCTGTAAGTTTATTGATCTTGCTGCTCTCAAGTAACTGCCTACCCATATCGGAGGTACAGGCAGACAGCTATCCTGACAGCCTACAGGAACCTGACATTGCACCCACAATTTGCTGATCCCGGGCACAATGCTCTGAAGGCTCCATAGAAGAAAAAAAATTATAATAAATGCATATTCTTTTACCTGCCAAAAAAATGTGCAATTTTTTTTTTTCCAAAAGGTGAACTTATCCTTTAAGAAATTGTGCTTACTTGTATATTGATGCAGGGTCCTCTTTACAGAAAGACATATTTATTTTGATGAATAATTATTCACACTTTACAAGCCATTAAAAAGCATGATCATTTTTAGGGGTTTATATATTTATATGCAGATTTGACTAGTTTTATCAAGCTGCTTAAAGTGAAGCATGATCAATTTACATTGAGAGATAAATCATAGTATAATAAGAAAATCAAAAATAGAACATTAGACATAGCTACAAACATTATATTAATCAATCTTCATGGCCTAAAGAGATTTGCATGTGTGGTTCGCTCCACATAAAGATCTATTTACATGTGTATTACAGTCACAGCTTTGTATTCTCAGTTCTGCTTTGCACCTTTTTTTCCACTTTAGGCTTAAGCAAGTTTAAGTGAAAACAGATGATGTACTGTATTTAAACATTAAAGCGGAACTTCATTTATCTATCTATTAAATCCTCTGCCCTTTTATTTCTGCCAGTAAATACCTTATACAGCCCACTTCCTGTTTCTTGTCTGGTAAAAAGCCTAGGCTTATGATGTCATGCACAGCTCTCTCACTCTGGCAAGAGTTTGACGGGAGGGGGGGATGAGTCATAAGAGGACCAATGAGAGCTGCAGAGCTGGAGCTGTGCGTCTGTGTAAATCCAGGAAGTGAACAGGCAGCAGCCTCAGCTGCCCACAGTTAAAATGGTTGCAGACAGACTCAGTGGAGGGAGATTTCTGCAGCATATTTGACAAGTACAGAATCACAGTATATAAAATAATGTGCAAAGTGGTTGGAGGGAAGATTCAGAATGGTAAAGATGTTTTTATTACAAATTATGTGAGCAGACTGCAGTTTCTCTTTAACCACTTAACAACCGCGCTATAGCCGAATGATGGCTACAGCGCGGCTCGATAACTCTGGGAGGGCGTACATTGACGTCCTCCCAGAATTGCGCTCCCGTGCCCCCCTCACGGTAAATGGCCGCTGACAGCGGGCGTTTACCATGTGATCGCTCCGTCAAATGATGGAGCGATCACTTGTAAACAAACCGCGTTACATGTCCGGTTCCTCTCTCCCCTCTCTGTACCGATCGGTACTGTGTGAGCGGAGAGGGGAGAGATCGGTTGCAGCAGCGCTGTGGGCTGGATCTGTAGTGCCCACAGTGCTGATCTGTACCCATTGCAGCCTCATCCATCCATGCTCAGCCATCCCTCTGTCATACTCATCCATCCACACTCAGCAATACTCATCCATCCATCCATGCTCAGCCATCCGCACTCGGCAATACTCATCCATCCATGCTCACCCATCCATACTCATCCATCCGCACTCAGCAATACTCATCCACCCATGCTCAGGCATCCACACTCAGCAATACTCATCCAACCATGCTCAGCCATTCATACAGGCTCAGCCATTCATACAGGCTCAGCCATCCCATCCACCCCCATCCATACTCAGGTATATAGGTAGTCAAATTAGATTTGAGAAATTTGTGCCCCTAGAACACCTGATGCTGCTCCCTGCATGTTGTGCATCTGTATGTGGCCAGGCTGTAGAAAAGTCTCCCACATGTGGTATCTCCATACTCAGGAAAAGTAGGAGAATCTATTCCGGGGTGTATTTTTTGGTATGTGCATGCTATGTGTTAGAAATATTGTATAAATGGACAACTTTGTGTAAAAAACAAAAAAGTTTATTTTCTTTCCACATTTTCCAAAAACGTGTAGGAAAAAATTACATGTTCAAAGGACTCATTATGCTTCAGATTGTACGTACGAGTGTTTTCTTTCCAAAATGGGATCATTTTTGGGGCGTTTCCATTGTCCTGGTGCTCCAGGGCCTTCAAAAGTGCAAGAGGTAGCCAAGAAATTATATGTGTAATTTATGCTCCTAGAACGCCTGGAGGTGCTACCTTGATGTTGGTCCTCTGTATGTGGCAACACTGTGTAAAAGTCTCACATGTGGTATCACCATACTCAGGAGGAGTAGCAGAATGTGTTTTGGGGTGTAATTTGTGGTATGCATATGCTGTGTGTGAGAAATAACCTGCCCGAGATTTTGTGGAAAAAAAAATATTGATTTTGCAAAGAATTGTGGGCAAAAATTTCAACTTCAAAAAACTTTAACCTTATTAAATACCTTGGACTGTCTACTTTCCAAAAAGGGGTAATTTTGGGGATATTTGTACTTTCCTGGCTTGTTAGGGTCTCAATAAATGAGATTGAGGCTGTCAGTACTTCAAGTGTGATCAATTTTCAGAGATTGGCACCATAGCTTGTCGACTCTATAACTTTCACAAAGACCAAATAATATACACCGATTTGGATTATTTTTACCAAAGATATGTAGCAGTATAAATTTTGGCCAAAATTTATGAAGAAAAATTACTAATTTGCTAAATTTTATAACAAAACTAAGAAAGGTGTTTTTTTTACAGAATTTTCAGTCTTTTTTCTTTTATAGCGCAAAAAATAAAAAAACGCAGCAGTGATTAAATACCACCAAAAGAAAGCTCTATTTGTGTGGAGAAAAAAAAGGACCAAAATTCCATATGGGTACAGTGTTGCATGACTGAGTAATTGTCATTCGAAATGTGAAAGCACTGAAAGCTGAAAATGAGTCAGGTTATGAAGGGGGTTTAAGTGCCCAGTGGTTAACTGCTTACCGCCCGCCGGCGATCATATGACGGCCAGGCGGCACGGCTCTTGTTCTGGGCGGGTGTCATATGACGTCCGTCCATTTAGTCCGTCGTGACACGCAGCCCTGTACCTTCGGTGGCGGCGTGTCACGGAGACACTGCTCGCCACAGAGGGGGGTGAACAGCCATTGGGCATGACTGTTTACCATGTGAATTCATCACAGCCAATCAGAGATGGTACCGCCCCACTTTGCACAGCACGTGCATGTCGCTGGCGGCATGTTCCCGGGAACACGGCTCGTCACACACGATGGTAAACAGCCATTCTGTGATCCTTCCAAAGCCAATCACTAAATGTAAACATAGAGCGGTAACGAGATGTTAATGGGTTCTCCTCCTCACACACCAATCGTGTGTGAGAAGTAGATTGCGGTAACATCTCGTTACCACTAACAGTGTACAACAAATCACACTGATTGACTGCCCCCCCCCCCCCCCCCCCAATAAAGAGGACCATCAAAGTACCCGAGTACCTGTCACAGTTCATCTGAGTACCTGTCACAGTCCATATGAGTACCAGAGTACCTGTCACAGTCCATATGAGTACCAGAGTACCTGTCACAGTCCATATGAGTACCAGAGTACCTGTCACAGTCCATATGAGTACCAGAGTACCTGTCACAGTCCATATGAGTACCAGAGTACCTGTCACAGTCCATATGAGTACCAGAGTACCTGTCACAGTCCATATGAGTACCTAAATACCTGTCACAGTCCATATGAGTACCTGAATACCTGTCACAGTCCATATGAGTACCTGAATACCTGTCACAGTCCATATGAGTACCTGAATACCTGTCACAGTCCATATGAGTACCTGAGTACCTGTCACAGCCCATACGTGTACCTGTCACAGTCCATCTGGGTACCTGAGTACCTGTCACAATCCATCTGAATACCCGAGTACCTGTCACAGTCCATCTGAGTACCCGAGTACCTGTCACAGTTCATATGAGTACCTGTCACAGTTCATATGAGTACCCGAGTACCTGTCACAGTTCAAATGAGTACCCGAGTACCTGTCACAGTCCATCTGAGTACCTGTCACAGTTCATATGAGTACCGAGTACCTGTCACAGTCCATCTGAGTACCTGTCACAGTTCATATGAGTACCGAGTACCTGTCACCGGCCTTCAGAGTACCCGAATACCAGTCACCAGGCCCAGAGTACCCGAGTACCTATCTGCAGCCCATCAGAGTACTCTAGTACCTATCTGCAGCCTATCAAAGTACCTGAGTACCTATCTGCAGCCCATGCCTCATAGAATAAACGTTGGGGTGTTTGCTTTCCAAAATGGGGTAATTTTGTGGGCAATTCCATTGTCCTGGTGCTCCAGGGCCTTCAAAAGTGTGACAGGTAGGAATGAAATGAGATGTGTAATTTATGCTCATAGAACGCCTGAAGGTACTACTTCAATGTTGGGGATCTGTATGTGGCCAGGCTGTGTAAAAGTCTCACACATGTGGTATCGCCATACTCGGGAAGAGTAGCAGACTGTATTTTGCTATATACATGCTATGTGTTAGAAATATCTGATAAATTTACAACTTTGTGTAAAAAAAAAATGCATTTTACTGGCACTTTTCGCATCGCTATTCGGCCCCAAGCTGGGCGCTTTTACCCCCCGCTAGCGTCCGAGAAAGGGTTAAAACAACAACGCAAAGCGCTGCCGTAGCAGCGATATGCCGGCGGTATAGCCACGCTGCCCCATTGATATCAATGGGCAGGAGCGGTGTATACACCTTCACTGCTCCAAAGATGCTGCTTGCAGGAGTTTTTTTAAACGTCCTGCAAGCGCATTGCTCCAGTGTGAAAGCACTCAAGCTTTCACACTGGAGAGACAGGAGCAGCGATTTACAGGCGCAATTTTTAGCGCTGTAGCGCCTGTAAAGCGCCTTAATATGATGCGAGACCTCCTTGCATGAAAGAGCCGCCAACTTTAACACAGTTCAGATCAAATTCAAGTCCCAAGGACACAAGAATGGCCTGACAGGCGAGACTACGTTACACGTTGTATGAAGTGAAAGGGGTCTTACACATTTTCCAAAGACTTCTGGGAAAAAAATAAACCGTTCAAAACACTCATTATGCCTCATAGATTATATGTTGGGGTGTTTGCTTTCCAAAATGGGGTCATTTTGAGAGCAATTCCATTGTCCTGGTGCTCCAGGGCCTTCAAAAGTGTAATAGGTGGTTGAGAAAAGAGACGTGTCATTTATGCTCGTAGAACGCCTGAAGGTGCTACTTCAATGTTGGGCCTTTGTATGTGACCAGGCTGTGTAAAAGTCTCACACATGTGGTATCGCCATACTCGGGAACAGTAGCAGAATGTATTTCGGGGTGTAATTTGTTGTATGTATATGCTGTTTGTGAGAAATAACCTGATAATACACAGAGACACCATAATAATGACTATATATGGGTTATACGCCACCTTCTGGTGGATGGACACTGGCAGATAGTCAAACAGGAAGTCCACTACTATACAACCCCTCCTACACAGGAAGGACCTCAGTTTTGTAGCAAAGCAATGAATATCCCAAAAAAGATGGGCGGGACCTCTTGCTTTAGGACATCCCATATAGTCATTATTATTGCTCTGTGTCCCATGATGTACACCAAGAAAAGGATTTTACAGGTAAAAATCCTAAATTTCTTTATCGTACATCACGGGACACAGAGCAACCATAATAATGACTATATGGTATGTCCT
Organism: Lithobates sylvaticus; assembly: GCA_028564925.1. NCBI lineage: Eukaryota > Metazoa > Chordata > Amphibia > Anura > Ranidae > Lithobates > Lithobates sylvaticus. Next base: position 393,843,818 of record CM053026.1, read on the forward strand.
AAAGCAATGCACTTGAGGGGAGGGAGACACAATCACAAAAACTGCCACCTGAGGAGGACTCCATCTGCCGTCCAAAACATACTGTGGCCAAGCAGTATCCTCCATGGCTTTGATATCAATCTGGTAAAATTCTGTGAATGTATGAACAAAAATCCAGAACCACTGACACCTTATGGCCCAAGATGCCCCCACACACCTGGTAGCGAGCTTTTTTACCAAAAAAAAAATGGGGGGGACGGGACCTTGCCCTTTCAAGCCATAGGCTCGAATAATTAACTGGAAAATCCAATGAAAATAGTTAACTTGGATGCCACCTGCCCATCCTGGGCTCTACTGGCAGTACAGACCAGGATTCCTGACCTGTTCCAACAACTCAAGTAATTCTGACTACCAGAACTACCTCCAGAGTATGCAGTGATCCAACTCCTGCCAACTGAGGATCAGAAAAGATTAAAGTGAAAACCAGACACCATACTAGGCAAAAAATGGATGAGGACACATGATCACCTTAATATGATGTGAGACCAAAAACGTCTCCTTGCATGAAAGAGCCGCCAACTTTAACACAGTTCAGATCAAATTCAAGTCCCAAGGACACAAGAATGGCCTGACAGACGAGACTACATTACACGTTGTATGAAGTATGAATCAAGGCGTGAGAAACAGCCCCTGGAAAAAAAATGTATAGGGACGAACCCTGACCATTAACGGTACTTAAGGCCAATCTCCTTTCCCCTACTGATTGGAGAAAGAAAGAGAAAATCTCTCACTCACATATTTCTGCGGGTGCCACTTCCTGGCTTCACCAAAAATATTTCCAAGTCCTGGAATTAAAGTTCCCCGAAGCTTGCTTCCAGGGGCTCAACAGTGCTGAGATACAGGACTCAAGACCATTAGGTCCCGCTGGACTGGGAGTGTCCAAGGAGCGATCCCCGCAAGACTCGCTATGCCAGTGTACCAAGCCCTCCTGGGATTATTCGGCTAACATTATTATCAGTGTTACCCCCTTCCGGATTCTTCACAAAATATGTGGCAGAAGCCGAAACAGAGGGAAAGCAACACATAAGGGAGAACTGATCACTAAGGTGTTACCAGTATATCTACCGCTATTGGCAGTGGGACCCTCATCCCTGACACAACCTGTCCCAACTTGTTGTAGAACTTGGACTCTAGTAGATTCACCTGCAGAGTTCCCCCTGCCACTATTCTATATCTGGAATATACACTGACGATAGAGACAGCACTTGTGCTGTCCCAGAGAGAATGTGGTTCACCTTGCTGAGCCGCATGACTGATATATATGCCCCTGCAGAGGCTTTTCCGGATAGAACATACAACTGGTTTGTAATATAATCCAGAGCAAGGCGTACTGGCCAAAGGCTCCAAGATATTTATGGGCAGTGTACTCTACTGCAGAGACCAAGTCCACTAAACTGTAGCCACCCTCAAACCAAACGGAGAAACTGGCATCAGTGGTTATTATCTTCAAATACCTGAAACAAAGAATTCAACCTTTCTAGATTCCGAACCATCAACCACCAATCTTTAGCTGTGTAACACCCTGGGAACAGAGCCCTCCGGCAATCCAATGCCTGGATCTTCAAGTTAGACAGAGAGACCGCTACAAGACCTGGAGTAGGATTGTACATAAGGAATGTGCTTCGACCTAGATATAGCTTCCTACGGCAAAATGTATCGAAGGAAAATCTGAACCAACTGCTTCCTGAGCAAAGGTTATTGAGGTATACTGAGATTTACACCACCCCCCCCCCCCCCCCCCCCCCCCCCCTCCGCTACACCACCCCCCCCCCCCCCTGTGTATTTAGCAAGTCCAGCACGGAAGCTAGGAGCTTTGTGAACCTCAGAAGCTGTGGCCAGCCTGAAGGACAAAAAAGAAAACAGACGAGTTTCCATTGCAATTATAGAAATCTTTCATGAGGCTGGAAACAACCCGGCACATAAAGCTGTGTGTTTTCTGATGATTGTGGGCCCCACAATCTACCTCTTGCAGAAAGGTCATCACTGAAACGACTGAAGCAGAAGGATGCCCAGCGGATTGAGATCTAAAGATAGACCTCATGCCCCTATTCAGTTTTGAAGCTGCTACCATTTAATTGTTTTACAATTATGAGCCCATAACTTTTGCACACAGCAACCTCAGATGCCTCCTTCACTTAGGAGGGGAACTTGGGCAGTCTCCCATCCAAGTACTAACCAGGCTTGATCCTAGATCAGGTGCAACAGTGGCTCAGGTCACCCTGATGCCATTGATCCAAAAGGAGACATGAACATTGCCTTAGAAGGTGGCACCCTTCTAAGTTACTTAGCTAGTCTAACAGATGCATAATAAAGTGACTGTATTAGACAAACTAATACGCAGTTCCACAAGGATGCAGACCTAGACAATGTTGGTCTACCGCTAAACAACCCCGTAAGTATGTAGGTACCCAGGAGTACAAACATGCAGGCATACAAGTATTCTTGCCATTCATGCATCTGTGTATGCAGTTTAAGGCAATAAGCACATTTGTATGTAGTCCTAGGCAAATACGCACATATGTACAGCATACAGTTTAATGCAAATAAGCACATATGTATACAGTTTAATGTAAATAAGCACATTTGTATATGGTTTAATGCAACTAAGCACATATGTATGCAGCTCAAACTAAGCATATACGTATGCAGTAGAAATTTAGACATGCCAGTATGGGTTTAAGCAATATGCAATGCATGCGTTTATGGACGCATGTAGGTATGTGCTTAAGCAAATATGCGTTTAGGCAAAACATGAAGCGCGTGTCCATGCAAACATGCACCTACGCAATACGTGCCCATGGAGACATGCATTTACAGAATAAGCAAGCATGCGTTTATGCAACATACAGTGCCTTACAAAAGTATTCACCCCCCTTGGCATTTTTCGTGTTTTGTTGCCTCACAACCTGGAATTAACATGGATTGTTTGAGGATTTGCATCAATGAATTTACAGAACATGCCCATAACTTTGAGGATGTGTTTTTTTTTTGTTAATTGTGAAGCAAACAAATAGAATAAAATAACAGAAAATGTCAATGTGCATAACTATTCACCCCCCTTAACTCAATACTTTGTAGAGCCAACTTTTGCGGCCATCACAGCTCCAAGTCGCTTTGGATAAGTCTCTATGAGCTTGCCACATATTACAACTGGGATTTGTGCCCATTCCTCCTTGCAAAGCTGCTCCAGCTCCTTCAAGTTGGATGGTTTGCGCATGTTAACAGCAATCTTTAACCACTTCAGCCCTGGACCAATTTGCAGCCAAAGGACCAGGCCCCTTTTTGCGATTCGGCACTGTGTCGCTTTAACTGACAATTGCGCAGTCGTGCGACGTGGCTCCCAAACAAAATTGGCATCCTTTTTTTCCCCACAAATAGAGCTTTCTTTTGGTGGTATTTGATCGCCCCTGCGGTTTTTATTTTTTTTGCACTATAAACAAAAATAGAGCGACAATTTTGAAAAAAATTCTAAATTTTTTACTTTTTGCTATAATAAATATCCCCAAAAAATATATAAAAAAACTTTTTTTTCCTCAGTTTAGACCGATACGTATTCATCTACATATTTTTGGTAAAAAAATAAATAAATCGCAATTAGCGATTATTGATTGGTTTGCGCAAAAGTTATAGCGTTTACAAAATAGGGGATAGTTTTATAGCAAGGCAATTAAAGGGGACGTATATATACGTGCTTTTACCTAGCCGTGCCATTCTGCCGTCGTATATGTACAGGCGGGCGGTCAGGATTTTTCAGAAATAAAAAAATTATAATTGCCATGTGCGTATATATTCACTCCCTTTGTTATGGAGCCCATAAAAAGCTCTGGTGCAACCAATTACCTTCAGAAGTCACATAATTAGTGAAATGATGTCCACCTGTGTGTAATCTAAGTGTCACATGATCTATCATTACATATACACACCTTTTTGAAAGGCCCCAGAGGCTGTAACACCTAAGCAAGAGGCACCACTAACCAAACACTGCCATGAAAACCAAGGAACTCTCCAAACAAGTAAGGGACAATGTTGTTGAGACGTACAAGTCAGGGTTAGGTTATAAAAAAAATCCAAATCTTTGATGATCCCTAGGAGCACCATCAAATCCATCATAACCAAAATGGAAAGAACATGGCACAACAGCAAACCTGCCAAGAGACGGCCGCACACCAAAACTCACAGACGGGGCAAGGAGGGCATTAATCGGAGAGGCAGCACAGAGGACTAAGGTAACCCTGGAGGAGCTGCAGAGTTCCACAGCAGAGACTGGAGTATCTGTACATAGGACGACAATAAGCCATACGCTCCATAGAGTTGGGCATTATGGCAGAGTGGCCAGAGGAAAGCCATTACTTTCAGCAACAACAAAAAAAAAAGTTTGCGAAAAGGCATGTGGGAGACTCCTAAAATGTATGGAGGAAGGTGCCCTGGTCTGATGAGTCTAAAATTTTACTTTTTGGCCATCAAAGAAAACGCTATCTCTGGCGCAAACCCAACATATCACATCACCCAAAGAACACCATCCCATGAAACATAGTGGTGGCAGCATCATGCTGTGGGGATGTTTTTCAGCAGTTGGGACTGGGAAACTGGTCAGAGTTAAGGGAAAGATGGATGGTGCTAAATACAGGGATATTCTTGAGAAAAACCTGTACCACTCTGTGTGCGATTTGAGGCCAGGATGGAGGTTCACCTTCCAGCAGGACAATGACACCAAACACACTGCTAAAGCAACACTTGAGAGGTTTAAGGGGAAACATGTAAATGTGTTGAAATGGCCTAGTCAAAGCCCAGACCTCAATCCAATAGAAATCTGTGGTCAGACTTAAAGATTGCTGTTCACAAGCGCAAACCATCCAACTTGAAGGCGCTGGAGCAGTTTTGCAAGGAGGAATGGGCACAAATCCCAGAGGTAAGATGCAGCAAGCTCATAGAGACTTATCCAAAGCAACTTGAAGCTGTGATAGCCGCAAAAAGTGGCTCTACAAAGGATTGACTTTAAAGGGGTGAATAGTTATGCACATTGACTTTTTCTGTTATTTTGTCCTATTTGTTGTTTGCTTCACAATAAGAAAACAAAATCTTCAAAGTTGTGGGCATGTTCTGTAAATTAGATGATGCAAATCCTCAAACAATCCATGTTAATTCCAGTTTGTGAGGCAACAAAACACGAAAAATACCAAGGGGGTGAATACTTTTGCAAGGCACTGTATACTATGCTGCCCTTGGCCCCATACTAGTTTTTACTAGTTTAGCACATATGCATGCCATGCAGCCTTCTGCTTCAACCTATAAGTAAGCTCCTGCAGACCAAATGCACATTATTCTGAAGTCTGCAAGTATGCACCAGTTCAACTGCACCAGGCCCCATACTATTTTTGTGCCAAATGCACAGTATTCTGGATTCCCAACACTTTAGAGTTTGTAAACTTTAAAGTGCACTAGGGGTGTATCGACTTTCAGTTGTACAGGCCCCCCCCCCCCCACCCCCCGGATTAGGCAGTATATAATCATGATGACTTGTCTGGCCACACATTTCTCCCATAAGTACTCACACTTCACTAGTATCCATGCGCTGGTGTTATGTCTCCAGAGGCCCTGCTGAAGCGGTCGACCACATGGCTTTCTTAACATGGCTGCCCTTCCTCTTCCTGCCTATATAAAAAAGGTCATACTGAGCGAGCCTGCGCTCTCTAGTGGCTGAATAAGAAACAGCAGCCCACACGATTAAAGTGGAGGGCCTCCCTAAAAAAAAAAAAATTGCACGGGTGCTAATAGCTTTTTCGAATGAATCTGAATGAAGTCCATGATTCTTAATAGAACCGTCCAGACCTCCAAGTATGCTCCAAGAGCACATCACTTCAGTGACCATCCACCTTACAGACACTGGCGAAAAAACTGAGATCGTTCCTGTGTAGGTGGGGTTATATAGGAGTGGACTTCCTGTTTGACCATCTGCCACCAGTAGGTGGCGTATAACCCATATAGTAATTTTTATGGTTGCTCTGTGTCCCGTGATGTACGATAAAGAAACAGCCCCAAAGCATGTTTCCACCTCCGTTCTTGACTGTATGGGTGGTGTTCTTAGGGTCATAGTCAAAATTTTTCTTCCTCCAAACACGGCAAGTCAAGTTAATGCCAAAGAGCTTAATTTAGGTCTCACCTGAGCACAGCACAATCATTGTATGGGCCTGTACATGTGCTTTCTTGAGGAGCAGAACCTTGTGGTCGCTGCAGGATTTCAATCCATGGCGGCGTATTGCGCTACCAATGATTTGTTTTTTGACTGTGGTCCTAACTGCCTTGAGATCATTCACAAGCTCCTCCCGTGTAGTTCTGGGCTGATCTCTCACTTTTCTCATGATCATCCTTACTCCATGAGACAAAATCTTGCATGGAACTCCAGACCGAGGGGGATTGATGGTTATTTTCTATTTCTTCCATTTGCAAATAATCGCTCTAACAGTTGTCTCCTTCTCACCAAGCTTCTTGCTGATAGTCTTGTAGCCCATTGCAGCCTTGTGCAGGTTTACAATCTTGTCCCTGATGTCCTTTCACAGCTCTTTGGTCTTGCCCATGATCACAAGGTTTGAATGGAAGAAAGCGTTTCTGTGGACAGTTGTCTTTTATACATATAACGAATTGTCGTTAGGAGCACCTTCTTAAATTGACAGGACTAATCTGTGTACCACATAAGCACATACTGTAGCCAGTCTGTGGGAGCCAAAATTATTGTTGGTTGGTAGGGGATCAAATTTACTTATCTTACTCAACGAACTACAACTCAATTTATAACATTTGTGGCATGTGTTTTTTCTGGATTTTTGGTTGATATTCCGTCTAGATCATTTCAAATACACCTATGATAAAAATTATAGACCCTTCAATTCTTTGTAAGTGGGCAAAATTACAAAATCTACTGTATGTAAGTTTATGTATGTTTATATGCTTGTGTGTGCATGTATGTTGTTACGTTACTTTTTGGCCTCATTCACACCGGCATACTTCAGTCTACACTCACGCACGGACTGTGTTTGCCAGCAAGGGAATGCACAGGTGTTCGTTGCATCCTTGTGCCGGAAGTTGCATTCATGTCAAGTGGGATGTAGCAGCTGCATGGATGTAGCAGCTGCATGGATATAGCTGCTGCCCCAATTTGATATTCAAGAGAATGTGCTTTCGGGGAGCCGCGCCCACATGGATGTCAAACTGGGAGCAACGGCCGTGTCTGTGCAGCAACTGTGTCCCAATTAACATGCATGGGACTGCCTGCATGTAGATTCATAGAACACCTGTGCATCCCAGTGTGGGCAAAAACACAACCCTCACACGGGCATACACCTAAGCATGCCCATGTGAATGAGGTCTTATTTCTAACCCCTACAATCTTTACAAACAGATTTGCTTTTCTAAGCTAGCAGATTGCTTTTTATTTTTAGACAAGGGTGCTCTAAGACTCAAAATACTTTTGGGCTAGGTTCACATCTGGTGATTCCCGCTGAGGGTCCGCACCTTTTCCGGCAGCCACATACACCAGCACAGTAAATTGTGCTGGATGTGCGCAGGTGCCATTAATCCTATTGGCATGCCACACGCACTGGAAATCGGAACCAAACTGCACTTGTGGTCCCTTTGTGAGACACAATTTCTAAGATGTTGCAGGGACCTTTTCCCTGCGTTTCCGGAGGCATGACAGCCCATTCACATGAATTGGCTGCTGTGCCCACACAAAACAGGGCTCGCAGAACCGTAATCGTGTGAACCTAGCCTTAGAGAACGCTGCATCTGAAAAAAGGTTGACCAACTTTGCTATAAAGAGATAAAACACCAGGAAATGTATTGCAGAGATGCACTACACTGCGGTTCCTGTGCGGCTACAATTTCTAAAATGCTTTCCTGGAGGCACGGCAGGCCATTCAAATGCATGTAGAGAAGGGAGCAAAGAATCGCCACTTAACCGCTTCCCGACCGCCGCCTGTACATATACGTCGGCAGAATGGCATGGCTAGGCAAAAGCATACATATATATATATATATATATATATATACGTCCCCTTAAATTGCCTAGCCGTGGGGTCGCCGGTGCGCTTGCGACCGGGTCGGGAGCTCAGTGAACACGGCCGTGGGACCAGCAGACCCGATCGCCGCTGGTGTCCCGCGATCGGGTCACAGAGCTAAATAACGGGGAGAGGTCTGTGTAAACAAACCTCTCCCCGCGCTTCCTACACTGCCTGTCATTGATCGGCTGTTCTCTGTCATCGGGAAAGCCGATCAATGACGTCATATGTACAGCCACGCCCCCCTATTGTTAAAAAAAAACACAACACGTCACACTAACTCCTCCCCGCCCCCTAGTGGTTAACTCCTTCACTGCCACTGTCATTTACATAGGAATCAGTGCATTAAAATAGCACTGACTTCTATATAAATGACAATGGTGCCAAAAATGTCCGATGTGTCCGCCATAATGTCGCAGTCACAATAAAAATCGCTGATCGGCGCCATTACTAGTAAAAAAAAAAAAATATTAATAAAAATGCTATAAAACTATCCCCTATATTGTAAACGTTATAACTTTTGCGCAAACAAATCAATAATCACTAATTGCGATTTTTTTTTACCAAAAATATGTAGAAGAATACGTATCGGCCTAAACTGAGGAAAAAAAATGATTTTTTATATATTTTTTGGGGATATTTATTATAGCAAAAAGTAAAAAATATTGCATTTTTGTTTATAGCGTAAAAAATTAAAACCGCAGGGGCGATCAAATACCACCAAAAGAAAGCTCTATTTGTGGGTAAAAAAGGACGCTAATTTTGTTTCGGAGCCACGTCGCACGACCGCGCAATTGTCAGTTAAAGCGACGCAGTGCCGAATCGCAAAAAGGGGCCTGGTCCTTTGGCTGCAAATTGGTCCGGGGCTGAAGTGGTTAAGTAAAGCTGTATAGTTTTAATAAACAAGATGCATTAAAACACTCGCATGGAGGAATCTTTACAACGGCATAATGAAGTCCAGTGGAACGTCAGTCTCCTGTACTAGCTGGCAACATCAGAGTCTTCCTGTGGGGCCGTGTGAAGCCGAGCTGGCGTCCTGTTCACCAGGTTACTTTCGTCTTTCGGGCGGGAACCAAAGCGAGGTCTGGAACGCAGTCATCAGGCCTAGGAAGAGGGCTGGAACACCATCCCACCGTACGCTGCGTTCTAGCCCTCTTCCTAGGCCTGCTGACTGCGTTCCAGACCTTTATTTGGTTCCCGCCAGAAAGACGGAAGCAACCTGGTGAACAGGACGCTGGCTCGGCTTCACACGACCCCATAGGAAGACTCTGATGTTGCCAGCTAGTACAGGAGACTGACGTTTAATTGGAACTTCATTATGCCATTATAAAGATTCCTCCATGTGAGTGTTTTAATGCATCTTGTTTATTAAAACTATACAGCTTTACTTAACCACTTCAGCCCCGGACCAAATGCATGGGCTGCCATGCCCACACAAAACACGGCTTGCAGAATCATGATAGTGTGAACCTAGCCTTAAAGAATGCTGTGACCTAAAAAAGGTTGAGAAACTTTCCTATAAAGGAATTAAAACACAGGGAAATGCGTATGCATTGCAGAAATGCACTGAATTTTTTTATTTCCTAACATACAATTTCAGGCTGTCCATAATCAGTACATACAATAACCTAAAACTACAGTTCAACCTGTACCATGTGTGTGCAAGATCTGGTAAGTGTGCAAATTAGCTTTAAGTAATTAATAAATATTTAGAATAAAATTTATAGAATTACTATACAAGGATACCATCAATCCATAAGTCTCATTTTGTCTCATTGTGGAACTGGATATTTGCAAAAAGGACATACTGTTAAGATCTTTTAAAGATATCACAGACGTACAGTGGTTTTCCTCTGCAAGATTAATTTTTAGTTAGCAGAAATACACATAACTGTGAAAGCACTTGTGAAAAGAAGGTGGGGTAGTTTCACAGAACTACAGGTGAAAAGGAATGTGTGGGAAGCTAAAAACCGTTAAAATGTATGTTAAAGGTACCAATTGAAGAGTCTCTGCAAAGTAAGTGACAATGGAGTGAATATGCTGTGAAATTACTCATGTCTCAGTGGCAACGGTTATCTCACAAGGAAGAAGTAACAAAAACAAAGTGGGTACTTCAAGAGTGTACAAGCGTAAAAAACATGATGGGTAATGAATATGGTTTTGTGTGGTTATTTTGTTTGCCTCCTTAAAGCCAAACGCCATGCAAACAACAAAATACACAGATGAAATGAATATTTTGGAAGTCATTTTACAAAGCCAAGGATTTGTACTTCTGAGATCTAAACAGCTGTGATACACAGCACTGCCACCCTGACTGGGAAGATGGGGGACAGGGACACCAGATCTTTCTCTGCTGCTTTTTCACTTTCACTTACAGATCTCCTTCCCCACACCCACCCTGTGACAGGATGTTGAAAGGAGATGCAGCTCCTCTAGCACTCAGCTCTCTCTTCCTATTAGCATGACCCTTGCATTGCAGCATAACTGACTGGCTACTCGTGCTGCTTCTCCATCCCCCTCTCTTAGCTCTGCTGTATAGTAGTCTGCAAGAGGCTGATAACTAAGCCTGGTTTTTCAATAGTAATATCTGAATGATGCCTATCATTTTATTCCACCGGCGACGACGACGACGGACATCAATCATCGACCCAGAGAAAGAATCTGCCGCTGGAAGTTAGCCATAGAGAGTTCCGAGGGACAGATGGTCCCCCCGCAATCTCTGACTCTGAGGACCCGGCGCAAAGTTTGAATGTCAAGTCCAGGCCGGCGTAAGTAAACAATGCCAGGGACACGGCAGGAAAGCATCAAAGCGTTAATTTTTATTTTTTTTGATCTGATGCTTTCCAGCCTGGAGGAGAGTAGTGAAGACCCCATATCTTTCCAGAAAGAGGACCAATCACGCAGCATTTCTATTACAAGGCATGTTTACATGCCTTGTTATAGGAAGAAAAGTGATCAAAAATTTTTTTTAAAAAGGAAAAGTGTAAAACAATAAAAATAAAATAAAACAAACAAAAAAAAAAAAGTAAGCGCCCACATCCCTGAGAGCTCGCACTCAGAAGGAAACGCATACACAGGTTGCACCCACAGGTTGTCCATCATCTACAGACACTAGGAAAAAACTGAGGAGTCACAGCATGAGGTAAGATTGTAGGGCAGGTGCTCCAGGGGTGCATATCCTCAAACGCTTGCCAGTGTACAATCAAGGTATGAGTCTATAACCTAGGATGTATGAATAAGTTGTCTTGTACGATTAATACAAAACTATTTTGTTAGTGTAACATTAAGATAACATTAGGTTTAGTTAATGAGCACACAAATTAGCATGACCACAACTTTTTTTTTTACAGGTATGCAATCGCTAAAGATTTGAATGACCTTGTATTTGTTTATGTGAGCATTTCATGCTTTCGCAGTAAATGAGAATTGTAATCCAGATGAACCAACTTGGTCGTTGCAACTTAGAAATTATTTTGGGGACAAAGTATTTTTTTTGGCCTCATGCACATGTTCACTTCTGCCCATACAAGGAAAAATTGGGGTATTTTTCAATGCCAAGAAAGTACAGGTGCTGCATACAGTTGCCTATGTATACATGTGGCTGTGCATGGTTGTATGCTGGTATACTTTGTCACCTGCATCTGCACCTCATCCTATCAGGGAATGCACTGCATTCATTCAGAAGATGCAAAAGATTTATCTGAATGGCGCCCATGCCAAGTGGCTGCTCTATAGTGCCAGCTCCTGTCTCATGCAGAGCGATACCAACTGCACTCCACCACTTAACCTGGCTAGTGGTCTCCAGAGTGGTACCAGACGCAGAAATGAAGAGATCTTCAGGTCAGTGTGAAGCAATACACTGGGCAGAATAGTATAGGGTCTGCCTTCCCACTGATGTGCTGCAGTTTACCCACACTGCAGGTGCAGTGCACCTGCAGCTTTCCTGCAGGTTAACTGCTCTTAGCCATGGGCTTCTATTATATCCTGCGGGTTTGCTGCACTTTCTGAATGCAGGCCTTTTGGTACACTTTCAGAAAGTGCACCACACCTGCAGGATATAATAGAAGTCTATGGCAAAGCACAGCTAACCCAGGAAAGTCACAGATGTACTACGCTGTACATGCGGTGCAGGTAAACTGCAGCACATCAGTGTGAAAGCAGTCTTATAGGGGGCTCAGAACAGTAAGGACTCATTTACATTGGTAGTTTGGGGGGGTGATAAAACGTGTTTTATCTACCCTCGCCACCCCTTTAGCTGCAGTGGCCAGGAATGTACACTAGGGACCTGCAGTGAGGTCAGTGGCTGGTGAGGCACTGGCTAGTATCAGAGCCAGATACACACAGGTTACATACGCCACAAACGTTCGAACGAGAGCAATAATTCTAGCACTAGACTTCCTCTGTAACTCTAAACATGTAACCTATAAAAAAAAATTAAAGAGTCACCTATGGAGATTTTGAAGTACCAAAGTTTGATGCCATTACACAAGCGTGTGCAATTTTAAAGTGTGACATGTCAGGCATCTATTTACTTGGCATAACATCTTTCACATTATACAAAAAAATCGGGCTAACATTAGTGGTTTTGCCACAACCTACATTTTATTCCCTAGTGTGTCTGCTAAAAATATATATTTTGGGGGTTCTGAGTAATTTTCTAGCAAAAAAAAAAAAAAGCTTATGATTTTTACATGTAGGAGAGAAATGTCCAAATTGGCCTGGGTGGCAAGTGGTTAATCACCATAATTAAGTAATATACAAATAATTATATATTGTTTTTAGGGTAATTTACAATATTTTCAAAAACTCAACAGGTGGCTTAACGGACAAATTACTGGAGTTTGAAGTTATAACTTCAAACCAGTAATTTTACAGTAAAAAGATAAATAATAAATGATCTTATAACACATAGCACAGTGCTCGACGAATACCGGGCGCCAGGTCGCATTGGCGACTACAATTAGCGACCTGGCGCCTGGGGCAGCACAGCTGGGGGGTATCCTGTCTCCATAGTGCACCCCCGCCGCGCGCGCGATGGGCCGCGCCGGCCGGTAATTGAGGCCCCGGCTTTGCGGCCTTGTGCAGTCCTATGGTACCTTCTAGACTCTGGCGCCCTCTTGTGGTGGCCGTTGGTATGACACCCAGCAATGCTAATGGAGCTGTTTTGTTTCGTTTTGACTGCCTGTCTGCCATCTCCTTCACTTAGAACCCCTAAATCTTATATATATTTATTTTTCTAACACCCTAGAGAATAAAATGGCGGTCGTTGCAATACTTTCTGTCACACCGTATTTGCGCAGCGGACTTACAAGCGCACTTTTTTGGGAAAAAATATTTTTTTTAATTAAAAAATAACACAACAGTAAAGTTTGCCCAATTGTTTTTTATATTGTGAAAGATAATGTTACGGCGAGTAAATTGATACCAAACATGTCTCGCTTCAAAATTTTGCCCGCTCGTGGAATGGCGACAAACTTTTACCCTTTAAAATCTCCATAGGTGACGTTTAAAAAATTCTACAGGTTGCATGTTTTGAGTTACAGAGGATGTCTAGGCCTAGAATTATTGCTCTCGCTCTACCGATCATGGCAATACCTCACATGTGTGGTTTGAACACCGCTTTCATATGCGGGCGCTACTCTTCTGCAAACAAGCTCGGCAGGACGGGCGCGTTTAAAAAAAAAAAATTTTCTTATTTATTTTAACTTTTTTCACTGTTCTTTTGAAAAAAAAATTGTGTAACTTTTATTCCTATTACAAGGAATGTAAACATCCCTTGTAATAGAAAAAAGCATGACAGGACCTCTTAAATATGAGATCTGGGGTCAAAAAGACGTTTTGAAGTCGCTTCTGCCCTGCAATGACTTGGAGACAGGCGGGGGCCATCTTCCCCTCACTCGTCTCCATGTCGTTAAAAAAAAAAAAAAACCTGGCTCCTAACTTTGGAAGGAGGTCTGGGTTGGAAGGGATCATTTGTCTTTTAGACACATGCCCCCTTAAATGACAAATGCAGCAAGAGGACAGCCTCCACTGCAGCATTTTTATTGGACAGCTTGTTCTAATGGGCCTTTACAAGGCTCCAAGCTGTCCATTGAGCTCAGTGCTGCTGCAAAGAGTGTGCCAGCTTGTGATTAAACTGGCCGCTCTGTAGCTTCTGACAAGCGGTGCATGAAGCCCCGTATTTCTGGAACCAAAGGCGGCAGGAGCACCACTGGTAGGGGAAGGACTTAAGCTACCCCCCCCCCCCATTTTCACAGAGCTACGACCGTCGAAGCTAGATAGTTTTTATTATTTTTATATTATGTTCATGCTCTGCCTCATCTGCCTGCACATATCCCTGGTGTACACATTACAGCCACAGCAGGAGTTATACGCCCTGTCGTTGATGGGTGTAGCACATGCTAAGCATGACCCTTTCAGGTGAATGAGGCCACCCTAAAACCTTGTGCAGTACAGCAAACAAGGAGTTAAAGCAGGCAGCATTGTGTTGCTTTCTTACCATCTGCTTTAACCCCTTGGACCCCGCAGAAGCATGCAGAGTGGCCCCATTAGTTAAATGGGTCACGATTGGCAGGCAGTAGCACCCACCAAATGCCACAGGGGTTTTAATTGCTGCTGCATGTGCACACCTTTGGCTGCTGCCTCGAGAGCTAAAGGGTCTGACAAGTGGCGAGGAGGTGATATTTTACCTCCTCAGCAGCTGATTTAAACCCACAATTGCCATGCAATATATGTGATTGCGACAAAGTAGTACAGCAATTAGACTTTTAAATAAGGTGTGAGGAGGCGACACTGTTCCCAGTGTTCTTTGCCTTCTCCCATGTTGTTCAGGTAGATCTCCACCTCTTTAAGGTTGCCTACCCCTGCATTACACTGACTAAACATTTTTTGTTCTACCATCTACCCTCCCTCTCCTCCACCAGGTAAAAGCATCAAAACATGACCGATTCAGGAGTACATGTTTATGGAAAGAGGTTTCACAAGAAAGCTTTCAGGGACCTGTTGTTTGGGCATCTGAAGTCTATAGCTTAATTTGCAGTTACTAATGTATTTTCTCTAAGTTGTGTTTGTAACAACCAAGTTTAACATTCAACACACACAATGATTCTAAAAACAAACGCTAGATACAACTAATAAAACTAAAATGCATCTTACCACTTGGAGGCTTTGGCCGCGGTGGGACACTTCTCTTGGGGGGCAGTGCTGGCATGTCATGTTTGCTTTTAAAGGGGTCCTCTGAGAAACCAGAGCCTGGAAAAGTAGCTGCAAAGGGATCGGGAGTTTGGTGCTAAAAGACAAGGAAAAGAAGAAACCAAATGCAATGACTGCTATTTTAACACAAATTTTTAACAGAGTTTTTTTAAAGTGATATTAAAGCAATATTAAAGCCTTGTTTTTTTTTTTTTTTTTTTAATAAAAAACATGTCATACTTACCTGCTCTGTGCAGTGGTTTTGCACAGAGCAGCCCTGATCCTCTTCTTCTCGGGTCCTACTCCGGTGCTCCTGGCACCTCCCTCCTGCAAGCAGCTTGCTGTAGGGAAACCCAAGCAGGCGTGCTTCTGACCCATGGCTCTATGTGTCCATTCACCCAGGGAACCGTGGCTTAGTCCCGCCCCCTCTGTCTCCTGATTGTCTCACTGGCTGTGATTGACAACAGCGAGAGCCAATGGCATCCAGCTCTTGGGGCATTATCCCCCCCCCCACACACTTTTAGCAACAGTGGAGCATAGTTCCTGCCACTGACACCAACAATGAGGCACTAGTCCTCTCACTGAAACCAACTATGGCACACTATTCCTCCCGTTGATACTAATGATGGGGCACCATTTCCCCCTTGATACCAAAAATGGGACACTATTACTCCCACTGACACCATAGATGGAGCACTACTCCTCCCACTGACAAACAATGGGGCTCTATTCCTCCCACTGACTCCAATGATGGGGATCTATTCCTCCCACTGACTCCAATGATGTGGCACTATTTCTCCCACTGACACCAACGATGGGGATCTATTCCTCCCACTGACACCAACAATGGGGATCTATTCCTCCCACTGATGCCAACAATGGGGATCTATTCCTCCCACTGACGCCAACAATGGGGATCTATTCCTCCCACTGACGCCAACAATGGGGATCTATTCCTCCCACTGACGCCAACAATGGGGATCTATTCCTCCCACTGACGCCAACAATGGGGATCTATTCCTCCCACTGACGCCAACAATGGGGATCTATTCCTCCCACTGACGCCAACAATGGGGATCTATTCCTCCCACTGACGCCAACAATGGGGATCTATTCCTCCCACTGACGCCAACAATGGGGATCTATTCCTCCCACTGACGCCAACAATGGGGATCTATTCCTCCCACTGACGCCAAAAATGGGGATCTATTCCTCCCACTGACGCCAACAATGGGGATCTATTCCTCCCACTGACGCCAACAATGGGGATCTATTACTCCCACTGACGCCAACAATGAGGATCTATTCCTCCCACTGACGCCAACAATGGGGATCTATTCCG
This sequence comes from Lithobates sylvaticus, assembly GCA_028564925.1. Lineage (NCBI taxonomy): Eukaryota > Metazoa > Chordata > Amphibia > Anura > Ranidae > Lithobates > Lithobates sylvaticus. The sequence continues at coordinate 393,860,444 of CM053026.1, forward strand.
TCCACTGACGCCAACAATGGGGATCTATTCCGCCCACTGACACCAACAATGGGGATCTATTCCGTCCACTGACGCCAACAATGGGGATCTATTCCGCCCACTGACACCAACAATGGGGATCTATTCCTCCCACTGACACCAACGATGGGGATCTATTCCTCCCACTGACTCCAACGATGGGGATCTATTCCTCCCACTGACTCCAATGATGGGGATCTATTCCTCCCACTGACACCAACAATGGGGATCTATTCCTCCCACTGACTCCAATGATGGGGATCTATTCCTCCCACTGACTCCAATGATGGGGATCTATTCCTCCCACTGACTCCAATGATGGGGATCTATTCCTCCCACTGACTCCAATGATGTGGCACTATTCCTCCCACTGACACCAACGATGGGGATTTATTCCTCCCACTGACACCAACGATGGGGCACTCTTTCTCCCACTACAAATTCTGGATGGACCCTCTGCACACTGCTATACACCCTTTCCAGCAAACTATGCAAATGTAAAACAGGGATTTTTAGTTCACGTATATTGCAATACATGTTTAAGCTGACCAACTGTGCCAAAGTAATCCCTCTTATGGCCAGTCCTACTCTGCTTTGCCACTGCAAATCTTGGTTTTACATTTGCATAGTCTGCTGGAACGGGTGTATAGCAGTGTGCAGAGGGTCCATCCAGAATTTGTAGTGTCAATATGTGGTCACACCCATCTAGCACCTGATAATTTAAATACATGTACAAGCTATTGGGATTTGAGCCCCTTTATATCTTTTCTCTGTTGTAATGCAGGTCAGTGACCAGACCTGAACATAGAAGCTGCCCCCCCCCCCCACTTTGTGTCTCTATGCCCCAGATTGGCATGGTGTCCACCGTAGCATTTGCAGTGGCAAAGCATTGTAGGACTGGCCATAAGAGGGATTACTTTGGCGCAGTCGGTCAGCTTAAATGTGTATTGCAATGTGTGTGGACTAGAAATCCCTGTTTTACATTTGCATAGTTTGCTGGAAAAGAGTGTGTAGCAGTGTGCAGAGGGTCCATCCAGAATTTGCAGTGTTAACATGTGGTCACACCCCTTTAGCACCTGATAGTTTAAATACATGTACAACCGATTGGGATTTGAGCACAGGTATATCTTTTCTCTACTCCTCCCACTGACACAAATGATGGGGCACTATTCCTCCCACTGTCCCATTGTTGGTGTCACTTTTCCTCCCCTTGATACCAATGATGGGGCACAATTACTCCCTCTAATACCAATCATACGGCATTGTTTAATCCCATTGACACCAGGACATTTTCTTCTCCCATTGGCCACAGAATGGCCTCCTTTAAGTTTGAAGGACAGTAAACTGGCCCTTTGTTTAGAAAGTTTGGAGACCCCTGGTTTAGAAGATGATGTAAAAATTAAAACGTGCTTATACATTTTCTTCTCAAGAAACTATAAATCTGTAAACAACAAACTGTTTTGAGGACAACAATGTAATATATAAAACAGATTATTAGCTCCACTATTTTTGCTATAAACAAAATAAAAAAATTGCTTTTGTTTCTAAATGGCATTTGTGAATACCTCTTAAGTAGGCAATTTGAAAATGAAAAAATATATATAGTCAAAAAAAGTTTATTGTTACAAAATGTTGTACCAATAAACTTTTTTTGAATATATATTTTTTCATTTTCAAATTGCCTTAAAAATCCCACTTAAGATGTATTCACAATTTTCATATATACAGGAAAGATGGCAATTTACATGCCAAGCTGCATGAGACTTTAAACTTTTTTTGTTTCTAAATGGTATCTGGCAGCCGTTAATATTTGTTCAAAGATCAAAGAGGTTTTTGAAAACAAAGTGGTTTCCTCTATAATGTTTTTAATCACCTAGTGTTGGAAAGCACAGAATTGAAGATAGGAATGAGTGGGTGGCCACACCAAGTTGTCTTCCTTTATCAATTGTATGTTTCAAGCTGTAATCCTGCAAGTACATAATAGGTACTGCAAACCTCATTAGTACCAGATACAACGGCTGACTAGAGAGCATCTGCAGTACTTTTTAGAACATGTATTGTTGCAAGTATTTGCATAGAATCACAATTTTTTGTACTTCTGATAAAATATTAAATAGAAATATTATAAGAATTGCCTGTAGGAACTGTGATCCAGATTTGGAAAGAAAAATAACCAGTGAGCAAACCCAGGTCAACAAAAGTTAAGCTGGCCATAGATAAAACAGTTTTTGCAGGTATAAAAATGTGCATTATTATTATTATTATTTTTTTTTTTTTTTACTAGGAGCCTGCAAAGCGATCAACAGATCTAGGGTGCAATGCGGGGCTCTTACAGACTGTCAGTGCAAGCTGTCTGCTCTTACCTCGTATGGGTAGGCAGTTACCCATTGACTGGAAGAAACAATGAACTACCTAGATTACTCAACAGCGCACTGGAAGTTCCTCTGCAAAGGCTGACGGTACTTGTTTCCACAATCACAGAACTCTGTGAATGAATGATGCAGCTGGGTGGACAGAGACCCACACGAGTTTGTTTAAAAATTGTGCCAGCGAATGTGGGGAGAAGATCCCCCACTCGCTGTCACAATGGGGGACCGAGGGCTGCTGCAACAGTAACATGTTACACCCTGAATATGGGTATAACATGTAACATTTTACAAAAGTTGAACTTATCCATAGTTACATAGTTAGTCAGGTTGGAAAAAAAGACACAAGTCCATAAAGTTCAACCAAGATTGAAGGATTATCCTTTAAAAGAGATGTTTTTTTTTTTATTGCCCATCCATACTTACCTAGGTGGATGCAGTACCGCCTCTTCACTGAGAACCAAGCCACCGAACACCGCCGATGGCTTGGTTCTCTCACTTCCCCAAGTGGAGAGCTGCTGACTGTCAATCAGCAGCTCTCCTGCTCTGCTCCTCCACGCTCACTGGAGCGCTGAGCTCTGGAGGGGCGGGGAGCGGCTGTCTCAGCCTCTCAGCAGCTCGCCATCAGTCCAGAAACCTGGCGGATCCAGACTTCGGAAGTCGGGATGACATGGAACCTGGACTGATCCTGGTGACGTCAGCAGACAGTGGACTTCAGACCGCTCTGTGCAGAAAACGGGTCACAGGAGTGCAAAATAAATTACACTCCTGTGACCAAGAGGAAAAGCCCAGCCAAATGAGCTCAGGCTGGACTTCTCCTTTAATTCAGCTTCAGTTAAACATCCATCAGTTCATCGGACTTTCCAACATATACCGCATCACATTTCTGGGTGGTGTGCTTATAATATCAAAAAATATTTGTCTGAAAACTTGTTTGGAAAAACGCAATGCATTGTCACAATGCTCTCTGCATTCAATCTCACTACCATTTGTTGCCTTAAGTGGTACAACTGAAATCAAGTTTGCAGCATTGTCAATAGGCACATTAAATAACATGCTTAAACTGGTACAATTGGCAGCAAAACTAGGCAGGATCAGGTGCCACATGCGGAAGAGAAGTGGAAAATAGCTCAACTGTCAGTTAACTCAAAAAAAATAAAACAGATCTGGTTCAGCTTGTATTGGTTGAGGCGGCAAGAAAGGTCTATAGCAATATATGCAAAGCTATAAGCCAGTCTGAGGATAGGTAAAATGCAGAGCCGATCCGCCCTATACGCGGACTACGCATGCTGCGGGGCCCCCAAGGGCGGATCGGCTCTGCTCGGGGGACCCCTGGGGCCGCCGCTGCGAGGGCAGCGGCGCCTGAAAAAAAAGATGGCTGCGGGACCAACATGCAACTGCACCAGCGCTGTTCCGAAGTCCGGACACGCTCGGCAATTTTCGGAAAGGCGGGCGCATGCGCAGTGACACGATGGCGCAGAGTGGCGCCATTTTTAAAAATAAAGCCTTCCTACGTCCCCTCCACAGCCTCTGACCTCCTGGGGCCCCCCCTTGCAGCCTCTGACCTCCTGTCCCCCCCTTGCAGCCTCTGACCTCCTGTCCCCCCCTTGCAGCCTCTGACCTCCTGTCCCCCCCCTTGCAGCCTCTGACCTCCTGTCCCCTCCCTGCAGCCTCTGACCTCCTGCCCCCCCCCCCCCCCTCTGCAGCCTTTGACCTCCTGTCCCCCCCTTACAGCCTCTGACCTCTCCTGTTGCCCCCCCCCCCGCAGCCTCTGACCTCCCCTGTACCATCGGCAGCCTCTGACCTCCCCTGTACCATCCGCGCCATTTTTAAAAATAAAGCCTTCCTACGTCCCCTCCGCAGCCTCTGACCTCCTGGGGCCCCCTGCAGCCTCTGACCTCCTGTCCCCCCCCTGCATCTTTTGACCTCCTGTCCCCCCCCCCCTGCAGCCTCTGACCTCTCCTGTTGCCTCCCCCCCGCAGCCTCTGAACTCTCCTGTTGTCCCATCCGCAGCCTCTGACCTCCCCTGTACTATCCGCAGCCTCTGACCATCTCTTGTCTTATATCACGTCTGGAGAGGACTCAAGAGTGGGAGTGCCGCCAGGATGGGGGTCATGGGAGAAGTCAGACATGTATGGACTGTGAAGAGGAAACTATGGGATAAAACCAGGGCCACCAAGCTGGAGCCGACTGACTGAGCCCTGCACGATGCACCTGAGAGGAGGGCAGTGGCAGCAACGACAGGCCAGTCTAACGGGGGGGGGGGGGGGGGGGAGATCAATACAATATTGTAAGGGGGCACTGATATAAAGGTTTCCCCCTTCTATCAGTAAACCCCCTTATGTTAGTGTTTTCTTTCTCTGGTCACCACAGTCCTCCCCACAATCCCAGAGTTCCCCTTTACATCATAGTATGCAGGATTCCACCTTACAGTGCAAGGGGAAACTCTGATGTAAAGGGCAATGCTGCAGACCCTGATGCAAGTAGGGAGGCTCTCTGAGGACACTGATGTATGGGGAGCTCTCTGGGGACCCTGATGTAAGGAGGGGCTTTATAGGGATGCTCTCTGGGGACCCTGATGTAAGGGGGATGCTCTCTGGGGACCCTGATGAAGGGGGATGCTCTCTGGGGACCCTGATGAAGGGGGGGGCTCTCTGGGGACCCTGATGAAGGGGGGGGGGGCTCTGGGGACCCTGGTGTAATGGGGGGGGGCTCTGGGGACCCTGGTGTAATGGGGGGGTGCACTCTGGGGACCCTGATGTAAGGGGGGTGCACTCTGGGGACCCTGATGTAAGGGGGGTGCACTCTGGGGACCCTGATGTAAGGGGGGTGCACTCTGGGGACCCTGATGTAAGGGGGGTGCACTCTGGGGACCCTGATGTAAGGGGGGTGCACTCTGGGGACCCTGATGTAAGGGGGGTGCACTCTGGGGACCCTGATGTAAGGGGGGGGTGCACTCTGGGGACCCTGATGTAAGGGGGGTGCACTCTGGGGACCCTGATGCAAGGGGGGTGCACTCTGGGGACCCTGATGCAAGGGGGGTGCACTCTGGGGACCCTGATGCAAGGGGGGTGCACTCTGGGGACCCTGATGCAAGGGGGGTGCACTCTGGGGACCCTGATGCAAGGGGGGGCACTCTGGGGACCCTGATGCAAGGGGGGTGCACTCTGGGGACCCTGATGCAAGGGGGGTGCACTCTGGGGACCCTGATGCAAGGGGGGTGCACTCTGGGGACCCTGATGCAAGGGGGGTGCACTCTGGGGACCCTGATGCAAGGGGGGTGCACTCTGGGGACCCTGATGCAAGGGGGGTGCACTCTGGGGACCCTGATGCAAGGGGGGTGCACTCTGGGGACCCTGATGCAAGGGGGGTGCACTCTGGGGACCCTGATGCAAGGGGGGTGCACTCTGGGGACCCTGATGCAAGGGGGGTGCACTCTGGGGACCCTGATGCAAGGGGGGTGCACTCTGGGGACCCTGATGCAAGGGGGGTGCACTCTGGGGACCCTGATGCAAGGGGGGTGCACTCTGGGGACCCTGATGCAAGGGGGGTGCACTCTGGGGACCCTGATGCAAGGGGGGTGCACTCTGGGGACCCTGATGCAAGGGGGGTGCACTCTGGGGACCCTGATGCAAGGGGGGTGCACTCTGGGGACCCTGATGCAAGGGGGGTGCACTCTGGGGACCCTGATGCAAGGGGGGTGCACTCTGGGGACCCTGATGCAAGGGGGGTGCACTCTGGGGACCCTGATGCAAGGGGGGTGCACTCTGGGGACCCTGATGCAAGGGGGGTGCACTCTGGGGACCCTGATGCAAGGGGGGTGCACTCTGGGGACCCTGATGCAAGGGGGGTGCACTCTGGGGACCCTGATGCAAGGGGGGTGCACTCTGGGGACCCTGATGCAAGGGGGGTGCACTCTGGGGACCCTGATGCAAGGGGGGTGCACTCTGGGGACCCTGATGCAAGGGGGGTGCACTCTGGGGACCCTGATGCAAGGGGGGTGCACTCTGGGGACCCTGATGCAAGGGGGGTGCACTCTGGGGACCCTGATGCAAGGGGGGTGCACTCTGGGGACCCTGATGCAAGGGGGGTGCACTCTGGGGACCCTGATGCAAGGGGGGTGCACTCTGGGGACCCTGATGCAAGGGGGGTGCACTCTGGGGACCCTGATGCAAGGGGGGTGCACTCTGGGGACCCTGATGCAAGGGGGGTGCACTCTGGGGACCCTGATGCAAGGGGGGTGCACTCTGGGGACCCTGATGCAAGGGGGGTGCACTCTGGGGACCCTGATGCAAGGGGGGTGCACTCTGGGGACCCTGATGTAAGGGGGGTGCACTCTGGGGACCCTGATGTAAGGGGGGTGCACTCTGGGGACCCTGATGCAAGGGGGGTGCTCTGGGGACCCTGATGTAAGGGGGGTGCACTCTGGGGACCCTGATGTAAGGGGGGTGCACTCTGGGGACCCTGATGTAAGGGGGGTGCACTCTGGGGACCCTGATGTAAGGGGGGTGCACTCTGGGGACCCTGATGTAAGGGGGGTGCACTCTGGGGACCCTGATGTAAGGGGGGTGCACTCTGGGGACCCTGATGTAAGGGGGGTGCACTCTGGGGACCCTGATGTAAGGGGGGTGCACTCTGGGGACCCTGATGTAAGGGGGGTGCACTCTGGGGACCCTGATGTAAGGGGGGTGCACTCTGGGGACCCTGATGTAAGGGGGGTGCACTCTGGGGACCCTGATGTAAGGGGGGTGCACTCTGGGGACCCTGATGTAAGGGGGGTGCACTCTGGGGACCCTGATGTAAGGGGGGTGCACTCTGGGGACCCTGATGTAAGGGGGGTGCACTCTGGGGACCCTGATGTAAGGGGGGTGCACTCTGGGGACCCTGATGTAAGGGGGGTGCACTCTGGGGACCCTGATGTAAGGGGGGTGCACTCTGGGGACCCTGATGTAAGGGGGGTGCACTCTGGGGACCCTGATGTAAGGGGGGTGCACTCTGGGGACCCTGATGTAAGGGGGGTGCACTCTGGGGACCCTGATGTAAGGGGGGTGCACTCTGGGGACCCTGATGTAAGGGGGGTGCACTCTGGGGACCCTGATGTAAGGGGGGTGCACTCTGGGGACCCTGATGTAAGGGGGGTGCACTCTGGGGACCCTGATGTAAGGGGGGTGCACTCTGGGGACCCTGATGTAAGGGGGGTGCACTCTGGGGACCCTGATGTAAGGGGGGTGCACTCTGGGGACCCTGATGTAAGGGGGGTGCACTCTGGGGACCCTGATGTAAGGGGGGTGCACTCTGGGGACCCTGATGTAAGGGGGGTGCACTCTGGGGACCCTGATGTAAGGGGGGTGCACTCTGGGGACCCTGATGTAAGGGGGGTGCACTCTGGGGACCCTGATGTAAGGGGGGTGCACTCTGGGGACCCTGATGTAAGGGGGGTGCACTCTGGGGACCCTGATGTAAGGGGGGTGCACTCTGGGGACCCTGATGTAAGGGGGGTGCACTCTGGGGACCCTGATGTAAGGGGGGTGCACTCTGGGGACCCTGATGTAAGGGGGGTGCACTCTGGGGACCCTGATGTAAGGGGGGTGCACTCTGGGGACCCTGATGTAAGGGGGGTGCACTCTGGGGACCCTGATGTAAGGGGGGTGCACTCTGGGGACCCTGATGTAAGGGGGGTGCACTCTGGGGACCCTGATGTAAGGGGGGTGCACTCTGGGGACCCTGATGTAAGGGGGGTGCACTCTGGGGACCCTGATGTAAGGGGGGTGCACTCTGGGGACCCTGATGTAAGGGGGTGCACTCTGGGGACCCTGATGTAAGGGGGGTGCACTCTGGGGACCCTGATGTAAGGGGGTGCACTCTGGGGACCCTGATGTAAGGGGGGTGCACTCTGGGGACCCTGATGTAAGGGGGGTGCACTCTGGGGACCCTGATGTAAGGGGGGTGCACTCTGGGGACCCTGATGTAAGGGGGGGTGCACTCTGGGGACCCTGATGTAAGGGGGGGTGCTCTCTGGGGACCCTGATGTAAGGGGGGGAATCTCTGGGGACCCTGATTTAAGGGGGGAATCTCTGGGGACCCTGATGTAAGGGGGGAATCTCTGGGGACCCTGATGTAAGGGGGGAATCTCTGGGGACCCTGATGTAAGTGGGGAATCTCTGGGGACCCTGATGTAAGTGGGGAATCTCTGGGGACCCTGATGTAAGTGGGGAATCTCTGGGGACCCTGATGTAAGTGGGGAATCTCTGGGGACCCTGATGTAAGTGGGGGATCTCTGGGGACCCTGATGTAAGTGGGGAATCTCTGGGGACCCTGATGTAAGTGGGGAATCTCTGGGGACCCTGATGTAAGTGGGGAATCTCTGGGGACCCTGATGTAAGTGGGGAATCTCTGGGGACCCTGATGTAAGTGGGGAATCTCTGGGGACCCTGATGTAAGTGGGGAATCTCTGGGGACCCTGATGTAAGTGGGGAATCTCTGGGGACCCTGATGTAAGTGGGGGATCCGCACTCAGATATATAAAGATATATGTATTATATACATGTCTGTTCTATATTGTTGTACTTATTCTTTGATTGTTTTGTTTAAAGGAGGGAGGATTGTATTGGGAGCCCTGAAGTGTCAGGTTTGACTGTGTGGCAATGGTAAATGGTTCCCATAGCTCACAGCATCACGGGTCAGGTAGAGGGCCCCTTAGCAGAATTTTGCTTAGGGCCCCAGGGAGGTCAGGATCGGCACTGGTAAAATGGCATGGGTGAAAGCAGCCTTTTATACAGCTAGCATAAATGGGATTAAACTAGGTGCTAAATAAGGCAGGCGAAAACAGGCAGGGCTTACTTTTGGATGAGATGATGCTTGGAATCAGATTATGAACAGAATACTAAAGCTTTGACATAGGTCAAATTCCAAACAAATTTTCTTTAAAAAAAATCACGAATATAAATTTTCCTTCTAATTTCACACCATTAGTGGGCCACAGCAACAGCCGAATTTGAGTGATCGGGCATGTTGGAAATTTTTTGAAAAATAATGAATTTCTAATCAATGATGGGAGAATTGTGCAAGAAATATAATTCAAAGAGAAATGCGCATGATCTGTGACCTGGAAAGAAAAGAAAATTCTTGGCCACAAATTACTTTTCTGCAGCAACATGAGGTGGAACAGAAGGATTGGTTGGTTGAATTTCAAAAATTAATGGTGGCGTCATCGGATTACAAAAAAGCATGAAATTTGGGATTTTCAAATGAATATTTGTTCGGAATTTGACCAATGTATGGCCTGCAGAAGGTAGAAGCACTCAGAGCTAATCAGAACCCAGTTTGAGCAGCAGACAGGTACTTGACAGAGGCCATCCGGGCAGCAGAAAAGTGACCAGCAGAACTCAACAGGGCAGCAGGGAAGATTTTAGCTATGGCAAGCTGGACCGTGAAAAGGGCATCAGTAAAAGCAACAGGTCTGAACAACATGTTTAGTTCAGGTAGTATTAAACATTTTGGTAGTGGCAGAACAAACAACTGGCAGGATTTTGATCTTAGATGTAAGCATTTGCAACATCAATAGATTCAGACTTTAAATAATGTGCAATGGAGGCCTTCTGGAGGCCAATGCTAGGGCACAGTAAGTTGGCAAGCCTGATCTCAGCAGAGCAGTCTGATGTATAGGATTATCTAAAGGCAAGGAAAATGATCAAGGTCCCCATTTGGCAGACTGTGCAGAAGTTTGATGAAAAGTGGTGGGAGGTAAAGGCTGGGCATAAGCAAGAGCTGGAGGCTGAGCAATGTAAAAGGACTGGGTATGTGTGGAAAAAAAAAATTACAAACAGGAATCTTGCTGACTAATAACAGATGCTGGAAAAAAAAAAATCTGAAAGAATCTGTTCAGAACAATTTACATAAATCAATCCAGTCACTTAGAAAAAACTCCAGAGGGTCCACTAGAAAGTATGCCTCGTCATCCACAGTATCTTTAGTCCAGGACTTGATTTTACCACCTAGCAAAAATAAAACTACTACACCTATATTTGTCATGTGCTATAGCAAATTAATATCCTTTCTGCATTTCCAACAAACTTGCAGATGTTTTGTCTCAGTACAATTTTTGAAAGTCCTGTGATATTTGGTCAGATAGGAATAGATGCGCTTGGTCTTCTTTAATGTGGATTCTTCTCTGGCAGGTAGAATGGGAGCTAGTCTGGTGCGTGCCTGGGTGGGATGGTAACCTTGACTTTAAAAATTATCCCTACTTTCACACTGTAGCCGTGCCATGTTAGCGGTAAAGCGCCGCTAGTTTTAGAAGGGCTTTACTGTCCTTTTAGCAGCGCTTTTTGTCCGCTGGCGGCCAAAGTAGATGGTTAAAGTGCCTGTGTTGTGGTGCTACCGAAGTGCTTTGCAGACACTTTGGCAGCGCTGCCCATTCATTTTAATGGGCAGGGCACTTTGGGAGTGGCGTATACACCGCTCCCAAACCACCCCAAAGATGCTGCTTGCAGGACTTTTCAGAACATCCCCCAAGCGCAGCACTGCCCCAGTAAGAAAAGTCACATTGACATGAATGGGGAGGCGGTTTTCAGGTGTTAGAGGCTATATCTAGCCTGAAAACCGCCTCAGTGTGAAATAAGCCTTAAAGTGATAGCAAAGGTTTACATTTTATTTTTTATAAATAACAAACGTCCCACTTAACCTGCACTGTGCAACAGTTTAGCACTGTGCAGCTCCAATCCTGCTCTTATAGGCTACCACACCAGCTCCCCCCCCCCCACCCGCCTGCTATGGGGGCACTCGTGCATGCTTGCCCGCTCATGAGCCCTGCTGTGTGTGTCCATAAAACAGACAGAACGGAACTCGGCCCCACCCCCAGCTTCCTATTCACACCTGCGGGAGTGTCTGAGCCAATGAGGAGGGCCTGTACTCTTGTGCATGCTAGATCGAGAACAGGCTCAGGTAAGTATAAGGGGCAGCTGAGCTGCATGCAGAACGTTTTTACCTTAATGGAGGGGGGGGGGGGGCTGAGCTGCATACAAAAATACAAGAAGTATTTTTTCCTTAATGAATAAAATGCATTAGGGTAAAAAAACGTTCTGCCTTTGAAACCACTTTAAAACTGAATTCCAGGCACATAGAGAAAGTAATAATTATTGTAATAGTTACTGCATTATTAATTTCATTTTTAAATGCAAGCAGTGTAAGTACCTGAATTTGACTTGATATCAGTCTTTTGCTGTCTATCATGCAGTCTGTACAGCAGAGGTCAACAGCAACAGCACAAGGAGCCAGTCAGCTTTGCGGAAGTACAAGGAGTCATGCCAATAGGAGGAATTAGCAGAATAGCAGAGAGATGAGCTTGTCATACTGTTGCTTCTCCTTTCACTGTCCAATTACAGGGCAATTGGGGGACCTGTAAGTGAAATTGTAGCAGGGAAAGGTCAAGCTTCCACCCTGCTAGACAGGGCCTTGCTGTGGGGAAGAGATAAACCTCAGGATTTAATGGGAAGAAATACAAACCCTATGGCAGGTAAAACAGTTCTCATGTGCTGTAGGTATTATGTGTATTTAGCAGTTTGCCTTAAAATGTTATGTAGGTAACCTTTCTTTTACAAGATTATTCCATGAAAATGCACAATTCAATGTAGTCAGATGACATTCCCTGTCAACAGCATAAGTTCAGGGGAGACAAAAGCTATCAGCTGGAAAAAAAAAATGTTTAATTGTATTTTTCTCTATTATCAACCACCTGTAACTTCAGATTTGACAGTGTACAAACATTGGCTGTCAATCATATAAATGGGTTTCTAATGACAGAAAAATCTAACACGATTTGTGAGGGGCCCAGCTGGCAGCTTCGAGTAGTACATGTTCTGTCATATTCCCTGGGCTGGGGGGCACTCAGTTCATCCAGAGGGGCCCGGGAGAGACTGCCGATAGAGAGCCTTATTTTTATGGTGCACAGGCTGATTTATCCAACAACCGGTGCCGCATTAAAGTCCCAGCTCCCAGTCCCTGCTGCCGGCGGAGTGCTATTGGCTTCCACAGTGGCAGAAGAATGGTGGCAGGCTGGCAGAGATCAGTGCAGCAGGCAGAGGCAGAGAAGTCCATGTCCATCCACCTCTTCACCTGTGACACACAGACCAAGCAGTCAGCATAGTACATGCACACACATTTCCCCCATGCCCTGGATGTTGCGTATGATGCAGGGAAATGCAATTATCATCATGATAGGCACACAGTAGATGTACTTTGAGCCACAGCACCTGTACAGTGTGATTATCATGATGATAATCATTGAAAAAGACAGTGAAATGCATCCTTAAGCCTGGTACACACAGGCACAGGTGTTCAACTCAGTGGGCTGAATGAAAAGAAAAACTGGAGGAGCTTGCTGTACTAACTATGTAAGGTTAGTACAGCTATCTCCCCACTTAACTATTGTGTTTTGACAGGGGGACTTCCCCCCACACCATAACACAGTGATCAACGCTCGCAGCCATTGGCTGCAAGTACTGATTGGATGCCAATCAGCTGCTGGTTTTCAAACATACCCATTCAAAAGAAGCCGGACATTAGGCTGGCTCCCGTTGGTCAGGCTGCTGTAAACACTGGCCGAATGGCTGAAAGTTTCTGTTGAACCGGCCGATATTCGGGCCATGTGTACCAACCTTTATGCCTCCATCATACAGGGCAAACTCAATTTTGCTCAACGGGGGATCTGTCCACTGATCCCCTTCTGAGCAGAACTGGGAGGTGACAGGCCCGTAAATTGAAAAGATAAATATCCCTTGAAGACAAAGATGCATTTTTTTTTAGATAGGCATGGGGGCCCCATCAGGTAGGCTGTACAGGGATTTCTAACCACGGCCCTGACTGCAGAACACATTACCAAAGCTTAATACTTCTTGTTTCCATAATCTAAAAATCTTTCTGCAATAGCTGAAGAAATTGGTTTGTTCAAATCTGTCATTCTATGACACCTAAAATTTAAAACCAGAATGCCATACCAATCAGAGAATTAACATCAAAGATATAATATGCAATTCCACCACTACCTTTTTGCAATAGTCAGATCTTGTGTGCAGCCTAAAGAGAAATTCTTGTGCAAAACTTTAGAGTAATTAAGATGAAAACAAGCCTTGCTAAGCTTATCTCTACAATCAGCGGAGCAGTTTATCTGTGGTTATATGCTGGCAATGCTGAGAAAGTTCTCATAAAGCAGAATTACTGATCTTTGCAAGTGCATCTATATTCGATACAACAAATTCTGGACATAAAAAAAAGGAGCCACTAAAATCTGCAGTCTAATATTGCAACTAATAACAAAAATAGCAAGTGTATGAAAAAAAAATGATCTCATCAACAAACAAAAGCAGAAGACACAGTAAGGTGTTAAATTCTCACACACAACTTAGTTTCGCTTCATAGTGCTATTGGAATTAGGCTGGGTTCACATCTCTCCGCTTCCGCTGGCATGCATTGTTCCTAGTGATTTGTTTGTTCTTACCCACTGCATTCTTATAACATAGCTGCGATGAAAAACTAGAGTTGGACTTACCGGTAACTCTGTTTCTAGGAGTCGTCCAGGACAGCACTAGCACTAGAGAGATGGGCTCCACCTCCGGCAGGAGGCAGAAAACACAACATTCAGATCCATAAAGGGTGGCTCCCGTCCCTCTTCCCCAGTCTTTAACCGAGAACTTCCCCGGGACAGCTTCTGAAACAACAAAAAAACTTGTCCAGAGTTATAACAGCATATATGGAGGGAATCCCTGCTGTCCTGGACGACTCCTAGAAAGAGTTACTGGTAAGTCTAACTCTAGTTTTCTTCAGTATGTCCAGGACAGCACTGGAGAGTATCAAAGAGAGCTTACCAGATTAGTGCGGGACTACCACTTGGAGGTCTTTTCTCCCAAACGCTTGGTCTTGTGCTGAGATATGGTCCAATCTATAATGCTTCATGAAAGTAGAGTAGTTTGACCATGTTGCTGCTGGACAGATTTGTTATGGTGTCGCTCCAGCTCGCTCCGCCCAAGAAGCGGATAGTGCCCGTGTGGAGTGAGCCATGGGGGGAAAAAAGGACATTCCTTTTTTTAAATCTTGTAAGCTTCCACAATAGCTTGTTTAATCCACCTTGCGATTGTGCCTTTCGAAGCTTGGAACACCAATTTTTTTTCCGGAATGCGAAATGAGTAGAGCATTGGATTTTCTAATGCTTTTCAACGATTCCAGATACCGTAAGACACAGTCTCTCATATCCAGTTGGTGGAATTCTGTTTCCTTTGGATTGGTTGGGGACCCACAGAAAGAAGGCAAAACTATTTCCGAAGTCCTGTGCAATTTTGACACCACTTTAGGCACAAACCGTGGGTCTGTACACAATACCAATCTGTCTTCAAAAATTTGCAGGAAACGCTCCATAATGGAAAGTGCCTGCAGCTCGCTAATGCGTCTAGCTGTGGATATGGCCACTAAAAAGACAGTTTTGAGCGTGATCCATTTTAAGGACAGCTCTTCCTTTGGCAACCATATTATCCAACCTTGCAATACTGTAGACGGGTCCCATTTTGGCAGAATTTTGAACGGAATGGGTCTAATCCTAGCTAACCTCTTAAAGAACCTGCTAACTAGCGGGTCTAACGCCAGGGGGTGCTCAAAAAAACAGACAAGGCCGATACCTGCACTTTTAATGTACTAATGGCCAGTCCTTGATCCACACCGTCTTGTAAAAACTCCAAGATGGCTGGAAAACCTGCAGACACATCTTGGTATCCAACCATGAACAGAAAACTTTTACATAAAATTGCTTGAGTTATCTTCTTTCTACTAGAAATAATTGTGTTTACCACCCTGTCCGAGAGCCCCTTAGACTTCAGGAGACTTTCTTCAGACACCAAGCTGACAATTTCAGGGTCTGTATTTTTGGTAATAGAACTGGGCCCTGGGACAGCAGATCCTTCCTCTTGGGCAGCATGAGTTGAGGCTCCTCTGTCAGGCCTAACAGTGTGGAAAACCACGGACTATTCGGCCAATACGGGACAACTAGGATCATTGTGGTTCGCTCTTGAACAAGCTTCCTTAAGGACCAGAGGAATAAGTTTGAATGGAGGGAAGGCGTAGCAAATGCAAAACGCCCACTTCTGGGCCAAGGCGTCTATCCCTTTGGTCCCTCCTTATCTTTCCAGCGAGAAGTACACTGGAACCTTGGCATTTGATGGAGAACAAATCCACCTCTGGAAGGCCCCATTTCTCTACCATTAGCTGGAAGATTTCCCTGTTTAGTGACCATTCTGACTCGTACACATGGTGTCGGCTCAGAAAGTACACCAGATGATTGTCCACTCCCTTTAGATGGACTGCGGATATTGACTTCAGGTTCCCCTCGGCCCAAGAAAAGATGGCGTTTGCTAGTCTGATTTAGGATACCGTAAGACACAGTCTCTCATATCCAGTTGGTGGAATTCTGTTTCCTTTGGATTGGTTGGGGACCCACAGAAAGAAGGCAAAACTATTTCCGAAGTCCTGTGCAATTTTGACACCACTTTAGGCACAAACCGTGGGTCTGTACACAATACCAATCTGTCTTCAAAAATTTGCAGGAAACGCTCCATAATGGAAAGTGCCTGCAGCTCGCTAATGCGTCTAGCTGTGGATATGGCCACTAAAAAGACAGTTTTGAGCGTGATCCATTTTAAGGACAGCTCTTCCTTTGGCAACCATTTTATCCAACCTTGCAATACTGTAGACGGGTCCCATTTTGGCAGAATTTTGAACGGAATGGGTCTAATCCTAGCTAACCTCTTAAAGAACCTGCTAACTAGCGGGTCTAACGCCAGGGGGTGCTCAAAAAAACAGACAAGGCCGATACCTGCACTTTTAATGTACTAATGGCAAGTCCTTGATCCACACCGTCTTGTAAAAACTCCAAGATGGCTGGAAAACCTGCAGACACATCTTGGTATCCAACCATGAACAGAAAACTTTTACATAAAATTGCTTGAGTTATCTTCTTTCTACTAGAAATAATTGTGTTTACCACCCTGTCCGAGAGCCCCTTAGACTTCAGGAGACATTCTTCAGACACCAAGCTGACAATTTCAGGGTCTGTATTTTTGGTAATAGAACTGGGCCCTGGGACAGCAGATCCTTCCTCTTGGGCAGCATGAGTTGAGGCTCCTCTGTCAGGCCTAACAGTGTGGAAAACCACGGACTCTTCGGCCAATACGGGACAACTAGGATCATTGTGGTTCGCTCTTGAACAAGCTTCCTTAAGGACCAGAGGAATAAGTTTGAACGGAGGGAAGGCGTAGCAAATGCAAAACGCCCACTTCTGGGCCAAGGCGTCTATCCCTTTGGTCCCTCCTTATCTTTCCAGCGAGAAGTACACTGGAACCTTGGCATTTGATGGAGAACAAATCCACCTCTGGAAGGCCCCATTTCTCTACCATTAGCTGGAAGATTTCCCTGTTTAGTGACCATTCTGACTCGTACACATGGTGTCGGCTCAGAAAGTACACCAGATGATTGTCCACTCCCTTTAGATGGACTGCGGATATTGACTTCAGGTTCCCCTCGGCCCAAGAAAAGATGGCGTTTGCTAGTCTGATTTAGGACAGACACCTTGTTCCCCCTTATTTGTTTAAATAAGAGACTGCTACTACACTGTCTGAGAGGACTTGTATGTGGTGACTTTCCAGCTCTCTGGCAAATGCCCTTAGCGCTTCCTAGACCGCTTGCAACTCCCTCCAGTTGGCTGATCTTTGGCACTTTGCTTTCTCCCAGCACTCCTTGGGCTACTCTTGACCCCCCGTGGGCCCCCCAGCCCCAGGCACTGCCGTCCGTGGTGATGCGGACTGACACCGGAAGAGACCATAATAGAGGGAAGAGACCCTGCACAAGGTTTCTTTTTGTCCCTCCACCACCACGAGAACTCTTCGTTTTTGGAGGTAGGCGGAAGGTCATGCCCAGCGATTCCTGCGCTCCGTCCCAGCTGTTCAGGATATTGAAAAAGGGGAAACACAGGAAGCGCCATCTGAGTGTAGTATGTTTAATACAGTTTATTAGCAAGGAAAGCAATGCACTTACAAGAAACAAGTTAAAAACAGGCTCATCTGTATGGGGTGGTGGTGTAGGAGACACCAAGGGAAGAGCAGCTGGGTAAATAAGGCTACGCGCTCAGAGCATTAGCTCCTTCTACAGGCCCGATCGCATAGCCTTTTTTTACCCAGCCGTTCTTTCGAGGCCTGTAGAAGGAGCTGATGCTCCGAGCGTGTAGCCTCGCTTACCCAGCCGTTCTTCTCCTGGTGTCTCTCTGCTTCCAGTGACGTCATCTTCTTGCGTTCCATGTCGGCCCAGGCCGACTTCCTGGTGGCCACAGGACGGATTGTGACTCCTCTACACATCCAACACCACCTCATACAGATGAGCCCGTTTTTAACTTGTTTCTTGTAAGTGCTAATAAACTGTATTTAACATACTACACTCAGGTGGCGCTTCCTGTGTTCCCCCTTTTTCTCTTTTTTTTTTTTTCTTTTTTCTTTTTTCTCCTTCCACTTCAGACAGAGTATTCGTGGGTGAGTGTCAGCTGTGCCCGCATCTCCATCCCTCTATTTGTCTTAGCATCATTAGTGGATTGTTTCATTCTCCCCCTTTTTTTTTTTTTTCCCTCCCCCTAGAGTTGGGGGGGATAGGGGTCCTAGGCCGGGCATCCATAAAGTTTACAAAACCAAGAGTACATACATACATCTGAAATCCCGCCGAGCCTCCACTACCCCTCCACTTCCAAGATCCCGTTCCATCTTAGTTCCAGTTTACCCCCCTAGGGGTTTCCCCCCCCCCCCCCCTCCTATCCCCCCCGTGCCCCCACCCTCCCCATCCCCGTCCGCTGTTTTGTTGTTGTGTGGTGGCCCTTTCTCCCGAGTGTCTTCTTAGCCCTTAACATCTGCCTTCCCTAGGGGTCATCAGTTGTCACGGCTGCACTCGCAAAGCCTCCCTGTAGCTCCAAGACCTCTTGAATTTTCTCCAACTCTCCCATTTGGCTCTCGTGGCCTCTCTGTCCTCTTCCCCGATGTACAACACACATTCCATCATATAGGTAGATTCCACTGCGTCAACCCATTCCCATAAGGGTGGGCTTTCCTTGTCCTTCCACCTCCTTGGTATTACCTTTTTAGCCGCATTGAGCAGATGGGGGATCAATGAGCCTTTATATTGGTGTTCCCCCTTTTTCAATCTGTTTACAGAGCTGGCTTTTCTCTGAGGACAGCTGCCGCCTGTCACCTCCCTCTAAGAACTGTTGCTTTATGGACTGATAAGCTCTTATTGTTTACATACTGCCTGTTGTATCTTAAGTTTTTGTGCTTACAGTTTTTTCTTTGTCATTATTGTTCAGGATATTGGTCTGGAGACACCTGAAATGGGCCCTTGCCCATGGTACTGCAGGGATTGTTGCTGCCAGAAGACCCAAACCCGACATAGCTGAACAGATGGAAACTGTTCTGAAAAAAGGCTCCTGTCGCCTTGACCTTTTCTACTTTCTCCTCCGTGAGATAGATCTTCTGTGTCACTGAGCTCATCAAGAACCCCAAGTACTGTAAGACCTGTGTTGGGGGTTAGGTTTGACTTCTCCCTGTTTATCAACCACCCCAGCTTTTTCAGAAAGGAAATGGCCACCCGCAGATCTCCTTGTAATTGGAGCGTGGGGGGTGCAAAAAATAAAAGGTCATCTAAGTATGGGATGACCGATATTCCTTTCAGTCTCAGGGGGGCCAGTGCCTCTGCCAGGATTTTTGGAAAAATCCTGGGGGATAAGGACATGCCGAATGACAGGGTCCTGAATTGAAAATGTCAGACCTGCTTTCCCCACTTGATTGCCACCCTCCAAAATTTTTGAGATTTTTCGTGGATCCTAAATAGGCGTCCCTCAGATTGAGGGAGGCCATGAAGCAATCCGGGGGAAGAATTGACTTCATCGTAAAGATTGTTTCCATCCGAAATTTCTTGTAGGTCACCCATTTGTTCGGTGACTTCAAGTTCAATATTAGGCGGAATTTGCCGGGCGGTTTCCTTACTACGAAAACGTGAGAGTAGAAACCGTGGTTTATTTCTCGCTGTGGCACTGGAATAAGAACCCACTGGTCTACCAAGTCACCAATCTGTGACAACAATCTTCTGAGGATCCCTGGGAGGCGTGGTTACGAACGTCCTTGCAGGCTTGGATTCGATAGCCTTCCCCGATTATCCTCAGTATAAATGCATTTGGGGTAGTCTTTTCCCATTGTGGGAGGAACTGCCCCAATCTCCTCCACACTGTTTCTTAGAGGTTGACCCTTTAGGGGTCTGTCTCTGTGACGGCCCTTGTCTTTGGGGGCAAAAAAAAAAAAAAAAAAAAAAACGTTTCCCCGGGGCTTTTGTTACTTTTGGTAGGAAAAGCCTTTTTCTTGTCTGTAGTACGTTCTAGAACTTTTTCTAGATCTTGCCCAAACAAGAGGTCTCTTTCAAATGGGATACCACACAGCCCTACTTTTTTTTTTTAACAGAGATGTTTTATTGAAATCAAAACAGGTTTACAGATATATCACGTCAGAAAAAAGAGATTCGGTATCTTACAATGACAGGCACTGAGAGCTTGAGGATTGTATACATTACAGCATGACAAAACAGGTTTCCAACTCACTTATAAGTCACCCTAACCATACCTAGCCCTTTCCTTCAGTAATTGTTACAAGCTAAGACTCCGTTGGATCGGTATCCGAGTGTTTCATTAAGACGTTGGTCCTGGGGGGGGGGGCTTGGGTCAGGATCCAGTTGTTCAGGTAGGGGGGTGGCTGACCACTTCTCCAGAGGGGATTTTAGGAAGGTTGTATATTTTGCTCAACCATGAGCATCGATCCACCTGGCCCATATTTTGTCAAACTTTACCGGACACTGTCTACTTTCGTAGGTGAGCCTATACAGGGGGAGGACAGCATTTATGGAGCGGCACCAGGAGTCATGCGTTGGGGGGTCAGTCAGTTTCCATTTCAGGAGGATCTCCCGTCTAGCATAGAAAATAGAGAACGTAAGGAACAGTTTAGTGTATCTGTCTCCCTGGACCTCTTCCAGATAGCTAAGGAGAAAGATCAGGGGATCTCTGGGTATCCCGATGCCCGACACTCCCGTAAGGTCATCAGCCACCTGGGTCCAGAAGGGAAGGAGTCTGGGGCAAGACCAGACCATGTGCAGAAATGAGCCCGTCTCCTGCCCGCACCTGGGACAGAGCGGGTCACGCTGTGGGAATATCCTGGCTAGCCTTTGCGGAGTGTAGTAAGCTCTATGTAGGAACTTTAATTGTATGAACCTATAGCGTGAGGCTATCATTGTCGGGATGTAAGTGGGAACGCATTCTTCCCATATTTCATCGTCCAGGGTAGGTAAGTCATCCTTCCATTTGGCAAATGATTTGGTCAGCTTGGCATCGTGAGCCACTGTCAGGTATAGATAAAGGGAGGACAAGGGTCGGCCCATGGTGTTAGAGGTCAGGAGACGTTCGGTCGAGTCCATTTCTAGTGTTATAGGCTGGGGGAACTGCGATTTATATGCGCGTCGAAGCTGCCAATATCTAAAGGACCAGGCCCGCGGAAGCGCGTGCGAGGACCTCAATTCCTGGAAGGAGGCTATTGTGCCACGTTTGGTAATATGTTTCAAAGTGAGTATTCCCTTCCCTGCCCATTCCGAGGGATTTGGTAGTGAGTTAAAGTGGGGCATCAGGGGGTTACCCCACAAGGGTGTGTTAGGGGAAATATGATGAGGCCTGCTGTACACCCTCCTGGCGTCCTGCCATGCTTGTATGGTGGTCTTCATAGGGGTGGTGACAGCAGGGTCAGCTCGTTTACCTCTAAACGGTAGGTTGCTGAGTGCAGCGTAGGAGCCCAAGATGGCAGCTTCCAATCTAATTGCCGGATTCTGTCTGGGCTGGGAGAACCACCACCTAACCGTTACCAATACAGCAGCCCAATAATAAATTTGAAAGTTCGGAAGAGCCAGCCCACCGCCCGAAAGGGGGAGGTAGAGTAGCTGTTTCGCCACCCTCGGGGGTCTCCCAGCCCAGACAAAATTTCCCAGCAGGGCCTCCAGTTTTGCTATAAATGCCTTGGGGACGTGAAACGGGGTATTCCTGAAAAAATAAAGGAACTTTGGTAAAAGTACCATCTTCAAGAGGTTGACCCTGCCTACAGAAGATAGGGGGAGCGAGCGCCAGGCTGCACATTTGGCCGTGGTTTGTTGCATCAGGGGCTGGAGGTTGCGGGTCATGTATTGTCTCAGGTCCACTGTCACCTTAATTCCCAGGTATGTGATTTCGTCTACCCATCTAAGTTGGGTCAGGGGAGCCGGGGGGGCGGTCTGAGGACAAATAGAGAAAAGCTCTGACTTATCCCAGTTTATCCTTATACCCGAGAAGTTGCTAAAGTGGTTGAAAATGTCCAGTACTCTTCTGAGGGAGGTGGAGGAGTCGGCGAGGTATAGGAGAGCGTCGTCCGCATATAGCGAAATCTTTTCGTGTATGTCTCCTATGTGTATGCCTTTGACTTCCTCATCTGCCCTAATCAACGCAGCCAGGGGCTCTATAGCCAGGGCGAACAGGGTGGGAGACAGGGGGCAGCCCTGCCTCGTGCCCCGACCCAGCGGAAACAACTCTGACAGGCAGGTATTAGTGTAGACTCTTGCTTGGGGGTCTCTGTACAGCATCCGGATCCAGGAGATGAATTTCTCACCAAACCCAAACCTAGACAGGACCGCCCACAGGTATCTCCATTCCACTGAGTCGAAAGCCTTCTCGGCATCCAGTGAGGCTACCACGCCCGCGCCCCCCGCGCCCGCCCTATCTATATGTGTAAAAAGTCTTCTAAGATTAATGTCAGTGCCCCTTCCTGGCATGAAGCCCGTTTGGTCCGGATGGACCAGGGCCGTGATTACAGTGTTCAATCTGTTCGCCAAGATCTTGGCTAGAATCTTGGCATCCACATTGAGCAGTGAAATCGGTCTATATGAGGTACATTGAGATGGGTCCTTCCCCGGCTTAGGAATGACTACAATCACTGCGTCCCTCATGGATTGTGGGAGGGTGCCCAACACTCCAGCGGCTGTAAATACCTCTTGGAGTCTTGTCGCTAGCGTTTCAGGGTATTGTCTGTACAGTTCTATTGGTATCCCGTCAGGGCCAGGGGTTTTGCCGGGTTGCATGGACTTGAGGGCCGCAAGTGTTTCGTCGAGAGTAAGAGGTCTGTCCAAAATGTCCCTAGCTTTGTCAGTGAGGACCGGTATGTCCACTGAACCTAGATATGTGGTGAGTTCGCTGTCGGTGAAGGTTGCTTTGGAAGAGTAGAGTGTCTGGTAGTAGGTAACAAAGGAGCGGTTAATCTCCTCCGGGGAGCAAAGGAGCACTCCGGTAGAGTCTTGTATGTGAGGGATGCTGAGGCCTCCTGACTGCTCCCTGAAGAGCCAGGCAAGAAGTCTGCCGGATCTTTCCCCCTGTTCAAAAATTCTTTGTGACTGTGCAAGTAGTTTCTTTTGGGTCAGGGCGGTGCGAAGGGACATCACCTCCTGTGTCAGGGACTGTAGTCTAGCGTAGTGTTGGGGGTCGCGCGTGGTTAAGTACAGTGTCTCCTGCTCCGTGGCCTCAGCCTCCGCCTTAGTTAGATTAGCGCGTCTGCTCCTTCTGGTACTAGATATAATTTTCTGAAACTGGCCTCTTGTAAAAGCTTTAAATGCATCCCAGACCTCAGTGGGGGAGGATGTGCCTGGGTTAGTAGCCCAGTATCCGTCCAGCTCTCTGCTGTACTGGGGCTCCACCTCCTGGTCTGAAATCCAGAACCTGGAGAGTCTCCACAGCCTAGCAGGGGAACCCGAGTCTCCTATATGCACCAGAAGGGGGGGCGTGATCTGATATTCCCCTAGGCAGTATCCGAACATCTCTGATCCTGGGCAGCACTGACTGACTTGTATATACGAGGTCGATCCTGGAGAATGAGCGGTGTGTTGCAGAGTGACAGGTGTACTCCCTGGTGTCAGGGTGTCTCCATCTCCAGACATCCACAAGACCGTACGTATCAGCCCACTCCTTCAGGCCGGAGGAGGCCGGGCCTACACCCGCCAGTCTGTCAACACACGGCTCAGGAGCCACGTTAAAGTCCCCAAGGATTATCACATGATTAGAAGCATAATCGGCCAGTATGGCTGTGATCTTGTTAAGAAGTGTCAGGGAGGCTGGGGGGGGCAGGTATAGCCCCACTATGGACCAGGTCTGAGAGAGAATTCTAGCATGTATAACAACATATCTCCCATCCGGGTCCAGCGCCAGGTCCAACAGCCCAAAGGGTAGTGTCTTGCTGACAAGTATGCTCACCCCTCTTGCAAAGGTGGAATACGTGGAGTGATAATGGCTTCCGACCCATGGTTTTTTCAGGGCTAGGGTTCTACTACCCACCAGGTGGGTTTCCTGAAGGATGCACACATGAGGGTTGTATGTTTTTATAAACTGGAAGACCAGTGACCTCTTTACCGGAGAATTGAGGCCCCTGGTGTTCCATGACATAATATTAAGAGCAGACATGGTAGTCGCACGTTGCAATTTTCAAGGGGTGTATCGGGTAGGTGGGCGTTAGACCGGATGCTGGATCTCCGTACATAGCAAGCAGGTCACCTGTGACAACCTCAGCATTTTTATCTGATGTGAATACAAACATCAAGCAAGCAATAAAACATCTAGAAACGAAAAAGAAATAAAAACTTAAAACCATAACCTTCGCCCTGAAGGGGCAACCTTCCCCCCCCCCCCCTCCCCGCCCATCCCCCTAAAACTGAGGTGGGCTTCAATTCCCCAATCCCAACTCAGCATATCCGCTGCAAAATGGGGGTCGCCTGTGCAAGAGGCTGACCGGGTTCCGCCGGGTGTCCGGCAGAGTCCATGTGAGCTCGTCAACGTCCCACTGGAATGAGCCCCGCCGACTCCTGGGTTTAGCAGGAGAGCACGTGGGTGTGGGTAGTAAGCATATCAATCAGTGAAAAGTCACCTCACCTCACGTGCCAGCACAGTCTCCTCCTGGCGGTTGTTACATTCAATGGTGGAAGTTAAAATGTGAGAAGGTCCATTCAGGATGCAGCACACCCTAGTAATCAAGGCGGTAATCTCCTGACCTTAGTCAGGGGCCGAACTCTTATGTTGCAACATCAAAAGAAAAGAAAAAGCAATAAAACCAAAAACTTGTCAAAAAGAACGTTATTGGGTCACCAGAGCAAAAGATAGGTTCCCAGACTGCAGGGTTCCAGCACACAGTTTCCCTGGGATTCTGGTAGGTCACTGGCAGGGGGGGGTCTTTTCAGGGCCAAACTCAAAAGCAGGAGGGTGCTTAAGGGAGTCAGGGCCCTTGCGGAAAGAAGGGGGGGGGGGGGGGGCAAGTCCCGTCCACGTTAACCAAAAAGAGGGGGAGTCCATCCTTGAGTGCAGCGGGTCTCTGGAGGTGTAGGGGTAGTCAATAAGAGCAAGTTCAAGGAAGTTGGGAAGACATGTCTCCCCCTGCCAGGTATCAGCAATACAAAGTGGTGTAGAGGTACTCACAGTACGGTGACTAGCGATGCGGTGGCAGGGTGTCCATCCACGCCGAGGCCTCACGGGGTGTGTTGAAGAATCTAAAGGTCTCCCCGTCTTGAACCCTGAGTCTCGCCAGGAACATCACACTGTACTTAATGTTTCGGGCTCTGAGTGCCCCCTTCACTTGATCGAACGATTTGCGTAGTCTCTGGGTCTCAATGGAATAATCAGGAAAAATCATAAGCTTTGTGTTTTGAAATCGTAGCTCACCCTGCAGTCTGGAAGCTTTCAGAACCTCATCTCTGTCACGGAAGTTGAGCATTCTCAGAATAAAAGTCCTTGGGGGGGCCCCAGGAGGACCCGGCTTCGGGGGAACCCTGTGTGCCCTTTCTGCTGTGTAGTAGGGGGAGAAGGTAGCATTTGGGAGAAGGGATCTCAGCATGGCTTCCACAAACGCTGTTGGGTCCTTGCCCTCCACCCCCTCCGGCAGGCCTATGATCCGGAGGTTGTTCCTCCTGTTCCTGTTTTCGGCATCTTCTGCCCTAAATTCCAGCGCCTTCACCTTGGTATGGAGGGTGCGGAGGGAGGCCGCGTGCTCCATGGTGTCATCCTCTATTAGGCCTATGCGCTGCTCCACCTCTGTGACCCTGGAGCGGACCTTGTCTATGTCCTGTCTCATGAGGCCCACGTCCAGCTGCACCTCCTCAATTTTGGCCGTAAGGGTCGCCTGGCATGTGGCTATGGCCGTCATCACCTCCGCCAGCCAGGGTGGTCTGGTGTCCGGTGGGTCTGCGGGGGGAGTCTGAGACGCCATGTGTGAGTACCGCTGGGCGCGCGTCTCCACGTGGGAGGCCGGTGTTAGGCCCGGCGGGGATCCCTCCGGTCCCGGAGGGAATTTCAGCCTCTTACCCTTGCCGGACTGTGCTCGAGGGGT
Organism: Lithobates sylvaticus; assembly: GCA_028564925.1. Lineage (NCBI taxonomy): Eukaryota > Metazoa > Chordata > Amphibia > Anura > Ranidae > Lithobates > Lithobates sylvaticus. The sequence goes on from CM053026.1 coordinate 393,886,317, forward strand.
ATTCCGCCTCATCCAGCTGCCACTGGTCGAAGGTAGTGCGGATGTGCGTTCAGGGATCAGGGTGGAAGACACGGAGTCAGCGGAGCTCGTGGGAGATGCGACCGCTCACGTCGCCATCTTGGACACGCCCATACACACACAGCCCTACTTTTGAGGCCAGGTCCCCCGACCAGGATTTTAACCATAAAGCCCTGCGAGAGGCATTTACTAAGGCAGCGGTCTTTGCCAATAGCTTGACTGACTCTGCCTTGTGCAGCATGGGAATGGAATCAAGAATTTCCTTCCTGGAGGTCTCACTTACCAAATAGACTTGTAACTGGTCCAACCAGACTTCCAAATTACAAGCCACAATTGTTGTAGCCATTGCTGGTTTTAAATTTGTCATGGCTACTTCACATGACCTTTTCAGCAGTACCTCCATCCTTTTGTCCATAGGTTCCCTAAGGACACCCATGTCCTCAAAGGTGAGGGCTGTTGATTTGGCGCACTGGGTAAAGGCTGCTTCCAGTTTGAGCACTTTGTTCCAAATACAGGCGGAATCCTCACTGAAGGGGAATCTCCTCTGTGTCCACCAGTGTGCTGTGTACCGGAAATACCGTTTTGGCCTTCTTTCAGGGTATGATACATCTGGTCATGTAGGGACAAGGAGGCCTGCTCTTCTTTGATCTCAAGCGTCTCGTAGATCACCCCCAATAAGGCATCCACCTCCTCGAGCGAAAGTCTGCATCTCGGTGAACTTGTCCGTTGGCTCGGAATATCTTTGGATGATGCTGTCTCACTTAGCTCATCCAAAGGGTCTGATTCCTCTACCCCTGATTTGTCACCCTCCTCTGGGGCTGAAGCGGAAGTGCGGCTGGTTGTTTTGGGGTTTCAAGGTTTGACAGCTTCAAACTTTATGGCCTTCATTTCTTTCTGAACGCCAGAAATCAATTCTTTGCATGCCCCGTTGCCTCTTTGTAAACCAATTTATCAATACAGGGTTTACAAAGGGGCTTGTTCCACCCTTCTTTAAAATTTGTTCGTACATGACGGACACCTCTTCTTCCCCCCTGACCTCTCCGATTCTTTGGGCTGAGCCCGAGACAAGAGAAGGAGAGAAGAGAAGGAGAGAAGAGAAGAGAGGCAAAGGAAAAGAAAAAACAAAGAAAAGCTGCGATCAAAAAACTAGGGCTGAAACGATTAATCGATAATCAAAATTGTTGTCAACAATTTTGATTATCGATTAGTTGGTCCGCACCTTTCTCCATGCCAGTCCGTTAGAATCCTCCTGTGTACAAGGCAGCGGCACTGCAGTATTCTCATGAAAATAGTGTGGCGCTCATGTGACCAGGCACATCCACGCCTCTCCTCCTCGCTGACGTCAGCTCCCCCCTGATATTCTCAGCCCCGCCCGCTGCTGCCTCGAGGCAATAGACAGAGAGAGGCGAGAAGCAGCCATGAGAGCCGAGCTGCACCTGTGTAAATTGATAAGGTAGAGGCTAATGGCTATACAATACTCAGTCAGTACATTCATTTCTGTGATGACAAGTGCCCCATGATCCTAAGTATTTCTGGGCGGGGGGCGTTGGAAAGAGCACAAAAAAACAAAAAGGTGTCTACCATATGCTTTTTCCCTCCTATACATCAGTGTAGTAGAGTTGGCAGACATTTGTGCTGCCTTTCTTTGTGACGCACATCTTCTGAGTTTTGTTGACCAGGCCAGTGTACAGTCATAGTAATACTTTAGTTTTACATTTAGTGGCAAGCAAAGTTTAACCTAAAGTGTATCTAAATCCAAAAACAAATGATTGCATGGCACATGGATGGCTGGGTCCTACCTCTGATATTACTCCAATTTTAATAAAATGTTCTAATTTGGCTCTACACCACTGTGAAGACCTCATCAACTATGATGACCTCCCATGGGTGTCTTGCTCCACCATATCCCTCCTTCCCTTTTATTTTTCTCTCTCTCTCTCTTCCTTCCCTATCCTTGATCTGCTCTTGCTTCTTTTTTCTCTTCTTTCTTATGTAATATAACTATCAATACATGCCAGATGGAAGGTCATCTCGGCCTTTGGCTGGCTCTGGTATAGCACTATATGGCTTTGAATATCCTTGATTATGCATTTGTTTGTTATGTTAGAATGAAGGAAAACATTGCCATGTTTAATTTTGTGCTTTATATTTTTACGCTAATGTGATGTATATACTATGATATGCTTACTTGGATACAATTCACAATGGCCTCTGATGTCTGCAATACTTACACACTTTCAATAAAAGAGTTTAAATATAAACCCAAAAACAAAAATTATTATATTGCAGCTTGTCAATTCTAAAGCCTCGTACACACAATTTGATTTTCGGATAACAGAAAGTGAAGAGGTTACTAACAATACAAGAATTTTCGTTTGACAGAATACGTCGCCAGAAGTGATGTAACATGTTGAATAGTTTTGTATGTATTCTTTCGTTTCTGAGCATGCGTAGTCTTGCTCTTATGATTTTTTTTTCATACGAAAACCATACTAATGAAATGAAAATCAGACGTTGCGTTCACTCCTGACAAAAATTTTTTTTTAGTCTGCACATCCAGCTTTTGTCTGACGAAAAAGTGAAATTGGCTGTCGAAAGCAACGTACTAGCGGTAAAATTTGCAGACAATCGGTCGTCGTAACACAATTGACGTCCAAAAATCAAAGGGTGTGTACGGGCCTTTAGATGTGATGGCTGCATTAGATTTGTTTTTTTTCATTTGGTGATTTAGCCAGTAAGTCTGTTATGTAATTACTTCCTTTACCAGACTGAGCTGTGCAGCAAGTGTGTTGGTTGTAGGGTTGAGACAAACCATTAACCACTGACAGGCGTGATTATTTATGTAAAACCTTTAACACAAAAGGTAAAAAAAAAAAAATAAAAAAAAAAAAAAAAAAAAAAAAAAAAAAAAAAAAAAATAAAAAAAAAAAAAAAAAAAAAAATAAAAAAAAAAAAAAAATATAAAAAAAAAAAAAAAAAAAAAAAAAAAAAAAATAAAAAAAAAAAAAAAATAAAAAAAAAAAAAAAATTAAAAAAAAAATAATTAATAAAAAAATAAAAGGTAAAAAAAAGGCAAACTGTTTCTTAACTGCTTGTTAGTTGGAGTTTGGATTTTGGCTCAGTCCATCTAACACCACCCTCTCCATATAATGCTGCTGTCCAGGTGTGTCCTTATTGCCTTTCCAGTTACTCGTCTGGTGAAAATAAGGGAAAAATGTCTAACACAAAAACTAAAGCAGCTAAGGATTGGTAAGATGCAATATATTTAGTTTTTGGGTTTAGATATGCCCTAATAAATATATTCAACAGTCATTCGCTTAAATTCACGGCGGTAGATGTGCCCAAATTCTTTGAGAGATCACTTTTGGTGATGTGCACAGAAAAATCTGTAGCTTGTATTTACCAGCAAGTATTCAATCTCTGCATAAAAGGAGCAATAAAATAATTAAGATCATTTTAATTTTTACTGTTAAAAAAAAAAAAAAAGTGAGAGAAACACTCATGAAGACATCACATGTTTAGCAACAGGGGGATTTAACTCTGGGTTTCAAGCATTAAAGGTGTTCATATTGTGCAACAAAGATGGTACAATTTCCACAACAACTTTGTAGTTTAAGAGCTAGACCAGACACACCTTTGATGTGCATGAGATAGGTTTCCTTTGCACAGAACTGTCTACGTTCAGTATTCACCTCAAAAAAAAAATCAAAGATGTTTTGCACTCCGATACTTTTTTCACTTTCAAATAGTATTATAACTAAATGTAAAACTCCACTTAACAGACTGAGGTAAACACCTGCAGCTCTTACCAAACTAAAACTACAAGTATAGTCTGCCATAAGCCTAGCATCACAATGTGTGAGTTAAAACACAATTATTTTTTTCTTGTCCTTGAAAGGCAAAGAATGAGACTACCCCCCTTATGTGACACAACTGTGCGTCAAGGTCCGTCCTACAGCAGTTATAGATATATGTATATATATATATATATATATATATATATATACATACATATATACACACACACACACACACACACACACACACACACACACACACAGTATCTCACAAAAGTGAGTACACCCCTCCCATTTTTGTAAATTTTTTTATTACAGCTTTTCAAGGGACAACACTTAATAATTGACACTTTGCTACAATGTAAAGTAGTGAGTGTACAGCTTGTATAACAGTGTAAATTTGCTGTCCCCTTAAAATAACTCAACACACAGCCATTAATGTCTAAACCGCTGGCAACAAATGTGAGTACACCCATAAGTGAAAATGTCAAAATTGGGCCTAATTAGCCATTTTCCCTGTGTCATGGGACTCGTTAGTGTCACTAGGTCTCAAGTGTGAATGGGGAGCAGGTGTGTTAAATTTGGTGTTATGGCTCTCACGCTCTCATATTGGTTCACTGGAAGCTCAACATGGCACCTCATGACAAAGAACTCTGAGGATCTAAAAAAAAAAAAAAAGGATTGTTGCCCTAAATAAAGATGGCCTAGGCCAGTGATGGAAAACCTTGGCACCCCAGATGTTTTGGAACTACATTTCCAGTGATGCTCAACCACACTGCAGAGTGCATGAGAATCATGAGAAAAGTAGTTCCAAAACACCTTGGGTGCCAAGGTTCGCCATCACTGGCCTAGGCTATAAGGAGATTGCCAAGACCCGGAAACTGAGCTGCAGCACAGTGACCAAGTTCATACAGTGGTTAAACAGGACAGGTTCAACTCCGAACAGGCCTCGCCATGGTCGACCAAAGAAGTTGAGTGCACGTGCTCAGCGTCATATACAGAAGTTGTCTTTGGGAAATAGATGTATGAGTGCTGCCAGCATTGCTGCAGAGTTTAAAGGGGCGGGTCAGCCTGTCAGTGCTCAAAACATTTGCCGCACACTGCATCAAAGTGGTCTGCATGGCTGTTGTCCCAGAAGGAAGCCTCTTCTGAAGATTATGCACATGAAAGCCTGCAAACAGTTTGCTGAAGACAAGCAGATAAAGGACATGGATTACGGAAACCATGTCCTGTGGTCTGATGAGACCAAGATAAACTTATTTGGTTCAGATGGTGTCAATCGTGTGTGGCAGCAACCAGGTGAGGAGTACAATGACAAGTGTGTCTTGCCTACAGTCCAGCATGATGGTGGGAGTGTCATGGTCTGGGGGCTGCATGAGTGCTGCTGGCACTGGGAAGCTACAGTTCATTGAATGCCAACATGTACAGTGACATACTGAAGCAGAGCATGATCCCCCTCCCTTCAGAGACTGGGCCGCAGGGCAGTATTCCAACATGATAAGGACCCCAAACCTCCAAGATGACCACTGCCTTGCTAAAGAAGCTGAGGGTAAAGGTGATGGACTGGCCAAGCATGCCTCCAGACCTAAACCCTATTGAGCATCTGTGGGACATCCTTAAATGGAAGGTGGAGGAGCGCAAGGTCTCTAACATCCACCAGCTCTGTAATGTCGTCATGGAGAAGAGGAAGAGGACTCCAGTGGCAACCTGTGAAGCTCTGGCGAACTGCATGCCCAAGAGGGTTAAGACAGTGCTGGAAAATAATGGTGGCCACACAAAATATTGACACTTTGGTCCCAATTTGGACATTTTCACTTAGGGGTGTACTCACTTTTGTTGCCAGCGGTTTAGATATTAATCCAATAGGGAAACTTGTTCAGGTGACCCTGGTGACACCCCAAGATTCCCTCTCACTTCCTGTTTGAACAGGACAGGAAGTGAATGGAAATCTCTGCAAAGAGACACAGAAGGCAATAATAATAATAAAAAAAAAAGTGGCTATAACCTTCCCTTAAAGTGAGTGTAATATTTAAATACAAAAAAAATAAATTTAGACAACAAACATATTATATTTGCCAGCTCTGTTTGCACAAAGCAGCCCCAAACCTCTCCGCTTCTGCGGTCCCCCGCTGGTGCTCCAGGATCCTCCACCTCTCGGTGTGCCCCCATAGCAAGCGGGTTGCTATGGGAGTACACCTGCAGGCTTGGTCTCAAGCCACACTGCCTGTGTCCATAGACAAACACAGCACGGCTCAGCCCCATCCCCGATCCCTCCTCACATCATTTGATGGACTGTCCAAGTCCCTGTGAGGTGAGGAAGAGAGAGGAGAGAAGACTACGGCCGGGCACAGTGCTGAATCCCTGACAGGCCTGAAGGCTCCCTGCTGGAAGAACACAATAGCACTGACTGTGTTAAGGGGGGAATCAAGCTATTTTCTTCCCTTTAACCTGTGGTTGAAGGAAAGAACACTGTATAATGTACTTTATCCAAAATTAAAATAAAAAGTTTTACCTTTAGAGACACTTAAAAACCATAAGCTTTAAAAATGAAACCACAGAGAAATAGTAGGGGGGAAAAAAAGTTGGTTCCCTTTTACTGAGATGACTTTTGACTTTTGACTTTGACAAAAAGTGTTAGCCTAACAGAATCTGTGTGAAAACATTGTTACCCCCAAACTGCTACTCAATAAAATCAGCATACATCATGTAACCTAAAGAGCAGTAAGCTGGCAGAAATCAAATTGCAATGAAATGAATAAAGCATATCAACACGGCAACCAAATGTTGCACATAAATACAATTCAAGTAATCACATACCATAGAAGGCACAAAAGAATAAGAAGTTCTCTGCAGTGGATGTGAACTTCTTTTCTATAATGGATAGGTGCAAATTGTAGAGCACATGCGCTGAGGCATCTGTAATAAGTGAATAATTCTGAAAGGCATCCAAATAGTTATCCAAAAGTCAATGGAAAGAGCCTGCAGAGTTTGCCGATCTTAAGAAGCCTAATACAAGCACCTAATGAGCAATGCAGAGGGAGGGAGCTTGTCAGCTAAAATATTCCAGGCAAGTGTTTAAAAATTGGGGAAAAAGGTACCATTTGTCACAGAAGAAATCACCTTGATAGCTGCCTTGTCAGATGGCCGTGGAGAGAAAAGGGGTGCCCTGTCAGACCTCTAGCCTTGGACAGCACTGGACCTAAATGAGCAATGTGCGTAACTTGAATAGCGGTTCAGACCAGTAGCAGCAATGGCATTGTACACTGGAATACAGCCAATGATGACACCTGATCCCTAATTGTGTTGAAGGCTAGCCACTGCTCCACTATGCGCTAGAGAAAAGCTAGGAGAGGAGCAACCAAGAAAGAATGAGGGCATACCCCTAGAGGTTCGCAAGAGTTCTCCACGTTTGATGGTACCTCCTCTATGTACAATGGTAAATTTTATGAGACTTTGCCTTAAGCATGGCACAGATGACTGAATTTGATAACCCTCTGCCTCTAGCCAAGACATTAATGCCAATGACTGGTAAATGGGCACTTGAAACAGCAAGTCCTCTCACAGTGGTAGACTCCAATAAGTGTTCAAAACCACGTAAACTAGATCCACATACAATGACCTGCAGGGAAAATCTGGAGTCAACAGGATCGCCAGAATCCCCTTGACTTCTATCCAGCATAGTAGTCGCTACAACAATCTTACTGGTGGGTAAGAATAAACCAGAGTGTAGTGACCCAAAGGAGCTACCACAATGAGTCTCTCATGCCCGTTAAAGGGTCCTTTGCGCAAACCTGACCACTTCTGAACTGAGATGAAACACCAGAAGATTCAATATCTGGTTTTCCCCCATCACTGGCAGATTTGTTGAACCTCTGGTACAGGGCCCATTTTTTTTTTTTTTGAGATGGGTCACCGTTTTCTACCTCTGGTATGTACAGTATCTGGTTTTATCTTCAAGTGAGAGCATGCACATAGCGGAGACGCCCTGAATTCCATAGGTCCCAGCGCGACGAACATAATATGGCAGTGCGGCCAGGGTAAAGCTTTTAAAATTAATATCAGAGGAGGATTTTGATAAAAAAAAAAAAAAAAACAAACACATGTAAGTTATGCTATTAGTACTGGATTCCTGAAAAAACTGCACAAATCAACTCTATCAAAATTTTGGATTTTGACAAATTTCACTCTCCTTGGGTGCCATTAAGAGATTTGAGTAAAGTCACTGAACTTCTGTGGTAGAAACTGGGACCACCCCCTCTTCAGGTAGGAGTAAGGCTGCTAACCTCTGAGGAGATGCAAGCTGGATGGATGAAAAACTTCTGTGAAGGCCAGGTGGGGTGGGAGGTGTATGTTGGCCCCCACCTTGTACTGAAGAGCTGGGGGGGGGGGGGACTTCATGTTGAGAAAGGGCCTGCTCTGCGGACTTAGGCTGCTAGGGACACTTGCCCCATGTGGAAATAAAGGGCTTCTGAAATAAAAAAAAATGTAATCCAAGGCTACCAATTTTCAAACCCATTTGTCTTACACATGGACTAGTCAACAGCCTGCAAACAGAAGTCATCCCCACTACCTCCAGCTGGACAGGTGGGGGTAAAACAGTATGAGGGGAGGGGGGCTTCATCTCAGACTTGGGCTGCCAAAACATTTGCCCCCTGCAAATGTTAAAGGCTTTTGGGATTTAGATATCCTGGTGAATTTTCTAGAAAATTAAAAAAAAAAAAAAAAACACTAAGGGCTAGGCTCAGATTTGCTACAGGAATCACAAAGAGCATCATGGTGGTGCACGTGTTGTACTACCACCTCTTCTTCCACCTCTTCCTGCTGAACTATTCAGGACAGAAACATTCAGCATCAGCTTTCAATACTTCTGCAGGAGGGATAGACCATCAGGCTAGCCAGTCATGCTTGACCCACTAGAGCAAAAACCTCACAGACTGCCTATAAGGAAACTGGGCGATCACAGCCAAACCTGCACACAGTAAGGAACTGCATGCACTTAATGTCTGCAATTGGGGAACCAGTAGGATCTATATTATGCAGCCTGTCACCCAGTTAGCAACTTGTTTGAAAACACATTGAAAGGAACTAGGATCTCCAGAACATTCTAATTACCTCTTAGTCGCTAGGCTGATAACGAAGTTGTCCACAGCTGTGGCTCAGCTACATACAGTTTATAGCGCACATCCAGCTGCCTCACGTTAGTGAGGGACATACTTGGTTTGGGCCAAGCTGGCCCAAACTAACTATGTAAAGTGTATCAAAATCTGGAGTTCAGCTTTAAAGCACAACTGTGTCCTACAGTGAACAAAAGAGAAATGCCTATTAAACCCGTCAGAAATCCAGTAAACTCCTAATATCCTGTAGTAAGTAGACAATGCTGTCTTTGCTGCACTCAAATCTCAAGCAGTGATATGAGCCATGGTTGAGCGTTATCCCATGCTAGACTACAGAACATATTCCTCTATTACTTGGGTAGGGCAAAAACTGTTTGGAATTTCAGTATATCAGAGGCAGTGTTGTTAACCCACTACAGGAAGTTAGGAGCTTACTAGATTTATGGCAGAATCAACAGGCAATTCTCTTTACTTGCAGATTAAAAAAAAAAAAAAAAGAAAGCATGGAGAAGAGTGCATGTATTGCACAGATGCACTAAAAACTTTTATTTTATCGAGACATACACTTTAAAACAATGCTCCACAAACATTTCAATATGATTCAAGCCACATATCTAAAGAACAGTGGCTTAGTACACATTTTTCTGCTTAGAAGACATTAGTGGGTCCTTATTTTTCAAAACCTAATTTGATTTCATTAGAAGAAAAATGTAGGTTAAAAGACAAACTAAGAATGTATATATTTCTCTGAAAACAAGCCAGAATGTCAGATAAAACCACATTTGCCTTGTTTATTACACCTTACAACTGCAACTTTGAAGTGGTGAGAGAGATACTAGAGAGCTTAAGGTTTCAGTATGAACAGACTGTGAAAACCTAGTGTGGTAATGGCGACACCTAGTGCTGAACAAAAAGGAGTTTAAAAGGTCCTGCAAAGACTGACAGTCCACTAACCCTTTTAACCACTTCAGCCCCGGAAGGTTTTACCCCCTTAATGATCAGGTCATTTTTGTGATACGGCATTGCGTTAATATAACAGACAACTGCGCGGGCATGCGACGCTGTACCCAAACCAAATTGAGGACCTTTTTTTCCCACAAATAGAGATTTCTTTTGGTGGTATTTGATCACATCTGCGGTTTTTATTTTTTGCGCTATAAACAAAAAAAGAGCAACAATTTAAATTAAAAAAAAAAAAATTTTTTTTTTTTACTTTCTGCTATAAAGCAACCTAATAAAATAAAAAAAGTAATTTCTTCAGCAATTGAGGCCAATATGTATTCTGCTACATATTTGTTAAAAATCCCAATTAGCGTATATTGATTGGTTTGCGCAAAAGTTATAGCTTCTACAGACCTTGGGATAGATTTAGGGACTTTTTTTTACTAGTAATAGCGGCGATCAGCGATTAGTGGGACTGCAACATTGTGGCGGACAAATTGGACACTAAGTGACACTTTTTGGGGACCAGTGACACCAATAAAGTAACCAGTGCTTAAAAAAAAAAATGCACCGACACTGTATAAATTACACTGGCAGGGAAGGGGTTAACATCAGGGGCAATCAAGGGGTTAAATGTGTTCCCTCACATGTGCTTACAGTGTGAGGGGATGGGCTCACTGCAGGAACAGAGAGATCTGTTCCTGAATAGAAGGAAGCACAGATCTCTCTATTCCTGTCTGACAGAAGGAAGATCTGCTTTGTTTACAACAGCGGACTGCTGTTGTGTCACTCCCCAGAGTGATCACGGTCGCCGGGCCCGCTGATTGGTTCCCACTGTGTCCAATCATGGGTCACCAGCAGCGCGTGCGCCAGACCAGGTACGTTATTTCGCCCAGCTGGCCCGCCCTGCTGCAGTATATGTGCGGTGGGTGGTGCGGAACTGGTTAAAGAGGAATTCTGGACAAACCGCTAAATATACAGTTCAAATGCATATACATTATATAGTACATTTTTTGTTTTACCTGCTCAAGAATTCTTTAATTATGGACAGGCATTTTTGCAATGCATGCACCTTTTTCTAGCAAGAATGATTACCCCACTCTGATATCTCGTGTCAGCTGCCTGCTCATTGGAGAGAGGTAAAGATGCAGAGTCATTGTTCAATAATAAGGCTGAGGCAGACAGGTGATATAAAATGTCGGAAAGCAAAACCAGGAAGCTCATTTAAAGAACCAGGAAAAAAGAGTATGTCACCTGTCTGGTTGTGAAGAGTGCATTAGGTTCTGGTGCTGGCTAGAATTACAAATTCATAAGAGGTATTTTTTACCAGAAGAAAAATAACACGTATTTAGCTGTGTCCCCAGAGTTTCTACTTTATATAAGAAAATGTCTTCTTACCTTGGACATGTGGCTAAAGTCTGCAAAACTTTCATTACTGTTGAATGCACTGCTTCCAAAGGGGTCCAGAGTTCCAAATGGGTCTACAATACAAGCAATAAGTTTAAAGTGCTGATATGAAGATATTACAATAATTCCACCTTGGCGTATACGCCAATATAGATCAGGTGGTAAAGTTAGATTAGAAAGGATACAGCTGACAGTGAGGTGAGGCAAATACCCAACACAAAGCAATAGATTTATAAAACATCATGAAATGAAAAGTAAGCACATTTCTAAACTTTACTTAAAGTAGAACCATAGGCAAAACGTTTTCTTTTTTTTATTTTGGATGGAGTGAGGGAGGGTTATAACCCCTGTATGGGTTAATTTTGCCATTGTTGTCCCATTAGGGAGATTTAATTTCATGTCCTGTCCCATAGCCAAACAGGAAGTAAGAGGAAATCCCTGCATATTAAGGGAATCCCTTGCGGCCCACCAGGTCACCAGAACTAGTGTTCCCATTGGAAGATTTCCCCTCTATTACTTTTCTGGGTACAACTCAAAGTTTGTGATTTTACGTTCACTTTCAATGATAATGGTAAATCGGAATAGGCTCGGGCATGATCGCGATCCTACTTGCCTGAGCCCGCCAGGAAGCCGACACTGCTCACCGCTAATCACAGGCAGAGAGACATTTCCCTGTCCTCAGCTGCACAGATCGTAAAATGTCTCACTGCCCGTGATTAGCCGTGTGCAGTGTCGGCTTCCTGGCGGGATCGGGCAGGTGGGATCTCGAACACGCCCAAGCCCATCTTTAAAGGTAAACATTACAAATAAATAGAAAGGGTGTATCTTCCTAATGGGGGCACAGACAGCAATAAAAACTGACAGATGTTCTAATCCACCTCTCCTCTATCCAAAAGTAGAAAAACAAAAAGGTACTTTAATATACTATGAAACTATACATTTTGTAAGATACAAATCATCCTATGACTGAGATCAATGATCAGACTCAATAAAGGATCCTTGTGGTATTTTTTAATTTTATTTACCAGTACATTAGGCCCAAGATCAATTCCAACCAATACGTGGACTGCTAATGGTATGTGGGGAATACTGCAACTATGCTAAAGTCCGTTCAATCTATTTTATGGTAATGTAAGAGATTCACTTTAATGCCCACCTCTCCAAAAAGTGCATACTTACCTATCCTTCACTCTCCCACCATTCAGCCACCAGAAGTAAAGAATTAGCTGGCGATTCTGGGTATGTACAACACTTGCCCACCTTTGTCTTATGTGACAGCACTGCTGTTTGGCTCGGTGCTGACACAAATGGGCAATGAATGAGTGAGTCCTTTCATGAGAGTGAATAGATTGGAGTATGCTTTCATCCCAGTTTTGAGTAATCCAATGCGGCCACATATCATGTCGCTTCTCGCATGTAAGTGGGCCTGCTTCCTAACTTGCCTGCCTTTGACATCACTAATCAGATTCAACCTTCAAAAGCAGGTTTGAATGGCAGAGAGCCAGAGCATTGGGTTTATAAGCAGAATGATCCAGGGGGAGGGGGGCCGGAAGCAAGAGCATTGTGCATATAAGGCATGTAAAAATCAATGTAAGTGGTCCGCGGGATTCAAAATTGTGAGTTTAGTGGTCTGTGAGATTCGAAAGGTTGGAGGCCACTGACCTAGTACACTGCGATTGGAGATTTGGTAGCATGCTCCCGAGTCCTGGTTAGAATGACTCCACTATTTTCATAAATAGATTGCATACAAAAACATTTTCCAGCAAGCTGAAATACTTTGTCAATCAATATTATTTTTTTTAATGTTGTTTTCAGTTCAGTGACAATTATTTTGGTGGAGATTTGGTTTGTATTAGACAGTCTGAGGTAGACCAACTTCTGTGCAACAACTATTCCTGGCATTCTAAAGTTATCACACATATAATGGCTCACTAAGAGCAATATGCTTTGTGCTCAGACTGCTAAAGCAAGGAAGATTGACTGACAGGATCACCGGGTATTGTTATGCAAAAGAATAAAAATAAAACAGGAAACATTGAAGAATCAGAAGATAAAATAATAAAGAAAAATAAAACTGGTCAAAGTAAAACTAAAGGCAAAAATGTTTTTGTTTTGGATGGAGTGGAGAGGGATGAGAACACCTCACCGGGTTTTTATTGCTGTCTGTGCCTCCGTTAAGGAGATTCACCCTCTCCAATTGTCCTGTTTACCATTATCGATGAAAGTAAAAATATAAAAAATAAAATCCCACATTTTGGGTTTTCCCCAGAAAAGTAATAGTGGAGAAATCTTCCAATGGGGAAACTAGTTCTGGTGACCTTGGGGTCCCAAAGGGATTCCCTTAATTTGCAGAGATTTCCTCACCCTGTTTTGGATATGAGACAGGAAGTGAAGGGAAATCTCCCCAATGGGACACAGATGGCAAAATTAAACCTCAACAGGAATTATAAACCACCCTTGCTTTATCCAAAATGGAAAAAAAAATTAAGTTTTGCCTATAATTCTACTTTAAGCCAAGGGTGATTTTCTCCATGAAGGAGAAAGGGTTCATCACCTTCACACACTAGTAGAAAACAGAGGACTCTCAGAATCGGGTAGAAATATAGTGGAGGGGGCCCGGGAAGGGCAGGGGGGTGTGTCCTCTAAAGCTTTGCCCATTTCCAGTCACCTAAAGGTACGAGCCTATAATCCTCATGGTGTAGGAATATTCTGCCTGTGTCCTGTACAGTACAATTAAGAAATAAAACAGGCAACAGTTTAACATCATAGGATAAAATATGCATATCTTCAATAATAAGCTTAGGGATAACATACACTTTAAACATACAGAAAATACAGAGTTTCATGCACTCTTGGATCAACAACTACTATTAAAGTGGTTGTAAACCTGAAACATGAAATATGAACAAAACATATCCCTCTATAGTGTGTACCTGTCTCAATTAAGAGCAATAAGTGTCATTTCTGTCTGCTGCCACATTCCTCTGCTATCAGCATGAATCACTGTTGACAAGTTTTCCTGACATCAAGAGAAAAAAGGTGACAGGGAAGGGAGCTACAGCTGATTGAAAGCCTCAGATCTATTCCTGTGTGAAGGGGGGTGTGCCCCTTCCCTACAATTAACACTCAGAGCTCTCCTCACTGAGCTCTGCAGAATGTAACTTCAGCTCTCCGCCCCCTTTATTCTGAAATCTCAAACAGTCTTGTAAAAGACAAGACTGCAGATAAACAAGTACAACGTATGTAGAAGGATTTGTTTCATTGCCGAGTATCACCTGAGGCCAGTCACTTTACTTGGAATATGGAAAAGTTTACAACCACTTTAAGCCATCAAACATGTAAAGGGGAAACGTGCTGACGTCATCACACATATGGACCGGTGAACAGAGGATTTCTTTTTTTTGTTGCAGATAGTTTTTATTCAAGAACATTATCAATTTGGACAGACAAAGACTTAGTTAAGGCATAACAGATTATTGTAAAGTATGAATAATTAAATAAATAAAATAGTACAAAATACAAACAATCGTGCTAAATAGTCTCTCTCTGCCAAAGTAAATCATATGCCTAGGGAAAAAAGCGTGACGGTAAGACGAAGGGAAGGGAAAGATGGTAAGAGACAAAGAGGGGAAAAGTGTGAACAAGGACGGGAGAGGGCAGCAGAGTACTTATTTAATCTCCATATAGAGCAATATAAGATACAGAATACAACACCAGGGGAGCAAGGTAGTTACAGCGTTGCTCCCTGACACAAGTAAACTATAATTACGATCTAGTCAAAAGATACCTATCAAGATCACCAGGTTGGTAATGTTTCATCAGGGTAGGAGCATTAAGGTTAAAAAAAAAAAAAAAAAAAGTCTGTCCAATACTAGTTCCAGAGGTGCTATAATTGGTGTATCCAACCAGGCTCCCCACAATTTGTAGGCAACTCCATTGCTGATAAGTCAGTTTTTACTAATTGGAGTGAGGAAAAAACCTCCTTAATCCAAGACCCTACCATAGGAGAAGATGGTAAAAACCACTTCATGGCTATTAGTTTCCTGGCTATGAATAACAATCAACTTATGGCCACAGTCAACAAGGTGTTATCCTCCGGAAGCTCCAACCATCCCAGACACAATAGTAAAGGAAATTTAGGAATCGAACACCAGACAGACTATACCCACTGTACCATGCTAATAACAAAATAAAATAGCTTGGAACAGCACCAAAACATGTGCAGTAGATCCCCTCATCTCCAAGACATCTTAAATGGAGTGGGGAATCTGTGTTTATACAGCCATTCAGGCGTTCGAAATGTTCTATGAAGATTGTAAAGTTGCGATAATCTATAAGTTAGAAAAAGAGATAGCGGGAATTATTTGTAGAATAAATTCCCATTTCTAGAGACCTATCCTGGGAATTCCTTTGTTTACAATGATGAGTGGTACCGATTTCTTTTAAAATGCAAGTGTTCATTTTTTAAACTTCTAATAAAGCAGTTTTTACAGTACTTACTACACTATGGAGGTTGCTTCTTTTTGTATGTTGTTGTATGTTGGTCTTGCATTAAAAGAAGCAAAACCCATTCTATCTACCATGGGTCATTGTGTTCCCGTAAGCAGTATGGCATTGGTTTCCCCTTATGTTTACATGTATTTATCAGCTGATTTTATGTTTATGTTCTTGGATTAATTTTGCACAAATATTTTGTTATTTATATGAATATCGCAGCACTTTTACGTTTAGTATGTTACAATATGTAAAGAGGAAAACCTTGTTCTCTAGATCATAATACTTGGCATTTGACAAACTGACCGTTATACAATACACTAATACAATATCAGTAGAACTGAAGTGCTAAACGTGTTGACATAATTCTAACTCAAAACCTACTCACCTGATTCTTTCTTTGGCAGTGTTGAAGAGGAGAAAGGATCTCTGCTCTCAAAAGGATCAGACTGTTGTGGAAGAAATAAATACCAGTTAGTGAATGATTATGTTTCAATCATTTAATTCATGCTTAACTAATATAGGGGCCTGTATTTTATCAATAGAGTCATTCTACTTACTAAAAGTGGGAATTGCTGTGAGACCTGTTGGTTACCATGTATAGAATTCTGGTTAACACGACAAATGCACTGTCTACACAAGATATAAAAATTATTTTTAAAAAGCTATTTAATCCATCCGTTTGTTTTTTTTCTCACCTTTAGTGGCAGAGTCATGGAGTGCACACTGTTCTTTGTAAAAGGATCAGCAGAAAAAGGATCACTTTTGCTGGTTTTCTGGAAAGGGTCATCAGTAGGGTGAGCATGGAAAGGATCAGTTTCTTTAAAAGGATCATCGCCAAATGGATCTGAGGAAGAAAAAATTATTATTAATGCATTCTGTGTATTCGACCCATCAAGTTATTTTTTTTTAGAATGAAAAAAATCGGTGAATCTTCAGAACACTATGATGCACTTACTGCTCTTGAAAGGGTCTGCCCCTTTGAAAGGGTCTGCCGTAAAGGGATCTTCGGTCTGGAATGGGTCAGAGTAGATGTCTTGGTTGTTGCTGCTGTTGAAAAGGTGGGTTTTACTTTTAAACGGATCATCCTGTGGAAGAAAAAATAAATAACGAAAAGGCTATTTTAAAACCAAATTGAGAAGTAGATGTACCAGTCAAACACAGCAATGTAACCTTGCCATGTTTCAAGTTTCCCCTTTTGAAAGCACAATGATTAATTATACTGCTCGCATAAATAAGTCATAAGTCGCATAAATTAGAACTATGATGACTAAAAATAACATAATTTGCTTGAAACCTATCTTTTTTGCATAAAATAGGCTTAACAAATAATCCAGTCTCAAGATAAACCAAATGTATTTTTGAATTTTTCAAGAAAGAATTAGTCTACCAGTTGCATTACCGATCAATAAAATCTGCATATATGAATTTGACTTCATGCAAAATATGTATACGATTACAGTACACACCTCACATTTTTGTAAGTATTTTATTATATCTTTTCATGTGACAATACTGAAGAAATGACACTTTGCTACAATGTAAAGTAGTGAGTGTACAGCTTGTATAACAGTGTAAATTTGCTGTCCCCTCAAAATAACTCAACACACAGCCATTAATGTCTAAACAGCTGGCAACAAAAGTGAGTACACCCCTAAGTGAATATGTCCAAATTGGGCCCAGTTAGCCATTTCCCTCCCCGGTGTCATGCGACTCGTTAGTGTTACAAGGTCTCAGATGTGAATGGGGAGCAGGTGTATTAAATTTGGCGTTAATCGCCCTCACTCTCTCATACTGGTCACTGGAAGTTCAACATGGCACCTCATGGCAAAGAACTCTCTGAGGATCTGAAAAAAAGAATTGTTGCTCTAAATAAAGATGGCCTAGACTATAAGATTGCCAGGACCCTGAAACTGAGCTGCAGCACGGTGGCCAAGACCATACAGCGGCTTAACAGGGCAGGTTCCACTCAGAATAGGCCTCGCCATGGTCAACCAAAGAAGTTGAGTGCATGTGCTCAGCGTCATATCCAGAGGTTGTCTTTGGGAAATAGACGTATCGCTGAAGGGGTGGGGGGTCAGCCTGTCAGTGCTCAGACCATACGCCGCACACTGCATCAAATTGGTCTGCATGGCTGTCATCCCAGAAGGAAGCCTCTTCTAAAGATGATGCAAAAGAAAGCCTGAAAACAGCTTGCTGAAGACAAGCACACTAAGGACATGGATTACTGGAACCATGTCCTGTGGTCTGATGAGACCAAGATAAACTAATTTGGTTCAGATGGTGTCACGTGTGTGGAAGCAACCAGGTGAGGAGTACAAAGTCAAGTGTGTCTTGCCTACAGTCAAACATGGTGGTGGGAGTGTCATGGTCTGGGGCTGCATGAGTGCTGCCGGCACTGGGAAGCTACAGTTCATTGAGGGATCCATGAATACCAACATGTTCTGTGACATACATACTGAAGCAGAGCATGATCCCCTCCCTTCGGAGACTGGGCCGCAGGGCATGATAACGACCCCAAACACACCTCCAAGATGACCACTGTCTTGCTAAAGAAGCTGAGGGTAAAGGTGATGGACTGGCCAAGCATGTATCCAGACCTAAACCCTATTGAGCATCAGTGGGGCATGCTCAAACGGAAGGTGGAGGAGCGCAAGGTCTCTAACATCCACCAGCTCCGTGACGTCATCATGGAGGAGTGGAAGAGGACTCCAGTGGCAACCTGTGAAGCTCTCGGGAACTCCATGCCCAAGAGGGTTAAGGGAGTGCTAGAAAATAATTGTGGCCACACAAAATATTAACACTTTGGGCCCACTTTGGACTCACTTTTGTTTCCAGCGGTTTAGACATTAATAGCTGTGTGTTGAGTTATTTCGATGGGACAGCAAATTTAGACTGTTATACAAGCTGTACACTCACTACTTTACATTGTTGCAAAGTGTAATTTCTTCAGTGTTGTCACATGAAAAGATATAAAAAAATATTTACAAAATGTAAGGGATGTACTCACTTTTGTGAGATACTGTAAATCCACACAAATCCACACAAAGACTGAAATACATATTCTTTCCCAGAGCTGTACTATCAATTACTCCTTCGCACACAAACTCCCAATAGTAACGTGTCTTGGTATTTTATCTTTCATATGCAAATATTGCATAGTATCTTTTTCTTCTTACTTTTATAATGTTTGCAATACTTTGAATACATTTGTACTATATGAACAGGCTATTGCTTTCATTTTATCGGTATGTATTATAAAATTATCATTTTGGCAGTGTGAATGAGGCCTAAGCCATTTAATCTGAAGCTTTCAGGCAATGTGGATAAGGTAAAAGTCTTTGTAACATAATATGCCAAATAACTGCATATAGTTCCAAGTTATGCAAGTATATTAACCACATGACCATTTTAAGTTTAAAAGATAATTTTTATCTAAATCGAAAAAGGTAGATAATTGGTAAGCACCAAAAAGTATCAAACTATAACTCAAGAAGAAAAAAATAAACAAACAAACTACTCTCTGCCTATGGGCAAACCATTACAAAATGTTGGTTACCAAGAACAGCCATCTTTAGGGCCTTAACCAGTGCTGTTTCTCACCGCTGATGTGGAAAGGTCCAGCCTCTCTCGGGAAGAATATGTCTCAGCATCTGCAAGATTATTCAGACTGCCCCCATGATCTCCATTGAGAGCGTTGTTGTATTGCTCAATGCTTTTGTTCATTTCTTCCTGACTCTCCTGAAGCTGTGATAACTTACTTCGAGCCTGAATTAAAGAAAAGCAGTTTTACAGGTTAATTTGTGTACTACTACTTCCAAAGAAACAAAGTAAACGCTACTACAAAAACCCACTCTGAGCAAAAAGGTTAAAAAAAAAAAAATGTACATTTCCTACTGTGAGCAGTAATCGTATTGCTCCACAGCCCAAAATCCAGGGCAGTCCACCCACAACACTGTGTGAAAGCAGTGGTCTCTCTGCAGTGATACAACAGGTCTCCACTGAACAACAACCTCCAATCTGCAACGAGAATGAGCTTTGCTGATGGCAGAGCTCTAGCTTTGACTTTGTGGGGTGAATGCTGAACCTCTGCAGAGGGACCACTGCTCTCACACTGTGATTAGTGATCAGCATGTTGCCTGTTTGGAATTTTTGGCTGGTGCTAGGGATACATTTGACTACACTACTAATTACAGTTCAAGTTTTACCTTTTTGCATACCGTTGAATGTATCTATTTTTAAATTAAAGTTTTACTAAACCCACAACAGTAAAATCAGTTTGTATATGCAGTAAAGCATGCTTGTTATTGCTCACTGTGGAACCTAAGGGGTTAATCCTCTGCATTTTGACAAAGGCTGTTTGATCCTGTCTTCTCTGATCCTCCTCTTTTTCCACAGTCCCCAAACCATCTCCTGAGAGAACAAAGCTTTGTGGGCACTCTACACATGCTCAGTTTGGTGTGTATCGCTAGAGAGGTTTTTTTTTTTTTTTGGAGAGTGCATATGATCAGCACAGGGCCAATCAGCACTGTCCAGACAGAGGGTCAGGGGTCTGGCTTAAACCAGACAATGATAGAAGTCACAAGACTGCTCTAACTGCTGATGAGAAAATAGGATTTTTATAACAGCTTACCTGTAAAATCCTTTTCTTATAAAGGATCACGGGACACAGAGCCATAGTAGTTACTATGTGGGTTATAGGCCACCTTCAGGTATCACAAGAAAGGTAGTGTCCACCCTGATTAGGTTCAGCTGGTGCTGGCTCTGCTCATGATAGAGAAGGAAAAAGGAAGGTCTGGATGGCCGCACTTCAGCAAAGCTTCTTTATTATCGGTAGATAAAATCCCAAAAAATATAGTTACATCATGTGCGATACAGCAAACAGCATAAATGGCTTACGCGTTTCACGCCTCAAGGGCTGACTAAGCACCCTTGAGGCGTGAAACGCGCAAGACATTTATGCGGTTTGCTGTATCGCACATGATGTAACTATATTTTTTTGGATTTTATCTACCGATAATAAAGAAGCTTTGCTGAAGTGCGGCCATCCAGACCTTCCTTTTTCCAGGCCACCTTCAGGTGATGGACACTGGCACGCCCTAAGACAAAAAGTGCACTCCCTATATAACCCCTCCCACTACTGGGGGTACCTCAGTTTTGTAGCAAAGCAATACACGTTTATACCAAAGAAGGGAGGGACCTCTGTGTCCCGTGATGTACTTCAAAGAAAAGGATTTTACAGGTAAGCTGCTATGGATGTCCTATAGCAATGCCAACTGAAAAGAGGGAGACACAACAAAAGTAGGGCACCAAGAGACAAGAGGGCTTATACTGCAGCCTGCAGTACACTGCGCCCAAAGGCGATATCCTCATGACCTTTTACATCTACTTGATAGAATCTGGTAAATGTATGGACTGAGGACCAAGTTGCGGCCTTGCAGATATGAGCCATGGAGGCTTGGTGATGCACTGCCCAAGAAGCACTGACAGCCCTGGTGGAGTGCGCTTTAATATGAAAAGGAGGCATTTTCCTCTTTAACTACTTCCTGACCGGCGCACGACGATATACGTCGGCAGAATGGCACGTACAGGCAGGAGGGCGTATATATAAGTCCCTCCTTAATGCCTGTCCGTGCCATCGCGCCGGTCGGGACCCCCGTGAGTCCGGCCGCGGTCCCCTCGGACTCGATCACCGCGGGGACACCCGCGATCGTCTCACGGGAAGGCTGAACGGGGAGATGCTGAGATAAACAGCATCTCCCCGTTCTGCCTAGTGACGCCGATCTCTGCTCCCTGTGATTGGAGCAGAGATCAGCATTTGCTAGCTGACAGCCACGCCCCCCCACAGTAAGAAAAACACCCCTACACTGCCCCCTTGTGGTTAACCCCTTCACTGCCAGTGTCATTTATACAGGAATCAATGCATTTAAATAGCATTGATTGCTGTATAAATGACAATGGTCCCAAAAATGTGTCAAAAATGTCCGATGTGTCCGCCATAATGTCGCAGTCACAAAAAAAAAATCGCTGATCGCCATTACTGATAAAAAAAAATTATTAATAAAAATGCTATAAAACTAGCCCCTATCTTGTAAACACTATAACTTCTGCGCAAACCAATCAATAATCGCTTATTGCGATTTTTTTTTACTAAAAATATGTAGAATACGTATCGGCCTAAACTGAGAAAAAAACTTTTTTTTTATATATTTTTGGGGGATATTTATTATAGCAAAAAATAAAAAATAATGCGTTTTTTTTTCCAAATTGTCGCTCTTTTTTGTTTATAGCGCAAAAAATAAAAACCGCAGGGGCGATCAAATACCACCAAAAGAAAGCTCTATTTGTGGGGAAAAAAAGGACGTCAATTTTGTTTGGGAGCCACGTTGCACGACCACGCAATTGTCAGTTAAAGCGACACAGTGCCGAATCGCAAAAAAAGGGGCCTGGTCCTTTGGCTGCAAATTGGTCCGGTCTGAAAGTGGTTAAACTATAAGCTTGAACAATCACTTGACGAATCCATTAAGAAATAGTAGTTTTCAACGCTGCTTGTCCTCTTTTAGGACCGTCTGGCAACACAAACAAAACATCCGTTTTACGAATCTGGGCGGTCACTTTCAAATAGACCTTGACCGCTCTCACATCAAGAGAATGTAGTGACCTCTCTTCCACAGAACGAGGTTTTGGAAAAAATGAAGGCAGAACAATATCCTGGTTTAAATGAAAACCTGACACTACCTTCGGTAGGAATTTAGGATTAGGCCGCAATATAACCTTATCCTTACGAATAATCAAATATGGATCTTTACAAGAAAGAGCAGTCAACTCTGATACTTCTTGCAGAAGATATGGCAACCAAGAAAATGATTTACCTCGTCAAGAGGACTAAGGGAATATCTCGTATTGGCTCAAAAGCCTGTTTTTGTAATGCCGACAGGACAAAATTTAAGTCCCAAGGGTTCAGGGGTGGCCTAACTGGAGGATTAATCAGTGTTACACCCTGAATAAAGTTACGAACCAGAGAGTGAGAAGCAAGTGGTTGTTGAAAAAACACTGATAAGGCTGACACCTGGCATTTGATAGTACTCAGGGCCAGCTTAATTTCTAATCCCATCTGTAGGAATTAAAGGATCCTACCTATGACATATTTCCTGGGGTGTCAACCCCTGGATTCACACCAGGAGACATACAGTGCCTTGCGAAAGTATCCGGCCCCCTTGAACTTTTCAACCCTTTGCCACATTTCAGGCTTCAAACATAAAGATATAACATTTTATTTTTTTGTGAGGATTTACCAACAAGTGGGACACAATTGTGAAGTGGAACAAAATCTATTGGATTGTTGAAACTTTTTTAACTAATAAAAAATGAAAAGTGGGGCGTGCAAAATTATTCGGCCCCCTTGCGTTAATACTTTGTAGAGCCACCTTTTGCTGCGATTACAGCTGCAAGTCGCTTGGGGTATGTCTCTATCAGTTTTGCACATCGAGAGACTGAAATTCTTGCCCATTCTTCCTTGCAAAACAGCTCGAGCTCAGTGAGGTTGGATGGAGAGCGTTTGTGAACAGCAGTTTTCAGCTCTTTCCACAGATTCTCAATTGGATTCAGGTCTGGACTTTGACTTGACCATTCTAACACCTGGATACGTTTATTTGTGAACCATTCCTTTGTAGATTTTGCTGTATGTTTGGGATCATTGTCTTGTTGGAAGATAAATCTCAGTCCCACTTTCAGGTCTTTTGCAGACTCCAACAGGTTTTCATCCAGAATGGTCCTGTATTTGGCTGCATCCATCTTCCCCTCAATTTTAACCATCTTCCCTGTCCCTGCTGAAGAAAAGCAGGCCCAAACCATGATGCTGCCACCACCATGTTTGACAGTGGGGATGGTGTGTTGAGGGTGATGAGCTGTGTTGCTTTTACGCCAAACATATCGTTTTACATTGTGGCCAAAAAGTTTGATTTTGGTTTCATCGGACCAGAGCACCTTCTTCCACATGTTTGGTGTGTCTCCCAGGTGGCTTGTGGCAAACTTTAGACAAGACTTTTTATGGCTTTCTTCTTGCCACTCTTCCATAAAGGCCAGATTTGTGCAGTGTACGACTGATTGTGGTCCTATGGACAGACTCTCCCACCTCAGCTGTAGTTCTCTGCAGTTCATCCAGAGTGATCATGGGCCTCTTGGCTGCATCTCTGATCAGTCTTCTCCTTGTCTGAGCTGAAAGTTTAGAGGGACAGCCAGGTCTTGGTAGATTTGCAGTGGTCTGATACTCCTTCCATTTCAAAATGATCGCTTGCACAGTGCTCCTTGGGATGTTTAAAGCTTGGGAAATCTTTTTGTATCCAAATCCGGCTTTAAACTTCTCCACAACAGTATTACGGACCTGCCTGGTGTGTTCCTTGGTCTTCATGATGCTCTCTGAGCTTTCAACAGAACCCTGAGACTATCACAGAGCAGGTGCATTTATACAGAGACTTGATTACACACAGGTGGATTCTATTTATCACCATCAGTCATTTAGGACAACATTGGATCATTCAGAGATCCTCGCTGAACTTCTGGAGTGAGTTAGCTGCACTGAAAGTAAAGGGGCCGAATAATTTTGCACGCACCACTTTTCAGTTTTTTATTTGCTAAAAAAGTTTAAAATATCCAATAGATTTCGTTCCACTTCACAATTGTGTCCCACTTGTTGGTGATTCTTCACAAAAAATTAAAATGTTATATCTTTATGTTTGAAGCCTGAAATGTGGCAAACGGTTGAAAAGTTCAAGGGGGCCGAATACTTTCGCAAGGCACTGTATGCCTTCCAGACTCTATAGTATATGACTCTGGAGGCCGGCTTCCTAGCATTAACCAAAGTAGAAACTACTGAAGCTGATAGCCCACGGTCTTTCAGAATGTGGGTCTCAATAGCCAAACTGTTAAATTTAGCGTTTGTAAGGTAGGATGGAATACTGGACCTTGCGAGAGACGGTCTGACCACAGTGGTAGGGTCCAAGGATCCCCTACTGCCATCTTTATGATCTCGGCAAACCAAGATCTCCTGGGCCACAAGAACCACTTCCTTCCCTTCTTGCTTGATCCTGCGAAGAAGGCGCGGAAAGCAAAACAGGAGGGAACGCATAGATCATCCTTATGCCAACGGATCCCTTGTCCTTGACACAAAGTTGTCGATCTTGTTGTTGAACCTGAATGCAAACAGATCCACGCCCAGAACTCCCCATCTTTGACATATTGACAGAAAGATGTCGGGGTGAAGGGACCATTCTCCCGGAAACAATTCTTGGCAACTCAAGTAGTCTGCCTGCCAATTCTCTATTCCTGGAATAACAGGATGGAGACTACTGATCGGTTTGACTCCATGCAAAAGGAACGGATATTAAAAAACTGGTTTAGATCTTTGAGATCTAAAATGGGTCTGACATCCTCGTTTGGTTTTGGAACCGTGAAAAGGTTTGAATAAAACCCTAATCCTTGCTCTTCCAAGGGGACCATCGATATTACTCTTTGAGACAAGAGATGATCCAAAGCTAGAAAGAGAAACTTCTTTTTTCACTAAATCTCTGGGAACATTTAATCTGAGAAAACGAGGAGATGGGAATTCTTGGAACTCTAGTTTGTAACCTAGGGAAATTGAGGAAGCCACCCATCTGTCTCGACATTGTTCCTGCCAGACCCTTGAAAACTGTAGAAGCCTTCCCCCCACTTGAGCGAGCGGGGGCGCCCCTTCATAAGGAGGCTTTAGTATTTTGTTTTGTGGGTTTCCTCCCCCAGGTCCTCTTTTGGTCCTGGGACTGACCCTGAGGTTTACCTCTTCAACCTCACGGTGGAGGCAGTCGTCACTGCCTGGAGGCTGATGCCCCTGGCACTGGAGAAGGAGCACATTTAAAAGAAAAATGCTTAAACTTCTTCTTAACCGGTAAAAGGGAACTTTTCCCATTAGAAATTCTTTGGACATACTAAACCAGATCGTCTCCACATAACCGTGATATGAGAAACTGGCCAAGAGCTTTTTGTATGGCGCTTCGGCTGACCAATTTTTCAACCATAGGATACTACACACATGTACCAGCCTTAGCATGAGCCGTGAGGCCTCAAGAATAGAATCTTTCATAGTGTCTACTGTAAAACACAACGCTTCCGATATACCAGCCAAATCCTGGGCCTGCTGATCAGGAATAAACTGGTCCTTTAAGGACTGAGATACTCTGATCGCTGCCAGCGCAGGCTTAACGACTGAACCTGTGAAATCAAGGTTTTTGTTTACAGAGGATATAGCAGTGTCAATTGCTGGAATTCCCCATTTCTTATAGAACTCTTCCTCCATAGGATAAAGTATTGAAAACTTTTTTGGAGGAAAAAACTGTTTATCTGGGTGCTCCCAATCAGAATAACATTAGCTTTCTTAGCTATGAATGGATAGGAAAGGCATTTTGGAGGCTTTAGAGAACCCAAACCAGAGGTGGGCTCATCGACTGACTGCGTTACTAGCAGTGAAAATGTGGAGCGGACCAATTCAGTGAGAGATTGTACCAACAATCTTTCCTGCGAACCTGACCCTTCCATATTAGGTTCTTCGGAAGAAGAGACATCAGCCTCTTCCTGGCCCTTTGAGAGAAATTCATCATCTCTCACCCCTTATTCCTCAGCATGAGGGTCCTGAGCAATGGACGGGAGTCTGCTACGCCTAGTCCCACTCTGAGATGCAATTAAAGCATCAATTTTTTGCTCCAAATTTTAAATGGTTGAAGAAAAAAACCTCCTTAGTAATATACACAGGGGCTGCAGTGTTAAGAGCAGCTGCAACACTTGCCCCTCCTGATGGCTCACTCTGACCAGCCATATTACTCTCAGGGGAATATGCCATCTTTTTTGAGATGGTTCTAGGCTGTCATGTGACTATAGTCCTTCTACAGCCCTTTTTTGAGGAGTTTTTAACCCCTCTTCTGACCATAGCCTGATGCACAAAGCAGAGGTACTACCAGAAGAAATGCATCCACTGCTTGAGCAATAGTCCAGCTCTGCTGCTGCTATTAATGCTCAGCCTGATGCAGTAGTAAATGTGTCAAAAGGAATGCCTGTGTTACCAAAAACCTCTTGCATGCCACCTTTGCTCGTGTCCCTCCGCAACTTGCAACAGCAACAATGGTGCCTTTTAAAACACACCTTCCCGCGCTGGGCGTTGGAGGACGCTGACGCCAACGCCGCGCTAAGCCCCCCCCATCGTCTATCGCCCTTCCTCTTTCTTTAAAAAAAAGTTTTTCCCGTGCAAGCGTGGGCTCCGATCCTATGGGATCAGCAGGGAGAGAGGCAGTAATGGCGAGGGGGGGGGCCTGCCGTTCACGCCCTTTTTTTATTTTTCAAGCCTCCTTCCCCAAGAAGAAGAGGAAGAAAAAAAACGGCACAGGGGGTGTCTGGGGGGGAGGTTAAACCCCCCCAGACTTACCGGAGGTCTGCTGCCGGCCGGAAGAGAAAACTGCTGTTTCCTGGATACATCGTGAGCTCTCTGAGAAGCAAGAGATGGTAAGTGCTCTATAAGCCCCCAGTGGTGACACATAGGCATGACAACATTTACTAAATTAAAGGAGACATTCATAAGAAAAATCTTTAAAAGACGCAATCTTCTGTTAAACCTTCAGAAGCTGGGGATCCTCGAGGAAACCCACAATCCTGGACCTGTAATAGCACCTCCGCCAGTAAAACTTTATGGCCTTAAAACCAAAAAGTACTGGATACCGGGGTTCAGCTCTCTAAAAGAGAAGCGTTACAGGCAAGACCTCATTTCTTCAGATACAAGGCTTGGGTACCATTCAATTCGGCCAAAAAAATGAATGGATCCGGCTGCATGGCTAGCCCCTGCAAGGATTGCAAGGATTGCTCCAGTGGAGCTCAGCACATCTTTACTCGTGACCAACACCTTAGACACTGGCGAAAAAACGAAGGTACTCCCAGTAGTGGGAAGTGTTATATAGGGAGTGCACTTTTTGTCTCGGGGCGTGCCAGTGTCCATCACCTGAAGGTGGCTTATAACCCACATAGTAACTACTATGGCTCTGTGTCCCGTGATGTACGATAAGAAAAGGTATTTAACAGTTTATATTTACTAAAACTATTGCATTTCCATGTTCTGTGTACAGTGCGAGAACAGATATAATGAATGCAGGGTTCTGGGTTTAGTAACACTTTAAGCTTTATTTAGACTTACATGAAAAAAGGAAACTCTGGCCTGTTGGACATGTCTCACACACCCTCTATGCTATTAAATAGAGAATTCTAATCAAGACTACAAGAGCCACCATGCCAGGTTAGCATTAGTAGAGGAAATGAGGGACCCTGTGTGAGGCCCTTGGACACCAAAAAGGAGTCAATTTAATTTTACAGCAGATATTAAACTTTCAATAAACACAGGAAATCCTGCCAACAATCTGAAATACACAAAATAATAACATGGGCAATCTTGATGGCTGTCCCTTTAAAAAAAAAATTTAAAAAAACTGTGTTCACTTCAACACTTTAAAGCTGATTCCTGGGTATGATCTTCATTGCATTCCTTACATTGGTCCAGTTTGGACCAATGTACAGTGCCTTGAAAAAGTATTCACACCCCTTAAAATTTTCCAAATTTTGTCATGTTACAACCAAAAAACGCAAATGTATTTCATTGAGATTTTATGCGATACACCAACACAAAGTGGCACATAATAGTGAAGTGGAAAGAAAATGATAAATGTTTTTTTTTACAAATAAATATCTGAAAAGTGTGGCGTGCATTTGTATTCAGCCCCCTTTACTCTTATACCCCTAACTAAAATCTAGTGGAACCAATTGCCTTCAGAAGTCACCTAGATAGTAAATAGAATCCACCTGTGTGTAATTTAATCTCAGTATAAATACAGCTGTTCTGTGACGCCCTCAGAGGTTTGTTAGAGAACCTTAGTGAACAGCCAGCATCATGAAGGCCAAGGAACACACCAGATGGTTCAGGGATAAAATTGTGCAGAAGTTTAAAGCAGGGTTAGGCTATAAAAAAAATATCCCAAGCTTTGAACATATCACGGAGCACTGTTCAATCCATCATCCAAAAATGGAAAGAGTATTAAGTAGAGAAGCAGGCAAGAGGCCCATGGTAACTCTGGAGGAGCTGCAGAGATCCACAGCTCAGGTGGGAGAATCTGTCCACAGGACAACTATTAGTCGTGTACTCCACAAATCTGGCTTTTATGGAACAGTGGCAAGAAGAAAGCCATTGTTGATAGAAAGCCATAAGGAGTCCCATTTGCAGTTTGCGTGAAGCCATGTGGGGGGGACACAGCAAACATGTGGAAGAAGGTGTTCAGGTCAGATGAGACCAAAATTGAACTTTTGGTCTAACAGCAAAAACGCTGTGTGGCGGAAAACTAACACTGCACATCACCCTGAACACACCATCCCCACCGTGAAACATGGTGCTGCCAGCATCATGTTGTGGGGATGCTTTTCTTCAGCAGGGACAGGGAAGCTGGTCAGAGTTGATGGGAAGATGGATGGAGCCAAATACAGGGCAATCTTAGAAAAAAAAACTGTTAGAGTGTGCAAAAGACTTGAGACTGGGGCGGAGCTTCACCTTCCAGCAGGACAACGACCCTAAAACATACAGCCAGAGCTACAATGGAAAGCTTTAAATCAAAGCATATTTATGCGTTAAAATGGCCCAGTCAAAGTCCAGACCTAAATCCAATTGAGAATCTGTGGCAAGACTTATGTTCACAGACGCTCTCCATTCGATCTGACAGAGCTTGAGCTATTTCACAAAGCAGAATGGGCAAAAATGTCACTCTCTAGATGAGCAAAGCTGGTAGAGACATACCCAAAAAGACTTGCAGCTGCAATTGCAGCGAAAGGTGGTTTTACAAATTATTGACTTGGGGGCTGAATACAAATGCAGGCCAGCCTTTTCACATATTTATTTGTAAAACATTTTGAAATCCATTTATCATTTTCCTCCCACTTCACAATTATGTGCCACTTTATGTTGGTCCATCACATAAAATTCAAATAAAATACATGTGGAATATTACAAGGGGTGTGAATACTTTTTCTTCAAGGCACTGTAAGTATACATATCGCATACCTGAGGGTCCACTGGGGAAGCGGACAATCGCTGTAGTATTCGGTGCTACTGCAGTGAAAGCTGCAATCTTCTTGGTCCCCTGGAGAGCAGCTTTCCCTCTGCACAATGGCCACAGGGGGTCACTCACTCACCAATGCCAACTTCATCAATGAATACAAGGCGTCCCTCTAATTAGATGAGGTGGAGATCATGACATCACTGCC
This sequence comes from Lithobates sylvaticus, assembly GCA_028564925.1. Lineage (NCBI taxonomy): Eukaryota > Metazoa > Chordata > Amphibia > Anura > Ranidae > Lithobates > Lithobates sylvaticus. Next base: position 393,916,405 of record CM053026.1, read on the forward strand.
ACTTCTCTACACCTTGTCCAATCAGAGAACTGCCTTGTTTTCAGGAAGAGAAGAGACTTGTAGTCATTAAAACCACAATTGGGGGGCAGTGCCAGGCAAGCAGCTTCCCCTCTGCACAATGACCACATGGGGACCAGAGGGGAAGCTGCTGGAACTAACTACCACCGCGATTGTCCATTTCCCATAAAACCCTAGGTATGAAATAAGCATACTTGGGGTACATTTATACCAGATATGGAAGAGTGCGTTGGGTGGCTATTCCAGGACAGTCCCACCGCACGACCAGGCAAAACTCCTTGTCTCTTTATCTGCCGGATTCACATCAATGTGTGGCGTGGTGTGCAAGCGTTGTGTGGTTAAAAAAAAAAAAAAAGTACTGCATTCAATACTTTTTTCAGCACAGTACAGTGAGAGGAAATCCACTGTGTGGCGGCCAGATAAAGTTTATGAAATGTTTCGGTGACATATCAAAAAAAATAAAAATAAAAAGGGTTCAGTGTGACGGTCTAAAAATGGCGCATCAGCACTATCCGGCCAGACCGCACACCAGCTGGTATGAACATACCCTTACATTTTGTCAAGTTAGACCAATATAACTATGTGTATATTGGAGTAACAGCGCTGTCTAATATATGTAAACTAATTCTAGAAAAAATTAAATAAAAATAGTGATGAACTATGTTTGGGTGAAAAAATTATTGATAAATAAATAATATTTCCTGCTGCAACTTAATGTGAGATACACACAGTAAATACAATATAAAAAGGAATATCTGTGCTGAAAATTATTACATGTGAAAACCAGATCAGAAATATAAAAAGTGAAGCTGATCGTAATCAAAATTGGATCGATGTGAACTGAATTCAATCAGTAACCTTCCGACCAATCAACATTGAATTAAAAAAACAAACAAATTAAATATGTAGAAGTTGTTCGTGTGTGTGTGTGTGTGTGTGTGTGTGTGTGTGTGTGTGTGTGTGTGTGTGTGTGTGTGTGTGTGTGTGTGTGTGTGTGTGTGTGTGTGTGTGTGTGTGTATATATATATATGGCTATGAACCTGAATTCAGTGTAGTGACATCATAAAAACAAAAACGCAACATATGAATTTAAAAATTAGCATGCACAAAGTCCACAATAGATGGTAGAGATCTGTTGTTATGCTTCAATAGTGACGTTGCACTCAACACCCTCAGAAAAGTGATTGAATAGCCAATATAACGATGTAATAGAGATCATACAAGGAGTTCAGCTTTATTATTGCCATTTAAATTTTTTGACAATTACAGCAAAAAAAGTAATAATGTATATCAACAATATAGGATGAGGAGGATGAAACCCAGACAAACCACATCCTTAAAAGACACATAGTGACTTCAAAGTTTAAAAACAGCAGATACTTTCTGAATAACTCAAGTAAATATAAACGTGCAGGTGGCATTTGCGGCTGGGGAGACAGAAGTGTCTGAAGACACTCCTGAACTTTGTACAAGATATATCTGCATTATTTTAAACCACGGCATGTGAAAGGAAACTTGATATAAGCAAAATAAATTGACAATCACCCTTTGAAAATGCAAATTGCATGGCTGTCATGATAATAATACAAAAATCATTAAATAATTCTTTAAAGAAGACTTCCTTAACTCACTGGGATCTGTTCTTTACATACAGCCAAGATATAGTGGCAGTTCAAACGGCACAGTCAAAGTTTATGCTGAGGACTGCATTATTTTCTAGGACTGAAGGAGGAAAGGCTGCACTGGCACATAGTAGGGTTGCATCGATACCATTTTTTTCATTGGCGACTATGAGCACCGATACTTTTGCGTTGCGATTTGAGCCCATACAAAATAAATGGGCTTCTCCTCCAGCACTGTGAGCTCCTCTAGTGGCCGTGGTTTTCTATCATCGGTGGGACTGGGACACACTGCAGATTAGGATTTTAGATATGTACTTTAATGTGAGTTGTTAGAAAATGTTTAATAAACTGCCCATTGCTGCACTATATGGCGCTTCCCTTTTAATACTGGGTTCACACACACAGGAGCAGTGGGGGAAACCACATGCGATTCTTTGCAGTGCCATATGAGCCAATTCAACGCAAAAGGTATGGGTTTCGGGTGACAAGAGCATTTGGACGAGTATGAGTACTCATGCAAATACTCGGTATTGGTGCAACCCTAGCAGATAGGTCTGAAAATGCTAGCTGCCTGGCTATTTTGCTTCAGTCACAACTTTTAATCTGCAAATTAGTGACTAAGAAGTTATTGAAGCCAACAGCGAGGCAATAAGTATTCAGAAAAAAATCTCAACATTGGCCCCACCTTTCTTTTATAACTGGCTCACAAAACAGCATAACAAACCAAAAACACCATTCGATTAGTTTTAAATATTCAAAGCAAACTACATCATCCATTTATGTCTCCATGCTTTATTTTGCTGAGAAATCACTTTGACAAAAACCCTCCCAGCATTTCCATGGCCATTTTGAGTAAGGGCAGACGCAGGGGTGGATCCAGAGTCAAGTCTCGGGAGGGGCACTGCCTTTTTTGCGGGCAATTTATCGGGGCAATGGCTGGTGTTGGCGCCTTTATCATCACGGCACCATGGTTGTTATGGTGTCAGGATGATTGAAGCACATTATTTCTATTATTACATTGTAATATAAAATGTAATAGTTCAACTCACCATAATGCAGAATCAGTGGGAGCCCCTAGTGTGTCACTTTCCAAGTCGACCTGCCTTCAGATGCAGATTACACTTGCCACGTCACCTGCCACATGTTGCTGATTGTCACTTGCCACGTCACCTACCACATGTTCCTGATTGTCACTTGCCACGTCACCTGCCACACGTTGCGGATTACACTTGCCACGTCGCCTGCCACATGTTGCGGATTACACTTGCCACGTCACCTGCCACATGTTGCGGATTACACTTGCCACGTCACCTGCCACATGTTGCCGATTGTCACTTGCCACGTCACCTACCACATGTTCCTGATTGTCCCTTGCCACGTCACCTGCCACACGTTGCGGATTACACTTGCCACGTCGCCTGCCACATGTTGCGGATTACTTGCCACGTCACCTGCCACACGTTGCAGATTACACTTGCCACGTCGCCTGCCACATGTTCTGGATTACACTTGCCACGGCTGCCACATGTTGCTTATTGTCACATCACCTGGCAGGCTGCCACATGTTGCTTATTGTCATTGGCCTGCTAAGGTGCAGATTGTCAGAATGAAGGCAGGCAGCAGAGAGATGATGTAATCTCTCTGCTGCCCTCGGCTGTACAGTGAGGGCAGAACTGCAGTGATGCAGGTCGGCTGGTGAGAGATGATGTCATCTCTCTGCTCTCTGCCTGCCGGCTCACTGACTGGCCAGTCTCTCTGCTCTCCACCCGCCGGCTCACTGGCTGGCCAATCTCTCTGCTCTCCACCCGCCGGCTCACTGACTGGCCAGTCTCTCTGCTCTCCACCCGCCGGCTCACTGACTGGCCAGTCTCTCTGCTCACCTGCAGACCCCCTTCATGGCCGCACACTTACCTGGCGACCCCCCCTCACTCATCCGCCGACCTACCTGCTGAGGCTCTCTCTCACCTGGCTAACCCCCTTGACTGGCCCGCCCGCTCATTAACTGGCCCGCCGCACACTAGCCCTCCCGTCCGCTCACTCATCCTCTGACTGGCCTGCCAATCACAGGATTTCTCGGAGGGGGCAATTGTTATTGCCCCTGGATCCGCCCCAGGGCAGACGATCCATGTAGCATTTACTTCCTAGGATCCATCTGCCCTTAACCCAATCATGCATAAAGGAGAGTGTGCTTAGCTGAGAAAACCCCTCCCTTCCCTTCTGAAGACTCCTGGGATATATGACATAATTTATCTAGGCAAGAAACCAGGAAGTAACCAAAGAAATGAAGATATACTATGATATACTTTCCTATTTATTTACTAATGCTAGCAGCACAAGGATTAAAAATCAATGTTGATTTGGAGAGTGAAGTTCCACTTCAACCATTGCAGTCTATAGGGTTTTAGATCTTTAAAACGAACACCACCTTTTGCACCATGTTTCACTTTACATCCATATTTAGGGAACAACATGAAACATGGTAAGAGTCCAAAGCTCTCAGCCTGAAATTAATTTAAAGTCTTATTTGTTTCCTATGGTGTCAATTCATACCACTAGGTCTCAAACTATTGCATAGAAAACGCTGCAAATATAAATAATGCCTTGATGGGTGGATGTCAGTGGGGAGGAAACTCCTATGCACCATTTGCATGCAGATTGCCCTAGCTAATGACCACATGTTATGCTGAGCCTCCATGATTGAAAGAACTTAAATTCAATGAACGGGGGGGGAGATAAAGACTCATACACACGATCAGGTTTTCGGACGACCGTTCGTCCGTTTTTCGTTGCATGCTAGTCTCATGTCGAAAGTGAAGAGGTTACTCACCATACAAAAATTCTTGTACGACAAAATACAACTTCAAAAGTGACGTAATATGTTGAATAGTTTTGTATGAATTCTTTAGTTTCTGAGCATGCGTAGTCTTGCTCTTTACGATTTTTTTTCGGACGAAAACCGTACTAATTAAAATGAAAATCGGACGTTGTGTTCACATCCGACAAAAATGTTATAGTCTGCACACCCAGCATTTGTCGTACGAAAAAACAGCAGATCGTTCGTCATAAGAAAGTTTACTTCAGATTTTCCTATCGTGTGTACGGGGCTTAAAGGACAGACTAGGAAGGAAACCGCTATATGGTGCTGGACATTCTACAGCCAGGAAATGAGGCGTGCTCTATATGATTTGTTGTGGCTTTTAATGCACAGTGCAAGAAGCTCTGAATAGACAGTGAAATCAGAGTCAGTAATTTCAGTACAGGAAAGGAGCCTGTACAGCTGTGGAAGACTGAAGGTAAGGCTGGAGTTAAGTTTTAAGACTTCAAATTAATATCTATGGATACTTCTGTTCATTAGCCTCTTAAAGGAGAAGCATGGCCAAAGCTATTTTGGCTATACCTCTCATGTAGGTCACAGGAGTGCAGTTCGTTCTGCACTCCTGTGACCCATTTTCAGCCGACAGTGGGATAAAGTCAGCTGTCGGCTGTCACCCAGCCAGTCCAGGCTAGGGAAAGATTCCACCATATGCCTGGACCAGCACCTGGCTCAGGCTCTCAGCAATTTGCTGAGAGCCTTTAGCCAGCCCCTCCACAGACCAGCACTCCAGTGAGCGCTGGAAGGAAGAGTAGAGAGCCGATGACTGTCAAGCTCTCTACTCAGAGCGGAGGGGAGAACTGAGCAATCAGCGATGTTTGATCCCTCAGTGCTCACTGCAGAGTCGGTGGGGGATAGATGCTGCATCCACCTACGTGAGTATAATTGTTTTTTTGGAAGTCTATACTTCTCTTAATTGTAAAGAAACTTGCTTTGGTGGCACATATTCATCTTTTCCCGAGCCAGGCTGTGTGCCTCCACAGACGCACACAGTATGGCTCAGCCCTGCCTTCCATGCCCTGCTCACAGGCTTTGACTGACAGCAGCAGTAGCCAAAGGCTCACGCTGCTGAGGAGTCTCCTGTGAGAAAAGAAAGAGGGGAGAAGAGGTGCTGCAAATGGGGCACAGCATTGCATCGAAAGAGGGCTTAGGTAAGTATAACTCAAGTTGAGATAGGTAACCACAAGTGCACAAATGTTACCTGATCGATTTCCTCTTGTGTGGATTTTAATGACTTAATAATGGTCTCCAGTTGAACTTTGCCAGCCTGGATACTCTGCTCCAGTTGAGTTTCTTCCTGCTGTAATCTGTTGAGTTCTGATTTGGCTCTATTAAGCTCATCCTCTTGTGCCTGAACATCTGATTCCTGGGACTGAATCTGTACCTTTAAAGAAGAAATCTACAAGACAGAAGCACTTATTTGCTAAATAAATTCCAAATAATATACAACAGAAATTCATACTATCATTATTTTGTCATATTTTTCCAATGCATGGGTTATGATTTAACAACCCTACTGTGCTTAGCTGTGCGTTGAGAAACTATATCTTTTAGATCTACAGCTGCTACTGGCACCCAACTTCCTGCACAGCTTCTCATTCTGTCCTCCTTTAGCTCACATGAATACAGTAAAACCTTGGATTGCGAGCATAATTCGTTCCGGAAACATGCTTGTAATCCAAAGCACTTGTATATCAAAGTGAATTTCCCCATAAATAATGGAAACTCAGACAGTGGTGTAGTGGTTAGCACTTTCACCTAGCAGCAAAAAGGGTCGCTGGTTTGAATCCCAACCACGACACCATCTACCTGGAGTTTGCATGTTCTCCCTGTGCCTGCGTGGGTTTCCTCCGGGTACCTCCCACACTCTAAAAGTCATGTGGGTAGGTTAATCGGATCCTGTCTAAATTGGCCCTAGTATGTATGAATGTGAGTTAGGGAATTTAGGTTGTAAGCTCCTTGAGGGCAGGGACTGATGTGTATGTACACTGTATATGTCAGAGGAGGGTCAAACTCTGACTTCAAGAATTGGTATGGGGGTTCACCTCTAATGACTTACTTTGACCTTTTAATGCCAGATTTACAGAAATAGGAATGATTTATTGTGTGGACTCATGTCTGTGCTATCTATAGATATCTATGTGGATATTTAAGCTATAACAAGGCCAGACCTTACAATCTGAACTTTTAGTATAGAAAGTTATTCTGAAAGAAAGTCATTCTGAAACAGAATAAAAAAAACAAAAAAAAAAAACTGTTGCATGACATATTCTATCATACTGTTGCAGCTACATAACATATCCGTTTCATGCCAGCTGTAGTGACACAATTATGTGTTCCCGAAATATCCTTTAGGCTGGTTTCACACTATTGCGAATTGGATGCGGTTTCTCCGCATTCAATTCGAATAGCAGGAGATTGTGACCGGCTCTCTATGGAGCCGGTTTACACATCTCTGCAGCGGCTCCGGTGCGTATTGCACAGGAGGCCTGTGCATCTTTTGATCCGTTTCAGGTCTGAATTCAGTTCAAAATTTGGGCTGAAATGATAAATGGAGACGAAAAGGACTCCTGCTGTGAGAGGGCTGCGATCCCTTGTGTGAACCCAGCCTTAAACCAGGAAAAGTGTAATATGGGTGGTGGGGGCTTCTGTCAAAGCATATGTTCCACCCATATTTCTGAAGCCACCACTTGCCACTTCTATCTTTTTTCAAAAGATATAGGGGTGAATAAGAAACTAAAACTCGTAAATAAACAAGGGGGGAACTGGTCACACTTCTATTCTGTTTGGTTACTACTTAGGACAGCTATTTTATGGCAATTAGAAAGAAAAATGACAGTATCACACTGCCCTGATGGATTCTTCATAACCAGGAATAAATAAGTGTCCAGCTGTAAAGAGAGCCAGAGTTTCCGTGGCCTTGTACAAGGGGATGAAATGCAAATTTACTGTGAGAGAACCTTGCCAATACAGTTCTGGAGAGACCAAAAGCCAACGTGATTTAACAAACCCCAGTTGGACTTCAAGCAATTAGAAAGAGATCGTGAAAAGTACATCCTTACCATCTGCCCTTCCTCCTGGCACTTCTGCCTGACATCGCTCAGCATGTCTTTTAATTTTGCTTTTTGTTGGTCCATTTCATCGAGCCTATCTTGTGCATCTTGCTTTTGTGCTTCCAATTCCTGTAATGTTGACGTTTCCCGGTCTAGATCATTCTGCAACTCCTATAGATCATACATAAGTGCAGATTCTGTATTAATTCTTTACATTAATCTGTATGACACACATTTACTAATTATTTCTTTATATCAGTATAACAAATATGGACAAACGAATAGGCATGTAATTAGGAGCCTTCTTAAGACCAGAAACTCCCCACACCTACCCCAGATGTACTTCACATTCTAGATGCTTCTGGGAAGCAACTAAATGGAGCAGAATGATTCAGGTCAACAGAGCATGGGTTATTCTAAAGACAGTCAACTCAACCTATCCCGCATCAATATATTTATATATAAAATACAAGGGGATTACACCACAGTGAGCATAATTTATTGCTTCTTCAAAGAATAATCCAACACACCTGCTCCTCACTCACAGCTAAGACCTTGTAACACTAAAGAGTCACTAGACACCGGGGAAGGAAAATGGCTAATTGGGCCCAATTTGGACATTTTCACTTAGGGGTGTACTCACTTTTGTTGCCAGCGGTTTAGACATAAATGGCTCTGTTTAGTTATTTTGAGGGGACAGCAAATTTACACGGTTATACAAGTTGTACACGCACTACTTCAGTGTTGTCACATGAAAAGATATAAAATATTTACAAAAACGTGAGGGGTGTACTCACTTTTGTGAGAAATTTATATATATATATATATATATATATATATATATATATATATATATATATATATACACACACACACACACACACACACACACACACATACATACATACACACACACACACAGGTGCATCTCAAAAAATGTCAATTTCACCAAAAAGTTAAATTTCATTAATTCAATTCAAAAGGTGAAACTCATATTTTATATAGGATGCGTTACACACAGAGTGATATATTTCAAGCATTTAAAAAAAAAGATGTGATGAAAACCCAAAATTCAGTATTTCAGAAAATGATATTACATAAGACCAATAAAAAAAAATTGAATACAGAAATATTGGCTTACTGAAAAGTATGTCCATTTACAGTATAGTATGCACTCAATCAGAGGCGGCTCTAGGCTTTGTGAGGCCTTAGGCAAAATTTAGACACGAGGCCCCACTCACACCCTTTGTAGGGGTTAAGGAAGAACCCAGAGACCAAGAATCTTATTACTGTTGCTGCTTGTGTGGGTGGTATGTGTACTGCTCCAATCACATGGGATGAATAGGAGAGGGGGGTCAACAGTACACATCCCACCCATACAAGCAGCAGCAGTAGTGAGATGCTCTGCCTCAAGGTGAATAGGGGTGGGTGGTATATGCAAGAGGGGGGCATGGGGTGAATAGGGGTGGGTGGTATGTGCAGGAGAGGGGCACGGAGTGAATAGGGGTGGGTGGTATGTGCAGGAGGGGGACACGGAGTGAATAGGGGTGGGTGGTATGCACAGGAGGGGGGGCACGGAGTGAATAAGGGTGGGGGGGTATGTGCAGGAGGGGGCACGGAGTGAATAGGGGTGGGTGATATGTGCAGGAGGGGGGCACGGGGGGATCTCCGATTTAGGTCAATGAGCACTCAGCCTCACTCCATGAGCATTCACTCCCATCTCAGCACAAAGATTTTTGCTGACAGCGTTGGAGCACACTGAGCGGGAGCGCCAGAAAGAGCTGAGAGAGAGGGAGGATAATCCATGCCCACGTGCGTCTGTGTCTTTACAAATGTGACAGGAGCCAAAGAGTGACAGGAGCGGCTTTCTCTCATCCATGGGTGCCCTGTGGGACAGCCTCAGAGGTGGCTCCTAGGCAAATTAGGCAGCTGCGAGGCCCCAGTGAGTGTGAGGCCTTAGGCTACCGCCTAATTTGCCTAATTAGAGAGCCGCCTCTGCACTCAATATTTGGTCAGGGCTCCTTTTGCATGAATCAATGTCATGAAGGTGATCAGCCTGTGGCACTGCTGAGCTGTTATGAAAGCCCAGGTTGCTTTGATAATGGCTTTCAGCTCGTCTGCATTGTTGGGTCTGGTGACTCTGATCTTCCTCTTGACAATACCCCACAGATTCTCTATGGAGTTTAGGTCAGGCGAGTTTGCTGACCAATCAAGCACAGTGATCCCATGATCAATAAACCAGGTATTGGTACTTTTGGCAGTGTAGGTAGGTACTGCAGGAAAATTAAATCAGCATCTCCATAAAGCTGGTCATCCGAGGATATGCTCTAGAATTTCCTGGTAGAGGGCTGTGCTGACTTTGGACTTGATAAAACACAGTGGGCCTACACCAGCAGATGACATGGTTCCCCAAATCATTACTAACTGTGGTAACTTCACACTGGACCTCATGCAACTCGGATTCTATGCCTCTTCACCCTTCCTCCAGACTCTGGGACCTTGATTTCCAAATGAAAAATACATTTTCCACAGTCAGTGATGATGCGTCTCCTCGCGTGTTTGTAACAGTGTCTGCCATGGTTATCCATGATTGTGTACATATAAGCTTATAGAGGAACTACTACACTTTGGAAAGGGGGGAAGTCTGTCCTTTTTTAGAGTTATGCTGTAAAACTATTTTTGTTTATTATGTCTATTTGGTATAGACATAATTTTAACCATTTATAACTTAAATAAAATGGAATTTTAAATGTCATGCTGTAAGATCAATCATTCCAGGAGGAGGTTTCAGCACCTAAAAAGTCCCAATATTTTGTGGTCTTTTGTTGTGTAATTCTACAGCAAAAGCCATGGTCCGCAGAGAGCTTCCAAAGCATCAGAGGGATCTCATTGTTAAAAGGCATCAGTCAGTAGAAGGGTACAAAAGAATTTCCAAGGCAATGGAACCATGGAAGACAGTAAAGACATTCATCATCAAGTGGAGAAAATATGGCACAACAGTGTCATTACCAAGAACTGGATGTCCCTCCAAAATTGATGAAAAAACGAGAAGAAAACTGGTCAGGGAGGCTGCCAAGAGGCCTACAGCAGCAAGGAGCTGCAGGAATATCTGGCTAGTACTGGTTGTGTGATACATGTGACAACAATCTCCCATATTCTTCATATGTCTGGGCTATGTATGGGTAGAGTGGCAAGGCGGAAGCCTTTTCTTACGAAGAAAAACATCCAAGCCCAGCTTAATTTTGCAAAAACACATGTGAAATCTTCCAAAAGCATGTGGGAAAATGTGTTATTGCCTGATGAAACCAAGGTTGAGCCTTTTGGCCATAATTCCAAAAGCTATGTTTGGCGCAAAAATAAAACTGCACATCACCAAAAGAACACCATACCCACTGTGAAGCATGGTGATGGCAGCATCATACTTTGGTGCCGTTTTCCTTTAGCTGGAACAGGGGCCTTAGTCAAGGTAGAGGAAATTTGAAAAGTTACAAATATCAGTCAATATTGGCACAAAACCCTCAGGCTTCTGCTAGAAAACTGAACATGAAGAGGAACTTCATCTTTCAACAGGACAACAAAACCAAAGCATACATCCAAATCAACAAAGGAATGCCTTCACTAGAAGATTAAAGTTTTGGAATGGCCCAGCTAGAGCCCAGACCTAAACCTGATTCAAAATCTGTGGGGTGATCTAAAGAGGGCTGTGCACAGGGGGTGCCCTCACAATCTGATTTGGAGTGCTTTTGCAAAGAAGAGTGGGCAAGTCAAGATGTGCCATGCTGATAGACTCATACCCAAAAGACTGAGTGCTGTAATAAAATCAAAAGGTGATTCAACAAAGTATTAGTTTAAAGGTGTGCACACTTATGCAACCATATTTGATTTTTTTTAGTTTTACTTCCCTCCACCTAAAAGATTTCAGATTGTTGTTCAAATGAGATGTACAGTTTGTAGGTCACTTTAAAAGGTGGAAAAAGTTCTGAAAAGATTTATTTTTTTACATCACAGAAACCTGGACATTTTAACAGGGTTATGTAGACTTTTTATATCCACTGTATTATATATATATATATATATATATATATATATATATATATATACATACACACACATAAATATATATATATACACACACATTTTTTTTTTTTTTTTTAAAGATTTTTATTTCGCACAATTTCAAAACATACATACATTACATCAGACAGAGTATCAACCGAGCAACACAATATTTCTGTCATCCAATAACATTCTGTCAGTGCGTGTCTGCGATCAGGAACAAACATCACACCCAAAAAGAAGTGCCATTTTTCCCCTCCCTGAACATAAGAACTCCGGCCTCCCCCCTCCCCCCCCCCCATAACTCATTTACTCTTCAGATTCTGCTCAGGGAAAAAACACCTACCGAAACAAAGTCATTACCTCTTCACTTATTTGCAGTAATAGGGCTTAAAAAATGATATATTGGATCAAGTGTTCCATTTTTTTTAATCTCAGTCTGTCTCCTCCTCCAACGTATTCTGCAAGTCTACCCACCAAAACCATACCTTCCTAAACTTCTTGGGGGCCCCTCTAGCTTCATATGTCCTTTTATACATCAGCATATAAGCATTAATTATTTTTATCCACATCCCTAGCATCAGCTGTTCGTCATGTATCCACCGTCTGGCAATGAGTTTTTTTTTTTTTTTTTTTACTCCAAAAAAACAGGATCCAAGAAATAGTTTTGTATATGCAATAATCACTTCTTGGCCAAAGACACCCAGGAGGCATCGTAAGGGTGAGCATATGTTAGGTAAGTTCAACTGGTCTGAGATAAAAGCAGTTACTTGCGACCACACTGGTCTTTTTCTGTCACACTCCCACACCATATGTATGAAAGTACCTTCTGCCCCTTTACACTTGTGACAAGTTGCAGTCTCCCTCCTCTGCATTCGATAGAGTCTAGTTGGTGTATAGTACTGCTGATGCAGATAGCGGAACTGAATCATCTTGTCTGTAGAGGAGATAACCGACACCAAATATGTGTCAAGCACCTCCTGCCACATCTCCTCCGACAGCTCCGGCACCACCTCTGCCCAGCGAGTCATAGACCTAGAATTTAAGTACCTTGTTCCCGGGCCTACTGCTCCATAGTACCTAGATATTCTTTTTGTGGGATCCGGGTCAATCAGTACCCTTTCCAGCTCCGTATTCTGTACCGTAATCTCATCTCCTCCAAACTGCGCAGAATAAGAGAGCTGAGCATAACGATAACCCCAGGTCCTAGGCACCCCAAACTGCTCTTTTAACTGCTCAAAGATACATATACGGTTATCTTGACAAATTTGATGTAGGTATTTTATACCGTATTTGGCCCAGGTTCTATGCCCATCCGGTATCTTCTGAAACTCCCCAAGGGTCTTATTATATCAAAGTGGGTTATTTGGAGACGCCTTCCTCCCTTGTGAGCATATATGGAAGACTTTCCCTGGGAGTGCCATTACTGAGCCCACCTTCCTCCCTGGGGCCTCTTTTCTGTACAAGAGATTTTGTAGAGTCTCCTGTGAGGTAACAACCGGCAGAGTAGTGGCATTGGGCGTTTGTGGAAAAAGTTGCCAGTGCAAGAAGGACAACTGCGAGGCCAAAAAGTAGGCCCGCAGGTCAGGAAGAGCCATTCCACCCGATGTGGTTGGCAGTTTAAGTATCGCCAAAGACACCCTGGGCGCCTTGGAACCCCACAGGAGGCCCACAAAAATGGAATCAATATGTCTAAATACGCTCAACATCACAAATACTGGGGAGTTCGAGAGAACAGAGAAATTTGGGCAAAAAGACAATTTTAAAGAGATTTATAAGGCCCAGGAGCGTAATGGGTAAGTTGCGCCATCTCTGCATCTTCTCCCGAAAATTCGTCAGTGCCGGGGTCAAATTTGTTTCCAGAAAACTTGAGATAGGAAGTTTGACTTCAATCCCCAAGTATCGGAAAGAGCTAGACAATGGGATGGGGCAGTCCGAGGGGACCACCACATCATCATCAATAGGGAAGAGAGAGGACTTATTCCAGTTAATCCTGAAGCCGGAATAGTCCCCAAATTCCTGGACCAATCGGAATGCCTCCGAAAGTGAGGGCCCGGGTCCTGTAAATACAGCAGCATATCATCTGCATAAAGCGAAACACGCTCTTCAAACTCCCCCAACCAAAACCCCTAACTACATACACACACACACACACACACACACACACACACACACACACACACACTACACTTATATAGCGCCAGCAATTTATGCCTATAGTAAAAAAATGAGGAGGGCGAGTATGGACAGCTGTGCTGTCCCAGAAATGTATTGCCAGTGCCCCCTGCCGCGCTGCAATCCTTGCAGCGTGGCCATTTCAATACGAACAGTCAGCTGCCTAGGACCGCCCCTCTCTGCCTCCCACCTGCCGCACATCCCCGCCCCCCACGGGCACACAGAGCGTGCACTTCCATAGAATTGAAAGAAATGCCCAGGACCGCCCCTCTCTGCCTCCCACCTACCGCACCTCTAAGAGTGGGGCGGTAAATGTCTCTGCAAGGCAGTTCTAAGTGGGCAGGCTCAAACTCTCTCAGTCCATTTCCATCCCTCTGGATTTTCACGGACAGGATGGGATTGAATATTGGCAGATGTCAGCGGACACAGAGCTGAATGGGTCGTCCGGTCTGGTCCGTCTGAAAAACTCACAGGCGGACCTGACCGGAAAGCCTGTGTGAAAGGGGCCTTACACAACACATGAGATACTATACTATATTGATAGAAAACTCTTGCTTAAAAAAGACAGTTGGCCAGTTTTAACATGTACTGCAATGTATGCGAACTAAGAATGTCCCTTTTATTTTTTTAAAGCAAGACTTGGTATGACTCCATTTCCACTGCACATTGGAAATAAAAAGAGCAGGATGTTTCTGGATTAATTTTCTTGAAACAATAAATCATGCTCACGGTACTGTTAGAACTGTTACATACAGGTTAAATAAAAAGGATGAGTGTCAACCTTAGGGTTAAAGCAGGACTACATTACTGTGCAAAAGTTATAGGCAGGTGTAAAAAATGCTGTAAGGCAAGAATGTTTTAAAAATATATATATATTTTAACTATTTTTATCAATTTACAAAATGTAAGTCAACAGAAGAAAAATATGAATCAAATCAATATTTGGTGCAACCACCCTTTGGCTTCAAACTAGCATGAATTCTTACACTTGGACAAAGTCAGGAATTTTGTAGGATGAGGCCAGGTTCACACTGGTACGACAAACGTTCCGACATTGGGAGCTCATGTCGCATGAAGTGTGAAAATCAATGTTTCCCTATGGGAGCCGTCTTAGCTGGTCCAATACAAGTCGGTTGGACATTGAAAGTACTCCCTGCACTATGGTGATCTGACTTTGATCCTACTTCAGCCCATTGAATATCACTGAATTCGGATTGCCTTCTTGACTGACCTGACTGGCATGCGACTTGTGCTCTAATGATCTTGAAGGGGAACTCCACGGCAAATTAAAAAAAAAACGGCATGGGTTCCCCCTCAAAGAGCATACCAGGCCCTTTGTTCTGGTATGGATTTTAAGAGGAAACCCCACGACGAAAAATGGTGCGGGGGTCCCCCCCAAAATCCATACGAGACCCTTATCTGAGCACAGCCTGAAAGGTCAGGAAAGGGGGTGGGGACGAGCGAGCGCCCCAAAGCACCCACCCCTCCAATGTTGAAGGCACTTTCCTGACCTGCCAGGCTGTGTGCTCAGATAAGGGTCTCGTATGGATTTTGGGGGGGACTGCCATGCCATTTTTTTCGGTGATCACCGTATTAGTGTTACGGGTGACGCTGGTTAGTTCATAATTTTTTTTATAGCGTCAGGGTACCCGCCGTATATTACCGAAATAAAGGTTTAACCCCTGATCGCCCAGCGGGTGATATCAGTTATGTTTTAGCATCAGTTAGGGTCTGCGTCAGCCCAGGCAACGTCAGATTAGTGCCAGCAGCGCTAACACCCAGATACGCACTATACACCTCCTTTAGTAGTATAGTGTCTGAACGGATCAATATCTTTGATCTGATCTATACTACCGTCCCCAGTAGTTTAGGGTTCCCAAAAACGCAGTGTTAACGGGATCAGCCCAGATACCTGCTAGCACCTGCGTTTAACCCCTCCGCCCAGCCCACCCAAGTGCAGTATCAATCGATCGCTGTCACTTACTAAACACATAACTGCAGAGTTCGCAGATTCAGGCCTGATCCCTGCAAACGCCAACAGTTTTTTTGGTAGTGTTTAAAGCAGTCGCTCACAGTCTGGTGCTCTTTTTTCCTGTGAGTCTCACTAGTTGTACCAGTAAATTTAAAGGCTAAAATATCCAAATCGAAGGTACACTAGTGAAGAGGCCTACACGTTTCTGAGCATGACAGTGAAGAGGAAGTCACCCATCTGTCAGATTCAGGCTCAGAATACGAACCAGTAGACAGCTGCGGCACCTTGACAGATAGCTATGATGACAGAGTAGTGGTCCCTGCCAAGGTCAGGCGTACCAGACCCTGTTCTGCTGTTGTTGAGGTGCAAGAACTGCAGGGCTCTCATATGGAGCAGAGAGCCAGTACTAGTGCCGCTCATCCTTCTGGTGAACTGGCAAGCACCAGCGGCCTAATACATCCTGGTCGTACATCCAGCACTGCAGTAACACTTGGTGACGTGGCGAGTCCCATAAGTGCAGTTAAAGCTGGTGAGGTGGCTAGCACAAGTAGTGTCCCGCAGCCACCAAGAAGACAAAGACAGGCCCGTTGAGCCCATACTGCCCTTCCTGCTGCACTTTGTCCAATCTGAATTGGGAGCCCACAAACTCTGCAGCACCCGTACTTCCCCCATTCACTGGCCAACCCGGAATTCAGCTGGAAACAGTTGATTTTACATCACTTTTTATTCGCTGTTTTTCACGGAAGATCTCTATAGATCTATTGTGGACCAAAGCAAAATTGGTTGCTGGTCAATTCATCTGCGCTAATCCCCAGTTGACCCTTGCCAGAGATTGGAGACCAATTACGGTCTCCGAATTTAAAACCTTCCCGGACCTATCCCTCCTCATGGGCATAACTAAAAAAAAGTGAATTGCGGTTATATTGGTCCACTGACCCAATTCACCATATGGCCGTGTTCTCTGCCTCCATGACCAGGACATGATACGAGCAGATCTTGCGGTTCATGCATTTCAATGACAATGAACTTGGTCATCCTCCATATTTGCCTCCATATTGCCGTCCTCCA
Source organism: Lithobates sylvaticus (assembly GCA_028564925.1). Classification (NCBI taxonomy): domain Eukaryota; kingdom Metazoa; phylum Chordata; class Amphibia; order Anura; family Ranidae; genus Lithobates; species Lithobates sylvaticus. Next base: position 393,933,241 of record CM053026.1, read on the forward strand.
TATTTGCTATTGATTTATATTTGTTATAAGATTAATCCATTTCAGTCTCATTCTTGTAGGTGCGATTGAATGAGTAAACATCTAAATTTCTTGTCTTAATAAAAAATGTTGTTACCACAATATAACCTCTATTCTCCAATTTAAATTTATAGCTCATATTTAATATTTGACCTCCTAGCCACTGTAGGGCAGATATTAGATGCCTTATATTATAGCTGTCAAATAAGTGCAGTTTGTTTTTTAGCCACATGATGGCAACAGTTTAAATAATGAAATTTAATTTTATTGCAGTTCAGTTTTTTAACCACAAGATTGCAGTTTGGATGTCCACAATAAATTAGTCAAATTAGCATTGTTATATAATGCAGTTTGGCTTTTTAGCCACAAGATGGCAGTTTAAAATTATTGAAATTATTATTTAATAAATATTTATTTTCCATGTAGTTTAATTAATAATAATGTAATATATTGGAAGTTGGAAGTTTATATCCATCTAGTCTCCTAATAATATCCTCCTTTCAAATCATCAAGGATGGCACCGGATTGGATATTCTTAAATTGGCGGTTGTATTTATTTGGAGGCGATCGTATGACCCCTGATGATGTCAGAACGTTACTGAAGAAACCAGTAGGGTATACCGAAATTAACACGTCACTTCTGCCTTAGCCACGCAGCAGGATATCAGTTTGTGTAAAGACTTTGTGCTGCTTGTACTTTGAGGAAACTTATGCAGTCTTTTCACTTTGTTGTTTTATTCCGTTCGTTTTTTTTAATACATTTTTGATATTTTGAACTTACTTCACTATGGGAACATTCTATTTTTCCCCTAACTTATGGCAATAATGGTTTGATGGCAAATCCCGCATTGAGGGTTCCACATATACGCTAATCCAGCGTCCAGGCAGATCACAGTATTTCAAGCCACTCAGCACTTGGATCAAGTCGCAGTTGTGAGATTCCATTGGCATTTTCCAAACAAGCGTTTTTGACACCTGTAATAAGAGTCACTACATTCTGGTGAGTAGACTGTGTGATTGGTGATGGTGGTGGAAGATTAACCCTTACGATCATTGCCGAATATTAAGGAAGTTTTCATCCAGAAGCTATAGAGATTCTTTGTCAATTTTGAACACTATTTCACAATTTTGTGCTTTTTTTGAACATTATTACACCGAAGTTGGTGCTTTCACATCTGGACTTTTTAGTTGAGCATGATTTATGGTTCAGATTATAAATATAATTTGCACTAGTTGTTTTGTGTTAAGATATTTAATGCACTTTTACTTTTCAGAGAGTGCGGTTTAATTAGTTTGTTAAATTAATTAATATTCTTGCTTTTATTTCATTTTTATTCAACTAGCTGCTTTCATATATATTTCACATAATTAATAAAAAAATTTCATTTTGCGCGGGTTGGTGGCATTTCCATTTATTTTTACATCTTCGGGGTAACCCCGGATACAATTGGCTCTACAAAATTCAGCCCCTCGTAAACCACTTCAACCAACAGTTTGCAGCCTTGTTTACTCCCGATAAAGTTGTCTGCGTTGATGAGTCCCTGATTACGCGCTCTGGCCGCTTGTCATTCAAACAGTATTTTCCCAGCAAGCGGGCCAGATATGGGGTCAAGATGTATAAGCTCTGTGACAGGGCAACAGGCTATACATATAGTTTTATGGTTTACGAGGGAAGATATAATCATGTGGAGCCCGAGAACTGCCCAGACTACATAGGGAGCGCTGGTTGTGTGGGACCTGGTGTCACCCTTATTCGGAAAGAGGTACCACTTGTATGTGGACAATTATTACACAAGCGTGACACTTTTTAGCCACTTGTTTGATCATGGAATTGGCGCATTTGGCACCGTGCAAACTAATCTTACCCCAGCGGCTTGTAGATTCCCATCTTAGGCTGGGGGAGAGAGCCTGCTTGAGATGTAATAATTTGCTCGCTGTGAAGTGGAGGGATAATAAGAATGTTTTCGTTCTTACCTCCCTTCATGCAGACATGACGGTCCAAATTCCTATGGCGACTGGTGTTGTGGAGAAACCCCTCTGTGTCCACAAATACAACCTTATTATGGGAGGGGTGGACCTCAACGACCAGTTGATGGCGATGTACTTAATTGCCCATAAGGCCAGACACTGGTACATAAAAGTGTCTGTATACTTATTCTAATTGGCTCTGCTGAACGCTTATGTGCTATACAAAGCTTCAGGACAAACTGGATCCTTCCTTAAATTCCAGGAAGAGGTCATCACAGCCCTTCTGTTTCCAGACGGTGCTGTGGCCCAACTTCCCAATGCAAATGCAGTGAGCCGGCTGCATGGGAGGCATTTTCCATATGTCCTCCCTGGTACCCCTACCAATCGATCACCCCAAAGAAGATGTAGCAAGCGCGGATTTAGGCATGACACCGCTATTGTTGTCCCTCCTGTCCTGACCAACCTGGTCTTTGCATCGGTGAATGTTTCGAACGTTACCACACACTAGTGGAGTATTAGCGTAGGGTACAGCAATGCACAGACTAGGACACACTTTCACAGGGTCTCCAAAGATGCAATTGCATTTTTAGAGACCCAAACCTGGAACCGTTACAGTTACAAATAAAAGCATGGAAAAAAAAAAAAATCTGATAAAATGTATAAAATGAAAAAGCCAAAAACAGTTGTCATTTTATTCTTTCTATATTGCCCTCTATTGTTCTGCTCTGTTTTACTGTATTTTTTTAACTGCAATGTTTTATTGTTACTATGTTTTATCATGTTTGCTTTTCATGTATGCAATTCTTTTATACTTTTATTCTTTTTTTCAGTAAACAGTTTACTGTGTTTTATTGTTAACCATTATTTTATTTTCAGGTACACCATTCAGCTGCAGGACTGATTTATTTATCTTGACAGCAACAGCGTTTGCTCTCACGATACATAAATCAGCGACTCCAGCGCTGTAGGAGGCAATTTTACCCCTACAGTTAAAAAAATAAAAAAATAAGAGCATATATGCTGAAGCATGAGGGCAGGGGTGGAGGGGCGATTTGCCCCTAACATTAGGGGCGGATTGCCCCCATGCTACTGCATATATTTTTTACTCTTTTTTGGCACAGATTGTTGTTGTTTTATTGAGTTTATATTTTATTGTTACCATTGTTTGCTTTTCAGGTATGCCATTCAGCTGCAGCACTGATTTATTTATCTTAACAGCAACAGCGTTTGCTCTCATGATATGTAAATCAGTGACTCCAGCGCTGTAGGAGGTGATTTCACCACAGTTAAAAAAAACAGTGCATGTATGCCCATCATTAATAGTGGGTGGATGCAGGGCGGTAGTCTAATGGTGGGCATACCCACCAATCAATCTCTTTTTTCGTTACGCCCACAGGCTGCTTAAAAAAAAAAGAAAATTACAATATATGCCCAACAAGGGCCAGCAATGTACTGGTATGTTGCTGGACTTTGAGTGTTTATACCAGAATTATGCCTGCAGATTTAGGTATCATCTTGGTATCATTCTTTTCAGCCAGCTTTTATTTAAAAGCAATCCTAGCAGCTAATTAGCCGCTGGACTGATTTTACAAGCAGTGGGAGGGAACCGCCTTCCATGGTTTTCTCAGGCTCTCCTATCCCACCAGGGAACCTGAGAATGCAACCGGTGGTTCCGTCAGCTGACCATAGAGCTGATCGAAGACCAGATCGGCTCCAATCATCACTATGGCCTAAGAAACCGGAAACTACGAGCATTTCATGACTTCGGTTTCGCCGGATATAAACAGTGCCATTGGGAAATTGGGAAAGCATCTTATCACACCAATCTTGGTGTGGTCAGATGCTTTGAGGGCAGAGGAGAGATCTAGAGTCTAATAGACCCCAATGTTTTTTTTAAAAAGAGTAGCTGTCACTACCTATTGCTATCATAGGGGATAATTATATTCCCTGTGATAACAATAAAATGAAAGGAACAGCGTAAAAATAAAATGAAGAAGAGTAAAAAAGTAAATCTACAGTGGTAACCTGTAAAGGCTTTTAAAAAATGTATGTAGTTTGTCGCCACTGCATGTTTGTGCGCAATTTTAAAGCATGTCGTGTTTGGTATCTATGTACTTGGCATAAAATCATCTTTTATATTTTACCAAACATTTGGGCAATATAGTGCGTTTTAGTGCATTCAAATTAAAAAAAATGCAATACCCACCATTTTAATCTGTAAGGCTTTTGCTTAAAACAAATTATATATATATATATATATATATATATATATATATATATATATATATATATATATATATATATGTTTGGGGGTTCAAAGTAATTTTCTAGCAAAAGAAAAGTATTTTTTCATGTAAACAAAAAGTGTCAGAAAGGGCTTTGTCTTCAAGTGGTTAGAAGAGTGGGTGGTGATGTGTCGCATAAGCTTCTAATGTGCATAAAATACCAGGACAGGTCAAAAAAACAAAACAAATGACCCTTTTTTTCAAAACTTTGTGACAAAAGGCGAGATCTGCAAAAAACTCAACATGCCTCTCAGCAAATAGCTTGGGGTGTCTACTTTCCAAAATTAGGTAATTTGTGGGGTTTGTGCTATCTTGGCATTTTATGGCCTCCAAAACTGTGATAGGTAGTGAGAAAGTGAAATCTTGGGGGGGTTTTGTACTGCCCTGTCGTTTTAGCACCTCAAGAAATGATAGGCAGTCAAACTAAAAGCTGCGTAAATTCCAGAAAACGTACCCTAGTTTGTAGAAGCTATATCTTTTGCGCAAACCAATAAACATACGCTTATTGACGTTTTTTTTTTTTTTACCTAAAACATGTGGCTGAATGCTTTTTGGCCTAAATGTATGACTAAAATTGAGTTTATTGCATTTATTTTTATTACAAAAAGTAGAAAATATCTTTTTATTTTTCAAAAATTTCGGTCTTTATCGCAAAAAATAAAAACCGCAGAGGTGATCAATTACCACCAAAATAAATCTCTATTTGTGGAAAAAAAAAAAGGACGCAAATTTAGTTTGGGTACAACATTGCATGACTGCGCAATTACCAGTTAAAGCAGCGCAGTGCCAAATTATAAAAGTGCACTGGTCAGGAAGGAGGTAAAACCTTCTGGGGCTGAAGTAGTTAAGGAACTGTCAAACCTGCAAGGAATCTCCACCATGCTTCACTGTCGCATGCAGACACTCATCCTTGTACCGCTCTCCAGGCCTTCAGAGAACAAAATACTTTTGGTTGTAGACTTACGTCTAGAGCACCTTTTGCCATTTTCTGCACACTAGTTCATGGGATTTTCTGCATAAAGTTGGTGCCTTGTTTGTGTGTCAGAGGTGTGGCATTTTTTAGTCGCAAGTCTTCAATGAAGAGCACTACTGAAAAGACCTTTCCATAGTCTAGATGAGTGTACCATGGTTCCAATGTTTTATGCCAGGAATGAGCTGATGGTCACTTGACATTGCAAGGGAAGTCAGTATGTTTTTTATCTACTGCCCTAATATTCCGTGGCTGACCACTGCATTTGTCGTCAGTGTTGCCGGTTTCTTGTGCTTCTGAAAAAGTTTGGACAGCACATCTGAAAATACTTTCGTCATATTCCTTCAATTTTTCTGCCAATGGGAGACCTTGCTGATATAATAAGACCACCCTGTGTCTTGCTGTTGTACCTAGGCAGGCCATACATTATACAATTTTCTTGTATGATTTTCGGGTGCAAATTTTTACCTAAAATCGCACCTGAACCGAACCCAAAAAAGGCACAGGACCCTTTTTAAAACCGTACCGCGGCTTCCTGCACATGTGTGAACCGGTTGCATTGAAAGCCGATCACATTCACATGTTATGCGAATTGGATGCGGTTAAAAACCAAATCCAATTCGCATATATGTGAACACTCAGCCTTAGCTTTACCAAAACCATATGAGGTCAAACCTAAACGCTTTTTAATTTTTCTGCAATCAGGCAGGCCCTTCTTGAATTACATTACAGAAGGTAAATTTAAAGGGAATTTTATTTAAAAAAAATGTATAATGTATGGCCAGCCTTAGTCTTGTCACTGTGTAAGAGTAGAGCATGGCTTTTCCTTATGCATTTTCATTATGTTCCCATTGCAATAGCCTCCCAGAGACTGGGAGGAGTATGCAACTTAAAGCGGTTGTATAGCCTTTTTTTTTTTTTTTTTTTAAACCACCTGCAAGGCAAAGCCATAATGAGCTAGTATGACTAGGATACTAGATCATTATGCATCACTCACCTTAGATTGGGGCCCCCGACACCGTCCTCGTCTCCCCCTCCAGCCTCAGCCATCTCTCCAGATACCTGGAAGGTTACTTCCGGGTATCGCCGCTCCGGCCAATCACAGCGGCGCTGCGGCGCTGTGATTGGCCAGAGCAGCGGAGACGCCGCTCCGCACATGCGCGAGGGAGACTTCAACTTCGGCGAGCCGAAGTTGTGAATGGGGATTAACCCTGTGAATGCACCATTGTCTACGGCGCACATGCGCCGAAGACAACGTTGTAAAACTTTTTGGTTTAGGAGATATTTCTTGTACCTACAGGTAAGCCTTAATCTAGGCTTACCTGTAGGTGCAAGTTGTAATTGAGGGTATACAACCACTTTAAGCATATTAAGACACAATATCATTGTGGGAACACCAGATAGGCTTCTGTCAAGTTCTTACATACCTGTACCTCTGTGGCCTTATGCCTTATGGCCTCCTCTTTCTCTCTGATGTCCTGCTCAAGTGCATATTTTTCTCTGTAAGACAAAGAAATCACAAAATCAGCTGTCTGTTTTCCCATTTATTTTAATCTGTAAATACTGCAATTTACAAAAAACATTGAAATGTGTGTGCTTACACTTTTTTATTCTTGTATATAGGAAATGGGTCAGTTTTTTTTACTCATAAAAAATTCACAAATTTTGCACACTCCAGCAACAAGATAACAAAAATTGTGTGACCAGTGTTTGGAAAGTATAGCTCACTGTGACACAACATTTAACTTTAGTGCCCAATCTCCTATACCTTGGGCATATATCCTAGAGGTCCCCCGTGTCCCTTTAATATATATAAAAAAAAAAAAACACACACGCACAGTAGATTTCAAAACATATTAATACTGCTGAAAGAATTATTCCACCAATTAAGAAAAACGAAAAAAGGTATTTTCAGCAATAAACCGCAAAATTTCAAAAGCAGAAAAGGATGCACTTTCTAGTAAAGACATTTTACACCAGCATCTCAAAGGAGAATACCCTCCACTATTTAAAGTGGTTTTTAAACCACAAAAACAAAAATGTAATACATGGCAGCTTACCAACCAATCCTTATATGTGGTGGCTGCATTAGTTTTCTACTTGCTTTGGCTTTTTTTTTTTTTTTTTCACCTGGCCAGCAAATCTGTTATTTTTCAACTTACTTTAAAGCGGAACTAAATCTAGAATTTAAAAAATTGTAAGCAGGCAGCTCCTTATTGCAGAAAAGACATGCTGTGTGCATTCCCGCCCACTTTGGCTGAGCTGAAATGATTGGCTCCTGTGCGGGATCACATAATCCCATGCCAGCCAATTAATCTGACACCTGGGATGCAACTATTGCATCACTGGAAGGTTGAGGCGAGTATTTTGCAGAATTTAGTTTTTCTTTAACAGACCAAGCTGTGCAGCCACAGTGGGAGTTATAGGGTTGAGACAAACCATTTACCAGGGGTGCTTACAATGGTCAGCTTTTATTCATTTATGTAAATTTTTTACCCCAAAAGGAATAAAATAAAAAAAATGTTGCTGTAACTGATTAAAGAGTGTTATCTGGAGTTCGACATTTGAAGTCCTTCCAAATCTGCTAGTGCATCCAACACTACCCTTTCCCAGACTGATCATACTGCTGTCCAAACATATCTCCATCACTTCTCTAGTGGCTTGGAGACACCTTAAGACAGAAAGTGGGTTACTGACCAGGAAAAAAAAACAGGAAAACCAGGAAAACCAGGAAAAAACCAGGAAAAAAAAAAAAAACTATTGAAGCCACAACAGTTTTGTTTTTGTATTTAAAGTGGTTGTAAAGGCTAGACTTTTTACCTTAATGCATTCTCCGCATTAAGGTAAAAAATGTCCTAGTAACATTGCCCCATCAATCCACTCCCACCAAAATACTTACCTGAGCCCTCACTCGATCTAGTGCTGTGGCCTGACTGTTGTGGCTCTCTCCCCTTTCCCATAGGCTTGGCTGAGGAAGCAGGAGCCATTTTGTTCCTGCTGCTGTCAACTAAAACTAGAGAGGAAAAAACAGTGGTGGGGCCAAGCCCCACTGTGTGTTTCAAAGGACAAACAGAGCCCAGCACAGTAGTGAGCCTCCAGGTGTGGCCTCCTAAGAAGAGGATTCATATGGGGGTGCAACAAGAAGGGGAGCAGCCGGGAGCACTGGCAGGGCACCCCAAAAGAAAAGGTTTGTGGCAGCTCTGTGCAAAAGATGAGATTGCAGCAGAGCAGATAAGAATAACAAGCATGTTATTTATATATATATATATATATATATATATATATATATATATATATATATATATATATATATATATATATATATATATATATATATATATATATATAAAAAAAGAGAGACTTTACAACCTCTTTAACTGGTTCCCGACCGGCTCCTGTACTTTTACGTCGGCAGAATGGCACGGCTGGGCAAAGTAACGTACCCATACGTTACTTTGAATTTCCCTAGCTATCCGCTCTCAGCAGGAGCAGCGGATATCTAGGGTTGCCACCTGTACAGTATTTACCCGGACCGTCCGTTTTTTGTATCATGTGCCCAGGTTTCCGACTGCCAGACACTCGGAGACATTATTCTGACAGCATACTTCCTGGTGGGATGTCCCCAGTGCCTGTCAGTGATGAATCTTCCCTCATCTTTGTCCCCAATCCAGACTCCAGTGACCGTACACTGCCAGCACTTCTCTCTCTACTACTGCTGCCTTCTTTCCCCTCATTGATCTGCAGGGTTTACATATCATAGCTTTAAGTGGCCAAAAACGACACTGGGACCACTCTTATTCCAAAGAAAAAAAAATAGCCTTTACAATCACTTTAGAGGCTCGTTCACACCATATGTACATGAAAACTGTTGGGGAAAACCGACATCGGTTTACATGCACATCAGTTATGTGCCCTATTCACACCACAACACCGGTATCACGTGCAGGTTTTTTCTGCACGGAAAAAAAAAACTGGCATGACATCAACACTGGTGTGAATAAGGCACTTAACTGATGCGCATGAAAACTGATGGGAAACTGATGTCGGTTTTCCCATCAGTTTTCATGCATGATGTGAACGAGCTCTTAGTGTCAGCTTTCCACAGATACATTTTTTTCATGAGCACCAATTTTTGTGTGAAATGACAAATGAAAGTACAAATTAGTAAACAATTAAGGAATAATGCAGTCAAAATTTTGCAGTGGTAATCAGAACCTCTACAATTTTATACACATACCTCTGCAGCTGGGCAATCTCCTGACTTATTTCATCTAGTTCCTTTACCCCAGTAAAGTCTCCAGATCCAACAGAGCTTGAGCTGTCCTAAGAGGAGAACACATTATTTTTCATTACCAAACTGTAGTCTTATATTTAGTATGCTCTGCTGCTAAATTTATACATGTATTGAGGGTAAAAAGCAGCAAATATAGCATGTAAGCTATATTTGTGATCTCATAACTTTGAAGATCCTTTTAATACAATCACCATTGCCCTTCTAATGAAGTCCATTTATAAAGTCTTACATGGCTAAAACAAGCATGAGCTTCAACATAATGCAGCCTTTCTAAAACAGAAGAAAAATGCTTTAAACCCATGCAGGGTGGTTGTTTACATGAAATGATACACATCTCATAACTGCCTTAGTGGTCTACATCCCTATTCAAACCATTTAAGTTACTCTATGACTGCCCACCGGTTATTTTCTGGGAGTATTATAACAAACAGAAAGAGGACTTAAATGATCATACCCAAGGTGAAAATTTAACACGTAAAATTGCTAACCTCATTCTGCAGAACCTTAGTATGGTGGATGTTTTGACACATGGGGCAAGAGCAGATGGTGCTCAAATAAATTAAAAAGGACACTCAAACTGACAGAAAAGAGCGGGAATCCTCACACTGACCAAAATTCTGCCGTACCCTGCTAAATTCAGACAAATTTTAATCAGTGTATTGCCGGCTTTAGTATTCCTGTAAGCCAGTTGCCTTTTAAAAGGAAAACCTTAACAATGTTTTGAGTCAACTTTAGTTTTTAAACTATTTTTTATATTTCACTATAGGCAATCTCCGTTTTACAAATAAACTTTTAATACATGACAAAGAACGCTGCTTTCTTCTGGTCTGTAGTTTGTCTGACTAAAACAGACTGAGCCATCTGATGAATAACTGCTCCAATCTGGTCATACGTAAATTTCAGCCTGAGCCATGTTAAAAAAAAAAAACATGCTTTATATCAAAGGAAGTATGGAAAACTTAAAACAGCTCTCATCTGCTTTCAAAATGAGAATAATAAATATTAATATGCAGTCTGTTAGATACAGCTGTCTGACAGTTATTTTTATTTTTTTATTTTAGCCCTGGTAATAAATAATGCACAAAACCCCCTTAAAAATAACGGACCATGGTCTTAGCTTTTACATGACTGTTTATCCAAATGAAACTACAATAGTGAGAGATAATACTTCCTTTACAGTTCTCACTGAGGATTCTTTACTGGGATACTCCACTTTCAAAAACATGTCCCCCACCCCAACAAGTCTACGTTTTTCTCTGTATGTTAAACAATTTGTACCCGGTCTGAAAAAACTAGACCGATAAGCTCTTAAGATTACCTTACTAAACCATGGTTTATTACCTGCAGCCAGGTAAACAAGTTCTCAACAGGACTATTGGCACCATTGTGTGGGAGATCTTTAATTGTGGCTTAAGCTGGCCATAGACTGTTCCTGCTGAATCGGCTGAATGGGCAGGATGATTGTACCCTGTTGATCGATGGATCAACTTGGGTACAACCAGTCTGTTGATTTTTTTCATGAGATTATTTGCAGGGACAGCTTCCCCCGCCAGGAGAACACAACAGCTCTGCGTAAGGTATTCCCCCATCAACACTGACTGAGCAATTTTCTTTCCAGCGACCCATGGTTTATGGCCAGCTTTAGTACTACAATTAATCATTCTAGAAAAAGGAAGAAATGGAAATCTTATTTTCAAAGTTAGGAGCCAACAATTGTGTATGGTAGGTTTTTGAAAGAATTACTGTTTTTAAACTATAACCTAGTATTTAGGCGTAAACATACATTACACCCAGTATTTGCCTTGTAGCAGCCAAACTATGGGTTGAAGCTTGTTTCTCTAAATTGTTAATGTAAACCTTCAAGTTATATTAAAGCTTCAAATTTGTGTACATTAAAATAATAAACAAGTTCTACATATCTGCTCTGTGTAATGATTTTGCACAGAGCAGCCCCTATCCTACTTTTCTCAGGTTACCCACCAGCGCTCCTGGCCTCTCCTCCCTGCAGAGTGTCCCCAGAGCAAGCAGCATGCTATGGGAACACACAGATAGGCTTGTTCCCAAGCCGCTGCTGTGCGTGTCTATTCACAAACAGAGCCGCGGCTCAGCCGCGCTCCTCTCTCTTCTCATTGCCTCACAGACTGTTCTCTTCAATCTCACCATCACCCCTCAGCGAGCTTTAAAACATTATCTCCAAGACTTCTTAAGGAGCTGGTCGTAGAACTTGGATTCTATGGAGAAAGAGCCTTGATACTGCAGTGATCATCTGTCCAGGATATACCCACGGAGGAGAAAAAGAACACATCGGTGGTATACGTCTATTGATGCACGACTAGACCCATTGGGGTCTATTTTTAAGGTGAGAGGCTAGCACACACAAGGTGTGGATTGGAGAAGGATATCTACAAGCTATCAATTTACCTGCAATTGGACTCTGTTTTCTTTTCCCTCTCCCTTTTGTTTCACTTTTTTGCACTTATTTTTATTTCCAAAAGAGACTATTGCATAGTACCTTTGCATAGTACCTTTAGATACTTTGGATACATTTTGGATCACTTATTCTCGTATTGTTTTGTTGACTTATAATTTGTTTGATGCTATTGTATTGCACTGTTTTGCACATTGGGAAGTGAGAACATTATCAGCACTTTATTACCATTTTATACCTAGGGATTGGTTTAGAGTTAATTAATGAACATTATTAGCACTTTACTATTAGCACTTTATACTTAAGGATTGGTTTAAAGTTATTTAGCACTGCTTCACTACATTTTACATGTTATAAAATGAGTGTTCTTAACTTTAGATGCACTGTAAATACAGTACCCACTTCCAAGGTCTGGTGAAATACCCAAGCTCACTCCCTGGTAAAGAATTCCAGCTTCCTCTGTTAAATGCTAGAATCCGAGTATTGTGACTGACTGTATAATACTGTGCGTCACAAACATGTGAAGTTTCGTTGTGGGGTCATGAAGTAAAAAAAAAGTTGGAAACCACTGGGGTCTAGTGGTGTACACATCATGTTCCATAAAGTACATCACCAAATTCCTGGGACTAGTAATATTTACAAGGACTTCTTGGTAAACAATACCAACTTTCTGGGGCTAGTGGCATATTCTACGCACACTCTGGCAGGAATAAGTTCTTGATTTGGTTTCCTACTAGCTTAAGGCCCCTTTTACACTGATGGACCGTTCAGGTCCACCTGTCAGTTTTGATGGCGGACCTGAACGGGCACTCCATGCTGGTCTATGGAGCGACAGATGTCAGCTGTGACATGTCCGCTGACATCCGACCCGGTCGGATCTGCCAAAAAGCAGACGGATGGCCCTACGTCCAGATCCGTCGCTGGCGGATCGGTTCAGGTGAGATCTGATGAAAACGGACATGCTGTCCATTTTCATCCGATCTCTCCATAGAGACCAGCGGCGCCCGACAAGCCCCTCCCCGCTCAGTGAGCAGAGAGGGACTTGTCATCCACCGGCTCAGCGGAGATCAACGGAGAGATCTCCCGCTGAGCCAGCAGACAGAGGCGGACTCCGTGCAAGCGGATCCACCTCGTGGGAAAGGGGCCTTAAAGGGGCATAATACATTTGTTTTTGTCAAGAAAATATACCTGCTGAAAAAATGATTCAATACTTATACAGAAAAATGAGTCACTGTATGCTGATGTTTTCAATAAAGCGAAACTATCATGCAATGAATTCACCAAAAGATTTGCATGCCATTTTAGTATAGGTGGAAACACACTTGAATAAAAGCTTTTACTTTTCCTAGGAGGAATTATATTCATAATCACACAGTAAGCCCTCAATAATAAAAATTAATTTAAATAAATTACCGTATATACTCGAGTATAAGCCGACCCGAATATAAGCCGAGGCACCTAATTTTACCACAAAAAATTGGGGAAACAGATTGACTCGAGAATAAGCCTAGGGTGAGAAATGCGCAGCTACTGTAAGTGGAAAAGAGGGTCAACAATGCCCATTTGCATGCCTCACTGTGCTCATTTGCAGCCATAGGTCCCCTGAACTTAACTCGGTAGTAAAGGGTTCCTAAATGCCCCCTAGCTGCAGCCAAAATTTGGGGTCTCTGGACACAAAGGGTCCCGAAATTATATTGCTGCAGATGGACACAATTGACCGATTTTGGGGCCCCGTATCTCTGGGCCACATGGTGGTAGGAACCCCAAAATTGGTGTGCAAGTCCAGTGGAACTACCACATATCCAAAGATGGGGTTCCTAGCACCAATTGGCCCTGAGATACGGGGCCCCAAAGTCGGTTCGGAAAATGTCATTCTCTGCTGCAGAAAAGTGCTCGACTCCAGTATAAGCAGAGGATGGCACTTTAAGCACAAAAAAATGTGCTGAAAAACTCGGCTTATACTCGAGTATATACGGTAGTATATTTACAAGACCAAGTGAAAACAGTGTAAAGTAGCCTATGGGTGATAGCACTGAAGTGTGCATGCAGATATATATGGCATGCCAGGGAGGGACTACTAAAACAAGGATTTACTCACACGCCGTATTTCTGGCAAGCTTGTCATCTCGTTTCCTACAGGGGTCATGTAACCAGACAGGGTCTGGAGGAAAAGGGCAAGGAAGAAGCCACAGGTGGAACATACAGAGCATATAACATATTGAATTAATATACCATAAGATAAAACCATCTATGATATTTATATCCACCAGAAAGTATATATAGCTCTAACTACACATAAAGAAAAGTATATCTTTGAATGCACTGGAGGGCCCAGCATCCTAAATCAAAAGCCATTGCACCAGAACAGAAGCTCTCAATTGCTTTTAAGGCATATTCTTGTAACTTCAGCAGTTTCAACTTTTAGCTCACTAGTACAGGATGGATATCGCCTAGAAAGCGAATGAGCCACTTGCCAAAATCATCTGAGCTGGACACACACAGTACAAGCTCTATTCAATTCTATTGTGAGTTTGCAATTCTTGCTACAGAAGAGTACAAATTCTCCACAGTACTGAATGCAGAGTTACTGCGCATGTGTGGGTCCAGCTCAAAACAAATTTGGACAGGCGGCTCAGCAGTTTTGTGGTCGAGATCTCCTTGGATCAGAGAACAGTGAAAACTGCAGGGAGGCTGGGAGTGGAGGACACTATAATAAAAGTATAACTGCTCCTACACTTTAAGTTTACATATCAACGTCTGACCATCAGAGCACAAATGCCTGAATTTAGGTAGTTTAATCCTGGCTATGTACCCTTCAATCCAAGGACATCAATGGCAAGGTGTTAACAAGGCTATAGCTCCTAAATTTCTCCAACAGATGGATACAACTAAATTATTAAACCTTCCAGTTTTAAAAATGCTTGGAACTAGAAAGGTACATGTTTGCAGAAGAAGGATTGAGTAGAAAATCAGAAAAGGCAAAGCATGGCTAGAAATATTACAGAAGGACCACAGGGATGTAATGAAGATGCCTTAAACACTTAAAGCTAGGTGCACACGGGGCAAAAATCGTACTAAAATCGGGCAGTTTGGCAGTTACTTGGCCACTTGTGTAGTGTGTCAGTGTGTAGTCCTTGTCTGACATTTCATCTGGTAACCAGCAGCCGATTGGAATTCAATCGGTGTGATCTGGCGGGGGGTCTTAGGCATTCCCCCTGTCAGAACACAATAACACAGCAGGGGAGATCGCTGTACTAGCGCCCCATAGTTAGTACAGAAGCGACCTCATTTTTTTTTCTGTTCAGCCTGCTGGGTTGAATAAAAAACAAACTTGCTTTGCGTACCAGGCATAAAAACAGCAGCCCCCCCCTCCCCACATTTTTTTCCAGAATGGAGAGCCTCCAGGAATAAGAGTCAAGCTCCACTTATTCGACTGGGGAAAGTTATATCCAGTCTCGAGCAAGAAGAGGTAAGTTAATATTTTACATTTAAATTTACCCGCATACAGTGTACAGGCGGTCCCCTAGCTACAAACATCTGACTTACAAACGACTCCTACTTACAAACGGAGGGAGACAACAGGAAGTGAGAGGAAATCTACCCCTAAGAAGGGAAATTCACCCCTGTAAGAGTTATTATGGGGAAAAAGGTGTCTCCACTGAAGCTTTATCACGAAGGCTTGTTCCACAACAACCCAAAATTTTTAAAATCCAATTATCATTATGACAGAAAGCGAGGTGAAATCTTCTGAACAGGGGCAGATACAGCAAAACAAATGTTACAGGGTGTTAATACTTCCCAATGCAATCCAAAAAGCTTAAAAAAAGTGTTTTGGGCTGAAGCTACACTTAAAAAATGTACCTGTTCCGACTTACAAACAGATTCAACTTAAAGCTGAGTTCCACCCAAAAATGGAACTTCCGCTTTAAGGGAGGTGACCCCCTGACATGCCACATTTGGCATGTCATTTTTTTGGGGGGGAGGGGGGGGGGGGGATACCCTCTTTTCAGAGGGTCCCAGCTCCCACTTCCTCCCGGCGCACTGTGGCACTGGAAGGGATTGATCACCCCCCCCCCCCCCCCTCCCTCTCCCTCTCATAAATCATCTGGGACACATCTCAGATGATTGCCCGGCCGGTCCCGGCGCGCAATGCAGCTCCGCAGTGGGTGCCCAGCTGTGAAGCCACAGCCAGGTGCCCACAGTTACAATGCCGGAGCTGCAGAGAGGAGGGGGGAGACAAGCGGGGCTTCATACGCCCGCACCGCTGGACCCTGGGACAGGTAAGCGTCTGATTATTAAAAGTCAGTAGCTGCAGTATTTGTAGCTGCTGAGCGAACATGTCCAAATTGGGTCCAATTAGCCATTTTCCCTCCCCGGTGTCATGTGACTCGTTAGTGTTACAAGGTCTCAGTTGTAAATGAGGAGCAGGTGTGTTAAATTTGATGTCATGGCTCTCACTCTCTCATACTGGTCACTGGAAGTTCAACATGGCCCCTTATGGCAAAGAACTCTGAGGATCTGAAAAAAATAAAATTGTTGCTCTACATAAAAATGGCCTAGGCTATAAGAAGATTGCGAAGACCCTGAAACTGCGCTGCAGCACGGTGGCCAAGATCATATAGCGGTTTAACAGGACAGGTTCCACTCAGAACAGGCCTCGCCATGGTCTACCAAAGAAGTTGAGTGCACATGCTCAGCGTCATATCCAGAGGTTGTCTTTGGGAAATAGACGTATGAGTGCTGCCAGCATTGCTGCATAGGTTGAAGGGGTGGGGGGGTCAGCCTGTCAGTGCTCAGACCATATGCCGCACACTGCCATAAACAGCCATTTCCTTAAAGCCAGAGACTGAAGCAAGGATGGAATAGAGGGCCTTGAGATAAGCAGATATTTTCTGTTGGGAAGAAGCCAGGGAACATCTGCTAGAAGTCTGAGTATGTCTGTGTATCAGTTTCTTTTGGAGGCGTTTGGTGCAATTAGAATCACCGTTTTCTTCTCTTGCTCTATTTTTTGGAGCAGAATCGCACTGGACTGAAGTCATAAATTGGCCTGTACTAAGACCCCAGGGAATGAATAAAGGAATAAAGGAATCCAAGGCTAGTGCTAAAGAATCCCCAGTCTAGCCTGCAAACAGTGGCGGTGTATTGATGAATCTGGAGGCTAGAATGTCTACATCCAGAGTCCCCAATTTCTGAAACATAACATTAAAGTGTTTAATGAAAGGCCCATTCCCCTTGATCCAGGCAGTGGTAGCTGAGGTAGTCCACTTTCCAGTATTTCACTCATGTGGTGTGGACTGCAGAGATCTCTACACGGTACATTTCTATCCATGAGTATCTGGTTTGCCTTTTTCAGACTTTTTTTTGCCTTTTTCTGATGCACCTTGGTAGTTGATGTGGCAATTTCTGAATGCACCCTGCCTGCCTGGGTGTCCTTGCAGAAGAGGATCCAGTCTTAGGCTGGATTCACACCTATGCATTTTTAGTGCTTTTTGCATTTTGCAGATTTGCACTACAGTCCATTTAACATGGTTTCCTATGGAACACGTTCTGTAGTGCAAATCTACAAAATGCAAAAAGCACTAAAAATGCATAGGTGTGAATCCAGCCTTAAAGAGCCACCTGAACTGCTTTGAGATCCAAAATGTTCATAGAGAGCTTGGCTTCCACAGGTGACCATGTTCACTGGACCATGAGGGACGAGAACGCTCCTCCCCTGCCTGAGAGACTGGCATCTATTATCACTTGCCAGCAATAGGGAAGGAAAGACTTCCTTTATTAAGGCTGGGCTTGAGATCCACCAAGATAGGGACTTCCTTGCTTGGCTGGACAGGAGCATGGGGAGGTTAAAAGAATGCTTGTTCCAGATCGACAAGATGTTGTGTTGGAGAGTTCTTGAATGAAATTGGGTAAATGGCACAAGCTTTTCTGGAAGCAGTCTTTGCTTGAGACGTGCCCAAGACCAGACTCAAGTATTCCAGGCTAAGAGAAAGCTAGAGAGCAGATTCTTTTTAATTGCTCACCCACAGGACAGAGCAGGGGTCCAAAACTGGCAGCCCTCCAGCTGTTGCAAAACTACAAGTCCCATGAGGCATTGCTAGGCTGACAGTTACAAGCATGACTCCCACAGGCAGAGGCATGATTGTATTTGTAGTTTTGCAACAGCTGGAGGGCCGCCAGTTTGAGACCCCTGGTCTAGAGGGTCTGAAGGTGAATTCATGTGAATGTTTGCCGACAGCTGGAAGGGATAGGAGTCTTTCAGAAAAAAGCCATCTAGAGAGCCTGTGACCTCGATGCCCTGAGTTCTGAGAGGGGCAAGAGGTGCTAGGACCCTTGTGGATACTCCGGGAGCAAAGGACAGGCCATACAGTAGTGCAACAAACTAGAAATAATTGCCAATGCAAAGGGCAGAAAGTGCTGATGCAGTGGATAAATGAAAACATGCAGATAAACATCTCGGATGTCTACAGATGCCATGTATTCCCCTTGTCTCAGAGGCAACTGCCCACATTGGAGATTCCATGTAAAATTTTGGAATTGGAAGGTATTTGTTGAGGGATTTTAAGCCCAGAATTATACCAATACCCTCGCTGGGCTTTGGTACCATGAACAGGTTTCAATAAAGTCCTTTAAACTCTTGTGGAGATACTGGCACAACTACGGTTGAAGACATTGGGCTGACTGTCCTTGGGCCATTTTTGGTCGATTTGAGAGAAGAAAGCAGTTTCACACTATTTTATATCCCTTTGAAACCACCAATTAACACACAGGTCAGGGACAACTGTGACCCAGAGGGAGGAAAACTATAACAGACACTTAGCTCTTTAGAAGTGAGGGCATCCCTTCATTGGGAAGACTTGCTGGACTTCGTGGCCTAGGTCTTGTGATGAAAGGAAGGGCTGAACATGGTTTTGAAGTTAAGGCCTGGGTAGAGCAGTTAGGTACTCTGCATTTTGAAGAGGTAGAAGTTCTTGGGGTGGGGGTGAGATCTTGCACTGTTGGGAGTAAAAACTTCCCTTCTGTTATGTATTGTTAGGTGCCTTAAGTCAAGATGTTTTCTTGAAAAGGCATATGTGTGAGGCACATTTTACAGACTGCATCAATATTCTACATATGTGAATTGAGAATAAAGCCTTTCTGGAAATGTGTCTGACGTGTTCCCCTCCTGCTTAAGATTAAAAAAAATAACTCAGTCAGTGGCACACAGGCCACTTCTTGTGGGTCAGACGGTGTAACATTTTAAAAATGAATATCTGATTGCGTATACTGTATTTTCGCAATCACTGCCCATACACATTCCAGCCTCATTCTTAAAGACTGTAAATCATACATTTCATATTTTTTTTTATGGGCCCATAAACCACCAAGACTCACTCTACCAGATGATTCACTCTAGCAGACACAGCCTGTCATCTAAAGTTGGCCATACACGGTCCAATTTTTTAGCTGGTTCTTGAGGGCTCTGGCTAACAATGCAATTATCTTATTTGATCGGTTATCTGCCACCTTCAAATCCCTTTGTTAGGCCCCTCACACTGTTCGAAAATGGGTGCAAATGATGGAGGAGCATCCCTCCCTCATGTATAGCCTGCTGAATTCACCACCCAAATCCTTTGTCCCATCATTCATAAGGAAAGGAGAGAGGGATCTGCAGGACTATTGGCCCCTGAAAAAGGACATGTCAATATACTGTATATTCACGACTACATACAGTGGTGAATATGATTTTCCAGATACTCCACACCTGTGCTCTACCACTCCCAATGGGCAACTAATGCAAACGGATTTCCGGATATATTAAGTGTATTTTAATATTAAGTGCTCTATGTGAAAGCATATTTGTTTTATTTAGTTCTACAACTTTGCCTAAAGCTCTGTAACTTAGCCAGCAAGTAAATGGAGATTTTCAAAATGCAACTGAACCACATTAAAACATGCGCTACTGGGACACTGGAAGTGCATTGTAGATGCAAGACACAGAGCATACTGTAGATGTCAATTGTGGTGCACTGTAAAATGGAACTCAAACATGCATCTACAGTGCACTGCAATACATCAGCAGGTGTTCTATGCATTGTATTGCTCCACACACACAGAAAAAAAATCAGGACCTAATTTTTGCACATAATGAGCCCATTCACTTCAAATGCCAACACTGCAGTGCACTGATATTTGATGCGCAAAGGCCCTAAAAGACAGTCATTCTACTCAGCTCCCAGGAACTGCCGATCACTCTTGCAGACTAAAATCAAAACTTTTTTTTTTATTTATTTATTTTTTTTAGATCTGGATAAAGTGGTGAGTGGTGAGAAACACTGTCACGTTTTTATTGCCATTAAGGTGACTGATTTTCTTGAATCGTTCTGATCACCAATGTCACTGAATAAAAAAAGGGTCAACCCAAGATTTGGAGTCGCCATCAGAACAGCACTAGCATGGAATCTTCCCATGAGGACAATGTCAGTGGTTTAATCCTGAAATTAGATACAGTATACATAAACACTTAAATCCCTTAGGACGTACCCTAAGGCCCTCCAGTTGAAGTGGCTGTACAGGGATCATGGCTGCTACTACAGCCATGATCCTGATACAAAAATTTGCAGCTATCAATGGGCTCTCTTGTAATCACTTCTGCCCAATCACTTCTACAGGGGACAGAATGGGGCTGGGCACCCCCCTGCTGCCTTTTCCCAGGCTCCACCATGTGATTGGGAAGCGAGGTACTGCCGCCGCTTGGTGTAGTGGTGCACCGAGAATCAGAGGAAGGTACATCCTCTGATGTAAGAAATCAAAAGCGATAGGGATGGTCACTTCTGGTTTCTGTTTTATGTTTACAAGCCATGACTGGCTTATAAAGCATATCATCAAACTGGGCTCAGTTTGATGAGATGCTTTTGATTGCAGAGGAGAGATATGGGATCCCTTTTGATAGCAATAAAGTTTATTTAAATAAAAAGGACAGTGTAGAAAAAAGTATTAAATAAAATAAATAATAAAATGGAAACTTTTTTTTAAAGTGCCTCGAGCAAATGTGAAGACATATGTAAGTCCTGCATGCATACGTAAATGTTGATCGCACTACACATGTAAGTTATCACTGCGAACGTCAAAGTGAGAGCAATAATTCTAGCGCCACATCAGCCAGGTCCCTTTTCCTCTTATCACTGTTTTATTATATTAAACAAACATGCAGATGTGGAGTTCTCACTTAATTGGTTTTCATACTTGTGCCAGGCATGCGACTCAAGTATTAAAAACCAGAGATTTTTTTTAGCATAGGTTTCCTTAAAAACACAAAAATAATAATAGCTTGCACTCCCCACCGTTGTACATCTCAATCATGGCACAACCTGCATTTAATTTGCATGTTCTCCCAGTGCCTGCATGGGTTTTCTCCGGGTACTCCGGTTTCTTCCCACGCTCCAAAGACATGCTGGTAGGTTAATTGGCTCCTGTTTAAATTGGCCCTAGTATGTGTATGTATGAATGTGAGTTAGATTGTAAGCTCATTGAGGGCAGGGACTGATGTGAATGTACTAAATACATATTGTGACAGGATGAGACCATGTCACTGTGAAATTGGTTGGTTAAATGACACAGTGTGTGCACATTGGCTCAGTGAAGGACTACAGGGTGTAGATGTGGAATGGAGAAAACTGCTTTTGCAGCTTTCTCCATGTTTTGGTATACCTAGATGGGGCTCTGTAGTTTGGAGATTCCATTATGTCTTGGGTGAGATGGAATGGCCAACCCTGTGTCCGGGTTTTGTGGAGGACCAGCAGGGTGTGTGCTCAGTTGGAGACTGCTCCACCCAACAGACAGTAGGTCTGTGCATGGGGTGCCAGGAGGACTACAATCCTCTCCAGGTGTCAGAGAGGCTGCAGGGGACAGCCAGAGCATGTGTGTGCCTGCAAGAGGCAGTAAACGGCCTGAGGACTAAGGCCAGACCAGAGCTGTGGGCACTAGAGTAAAGCGGTCTGCACAGAAGCACCTATGGTCTGGATGACCAGTATAAAAAGATCAGAGGAACTGCAAATAAAGCTGAGTGAGAACTGAAGAGCCAGGTGGGCAAGCATTTTCTTTTTATTTGTATATACTGGAGAAGAAACCCTGTGTGGGAAACACTTTATGTAATGGACTTTCCTTTTGCCTTTTAATAAAAATGGGCTGTCATGCCCTGAAACTGAAGTGCTGACTGACGTGAATCACAGGACAACGCATATACCACTAGAGCTAAACACCCCCAATATCACAAACTATATGTAAAGTGCTGCATATATTGTCGGCGCTATACAAGTACCTGGAAAAATAATTGCGAACTTAAAATCAATAATTTTCTTTATTCAACCATGGCAAGTCTACAGTCCTCTTCACTGAGTCAGTGTTCTCTGGTGTACTGATTGTGCAGGCTTACAAGTAGACAGTTTAATTTATGCCACAAAAGCTGAACATGTGCAGTACAGTTCAACGGTACAACTTAGATTAAAGAAAGATGCACAACTACTGGGGCAGGCTACAAAATTCAGTATTGTGGGGAATTTATAGTATTAGGAGGGCAAAAGAAGGCAGTTGGCCCCAACCTGATTATTTGTATTTTTGAGGCACTTTCCCAATCGAAAGGCTCAAACATATTAGGTACACACTGGCCTGGCAGTTTTTCTCCTGGGATGGAGGTGTGACAGTGGCAATAGCCCTCTATTAGTGGTTAGTTTTAAAAAAAATTTTTTTAGGCTTTGACAGCTGAGCGAGTGCATTATTTTACCAATATACAGAACTAATAAATGAAAGTTAACTACTATTATTTTTAGATCAGTTATATACAAAAATGATCAATACAGAAAAAAGCATATGTGATGCATTCCGCACAACAGGTGTTGTGTGTTTACCTGTAAGGGAGTGCTCCTTTCCGCTGGCGGAATCATGTCAGGAGACAAGACTTGAGGTGGATCAATTCCTTTGCTGACTTTCTGCTGTATAAGGTACATTGCCAGTGCGAACTGGTCTTTGTTCAACTTCCCCATCTGCCTCGTATCAGCCAAAGCCCTGCAGAAGATGCAATATTAAGATTTTCTACTATAAACTAGAATGTTTAAACACATTTCAAGCAATTCATTCAATCTCAGTAAAATCATACAGCACAGAATCAAGTGCCAACAAAAGGAAATTTACTAAACTTAGACGAATATTGAAAGACCAAAATACCAATCCGAGAAGCTCAGTATCTTATAGAAGCTAAAAAACAAACAAGAGGGTGCCTCTATCTAGGTGTCACAATTTATTGAAAAGAAAAAAAGACAATAAAAATGCACTCACTAGTTAAAAGTGGCACTCAGATGCTAATAAAATTCAGGCAAAAGTTATGCTTTTGAATGAAAGCAGTATTCAACCCAATAACAACAATTTAATATATTGAAGTTTATCAATTCTAAAAATGTGATGGCTTTAATCTGCTCTTCTCTTGTTTTCTTCCCCTTTTAGACACTTTTCTGTCTGAAAACGCCCCAAAATACCATTTAGTATGCACCCACCATATTGTACGACTGTTTAGAGAGCTGATCGGGGTGCCCCCTTTTTGTAAAGGGTCATCACTTGCCCTTACATTACAAAAGATACATGCCTGTAGGTGACCTAATCCTCTTACTTTTTTTAACACATGGTTATGTTTTTTTTTTTACTACAGTTGACTATGACCCTGAGTTGTTAGTCACGATTTATTACCGAAATTACATATGGCATATAGTTTGGTTAGTGACAATTAACCTCGGTTATTTTCATACTGTCACCTCTGATAATATTCATCAGGACTGTGCTGTCATGCCATACTACCATGTTATGTAGCATACCCTTAAAAAAAAAAAAAAGTAATGGCTTTATTAGTCATCTCTTTCTTAATGATTATTGTCCTTTATTTTCACCTGGTGATCTAACCAGTAAGGGCCTGCTCAGATATTGTATTGCTGGAACTAGCGTTTTTGCCTGTGTTTTTAAATGCAGGATTTACACATGTTTCTGTGTGTAAATTTACTTCAATGGGATGCCTTATGCTTGCTTGTTGACCAAAATAAGCTCCTGCCTAATTTTGGGCGATGAGCTTAGCACAGTTTGCTGTGATTGCCTAGCGATGCTGTCACGCGACAATCATGGCAGAAATACACCACGTTTGGGGTGCCACTAAGAACAATGGTACCCAGACTCACGTGACATATTTTGCCGTGACTTGCAAACGCAGGCAGAAATTCTGCCCGCAATTCCAAATTGCCTAATGTGAACAGGATCTAACACATTTCCTGTCTTACGGTGGAGAAGCAATGGAGACACCTTTGGACAGCAGCATTGTCAATCTTGGGAGAGGGTAGTGTTAGACTAGTAGATTTTGATGGACTTGACTAACAAATTAACCACTTCACCCCCGGAAGATTTGGCTGCTCAATGACCAGGCCATTTTTTGTGATACGGCACTGTGTCGCTTTAACTGACAATTGCGTGGTCATGCGACACTGCACCCAAACAAAATTTACATCCTTTTTTCCCCACAAATAGAGCTTTCTTTTGGTGGTACTTGCTCATCTCTGCGGTTTTTATTTTTTGCGCTATAAAAAAAATGCGTACATTATGAAAAAAACACAATATTTTGTAATTTTTGCTATAATAAACATCCCCAATTTTTTTTTTTTTTTTTAAAGTTAATTTTTTCCTCAGTTTAGGCCAATATGTATTCTTCTACATATTTTTGGTAATAAAAATCGCAATAAGCGTATATTGATTGGTTTGCGCATAAGTTATAGCGTCTACAAAATAGGGGAAAGATTTATGGCATCTTTATTATTTTTTACTAGTAATGGCGGTGATCAGCCAGCGATTTTTATCAGGACTGCAACATTATGGCAGATACATCAGACATTTTTGCCACATTTTTGGGACCATTAACAATTATACAGCGATCAGTGCTATAAAAATGCACTGATTACTGTGTAAATGTCACTGGCAGGGAACGGGTTAACACTAGGGGCGATGGGGTTAACTGTGTTCCCTAGTGTGTGTTCCAACTGTAGGGGGATGGGACTGACTAGACCTAGATAGTACCAACTCACGATCTGCCTCTCCTCTCCTCACAGAACAGGAATTTGTGTGTTTACGCACGCCCCTGTTCTGGCTCTCGTGCCTGCGATCGCACGTGGCTGGCGGTCACGCACTTTGGCACCCCCTGCAGTGCAGCGAGCGCGCACGCCTGCTATCCCGCTTAAAGGAGCCGACGTACAGCTACGACGGTTCGCAGGATCGTGCTGACCTGCCGCAGTATAATGACGGTGGCTGGTCAGCAAGTGGTTAAAGCCAAACTCCAGCTAACATTTTTTAAGCAGTTACAGCAACAGTTTTCTTTTTTCCTTTTGGGATAAAAGTTTAAACTTAAAGGATAAAAGGTTTTTACATGAATGAATAATATCTGACAATTGTAGGCACACCTGTCAGTTATAAATGGTAGTTGGAAGTTGAAAAATAACAGACTTAAGACCTGTACTCATGATACGAAAATTGGAAGTAAAATTTAGTCCGACGAACGATTTGCAGATTTTCGGATCGTTTGTATGGTGCTTTCGACAGCCAATACTGATTTTTCGCAGGACAAAAGCTGGATATGCAGACTATAAAATTTTTGTCAGATGTGAACACAACGTCCAATTTTCGTTTAATAAGTGCGGTTTTCGTCCGGAAAAAATCGTAAGAGCAAGACTACGCATGCTCAGAAACTAAAGAATACATACAAAACTATTCAACACATTACGTCACTTCTGAAGATGTATTCTGAGAATTTTCGTATGGCGAGTAACCTCTTCACTTTCGACACGAGACTAGCATGCAACAAAAAACGGACGACCGTCCGAAAATCTGATCGTGTGTACAAGGCTTTACTGGCCAGATCACCAGGGTAAAAAAAAAAAAAATTCTTAATATGAATGAAAATGAATGCAGCCACCAAATCTAAGAATCAGTACGCTGCAATATGTTAAATATTTTTTTATAGTGCCTGCCCTGGCTGAGTGGATACTGGAGATGGAATCCCTCACAGATCTGGAACATTTGTTGGCAGCAGAGCACAATGGGTTGGAGAAGCATACCACGACCCAGGCCCCCTGGACCATATTTCGTAACTCACAGGAGTTTCGAGCCATGCTTTCCTCCTATGTTGGCTTCTTGGGTTAGGAGACACGTTGGAGCGAGGCGGGGAGCATTCCCCCTTGTTCCCCCTCCATCATTAGGGAAACCTCGTCACTCCTGAAACCCCTTTTTGGAGGTTTTCTATTCGTGCATAGCATAACTATTCCTTAAAGTGATAGTAAACCACGAAAAAAAAAAAAAAAAACCTGCAAGACAATAGCATAATGTGCTAGTATGCATTGCCGGAATAGCAGGATACGCTAGACCTGCAGAGCGCATGAACTGCTGACATCAGTGGCTGCATGCAGGGTCAATATTCTTTTTACCTACAGGTACGCCTTATTATAGGCTTACCTGTAGGTAAAAATCACCAAGCGGGCAATACAACCACTTTAAAGTATAAGTTTACCTTTGTATAAAGAAAATTAATAAAATATACATCTTTATGCAGGTAAAAAAAATGTGCATTTATTATATTTTCTTTACTATGAGCCTGCAAAGCACTGCACCTGCGATCAGCAGATCAGGGGTGCAACAAACGCAGGGTGCTTGCAAGCAATCTGTGCAGCTGTCTGCTTGTATCTCGTATGGGCAGGCAGTTACACTCTGACAGGAAGACTCAATGAACTACCTAAAATGCTCCACAGCGCCCTGGTAGCTTATTGAGAACTACAAGCCAACAACCGCAAAGGCTGTAGGTACTTGTAATTTTCACATTTACAAACAGCTGATTTATTTTAAAATTGTGACAGCGAGCGGGGGAGAAGATCCCATATCTCATGTGCAAAATTTCTTCATGTGAATAGTTTTGAAAGACCTGCTCAAAACAAATTAACAGAATAATTATAAACTACTTTTCACTCTACAAGAAGAGGGCTGTGCTAGGAATTTTGAAAAGAACTACATCAAATACCTAGGTTAAGCCTAGTAATAGTAAACAAGACCACTGGAGTCGGTTGAAGGGGCGTGACCAAAAAAGGTCCGCTATTCGGCTCCCAATCAGCGCTCTCTGCCAATGGCTTTGACCAGAATGTTCTGGCCGGGGGGGGGGGGGGGTGTCCACCAGTGAAAACACAATAGAACAGCAGGGGAGATCGCTGTACTAACGTTGGATAGTTAGTACAACAGCTCCTCCTGAGCGGTCAGTTTTTTTTTTTTCGTTCAGCCATACTGGGTTGAATGAAAAAAAAATACAGGTGTGTACTAGGCTTAAAAGACAAATGACAAATTGAATCTGCATAGCATCCTCAGCTAGATTTCTTTGGAATTGCTTACAAGGAGCAAGCAGAAAGAAAGTAAAGCCCAACATAGACAACATTCTATGATCTGACTTCAATAGACAAAAAAATTGCAAGTGGTCTTTACACTTATCTCACCATATGTGAGCCAAAATAGCTTGAGGGAGTCCAGACTGAATGAATATATCCTTTACTTCCAGCCCGCTAACAAAACCATCCATGTCCAAGTCAGTCTGAAGGAATATGTCATCATAGCGCATCTTGTCTGTGAGAGGTACCACCCAATTCAAAGCAGGCTTGAAAAAAAAAAAAAAGAAAAGCAAACTATTATTCAAATATGCCTTTGCAACCAGCTTCTGTAGCAAAAAAAATGGTGAATTTTTTTTTTCTGTACCTGGCTAGACTTAGTGGAGTGCTTTGGTGACAAACTCCCAGCACTGTTTAAACTGCTCATACTGCCATGAGATGGAGTAGAACGCAAACTGTCCTTTGGTGGGGGACTAGCAGGAAGCACAGGGACAGCTCCTGGGAATGTGGGTGTTTTCTTCCTCTTGGATGGGGGTATCAAGGATTGTGGTAGGACAGATGGGACAGGCTCCTTCTCCAGCGCTCGGTATACAAGATGCATTGCCTACAAAAGATAAGGAACATACCCAGACACTATATACAGATTACGTTGCACCCCATATTTAAAATGAACTCAACTCTTGTAAAGATGTGAAGCAAACATTTCCTGATCATTCTTGATCAATCATTACCTTAAAGTAGTTGTAAAGTTACCTGAGGACAATTACAGATATCCCCTCTGTTATAGCAAGCTATACAGTGCAGCGTAAGTGTTTTTTTTTAAATTGGGAAGCGAAATACCTTTTTTCTCAGTGCAGCTGTGCAGTCACCTGACCTCCCGCCGCTCTCCTTCATCGATCTAAGAACTACAGTGGGAAAGGCCGAGATTCTCCTCTGACATCAGCCAGGTGGTCACGTGACTGCACATCGGCGCTGTGAAATAAGGTATTTAACTTCATAATTAAAAAAAAAAAAAGAACATACACACACAAACAAACTATACTGTATAGCTTGCTGTAACAGAGGGGATACCAAATGATGCTCAGTGACTTTGCAGCC
Organism: Lithobates sylvaticus; assembly: GCA_028564925.1. Taxonomy (NCBI): domain Eukaryota; kingdom Metazoa; phylum Chordata; class Amphibia; order Anura; family Ranidae; genus Lithobates; species Lithobates sylvaticus. The sequence continues at coordinate 393,961,721 of CM053026.1, forward strand.
AAACAAAATAGCAGCAGGAGGGGAGATCAGCTCTCACACACACACACTCTAGGAACATTAACTTACCACAGTATCATGGATTGGCAGCCATGATAAACATGGTCAGTTTAAACAGAGGAAGACAGGAAAAGGCAGGATCAACCAGGTATTTTACAGCATAGAAAGGGACAAATTACATGGCAAAAGCACTATGCTTTTTATTGTGCTTTAAAGGAACAGGACCTTTTTTTTTTTTTTTTTTTTTCTTAGGGTTACACCCGCTTTAAATATTATTTGACTTGGCTGTCATGTTGACCAAGTAAAGTAAAGAGATATCTGACACCCACCCCCTAGGTATGTCCTTTCTGCCTCTTTGCTCCGTTACTCTAACAGAGCAGGACTTCCAAGTATGGGGAATTACACGACTTCTCCCACGTGACAGTACTCAGGCCTGAAAACTCTGAAATGTGGTGGCAGTAACATCATTCACTTGGGTAAACTCCAACAATGGACAGGGTGGACTGCAGTGAGGAAGAGGCAAAAATAGATTTTCTAAGCTGTGGATGCGGAGGGCGTTGCGGGGCATCATCTGACACGGTCACTCTGCCATAAATGGGCAGGTGACAGAAATATTCTAAATAGTTTGAGTGACTAAACCAGAACAAGTATGCAGCTAAGGTCTTGATTTTACTCTGACTTCGATTTGCATTTTTTCTCTTGTACAGAACAGCAGGTCAGTACAACAACCATGCAATTTACATCATCACATCAGCAATGGCAACATCTATGATTTTGGAAAGGATTAGTCTTTCAGTCAAAGTGGAACTTTACAACCGATGTAGGTGAGCAGGCAGACTTTTTATTGCAGATGAGACATACTATGGGGGACATTTAGTAAAATTTGCGCACACAGAACCTGGTGCAGCTGTGCATAGCAACCAATAAGCTTCTAACTTCAGCTTGTTCAATTAAGCTTTGCCAATAAAACCTAAAAGCTGATTGGTAACTATGCAGATACTATGTGTGCACCTGTTTTAGTAAATCTCCCCCTATGTGTCTTCCGAAATAATGAATTCTTACTTGCATGCTTGCAAACCGCTTAGTGTACATTTTTGTCATGCCTTGGTGCCAGGACTATTCAACCTGCAGCATGCATGCATGCATGAATGAATGAATGAATGAACATTGTGTCATCTCTGCATGGCAAAGAAAAACTACTAAACCAGGAAACAAAGATATCTGTGATGAAACTCATGGATGTCTCATTGCTGGAAGGGAAGTTTGTATTGATGGCTTAAAGTGATTGTAAAGGTTCGTTTTTTTTTTCTCTTAAAATAACAAACACGTCATACTTACCTCCTCTGTGCAAGGGTTTTGCACAAAGCGCCCCCAATCCTCCTTTTCTGGGGTCCCCCGGCGGTGCTCCTGGCTCCTCCTCATCGAGTGCTCCCACGGAGAGCCGCATTTCATTGGGTTACTCGTGCGGGCGTCCATTGGCACAGAAAGCAGGACTCAGTCCCACCCTCTGACTCCCGTGTCACTGGATTTGATTGACAGCCAATGGCTCCCACTGCTATAAATCTATCCAATGAGAACCCAAGACAGCGGCTGGAGCTGCTGGACTCCTTCTCATCGCTGGAACAAATGGGTTCAGGTAAGAAAAGGGAGGCAGCTGCACAAAAGAAGGTTTTTCACTTTAATGCATGGAATGCAAACCTTGAGACTTTACAACTCCTTTAACCACTTCAGCCCCGGAAGATTTTACCCCCTTCCTAACCAGAGCACTTTTTACAATTTGGCACTGCGTCGCTTTAACTGACAATTGTGCGGTCGTTCGACGCTGTACCCAAACTAAATTTGTGTCCTTTTTTCCCCACAAATAGAGCTTTCTTTTGGTGGTATTTGATCACCTATGCAGTTTTTTTTTTTTTTGCGCTAAAAACAAAAAAAGAGCGACAATTTTGAAAAAGAAAAAATAATCTTTTACTTTTTGCTATAATAAATATCCCCGAAATAAAAAAGAATTTCTTCATCAGTTTAGGACAATATATATTTTTCTACATATTTTCGGTAAAAAAAAAAAAAGAAAAATTGCAATAAGCGTATATTGATTGGTTTGCGCAAAAGTTATAGCGTCTGCAAACTATGGGAAAGATTTATGGCATTTTTATTATAATTTTTTTTTTTTTTTTTTTTACTAGTAATGGCGGTAATCTGCAATTTTTAGCGGTATTGCAACGGACAGATCAGAGACTTGACACTTTTTTGGGACCATTGACAATTATACAGTGATCAGTGCTATAAAAATGCACTGATTATTGTGTAAATGTCACTGGCGGGAAAGGGGTTAACACTAGGGGCGATAAGGGGGTTGTGTGTGTTCCCTCACTGTGTTCTAACCGTATGGGGATGTGAGTGACTAGGAGAGGAGACAGTTTTTCCTACTTAGTAGGAACAAACAATATGGCTCCTCTCCTCTGAGCGCCCTCTGGTGGCCGAAAAAGGGTAGGACGTACTCGTACGCAATTTTGCCTAGGAGAGCCATTGTGCTGCAGTATATCTGCGTGCCATGGTCAAGAACCAGTTAAGGTAGTTCTAAACTCAAAAAAACGAATACCTGTACCCACTTCCAATTTTCCCCGTACCTAAACACTTACCTGAGTTCTCTTATGCTACAGCTCTCCCTTCTGCTGCTCTCGCTTCCTGGTCTCACATGAGATTTTAAAAGCAGAGCGGGTCATATGCTACTGCTGCCGTCCTTGTGAGGAAGGAGTGTGAGATGCACACTGCATGGCTTGGGTGTGAGCCGGCCTGGGTAGGCAGGAAGGGAGGGGGGAGGGGAGGACAGAGGAGAGAGCGGATGATGGAGGCATGTAAACTGACCACGGATGTCAGGGCTCAGCAGCCATGATAAACCATGGTCAGTTTACAGAGGGGAGGGCAGAACCACGCAGGTTCAGTCAGGTATTTTCAGGTGATAGAAAAGGCCAAATGACACAGCGCAAGTATAACGTGCTTTAAAGGAACAGGATCCATTTATTATTTTTTCTTTTTAGGGTAACAAGCGCTTTAAAGGATCTGCTACTGACAAGCTTAGTACCACATACCCCCGCATTTTTTTTTTTTTTATTGCACCACATACCATTCATTGAAAGCAAGAACTGTACTACTCACATTGGTGTCTGCCTTTAGGAAAAAAATAAATTATGTGTTGATCTGCTTGGTATGAGCAATAACATCATACTTACCACTGCAAACTCATCCCTGTCCAAATGTCCATCCTTGTCTATATCACTAAGTTCCCAAACCTGTGGTCAAAAGACAGCATCATTACTCTTCCAGTACTGAAGTATACATTAATGGCCATTATTTGTTTAAAAAAAAAAAAAAAAAAAAACTCAATGAAGTAACATTCATCAACATTTGTTCTTTTGTGAAAATACCTTTTTATTTAGTTTATAACATTGCAAAAATTGCAATTACAGTCCATTTGTCAGAAACCTTTGCTTAGGCCATATACCATTCTGAAAGGGTGTAACTCTGTATGAAATAGGTGTTTTAAAGCTCTGAAAGTGCAAACTTTGTGGCCATTTTACACTTTGTAATGATGTCACCCTAGTATTTCGTTATTTTCACAAGAGATCAATAATTTTGACTTTAAAACTAGTAAAAAGATAGGTAAGGAAATAACTCTTCAGGCTGTTGAAAACTTCATTTAAAAACACAGTTCCAGCTCACTCTTGATGCATCTTCTGAATGCAGCTAAATTCTGCATTTCTTTATACTGGAGACATACTGTTCCCCTCAAATTAGTGTGCGATTTTAAAGTCTATTTTTTTTCCCCATAAAAATAACAAACATGTTATACTTACCTGCTCTGTTGCAGTGGATTTGCACAAATCAGCCTGGATCCTCCTCTTAACGGGTCCCTCTTCTGTGATCCTGGCCCCTCCCTCCTGTTCAGTGCCCCCATAGCAAGCAGCTTGCTATGGGGGCACCAGAGCCAAGTCAAAGCTTCCTGTGTCAGACATGGAGCCCCGATCCAGCCCCGCCCCCTCTTTCCCCTGATTGGCCAACTGACTTTTACTGACAACAGCATCAGCCAATGGCTCTGCTGCTGTGTGTCAGCCAATCAGGAGGGATAATCTTTTCTTAAAACCTGGTTCTATCGAACCGACAACTTTACATCTGCATATCAAGCTTTAGGCCCCATGCACACAGGGCATTTGGCCAGCTCTCCTGAGTGCCTTTTTCCTGGTAGCAGCATTTTGGCAGAAAAAAAAAAAAGATTTTAGAGATGGAGGCTCACATCTAGGCTGCGACTCCCTTTGGATTGTTTATTTTTCAACCCATGATGGATTACACCTGGTGGTTGTTTGTCCCTTTTAATACTCAGGCATACTTGGTTCACATCAAGATTTTTCAGCATTCATTTGACTTGCACAGCAGTATGTCTTGCGGTGTGTATTGAGGGACTGCAGGGCTGTTTTTTGCCTGTGATTTCCGGGAGCTGCAGTTCTCTCCCATTCCCCCTTCAGTCACTCAGTCTGGGTGTGGAGGTGTGGGCAGGTTCACCCTCTGCGCATCGGCGCCACACACCCTCCCCGTACATCCGACGCCTTGCCGGCATTGGCATATCTCGCCCCGGCATGACATCTCGGCTGACCAATGGGGAGTTACGTCTGGTTTCAAATGAGTGGCAGTGGCCGCCTTGACCCAGACACCTCTTCCTCGTGTCATGCCTGCGTGATGCTGGTTGGGCTCGTTGGACAATATCAGGAACACTCACTCTGTTAATTTTCTGCGGGCTAGCTTTGCCACCAGCACACTCACACTATGCATCGTGCACCATCATCTCTACTATGGCTCGGTTCAGCCTTTTAAGGTAATCACTTTCTTTTTCACTCAGCACCAGTCCATTCACTCCTCCTGGTGTTTATATTTAAATGTATATGGCAATGTCTTTCTTTTTCATTTTTCACTTGGGTTAGGGGTCTTCTTCATATCCAACACACATGGGTCTTATTGTTTTTACTTATTACTTAATTTTAGATTGGAGCCCCTGCTTCACCTGCTGTTTGGATAGTCAAGTTTCTGGGAAACACACCCATGTTCTCTGTCTTCCCACGGGTCCAACCTCAGCTCCCGTGCGCAGACAATTATAACAGCCCATGTGCTCAAGCTAACATATACCCTCATATGCTGCCAATAAGTAAGTAATCTAGGAGATAGCTATCTGCATCTCCACGTCACCGTTTCCCATTTTTGGGTTTAATGTTTAGACTTTGTGATATGCCCATGTCTTTTTGCAGATATAATTTATCACGCATTCACCCCTGAAGAGTGGCATTATGCCATGAAACGCGTTGGGCTTATACAGATGCATCACGTTTTACTTTCAGGACCAAACCTTGGGTTTTAAAGATTCCATCTCTTGGAGGATTACCTTTTTAACAATGCCATTAGAAGTCTATTTACATGTTTATGGTTTGCAACATGCTTTTTACGTGTTTACTATATTTGTATGTACTCAATGCTGCATGCTACTGTTGTGCGTTTTAAACAACACATCCATGTTACATTGTTTTATTGTTCAGCCTCTTTATACACACCTCTTCCAACCTTCCTTTTTATTGACAGCAGAGGCAGCCAATGGCGCTGCTGTGTCTCAGCCAATTAGGAGGGAGAATCTCAGACAGCTGAGACACTGGTGGACATCGCTGGACAGAAGGACCTCAAGTAAGTGTTAGGGGGGCTGCTGCACACAGAAGGCTTTTTATCTTAATGCACAAGATAAAAAAGTTCTGCCTTTACAATCACTTTAACAAAGCGAATAAGATTAAAACCATGGAAGATGTTGTAGCTTCCTCAAATCACAAAGAGAAAATTTCTTAAAACCTGGTTCTACCAAACTGACAACTTTACATCTGCATATTGAGCTTTAGGCCCCATGCACAAAGGGCATTTGGCCAGCTCTCCTAAGCGCCTTTCTTCCTGGCAGCAGCATTTTGGCAGAAAAAAAAACGATTGACTCATGCAAGCCTGTTTAGGCCCATCAAGTGCTTGGGCTTTGAATCAATACACTGGTCAGAATATTTGTTTTCCCTCATTGGCCAGATTAAAATTTATTCTGGCCAATTAATTTAACGCTCAAGCACTTGCTGAGCCCTGCATCAACACGCGTTTAGGCATGTGAAATGTTTTTTTCTGCCAAAACGCTGCGGCTCCTGGATGCGCTCGGCCCTAAAAGCATTTTTTAATGCTTAGTGTGCATGAGGCCTTCTATCAACTGCAGGATAGGCCCATACCCTTGTTACCCCTTGTTGTTCTCTAATCCAAACCCCCTAACATACCCTTTTTTCCTTATGCCACCCCCACCTTCTCTTAGTGCTCTCCATCTAATCTTACCTTGGAGCATAGATAGTGTTCTAACTCCAGGTACACCAGAACCTCATCTACAGATCACAACACACCCTGCAAAGGTATCTAATATATCAGATTTTGAGACTTTGCTCGTATACACGTCAAATACTTCACGCCTCGTAACATACTGAAAATTGTATGAAATTATGAAGCAGCCCCCTTACCTTATGCAGATACCACCTAGCGAACAACCTCATCCACCTCAAATGTGTTTGTGACCTGCCTGTACTTGCTATTTGTGAGGTTATCCATCCCTGCCACTTCCAGATGTTTATACCCTCATGTACATCTTTGAAAAATATCTAATTTGTCCTGGTGTCCACTGTCAAAGGGACAGGAAATGAGAAATCCAACATTTTGCAGTTGTCACTGGAGCAGGAATATAGGAGAAATCTTCCAATGGGAACATCTTTGCCAGTGGCAACTGTCTAAAATGAAATTTCCCATCAGCTTGGGAAGATTTCCTCTCACTTTCGGGTGTGTTTCCGGGACAGGTAGTGGAGGGAAATCTGCATTCAGGGCAAAATGACAGGTTCTCTTTTAAGAACAACCCACTACCCACTCACCTTCCCCTCAGTTTTTCCAGTTATGGAAGGACCATTTCATCTTCCCCCAGGATGCCATGCTCAGGCCTGAGTAGCCAATTGCCAGGCCCAAGCTTTATCACCTGAGCAAGGCAAGGAAGACAATTATCCCAATGTAAGTAAATATTGGTGCAATTAAATATTGTTTAAGTTACCCTTTAATTTTCCTTTCAAGCCGAGTATTCAAAAACAAGTCACAGGTAAACATCTTTTCTATTTACATATTTTGTGTCTTATGTTGAGCTTTTCCTTAACTGGGATGCTGCATAAACAGAAGCAACAGTGCTCTTACCCGTCCTAGTATGTCCAGAGGTAGCTTGGAGTTAATCAGTACCGGCTTCACTTTGTCTCCAGATAGTAAACCATTCACTGGTAATAAGCTATCGAAAATTCCATCAAACTTGGCTTTCTCTTCTGTCTGGTAAGTAAAATAAATACGGCAACAAAAAGGATAAGAAGCTATTCTTAAAAAGGGAGATCACAGTATCGCAGGGGTTGTATATACTTTTTCTCTAGGGAATTTTTTTTGTTTTTTTTTTTAAATATAACAAATACGTGCATACATCAACAACTGACCCACTGACCCAAATCCATAACAAATTTCCTCTTAAAGTATAGTGTGATTTTAAATAATTTGAATTTGGCTACCCTCCTCTACCCATCCCTTTAATACAGCTCAGACCTATTTACATATTCCAGAACTTCACATTCTACCCTGACCTGGGGCATGTGCTACTGATTGGAAAACCAAATAATGGAGTATAAGTGTCTCAATTTTGCAAAACATGCATGAGATGAACCCAGTCACTGTGGCCTGTCCAATCTGGGTAATCTAAAGTATGTGAACTTACTTACTGAGGACAGGTAGAGAAAGTGGGGGTCTGGAAAGGAAATTGGGAAGACACCTTTTTTTCAAGCCAAAGCTATGCTTTAAAGTGATGGTAAACCCTTACCCAGTGAAGTGATCGCCCTACATAAGTTGTACCTGTTTATCTACAGCTGTCTTTCCCTTACATCCATTCAAAGTGCCAAATTTACACAGGATCTCAGCACTGAAAAGTAGGGGGCAGAGAACCGACAATACATAAATGAGGAGAGCTCTGAGAGCTGATTGGAGGGAAGGGACACACCTCCCTTCACAAAGCTCACAGTAACAGAGCTGCGGCTGTCAATCACAAGCTGTGCCCTGCCGTCACCATTTGTTCTTGGTGTCAGGAAAATTTGTCAGAAGTGACTCATGCTGATAAAAGAGACATGAGGCAGCAGACAGTAATGACACACTATACACACTATAGAGCAGCCCTCAAATATTCTACTCCCCTGTTCGCATTTTGCAAGTTGAATTTAGTGCAGGGTGAGTGAGGAGCAGGGGTGGACCAGGTTGACCATTTCCTGGCTAAAATGATCAGCCAGAAAACTGTCAGCCGGAGGACACAGCAGAGCGGCAGGACCTGACTGCCATGTCGCTGCAGCGCTCCCCTCCCTCTCTCCTCCTCCTCTTGTGTATCACACACACAGCGGGCATCTCCCACTGTGTGTCACAGAGATAGGTCTGTGTTCGGTGGCACGGTGTAACAAGGTCCCGCCCCCCTAGACCGGCTCATGTGATAGTAGATTGAATCAGTGTTCCGCCTATGAAACTAGCTGGTCTAGGGGGCGGGACCTTGTTACACTGCGCCGCAGAACACAGACCCAGCTCTGTGACACACAGCGGGAAATGCACACTGTGTGTGTGATCCATCATCTGGGTGAGTCTGTATTGATGATGGGGCAAAGTAAAGCTGCATGTGAGGCTGCACTGACGGGGCACAGTGAGGCTGCATTGACGGGGCACAGTGAGGCTGCATTGACGGGGCACAGTGAGGCTGCATTTGATGGGCAAAGTGAAGCTGCACTGATGGGTACTGATATGCTTTATGTTAATATTGTTAGAGTTGTTGTTAATATTTATTTTTGGAACTTAATTATGCTTAAAACATGTAACAGTGTAATTTCATGAGATAACTTACAAGGGCGTGTTTAGGGGTGGGGTGGGGCAGGGGAGGGGTTGGGTGGGGCAACTGGTGGCGAGTAAATCTTAAGGCCTGGCTAGTGGCTCAGGACTTGAAATTTTGAGCCCTGCTATAGAGGGATATGCTTTGTTCATATATCACGTTTCAGGTTTTCAAACACTTTCAAATGATTACACTAGGCAAAGAGAACTACATTTAGGTAAAGCTAATGCAATTTGTTTTCTTTTAATACAGTTCTTTAGCTAGATTTAATTTTCAGGCTTGATCCCAGAGTACCAATATTCATTGATGAATTATTCAGTTCTGCATTATCTTAGTAATAATGAGATGCAAAGATTATCATCAGATTCTATATACAGTATGTTGTTCACTTCACTATATCCATAACCTACAAATCGCAATTGCTAAAGCAACCATAACTGCTTTTATTTTAAAAAGTATAACCAAACAGGTTATTGTGTGGCGGACCAAAAATAAAACTAGAGTGCCCCTGAACCAGTTCTAAGCACTGGTAAAGCCTGTTTAAAATAGGATCTACATTGTAATCTATATGTCACTCTTCAATCACATATTTCAAAAAGAAGAGGTTTATTCCTCATTCTATGCTAATGGACAGAGCCATATAAATCATACCTTTATGCCCCTTAGTCAACTGTACATGCAAAACCACTGGTTTAGTGTACTAACGATGGAAAACAAGCCTGAAACAACTGTATGCAGGCAGGAATAAATGACTACAATATTAGACTGTTTCCGTGATAGATAGATGTAGCTTATGTTGTAGGAAAGCTCTACTCTTCCACACAAAGGTGCAGCTCTAAAAGTAACATACCGTATATACTCGAGTATAGGCCGACCCGAATATAAGCCGAGGCACCTCATTTTACCACAAACAACTGGGAAAACTTATTGACTCGAGTATAAGCCTAGGGTGAGAAATGCGCAGCTACTGTAAGTGGAAAAGAGGGTCAACGATGCCCATTTGCAGCCTCACTGTGCCCATGCAGATGGACACAGTTGACCAATTTGGGGCCCTGTATCTCAGGGTCACTTAGTGCTAGGAACCCCATCTTTAGATATGTTGTAGTGCTAATTCCACTGGGTTGGAATACAACATTTGGGGTTCCTAGCACCAAGTGTGCCCGAGATATGGGGCCCCAAATTCGGGTCAGAAAATCTCAAGCACTTTTCTGCAGCAGAGAATGACATTTTCTGAACCGACTTTGGGGCCCTGTATCTCGGGGCCACTTAGGGCTAGGAACCCCATCTTTGGATATGTTGTAGTGCTAGTTCAACTGGGTTTGAATGCCAACTTAGTGCTAGGAACCCCATATGGATATGTTATAGTGCTAGGTCCACTGGGTTGGCACACCAAATTTGGGACTCCTAGACCCAAGTGGCCCCGAGATACGGGGCCCCAAATTTATTTTTTTTTGCTGCAGAAAAGTGCTTGACTTGAGTATAAGCCGAGGGGGGCACTTTCAGCACAAAAAAATGTGCTGAAAAACTCGGCTTATACTCGAGTATATACGGTATATTACCATTACTACTTCTATGGACTAATTATCTATGCTTCTCTGAACACCATACCAGACTTGCATGTCTGCAAACAAGGGAACTAATGATTACACATTCTGTTGCATTACTGCCCACGGGTACAAGCCATCTCCTTCACCAATTCAGAAATACCGCCTTCTCTTGTTTGTTTAAATGACAAGCTGTCAGTGCCAACTGTTGCTTGCTTTGGCCAAGAATCTTCTGTGTGGCTCACAGCCATTGTTTTTGCAAGTAAACTGTGGTCAGACTAAATTGTTGTTGAACAGCAACTGCTTACTCATGCCAGTCACAGAAATCCTGGTGACAGCATGGTAACAGTTTCATTGTACAGAGAGGAGAAAACGATTATTGATTGGTTAGTCAACTGAATGTTGCCATTCAGTTTGCACGTATTCTTTCCTCTGATTTTTTTTTTTTATAACCAAAGTCTTTTTAATATATAGTAGCTCCATTTATTTTAAAACACAAGCTTTTAAGTGTCTGTAGGAAAGGAGTTGAGGTCTTAACATGTTACTACTAAACAATTTTACATGCTTTACTCTTCTTTTCTACAGATAAGCGTGCTTGAAAAAAAAACGTCATAAAAGCTGGCACTGACTGAGTGGCTGAAGTAGTACATCTAAAATGGAACAAAGCAATTCTGCATTGCAAGCTTTTACTTATTGTAAAAGACAAAGCAAATGATCCTTTGCAGACGCAACAAAAAATTGTAAATCTAAAAACAGAAAATGTTAATGTAGGGCCATTCTTGAGATAGTTAGGTCTATGACAATCAGTTCTTTTTATTTTCACTGTATGCATCCTGTTTCCTTTCACTTCCTGTCCCAGAGACACAACAGGAAGTAAAAGATCACTTTAAAGTGATATCCCCCTCAGACAGTTGCTCCCGTGACAACTTAAAAAGCTAAATTTCCTATCACCTTGTACAAGAGACAATGATCACGTAGACTAATAGTGAGGGTCAATCGCCTCAGTACAGTACATACAACGTCAGTAGAGCATGTTATCTGAGGAAAAAAAAAAAAACTTACCCGAACAGACCAAAGACCTTCAACAGGAGGTGACGTGATCAAAAGGGGACTGCTGGTATCATTCTTCAAAACAAAAAGGAAAATAAAAGTTATTGCACATTATATGCTAAAATTACCATAACTATTTATATTCCCATTTCTGAACTATATTTACTGTACATCATCATTCTGTTTGTGGACACTGCTCTCGGCTAGATTGCAGCGGGAATGTATGGCTACTGTCTCTTTAGAGTATCTTTTAAACTTGAAAATTGTGCTGTGCTGTGCTTGTAAGCTGGAACGCGTGAGTCTGTATATATTTTACTCACTTTATTTTTTATGCACCAATAAAGAAGCAACAAGGACATTTGGAGTTGCTGTCTCTATTCTTTGTATTTATGTCTCTTTAGAGTAACTTATTTTCTTTTGTTTTTAGGATTCTCTTTATTTTTTTGTAAACCTCAAAATTTTTTATTAAAAACCTATTCGATCAAAAAATAAATACATAAATTTAACGCTTTTATGAAAACATGAAGTATTAAAGGACGGCTATAGCAAAAAATATTGTGCTTGGGTAAATGCACATGGTCAATTGCTACAATTGTTTCATATGCTTTTTATAAATTTATTTCCACATTTACACGCAGAGCAAGCTGTCCAGCTAATGTGGCAGTTCCAGGGGTTGGGACAAACTTGCACTGGACCCCCTTCCCCATCACCCGCGATCTCCCGTTCTGACACATTGTATATCCACTTTACTGGTCCAGGGATTTGAAAGGGGGTCCAGTGTAAGTTCACCTTACAGATTTTTCTGATACAGTGAACTTAGACTTTTATTATTAGAGCTTGTGCTTTACACATTTAAAAAAAAATAAAAAAATATTGCTGTAACTTGCCTAAAAAATTGTTGGCTGGTTCCAAGATTACTTGCCTACACAATTTTCAGTCTGCTACAGATATCAAACCATCCATGTTAATTCTGACACCAAATTTCTAATTTAGTTTTAGCCCTGGTCTTCAGACTAAAATGTCATCTGAATTGTTTTAGTCGACTAAAATCAAATGGGTTTAGATAATAGTAATGCATTGTTTAAAGTGGAAGTCCATGCAAAAACTAAAACCCCTAAATCTATAGACACCAGGGATCTAACACTAACCTGTCTATCTATGTAAAGAAAATACAAGTATACATACCTTTTTGGAAGCCAATCTGACCTTCTCCGACCAGATCCTACGCTGAGCTGTTAGTGGCAGCTTCACTGTAGAGGCGGGTGCAGAGGACACAAACGACAACGGAACCCCCATAGTAACTATGGGTGACGTCACTTTCCATTCATTTCACAGCCGTTGTCCGCTGTGTCCTCTGCAGAACTTCCGCTGCTGGGGATCGGGTCAGATCGGCTTCCAAAACAGTATGTATACACGATTATTCTTTACAGGGATAGAGAGGTTAGTGTTAGATCCCTGGTGTCTATAGATGCAGGGATTTTAGTTTTTGCATGGACTTCCACTTTAAGCATTTCTCTAAAATTTCCAAACACATTATTATACTCCTGGAGTAGAAATCTAATAACAGTGTGGGGATGAGAAAGTAAATGGGAGTGAGAGAGTGCTCAGGGCAGAAAACTGGACGGTCTGGGAAGGATGTTATTTTACACCGTGTTAAGCACTGCTACCTTGCTGGGAGGAGAAACTCAGACTTTCAGCCAATACTGCTTGTCAGGGGGCGGGGCTTTGACAGGCAGAGCTCAGAGGGAAGCAGAAGCTCAGGTGGGTAAACGTCTCTCCCTCACATTTTAGTTACGTTTTCGTTCTTTGGTTTTAACTGAAATAGATTTTTGTCATAGTTTGACAGTTGGAAAAGATTTGTATGTTGCGCTCGAAAGATGGTATACGTGTATACTCACTCTTACATATTGTTTACATACATGCAAGTTATGATAAAGGTATCCATATATATCATAAATAAGATAAAACTGTACATACAATTATATATAAAAGAACAGTAATGAAACCAAGTAAAGATTGTGAATATTGTGAAAGTGATCATGTGATAAAATCTAATAAAATTCAAAAATGGTGAACATTAAAAATTGTTGTTTGTTTATTTATTTATTTATTTATTACAGGATTTATATAGCGCCAACAGTTTACGCAGCGCTTTACAATATAAAAAGGGAGACAATACAGTTATAATACAATAAAATACAAGAGGATTAAGGGGGCCCTGCTCAGAAGAGCTTACAATCTAATAGGGTGGGGAGGTGATACAAAAGGTTGTAACTGTGGGGAATGAGCTGATGGAAGTGGTAGAAGATTAGTTGGAGACATGATAGGCTTCCCTGAAGAGATGAGTTTTCAGGGATCGCCTGAAGGTAGCTAGAGTAGGGGATAGCCGGACAGGTTGAGGTAGCGAGTTCCAGAGGATAGGAGAGGCTCTGGAGAAATCCTGGAGACGAGCATGGGAGGAGGAAACAAGAGAGCTTGACAGGAGGAGATCTTGAGAAGAGCGGAGAAGACGGTTTGGGATATGTTTGGAGACAAGATTGGTGATGTAGCTCGGGGCAGAGCTGTGGATGGCTTTGTAAGTTGTGGTTAGTATTTTGAATTTAATTCGCTGGGTGATTGGGAGCCAGTGTAGGGATTGGAGGAGAGGGTTGGCAGACACTGAACGGTTGGTAAGGTGGATAAGTCTGGCAGCAGCATTCATGACAGACTGAAGAGGGTAGAGCCTATGGAGAGGCAGGCCAATGAGAAGGGAGTTGCAATAGTCAAGGCGAGAGATAACAAGGGAGTGAATGAGGAGCTTGGTGGTGTCATTTGTTAAAAAGGGGCGAATTTTAGAGATGTTACGGAGGTGAAGTCTACAAACTTTTGACAGCGATTGGACTTGAGGCTGAAATGACAGGTCCGAGTCTAGGATTACACCGAGTACCCTGGCGTGAGGGGAGGGACTGATGGTTGCATTGTTGATTTTGACGGAAAAGTCAGGGAGGGGGGCACGGGCAGGGGGGAATATTAATAGCTCAGTTTTAGAGAGATTTAATTTAAGAAAGTGGTGCGACATCCATGCTGAGATGTCAGTTAGTAAGTTAGTAATGCGAGAGGAGACTAAAGGAGTGAGGTGAGGAGTAGACAGATAGATTTGGGTGTCATCAGCGTATAAGTGGTATTGGAAGCCGTGGGTGGTTATCAAGTGACCAAGGGAGGAGGTGTAGATGGAGAAGAGAAGGGGTCCAAGAACAGAGCCTTGGGGGACCCCCACAGAAAAGGGCAACGGAGAGGAGGAGACAGAGTTGTAGGTAACACTGAAGGAGCGTTGTGATAGATAGGCAGAGAACCAGGATAGAGCAGAATCTTTGAGGCCAAGGGAATGGAGTTTATTGAGAAGGAGCGGGTGGTCAACAGTATCAAAGGCTGCAGAGAGGTCAAGTAGTAGCAGTATGGAGTACTGGCTGTTGGATTTAGCAGTTAGTAAATCATTAGTGAGTTTTAGTAAGGCAGTTTCCGTGGAGTGCTGCGAGCGAAAGCCAGACTGTAAAGGGTCAAGAAGGTTATTTTCACTGAGGTAGGAGCCAAGACGGTTGTAGACTAAGCGCTCTAGAAGTTTAGAGGAGAATGGGAGCAATGAGATGGGCCTTAAGTTATTCAGGTTGGTGGGGTCCAGGGAGGGCTTTTTAAGTATGGGAGTGATCTGCGCATGTTTTAGAGGGGAGGGGAAGGTGCCACTAGAGAGGGAGAGATTGAATATGTGAGTGAGGGAGCATAGGATAGAAGAAGAGGGTGACCGTAGTAGTTGTGAGGGAACAGGATCCAAGGGACAATTGGTTAGGTGGGCATCTGAGAAAAGTTTTGTAACCTCTTCAATAGTAGCCAATTCAAAGGAGGAGAGTGTTGAAAGTGTCGTTAGGCAAGGTATGTTGGGTAGGGAAGGTGTACGCACAGTGGAGGTATCCTCACGAATTGCATCAATCTTATCTTTGAAGTGATTGGCAATCTCTTGGGCAGTGAGTGAGTTAGTGGGTAGAGGGGGTGGGGGACGAAGCAGAGAGTTAAAGGTTGAGAAGAGCCGACGGGGACTGGATGACAAGGTATTAATAAGAGAGACAAAGTAGGTTTGTTTGGCAGCATGGAGGCAGGAATTGTATTTTAGAAGGGCAGATTTATATAGGGTGAAGTCGTGCAGGCATTTGGTTTTACGCCACAGTCGTTCAAGAGCACGGCAATGTCTCTTGAGATTTCTAGTGTTGTCAGTTTGCCATGGTTGTAACGGTCGGGGCCTGATTCTGCGTGTGGTTAGCGGAGCAAGTGCATCTAGTGATGATGAGAGTGAACTGTTGTAGACAGAGGTGGCCAGGTCAGGACAGGACAGGGGAGAGATGATGTCATATAGATGGTCAGTAGCAGAATAGAGAAGAGATGGGTTAAAGTGGCGAAGATTTCTACAAGTAATTGTTTGCTGCTTGGAGGGATGGTTGGTTGGAGGCAAGGATACAGTGAAACTGATGAGGTTGTGATCAGAGAGTGGAAAGGGGGTGTTCGTGAGGTTGCAGGGATTGCAGAGATGGGAGAATACAAGGTCAAGGGTATTACCATTGGAGTGGGTGGATGTATGTGTCCATTGGGTTAGGTCAAAAGAAGAGGTTAAGTTGAGAAGTTTAGCTGTAGTTGGGCTGTTAACATTGACAGGAATGTTGAAGTCGCCAAGAATTATAGTGGGTATTTCAGAGGAGAGAAAGTAGGGTAGCCAGGCAGCAAAGTCATCAAGAAAGCGCGATACCGGTCCGGGAGGCCGATAAATTGCTGCAATCCTCAGAGAAATAGGAGAAAACAGACGGATACAGTGCATCTCAAAAGAAGGGAGGGATAGAGAGGGAGGGATAGGAAGGACTTGGAAGGTGCTTTGTGGGGATAGAAGGAATCCAACTCCACCTCCTTTCTGTCCATTAGGTCTGGGGGAGTGAGTCCAATGGAGGCCACCATGGGATAGGGCAGCAGGAGAAACAGAGTCCAAATTTTGAAGCCAGGTTTCAGTTATGGTGAGTATGTTAAAGCCATGAGAGATGAAGAGGTCATGTATAGATGTAAGCTTGTTACAGATTGAACGGGCATTCCAGAGGGCGCATGAGATTGGTGGGCTGCTTTGAGGAAGCAGTGGTATAGAAATTAAGCTGACTGGATTGCGGTGGTTGCCAGAGGGGGTGGGGTATAGGGTATGTGGCTTGCAGTTGGAAAATGGCGGACCAGGATTAGGTGAAATGTCACCCGAGACCAGGAGAAGGAGGAGGGTGAGGAAGGCAAGATGGGAGTGGGATGTGCATAAGCGAACGTGTTTAGTGGTCCTGGTGTTTCTGTCAGAACGTGGATATAGCAAAAGCAGGAGATGATGGGTAGAGTAGTAGGGAGAGGATAGGAGCCAGGGAGATATGTGAATGCTGCAGGGTAGAGAGGAGGGGTAGAGTAAAGATAATTTGAGGATAGAAGACACGGATGTTAGAAGGAAGAGCAGAAGGAACATGATAGAGAGTGGAAATCTAGCTTAATATCAGCTGCTGACTTGCCTGTAATCACAGAGTTGACCAAAGTTTGTCTTCTATCAGCTTTAGTTATCCTGCTTTCGTTAAACTGCGTTGGTGAAACTGCGCATCACTCGTGACAGAGCCACTCAGGAAAGAGCCACCATGTCTGCGCCTTGCCCCTGTCTGCGCCACCCCATAGAATACTTTATATTTATAGGGAGACTGAGCAGGCATGCATTTCTCAATTGGTCATTATGGGGTCGGATATGAGGCACCTGAATATGGGAGAGGAGATGGGCAATACCAGACCAGACACAGGCTAGGGTCATAAAGCTAATTACCCCTCTTGATCACTCAAGCCAAATGGGATGGGGAATCAATCACCAGTAATGTTGCTATAGCATTGTATTTCTTATATAGCTAACATTAAATATAGAAGTTTCAAGCTATGACAGCAAACAACATTTACCAAAAAAGTTACAGCAATGTCAGTTCAGTAGAGATGTACAGATGGATAGAAGAAGACATTTACCAAAAAAGTTACAGCAATGTCAGTTCAGTAGAGATGTACAGATGGATAGAAGAAGACATTTACCAAAAAAGTTACAGCAATGTCAGTTCAGTAGAGATGTACAGATGGATAGAAGAAGACATTTACCAAAAAAGTTACAGCAATGTCAGTTCAGTAGAGATGTACAGATGGATAGAAGAAGACATTTACCAAAAAAGTTACAGCAATTTGTTTGTTTTGATATAGTGAATATAAAACCATAAAAAAATATAACAAGTGGGTATTTAGGTGAAAAGGTTCACCAAACTGTATATATGCATTAATACAGTGATATAGTCCAGTGGGTAACACAATATATATAGTCCAGTGAGTGGTACAATACACCCCAGACGAAGTCCCAGAGGACGAAACGCGTCGGATGGACTACAGCAGCAGCACCTTACGATATTCATCACGATTCTATGAGCCTGAATGTTACTACTAAAATGTGAGTGTTTTTAACCACTTCATTACCGCCTTATAGTCATATGACGCCCACAAGGTGGATCTACCATCCTGGGTGGGCGTCATATGACATCCTCGCATTCCCGGCCGCCTGGGGGGGGGGGCGCGTGCCCGCGGCATCGCTCGGGACCCGGTGCGAGTGCCCGACGGCCGCGATGTCCGCCGGGCACCCACGATTGCCCGTTAAAACAACGGGGACCGTGCGGGACCGTGGAGCTGTGTGTGTAAACACACAGCTCCACGTCCTGTCAGCGGGGAGGAGACCGATCATGTGATCCCAGTACGGAGGAACACATGATCGGTCTCCTCCCCTTGAGTCCCCTCCCCCCACAGTTAGAATCACTCCTATAGGGACACACATTAACCCCTGCAGCGCCCCCTAGTGTTAACCCCTTCCCTGCCAGTCACATTTACACAGTAATCATTGCAATATTTATAGCAACGATCGCTGTGTAAATGTGAATGGTTCCAAAAATGTGTCAAAAGTGTCCGCCGCAATGTCGCAGTCACGAAAAAAAAAATCGCAGATCCCTGCCATTACTAGTAAAAAAAAAAAAAAAAAAAAAATTCAATAAATCTATCCCCTATTTTGTAGACACTATAACTTTTGCGCAAACAGATCAATATACGCTTATTGCGATTTTTTTTACCAAAAATATGTAGAAGAATACGTATCGGCCTAAACTGAGGAAAAAAATAGTTTTTTTTTTAAAAAATGGGATATTTATTATAGCAAAAAGTAAAAAATATTGTGTTTTTTTCAAAATTGTCGCTCTTCTTTTGTTTATAGCGCAAAAAATAAAAACCGCAGGGGCGATCAAATACCACCAAAAGAAAGCTCTATTTGTGGGAAAAAAAGGACGTCAATTTTGTTTGGGTGTAACGTCGCACGACCGCGCAATTGTTAGTTAAAGCGACGCAGTGCCGAATCGCAAAAAGTGCTCTGGTAAGGAAGGGTGTTTAAAAGCCCTGTATTGAAGTGGTTAATCTGTTTTTACCTCATTAAAAGTATTTTTACGGTATCACACTATGCGAGTTCTCTTTTCTCAAATATGACCGAATGCTATTGGAGATTTTGATGACCGCATCCCCTCTGCCCTTATACGCGCATATACCCTGGAAATCATTCGTGGAATAGGGATCCGGTACCCCTCCACAACAAAGCTTGTCACGACTTATGAGGCGTACGTCTCATTTAGTCTGTGACTTCTGGTAAGCCTCCTTTCAATAGGCGTAGATGCCGACCAGACAGAATCACCATCACCCCACCTAGAAATACTACTTTTCATCTACGGATATTCACTTATATTGTACCACTCACTGGACTATATATATATATATATATTGTGTTACCCACTGGACTATATCACTGTTTTAATGCATATATACAGTTTGGTGAACCTTTTCACCTAAATACCCACTTGTTATATTTTTTTATGGTTTTATATTCACTATATGAAAACAAACAAAATTTTTTAATGTTCACCATTTTTGAATTTTATTAGATTTTATCAGTCACATGATCACTTTCACAATATTTATTCACAATTTTTACTTGGTTTCATTACTGTTCTTTTATATATAATTTTATATACAGTTTTATCTTATTTATGATATATATGGATACCTTTATCATAACTTGCATGTATGTAAACAATATGTAAGAGTGAGTATACACGTATACCATCTTTCGAGCGCAACATACAAATCTTTTCCAAACCATTTTTCCGTTAGTCTATCGGCAATGTTTGCAGCTCCTTTATAGGCTACCCATACTCAGCGCAATATTTTCCAACTTCCAATTTCATAGTTTGACAGTTGACTTAATTCAAAATTCATTTTCGTTTAGTTTTC
This sequence comes from Lithobates sylvaticus, assembly GCA_028564925.1. Taxonomy (NCBI): domain Eukaryota; kingdom Metazoa; phylum Chordata; class Amphibia; order Anura; family Ranidae; genus Lithobates; species Lithobates sylvaticus. The sequence goes on from CM053026.1 coordinate 393,981,674, forward strand.
GTCACTGAAAACATGTAGCGGACGAAAATTTTACGAAAATATTTTCGTCAACAATGTTAACACTTCAAACCTTTTCAATATTTCCCAGAAAAATACAATGTTCTCAATAAGAAAATATTTTGCTCTCCAAATTAAGAATTAAAGCTCACAATTTGCATCATCAATTCCCTCCTAGGGAACTTTTACACAGTTTGAAATAAAACGAGGACCTTCACAGCCCAGCCCTAATTTCACTATTGCATGCCACGGTTCTACTCTCGCTATCTCTGGGACTCCCCACACATAAAAGTGTGTTGCGAAATGGAAAAATTACCTAGATGCCACACTATGGGAGGAGATATAGCAACAGGTCTGGATGACTACCAAGTCCTACTTCCAAAATATGAACGCTTTAAAAAGGACTGGAAAGTGGAAGGAGAAGCAGCACAATGATGAGCTCATCACTCTGCTTCCCCTTCCCATCAGCACGTAAACGGATTGGCTCCTTATACTTCTTTCTTCCTCTCATGCCCAGCTATACAGGGACTGCAAGAGGCTGAGGCCAGGTCAAATTCAGGCACTTACACTACTTGTGTTTAAGCATCATTATGTATTAATAATTACAGAGCTGCATTACTTGTGTCTTTTATACTTCCCTTGAGTTCAGCCCTAAAGCATAACTTCACAAGTCAATGACTTAAACATGAAGCAAAAACATCAGCATCATAGCCAGGCAACAGTAGTCCACATATTTCTCTCATGGTCAGTTTACGTCTAACTTTGTTATAGCATTAAACATAATGACCATTTAAATGCTTTTAACCTGCAACTGCATGTAACACAAAGCAAAAAAATTTAAATTAAGAAAAACGAAATTTTTGAGACAGGTCCCAAAAGAGGAAAAGCACTACTGTCCAAATGTAAAGGGGGGTTAAAAAAAAAAAAAGGAGTCTAAGCAAGTTCTATCCAAACTGGTGTCATTGCCCATGCAACCAATCAGCTTCCATCTTTTATAAATTCCACATAGCTTGGAAAATAAAACGTTAAAAGCCAATTGGCTGTGCTTCAGTTGAAATAGTTTGTCTCAGATGCTTTTTAATAAACTTCCCCAGCGCCCAAATAACTGGCAAATAAGCTCTTCATGTACATGGTCATGAGAAGCAATCTTGGAACACAGCGTAGTCATCTGCAAAAAAATGGGGTTCAAAATACAATTTAAGGGTAGGTTAGGATCTTAGTGACGAATTATAAGCTACTTAGAGATTGCAGATTTCTCACTGAAAGTGGCAAGCGGCGGGATAGCAACCTATTGCGTGATATACCAGTCTCATTTCCTTTTCTCATACCCAAAAATTGGAAAATCTCTGCATGCAGTAGCCAACGCTACAGTTAGAATAAATTACTGACCTCTAAAGTCAAATCCTTACTCTGCTGTTGCAACCAATGCTAGGGAGATGGGGCCTTGCATGGGCACCATTAGGGCATGATTCACAGCTCCATACTTTTTAGATCTTCTATTAGAGCGCACGTTCAAAAGGCAGACAAATGGCTAGCATAGCCCAAAAGGCAACTGCAGTGTTACTCAGTTTTTTTTTGTTTGGTCTATGTAAACCAGGGTGGTCCAACCTTTTGCCCTTTCTGGGTCACATTGGAAGATGAGGAATTGTCTTGGGCCACACATAAAATACACCAAAAATAAGGATAGCTGACGAGCAGAAAAGGTCAGGCAGTTCGCAAAGGTAACGATCACCGATATAGATAATGCACCCGAGTAGTAAAACCTCACTTTTTTTTTAATGATATTTTTATAATAAAATTAAAAGAGGGCAACATAAAACGAGTGCGTTATTTGACACTGTTTTTGATAAACGAACCTATTTTGTCCTTACGACACATTCCTTCATACGCCTCGAAATTGGCGGCATGTTTTTGTATTTTATGCCTTTTCAAACTGTAGTCTTTGAAAACTGCCACAAATTCCCTACAAATTAAGCAGAGTGCCTTAGTATTTGCATCGACAAAAAAGGCGTTATCTGTCCAATTTTCCTTGAACAATCTTCCTTCATCCCCAACTTTTCTTTTTTTGGGTTCTGTTTTCTTTTGCGACGATGTGGAAGCCATGCTAGAATTAAAAAAATAATAGGTAAGGGGATCGGATTTCAACTATGTGCTGTGTGGGGAGAAGATTGTGCTGTGTACAGTGCAGTCATGGGAGACGTCTGGGCACAGTGTCAGTGGTGGGTAGGGGGGCGGTATCGCCCACATTAGCAATCCCCAAGATCAGGCCATACGGCACTTATCTGCCTGACACTAGCGGGAGTCCCTGCATGCGCCTCCGGTGATATGCCAAACAAGGCATCCCTGCCATCCCTCCAGAAGTGCCCGTGCCTCGCTCGTCTGCGATGGCCACTGCCGCGGGTGCTATGCCGAACACGGCATCCCGCCATGCCTCCAGACGTGACTGGGTCACACTCATAGCGGTAAGTTTACAATTTTGTGTTGGGCCACATGCAGCCTGTGGCCCACTTGTTGAAAACCCCTGATGTAAACCGTATATATATCAGTTTTTTTTTTTTTTTTTCAGTATGGTTAACATGCCTAAATGTATATAGTTTTCTTAACCACTTTCAGACCGGACCAATTTGCAGCCAAAGGACTAGGCCCCTTTTTCCGATTCGGCACTGCGTCGCTTTAAATTACAATTTATGCGACGTGGCTCCCAAACAAAATTGACGTCCTTTTTTTCCCACAAATAGAGCTTTCTTTTGGTGGTATTTGATCGCCCCTGCGGTTTTTATTTTTTGCGCTATAAACAAAAATAGAGCAACATTTTTGGAAAAAAAACGCAATATTTTTTACTTTTTGCTATAATAAATATCCCCAAAAAATATAAAAAAAACTTATTTTTTCCTCAGTTTAGGCCGATACGTATTCCTCTACATATTTTTGGTAAAAAAAAAAAAATCGCAGTAAGCGATTATTGATTGGTTTGCACAGAAATTATAGCGTTTACAAAATAGGGGATAGTTTTATAGCATTTTTATTAATATTTTTTTTTTTTTTTACTAGTAATGGCGGCGATCATCGATTTTTATTGTGACTGCGACATTATGGCGGACACAGCGGACATTTTTGACACATTTTTGGGACCATTGTCATTTATACAGCAATCAATGCTATTTAAATGCATTGATTCCTGTGTAAATGACACTGGCAGTGAAGGGGTTAACCACTAGGTGGCAGTGTAGGGGTTACATGTTCCTAGTGGTGTGTTTCTAACTGTGGGGGGGCGTGGCTGTCAGCTAGTGAATGCTGATCTCTGCTCCAATCACAGGGAGCAGAGATCGGCGTCACTAGTTGCTAGGCAGAACGGGGAGATGCTGTTTATTTCCGCATCTCCCCGTTCAACCTTCCCGTGAGACGATCGCGGGTATCCCCGCGGTGATCGAGTCCGCGGGACCCACGACCGGCCTCACGGGGGTCCCGACCGGCGCGAGCGTGCGCCTGATTGCACGGTGGCATCTTAAAGGGGACGTACCTGTAGGCCCTTATGCCTGTCTGTGTCATTCTGTCGACGTACGTCGTCGTGCGCCGGTCGGCAATCGGTTAAAAAAGAGTAACTCCACTTTTGTTGAGGGAAAAAAACTAAAAACTTTCCCCTCTTACAGGGATTTTTAGATTCCTACCTTTTGTTATTCGGAAAAAATAGCTGTTTCTTTGTCTATGTCCATGTGCAACAGGGTTCTAATGAGGGAACGTCAAGGGTCTGCATTCCTTTTGACGTGGTTTACCTTTGGGATGATCTCACCAAAAATGACATTCTTGTTGCAAGGGAAGATCAAAATCTGATTTGTATCTTAGTACAGACTTCTGGGAAAATCATTAAGCCAATCACACAAGCAGAAAATGACATTTCTGGGGGGTGCTCTGTGCACCGTGTACAGAACACCTCTAGGTTGCCATATTGCATTGCATTTTACAGAAATTTACAGTGCTGCAGATTGAAAAGGAAAAGCCATTTTTAACAACATTCAATTACAATATGACTTCTGTCGAAATTGTAAATGCTATATTATTTTTTTCCCCTCGAAAATGGAGTTACCCTTTAAGCAAAGTTTAGTTTTATGAATCTGTTTCAAAGTTGCTTACCTAGAGATTCAGGCAGTAACAACACTTCCTACTATAGGATGCCAACACAAAGCACTGCCTCGGTTAGCAGCAGCTTTGTCAGTCTTCAATGCAAGCTTCTTCTATCTATTTAGTAGTCCGAAGAGGCAGCCCAACGGCTGATTAGGTACTTAAGGACCGGAAAGATTTGCCCTCTTAATGACCAGGCCATTTTTTGCGATACGGCACTGCATCGCTTTAATTGACAATTGTGCGGGCGTGCGACACTGTACCCAAACAAAATTGACATCCTTTGTTTCCCCACAAATAGAGTTTTCTTTTGGTGATATTTGATCACCTCTGCATTTTTTTTTTGTGCTATAAACAAAGAGCGACAATTTTTGCTATAATACATATCCAAAATAAAAAAAGGATATAAAAAATTTATATTATTCATCAGTTTAGGCCGATATATATTCTTCTACAAACTATGGCATGGATTTAGGGACTTGTTATGGTTTCTACTGGTTATGGCGATCTGCGATTTTTAGCGGGACTGCGACATTGTGGCAGACAAATCTGACCCCAAATGACACTTTGAGGACCTGTGACATTATTACAATGATCAGTGCTATAAAAATGCACTGATCAATGTAAAAATGACACTGGCAGGGAAGGGGTTAACCCTAGGGGGCGATAAAGGGGTTAAATGTGTTCCCTCTGCGTGTTCTAACTGTAGGGGGGATGGGCTACCTGGGACATGACAGAGATCAGATTTCCCAATCACTGGGAACAGTAGATCTCTTTCACGTCTCGTCAGCCTTATTTACAAAGGCAGAGCCCCATTCTGCCTCTGTATTAGGCAATCAAGTCTGCCTGACCTGCGGGCACGCACCTGCCGCATGCGCAAAAGCGCGCCTGCGGCGGCGAACGCTCACCCGCCACTGCGCCAGCCGACATACGATGGCAGTGTGCGCAGGAGAGCCAACCTGCCACAGTACAACTGCGGTGGGAAGTCGTTAAGTGGTTAAAAAAGTGCACAAAGCAGGTTGACATCCTGTTGCTAGTTTGTGAGGAAGTTGCTTAGGATTATCAGGTTGATAGAAGAAAGTGTTGTTACTTGCCAGTATCTCCAGGTAAGAAAATTTGCAACAGATTCTGAAAAAGTATTTGCTTATGAAAACTGTGTACAGAAAAACACAATGGAAAACATACTGAATAAAAGACCTTGGGTTTACATAAGAAGTACAATTATTTACCCCACCCTAAGCCATCTAATTCTAGTTTCAAGGCAGACAAACCATTTCACACAACCCAAGTTCATGCCATTGCAATTCCTTCCAGTACCTCCCAATCCTGCCTCTATATCCAAGTGGAAAATAAAATAAGTAGTGTAAGGCCCCATGCACACGAGACGCAGATGCAAACTCTGCTGAACGCGTGTTTTAAAAAGCAGAAACCTGCGTTTAAAAACGCGCGTTTTGCTGTGTTTTCATGCCGCGTTTAGACGCGTTTGCGTCTATAAGCATTTGTAAAGATAACATCATATAGACCCTCCCCAAGCTCAGAAAGCATGTATTATTAACTATTTCTGCCATTTTGATCAGAGTGAGCAGCAGCAGCAGAGAGAGCAGTTGTACACTTGCATTTGCCTCTTTCTGTGATTTTTTTTTTTAAATGGATCCCATATTGAATATATGTCAGGAAATGCTCCTGATGTTGCTCTTGATGCGGCAGCAATGTCGTTGCAAATTTGCATGAGAGGTCCAGAATCAGAGCTCGTCGATATTGGACCCATCCGTTGATGGCACAGCGAATGTCCGTTGGATATTTCACAAACATGTATGCATTTCACAAACATGTATACACCAGTGAGTATATATGCTCTATGAACTATCTAAACTAATTACGACATTTTAAACAATTTTTTCTAGTATTTTTTATGGTTTACCATCATATTTGAGTTTTCTGCTCCAAAAAATTGGGTTCCTTTAAAAAGGCTTATAAACGCAAACGCGGCTAAACGCAGGTGCCTGCGTTTAGCTGCGTTTTGCGTCTGAAAAGCAGAAAAGCAAAGTGTCTGAACGCATTTTTTTGCTTCTGGAAAAACGAGGTTAAACGCAACTGCATAAAAACGGGAAAAAACTAGACTGTGTACATGGACACATAGGATAACATTGCATGCGTTCAGGTGCAGTTGAAAAAAGTGTCCAACTGCCTCTGAACGCGCGTTTAACTGCGTCTTGTGTGCATGAGGCCTAACAGAGGCCACAACTGAAGCCATACTGTACTCTTGTGTAAAGGGGATGCCTAAACATGCATGTGGCAACCTAAGCAGGCAGCTGTGATGGTGAAAGAAACAGAAGAATGTAACTATTTAGGTTCTAACCCTATAAATCCAAGTGTGCTCTTTTATTGTTTTGCTACTTTGGGACTACAACTTCCTGCATGCTGGGTATTGAAGTACCACAAGAGCTAGACCTCTCACAGTTGCCAAAATTCACCACCTGTACCTGGTAAGATCATTCACCATAGTTATAATGCACATTTATTGGACCGATTCCCCTACACATTTGCCAGATGGAGTCATGTTTGCAGTTGCATTTCAGGATTCCCCATTCTTCATAGGAAACTCCAGGTCTCAGCAACATATGCCAAATTTATAGTACAGTAAATGTACACAGTCGCTGACCCTGCCATTTATTTCTATGGAAGACCAGCCTCCTATTCACTCACCAACAAGCATGCCTTTTCAATTACCGCCTTGAAGATCAGATATTTTTTTACATTCAAAATCTAAATTTGGGCTTACAAATATTTGCACTCTCTTCCTGTTGCAGACTTGCATTAAAACTAGCATACAGTGACAATAAAAAGTATTCATACCCCTTGAAATTTTCCACATTTTGTCATGTTACAACCTAAAACGTAAAATGTATTTTATTGGGATTTTATGTGATAGACCAACACAAAGTGGCACATAATTGTGAAGTGGAAGGAAAATTATAAATGTTTTTACAAATAAATGTCTGAAAAGTGTGGCGTGCATTTGTATTTAGCCCCCCTGAGTCAATACTATGTAGAACTTTTAGCTGTAATTACAGCTGCAAGTCTTTTTGGGTATGTCTTTACCAGCTTTGCACATGAACACACTTTGAACCTCCGCCCCAGTCTCAAGCATTTGCAAACTCTAACAGGTTTTCTACTAAGATTGCCCTGTATTTGGCTCCTTCTATCCTCCCATCTACTCTGACCAGCTTCCCTGTCCCTGCTGAAGAAAAGAATCCCCAAAACATGATGCTGCCACCACGTTTCACGGTGGGGATGGTGTGTTCAGGGTGATGTGTAGTGTTTTCCGCCACACATGGCGTTTTGCTTTTAGGACAAAAAGTACAATATTGGTCTCATCTGACCAGAGCACCTTTTTCCACGTTTGCTGCATCGCCCACATGGCTTCTTGCAAACTGCAAACCGGACTTCTTATGGCTTTCTTTAAACGATGACTTTCTTCTTGCAACTCTTCCATAAAGGCCAGATTTGTGGTGTGCACAACTAATAGTTGTCCTGTGGACAGATTCTCCCACCTGAGCTGTGGATCTCTTCAGCTCTTCCAGTTACCACGGGCCTCTTTGGCTGCTTCTCCGATTAATGCTCTCCTTGCCCGGCCTGTCAGTTTAGGTGGACGGCCATGCCTTGGTAGGTTTGCAGCTGTGCCATACTCTTTCCATTTTCGGATGATGGATTGAACAGGGCTCTCCGTGAGATGTTCAAAGCTTGGGATATTTTTTTATAACCCAACCCTACTTTAAACATCTCCACAACTTTATCCCTGATCTGTCTGGTGTGTTCCTTGGCATTCATGATGCTGTTTGTTCACTAAGGTTCTCTAACAAACCTCTGAGGACTTCACAGAACAGCTGTATTTATATTGAGATTCAATTATACACAGGTGGACTCTATTTACCAATTAGGTGACTTTGGAAGGCAATTGGTTCCACTAGATTTTAGTTAGGGGTAACACAGTAAAAACAGCTAAATACAAATGCACGCCACACTTTTCACATATTTGTAAAACAAATTGAGAACCATTTATCGTTTTCCTTCCACTTCACAATTATGTGCCACTTTGTGTTGGTCTATAACATAAAATACATTTAAGTTTTTAGTTGTAACATGACTAAATGTAGTAAATTTCAAGGGGTATAAATACTTTTTCAAGGCACTGTAAGTCTGCAGGGCAAGTGCTAGCAAATCTAGGCAAAATAGAGTGCCTAGACTTTGTCTGTGTTATACTCCTGTGTGTCCCAGTAAAAGGGTGTTAGTACCACAGACACAATACAGACTAATAATAATTCACTATACAGGTTAAAGTGATTGTGTGCAGACTATAATGGTGTCATATGTGCTGCTCTAAATTAATTGGTAAAACTTTATGCTGCTGGAATAGAAAAATATATAGATCAAATAAGATGATTTTAAAAAGGCAAATGAGCTAAAAGTACATAAAGCAGTAAAAAAAAAAAAAGAATATAATTAAAATGGAATGGAATGCAACCAGAGAAACGGTTCCAAATATTGTAAAGCTGTTTTGCATTAGGAATGATGAATAAGATGATATACTTACTTTATTCCTTTGCTCACAAAGGCTTCAGTTCCTCTCCATGCAACTTGCTCCCCAAAACTGCATCCCTTCGCTGCCCAACCAGTCACAGCTCTCTGACCCTCTTCCCGTACAATGCAGGACAAGTAGTCTTGCACTGCATGTGAGGATGCTGAGGCCCACCAACAACCGAGGACAGAGGAGACTGCTGGCATCCAAGGAAGAAAGGAATAAAGCAGGTACCATTTATTCATTATTTCCTAGGCAAAACAAGCAGTTAACCCTTGTAGTGTGCTGGGGGACCTCACTGCAATGGTTACAATTTTTTGCCCCTCAGTCTTAATGTAAAAAAATTAGAGAAAAGATTCTGATCGTATGTATATTCGATTGTAAACATGCTGCTGAAGTACTAATAAAAACAAAACATAAACAGCATTAAAAAGCACTTACAAATTTGGGAGGTGGCACTGGTATATTTAGGCTGACCAAGTTAACTTCATGTCCATTTTGCGCACAGGCCACTAACCGCAAAGCAACAAAAAATCCCTGCAGTATAAAAAAAAAAAAAAAGGAAAAAAAATGTAAATATTTCAACTCACAAATATAAATTAAATGTTCTAAGTATAAAGTAAACTTCTTTATACCTGTTTATCTAAGTAACCCTTTCCCTCTGGATCAGCAAGGTCCCAAATCTAGATTAACAGAAATAAACAAGAATAGTTAAAGCTTTTTTTAAGGCAATTTTTTTCTGATTAAAACAAACATGTTGTTATACTCACCTGCTCTGTACAGTGATATTGCACACAGCATCCCCAAACCTCCTCTTCTGGCACCCCACTAATGATCTTCTCTTCTGCGTTTGCACCCATAGCAAGTGTTTGCTATGGGGGCAGACGTGCAGGCTCGATTCTGAGTAGGGCTGCATGCACCCATTGACACACACAGGGTGGCTCGGCCCAATCCCCACTCTCTACTCACAAGATTTGACTGACAGCAGCAGGAGCCAATTGCTCCCACTGCTCTTGGCCAAGCTTGTAAGAACAGGGAGAGAGAGCAGAGAAGACCAGAAGATGATTATAGCACTGGATCGATACAGGACTTAGGCAAGTATTTGGGGAGGGGGAAGGGCACAGCAAGTGGTAAAAAAATTTTACTCTAGTGAAAAGCATTAAGGTAAAAAAAGTTTCACCTTAAGAACCACTTTAAAAAGGACAGAAGATTAAAGAAGTTGCACACTTGGTCTTGTTTGTGGTTTCCTAAATCCCCTTGAAGTGGGCCTTCACCCTAAATGACATCTTGTGCTACCCCACGTTCTCCCCCCTCCCTCTCTCACCAATGGACATTATTTTCTTTATCTGTCCTCCAAACCATCACTTTTTCTTTTCTTGCCTAGGCGTGACACTCTCCCCACCTCCCTGCGCATGTGCCACAGGGCTCAGGCTCCGAGAGAGAGCCTTGCTATACATGTGGGCATGTGTCAGTTTCCCAGCCATCTGTGCTTGCACAGGATTTTCCAGACACACTCAAAGACTGGCAACAGGGAGGTCCGATACCTTTCCTGTCTTTGGGATTTCACAGGGGCTGGAGGGGGGAATGGAGTTCGTCCACAGCATGACTGAAGTTCTGCTTTAAACACAAGATAAACTGAAAAAAGTTTTCAGGTCTGTAATTTTTTTTTACAAATACCGTAAAGTGAACTAGCCATGTATTCAATACACAAGACATACTATATGTAAAACTGCATACATTTTGTCCTAATCATTGGTTTATGTAGAAGCAGTATAGCATTAATTAGCTCCAAAATCGCACCAAAGATGCTGCTTGCTCAACTTTAACGTCCCGCAAGCGCACCACTTCAGTGTGAAAGCATTTGTCTACAAGGGCAAAGGAACCTAAAGCTAACCTAGGTAGGGAGAGACTTCCATTCCTGACCTCCTTTTGAAAAGAATAGTTGCCTGGCTGTCTCTCTTGCTTTAATATTTTGAGACATTAACCTGGAACAAGCTAGATCAGAAGAGTCAGAGCAATTTCAGATACTAATCTGCATATTTAGCTGGATTCATTTTATCAACGTGGCAGATAACTGGTAAATACTGAAGAATAGTTCAGCAGTGATAAAGTCCATACCTCATTACAATTTTTTTTTAATGTATATTTAAAGTGAACAAGCCTCCTTTATTTGCTCCTTATTTGTCCATTTGATAGGGACAAAATTAATATGTTGGTTCTGCCAGAAATCCAGTGTTGTCCTGTATCTTGGCACGCTGTAGTATTATCTAAAATAATCTTATGAGAAGTATGTGGAGGTGTTCTGTAGTCCTAACATGCTTCCTGTCTTAAAGTAACAGCAATGTCCCTCGTGTATACAGTGCAAAGAGTGAGCATCATCACCATAGATGTTGACAATGCTCACAGATGCTAATATGAAATGCTCATAGATGTTGAGATGCTCACAGAACTTATATACAACAACACATGTAAAGTTAGTGTGAACCTCAGATTGTAGCATATACACTGACAGGGACATGACCAAAACTGTAATTCTGCATGCTTATACTGCTTTGGCCAAGGTTTTTAACCATGCCAGAGACCAATAGGATTGCTCTTTTGCACACCTAGGTTGGACTAAGAAAAAACTATTTATAAGTTGCAACACAAAAAATCTGTCCAAAAATCCTTTTATGTTTGTCATGATGCCAAGAATAACTATGGGACAACAAACAATAAACTTGACAATGTCCTCACTTATAGAAAATGTGCTTAAATACCTTTCCAAGGACAACATCTGAAAGTGCAGACTTTTTGAGGAAGAGTGCTGCTTCCGATGGTCCTACCCTGCCAGTATGAGCTGGATCCACCTGTAGAATATAAAAATGCCATGGTTATGCCAATTAAGAAGACAGCTCAACCTTTTTGAAGTCATTTTTATTGCGCTTGACTCCTTTCACACTATGAAATCCAGCAGAACACAACACACATGGCCATACCACAACTTTTTAAATAGCCACGTAATTTGTTGCGCAAAAACAGTCATATTAAAATAGGTAACAATCATTTTAGAGCTAAAAGTAATTGTTAGAATACGGTTTCCAATTTTTTCATGAGACAAAACTAAAAAAACCTTAAATGTAAACCTTTCACAAACTTTGACAACACAATTTGGGAATTTGATGAAAAACATGCATAATCAGGTTTCCTCCAGTGAAAATGCTAGTGAAATATTCTCAGCAGCTGAAGTCCTCCACTCGGATCTCACAAAGAATGTTGCTGATCTTTTATGTTTTTTGACAAACTCATTTATGCGTTTTCGTCCTAATTCCAGATCCTAACAGTTTGGAAGGCTCTCAAACTAAGGCCAGGTGACTTGGGGCTTGTTAAGAGACATTTATATATAAGAAAATGTTTGGAGACACAATACAGCATCTATTTCATGCATAGTTTACAAAACTTGAAGGAAAAGTCACCTGTATCCACACCAGAAAATGCAAAAGTGACTAAACGAAAGTATCTATATGTTAAAATTGTTTTCTTCTTGGATTCACAGTTTGGGATACTATTTATTCAAATGCTTTAATTGTAAGGGATAAAATATTTGATGTAATTTGAAAAGTAGTTCAGCCATGTTGAAGTCATATTGTCTTCTAAACATCTTCAATTTTATGTAGAATTGTCTGTTTGTACCTATGCTGATAAGACAGCATGTCCACATTTAAGTGACCCCCATGACTAAGCTCCGGGGAGGAGTAAAACACGTTAGGGGTGTGTCCTGGTAGGACACCATAGATGTGCGATTTCCAGGTGTTACCGTTTCCTTCCTTGAACCTCCAGATTTAAGTTACAAGGCCATTCTGGCCACAGGAGTGTATAGCCAATTACTCTGTAAATATGTATCAGTCATTTGTTTTTCACAATGAAAAGTCATTTTTTTTCATGAAAAAGCTGCTCTCAGCTATTCTATTTTCCACAATGGAGTTTGCCTCTTTGGCCAGGATTACCTCCACCTAAGCGCGTGAAGGTTCCAGGTTAAAAGATGATAGCAGGTATTGTTAGTGATCAAAATATTGCTCAAAAGAGAGGAGAATGTAAATTAAATTTGCTAAAGTTCTGTATATTATTGTATTCTATTTTGTACGTGTTGCACACTAATAATGTGTTCATTAAATGTTTGCATTCCTTCGAGTCCTGATTAGAATTAGCCTGCCTATGTTACGCCGCTTGTTACCATGAAGTACAATTGTAATATTAATGTGATACCTACGTAATCGTGTATAAAAGCCTTCAATTGCATCAAATAAACCAGAACAGTTATTTTGGAAAGATGCTGAGTGCATCTTTTGTGTCTGCTCCCTACTGCAGTAGTTATTCATTTGGAAGCACTAATCAATATGAAGATAGGAGTTGCCCATCAATAACATTTTCATAACAATATAAAGGGGGGCCGCAGACAAGGGGTCTGAGTACTGCAATGTGCAGGGGGACTGAAAACACTGATGTAATAAAAGGATTGTGATGTGAAGGATCTGAGGCTGGGTTCACATTACTGAGTACAGGCGGCCCATTTATTTCAGTGGGCTACCTTATAAGCAGAAAAAATTGAATTTTTGCGTCAAACTTACCTGTAAAATCCTTTTTTTCGAGTACATCATGGGATATAGAGTTAGGCTAATATTCATTACCAATGGGTTATACACCATCTCTAGGTGAATGGACACTGGTAGACAAAGTCTTAGACAGGAAGTGATCCCCTATATAACCCCTCCCATACAGGAAGTACATCAGTTTTGTAGCAAGCACTGAATCCTCAAAAAAAGAGGGGAGGGATCTCTGTGTCTCATGATGTACTCAAAGAAACATATTTTACAGGTAAATATGACGAAAAAATCCTATTTTCTTTTTCATACATCATGGGACACAGAGTTAGGCTAATATTTTATTACCTACTGGGGATGTCCTAGAGCCACAGCCTTGAAGGGAGGGAGACACCCTGCCAAATAGCCATCAGACCTTAAACAGCAGCCCGCAGTACACTGCAGCCAAAAGCTGAATCCTCGGCAGCTCAAACATCTACTTGATAACATTTTTATTTTTTTTGATGCCATAATGTAGAGAATAAGATTTCCTTGCTGTGAGTGACAGGTGATTTACATATCTCATACACTAGTCTGAGACAGGCACATCATGTGTAAAAAGTTCACAATTCACATCCCCCTCCCCTCACCTCCAGCTCTCCCAGGATTTCTGTGTTTTGACTGGATGTTTCTCATCACGGGATGCAGTGAACAGTCAGCAGACTATAGACAGACAAGGGATTTAGGGGACATGTATGTAGTCAGAGCTGGGCAGAGTAGAACATCCAGTGATCTGATGATAACCTGTCTCAGGCTAGTGCATGAGATATGTAAATAACCTGTCAATCACAGTAAGGGGGCGTTTTTGACAAAGTTTTCAAGACTTTGTCAAGATTTCTCTAACTGAGCAATAAAAGAGGATTGCTCAGGCCTCGAGTAAATCTGTGTGGCAAGACTGGGCTCAAATGAAAGGAAATCTTATACTCTACATTATTAAAAAAAAAAAAAAAAAACATTTTTGGGTTTACATCCACTTTAAGGAATCAACAGCAAAACACAGTGCTTAAGGAATATCTGTTTTATTTTCAGCAAGATCATGCTCCTGGTTATGCCTGTCAGGCCGTCTGAGCTGATCTTTTATGGACTGGCAGATACCAATTGCTGCAAAAGCTGTCTGAATAGCTGAACTGGCCAAAGAAAAGGGAGCCTTTATTAATGACTCTTGTCAACAGGGTCTTTCAAGCCCTGTGCATTATCCACCGGACATGTTAAGTTCTTGTTTAAGGAAGAGACTGCTGCATCTACCGCTGGCATGCTCCACTTCTTAATGAACCTTTTATTCATAGGATATAAAAGGGAAAACCTCTTAGGAGGAACAAAAATCCTGTCAGGATGTTCCCAATCAGCATACACCGCCTGTTCCAACAGTGGGTGTAAGGGGAAAGCCTGTGCGACCATCTCGGTAAGGGTCAAAGGCCTCTGCGACTGAGAGGCAGACACCAACTGGATATCTTCTTGTACAGATTACTCAGAAGCAGACTCATCCGCCAGGCCCTTTACAGAATCCGGAGCTTTTAGCTCTTCTCCATCCTCAATCCATTCCCGCTCCAAACTAGGAGGCTCATGGGAGGGGGATCGGTCACGCTTCTTGCCACCCTGCGGGATGGAGGCAATCAGGCTACCAATCCTGTGCTTTAACCTGGCTAGGGCCAAGGACAGTTCATCCTTGGTGATAAAGTGTGAAGCAGCAGCGTTGACTGTGGCATCATACCAGATAGGCGCAGCGGCTCAGATTGCCCGGAAGCCCCTGGTCTTTCAGGGGATACAACTAGGTTCATCAGGAGCTACTGATGACATAGGTGTGCCCTTCCCTGTAGTGTTAGTCCCGCTCCTCTTTTTTGAAGACATTTACAAGCCAAAAAAAAGGGAGTACCTGGGTGTAGTATTAACACACCTCAGAAGTGAGAGCCTTTAAATAGGGCTCACCAAGCCCCTATGCAACAATCCTGCTAAGCACCTTGTGACTCACGTGACCCGGGTAAGGAGAAATGAACCGCTGCAAATGCCTGGTTCAGAGCCTGCTCTGTGTCCCACAGCTGCCTTCTGGAAGCACCGCATGTTTGGCATACACAGCTTAAATAAGCTAGCTGAGCGCCGGACATTCTGCGCATGTGTGCGGTCCCGGCGAACGGGCGTGGCTGTATTCGCATATGACGCGACTCTTCGTGTGCCCAGATTAGGCGCATTCTAGGCTCCGAACTAAGCCGCATGTGCCATGGCCGCCAAACTGCTGAGCATTTTGGCGAACGGACATCCATTCAAAGTAAAAACAACCAGACAAGCAAAAAAGGTACACTTTACAAACACCCACAGCTAGCCCAAAACTCCCCCGTATGGTCACCGAACACAGGTGTTCAGCCTCTAGATAGCTTGACTGATTGTTACAATCACTGGGGCACCCCATAATAAGTAAATAAGGGGGTTTCACTTACCAATCTTCACCCATCACAGCGAGTTCCTGTCACTTGAGGACCTTCAAGGACTGGGTACCCTTTTCATGTTTAGGGTCCACACCCTTGGACCTGGACCTGTACAGTACAGTACAAAGGATTCCACTTTGCAGGGTCCAGCGTCCGGAGGTCGCATTACAGGCAAAACCTTGCAGGATCTTGTGTCTTCTTTGCGAGGCTCCGGTACCATTTATCTAAGCATATAGAGCCTGTGAGTTCATTGAGTTCATAGGACCCATGGGCACGCGCCTGCTAGGAGGCAAATTCAAAGGGACGCACAGGCCCTTTTGCCTGCCTGTGCCATTCTTCCAATGTAAATTGGCGTGTGGCGGTCAGCAAGTGGTTAAAAGCAAGCCAGAATCACAGCTCCCAAATTTGAAGTCATTCAAGCCAAAACTTTTTTTTAAGCTAAAGTAGGAGGTTTTGTCAAAATGTAAATGCTTTCTCCATCCCTGTTAAACCGCTTCTTTCAGATTTTAAACGCGGTGTCCCCAAGGGGAGTTTTCTCTTCCTGTTTCGCCTGACATTTGTCAATTAGTCGAAGAAGAGAGAAGAAACCTGGTGGGGACAAAGACAGCAAAACAATCCTGAGAGGTTTCAAACCTTCCTAACTCTACTGGGAAATGTGTTTTTTTTTTTATGCTACCTGTGAATATGTTGGGTGGGGGGGGGGATTTCATTTACTTCCTATTCATTCTGACACATCAAGCCTTCCCTACTCCAGCCAAACCACTACACAAAAAAACACTTTGGTTAGAGTTGGGCCTTAAGGTGTAAACCCGATTCATGAAATTTGAGCTGGGCACATATCTGCAGTGTTTTTCTTATCTCTCTTCAAACACTATGTCTGGTCTGTTCTTCTGTTATCAGTCCGATAACTTCTGACAAATTCTCGGACACATGAGATAATAGCAGGCTGAATTTTGTGTCGGGGATGGAGCTATAAATCGATTAGTAGGCAGCTTGCTGTGTCACAGAACACATCTGAGAGGGGGGTGTGTGCCTTTCCTCCAATCAGCTGTCTTGGACATCTTGGCTGTGTGTCCAGACTCCACACTCCATGTCAAGACAGGAAAAGAAAATCTAACATGATGTGAACTTTCTAAACAGTATATAAAGTTGAAGACAGCAGATATAGATGTAAAACATATGTAGGGGGATTTGTTTCATCTCTGTGTATCATCTGAGGTTGTTCACTTCACTGGGTATATGTGAGGGTTGACATTATCTTTCTCATCTGTTCTGTGGCATAAATAAGCATTTTAAAATGATTTAAAAGAGAAAAATAACAATTAAGGTGAAAACAATATTTCTATTTCAGTGGTGAAACACTAAATCATGTGCTACGTGATGCAGCTATGATTTCACTAAGACTTGAACATCATTCTCAGTACTTTTGAATCATGTGGGTGGGGAAGTGGTCATTCACTATCATGCTTTAAAACATTGCAACACACTTACTTGCTTGTAATAGGTTTCATATAACAGATTACCAGTGGAGAGCTGCAGAGGAATGAAAAACAAAACAATGCATAAGTATCAAAAATGGATAAAAGCTTTTTAAACTTAAATTAAATTTGGAGTTATGCTTTAACTTTCTGCTGTTATAATGAGATAGAAGGACTTCTTCTAGGTATTAAAGTGTGGTTAGGTAAGAAAGTTCATCCCTTTCACATTTCTGGGTATGATTTTATAACATACAAAAAACAATGATGATAGGATTGCAGATGTTTCCTCTAGATAAGACGCTCGTAGTAAAATCCCCAGACCACCAGTCAGTAACAAATTATCTGCAGTACTGATGACCTGCAGTTTGAATGAATTGCAATAACCTACAAAAAGTTATAAGATTTTATAGATGAACACATACCAATTGAAGCCAGGATCAGCTGTAGGTTTCTTTACATTACACATTAAGTGGTTGTAAAGCTCAGACACGAAATATGAACAAAGCATATCCCCCTGTAGTGTGTACTTGTCTCAATCCAGAGCACTACATTTTATTTCTGTCCGCTGTCTTATTCCTCTGCGATCTGCATGAGCTATTTCTGACAAGTTTTCCTGACACAAAGAGAAAAATGGTGACAGTTTCTATGTTCTGTGTGAAAGGGGGGAGGGGGTCTCCCTTCACTCAGCTCTCAGAGCGCCGCTCACTGAATGTAACTTTAGCTCTCCGCCCCCTGCTTTTCAGAGCAGAGGAATCCGGTGTAAATTCAGCACTTTGGAAGGCTGTAAAGAAGAGATGGCTCCAGATTAGACAGATACAACTTATGTAGGAGGATTGGTTTCATCTCTGTGTATCACCTGAGGCCAGTCCCTTCACTGGGTTTATGTAAGGGTTACAACCAGTTTAAGGGCCCTTTCACGCGGACGTGTCCATGCACGGGCTCCGCTTTGCTCAGCAGGGATCACTCCGTCGATCTCCGCTGAGCAGGCAGATGACAGGTCGGTCTCTGCACACTGTGCAGGGACTGACCTGTCAGAGCGCCGCTCTCCTCTATGAGGGATCGGATGAAGATGGACCGTAGAGTCCGTTTTCATCCGATCGACGGATGAAAAAATAGGGTTTCCATCCGTCACACTTTAGCGGAGTGGATGTCACCGCTGACATCCTTCGCTCCATAGACCTGTATGGAGCGTCCGTTCAGGTCCGCCTAAAAAACTGACAGGCGGACCTAAACTGTCCGCCCATGTGAAAGGGGCCTAACACTGCTTCATGCCTAACATTAAAACTATGGTAATAAATGTTTAACTGTTAAAAAAATAAACTTATTACCTAATTTCAATACAGAAAACATTTGAATAACATAAGGAACTCGCACACTAAAAATGGAAAATATGTATAAACCTTCAGCTTTACAGGACAGGCCTTTGGGACAAGAGCAATCTTTTTTTTTTATAGCAGGTAACCGGCCGCGAGGAAGAAGACAGCGGCCGCGAGGAAGACCCCGACGGGAGAAGATGGCAGCAGGAGAAGACAGCTTTGAGCTGTTTTTTTAATAAAGGCCTTGTCAAAAAACAGCTCTTGTTTTTCTTGGAATTTCACTGCTTGTTTGGTGAATGGGAAGGGATACCCATTCAAATAGAAGGGGGGGCGGGATCTGGGGGTCCCCTTGTTAAAGGGGGCTTCCAGATTTCAATAAGCCCCCTGCCCGCAAACCACCAGCCAGGGTCGTTGGGAAGAGGCCTTCGTCTCCATCAACATGGGGGCAAGGTGCTTTGGGGGGCAGAGCACCCATCCCCCCCCCCCCCCCCGTGTTGAGGGCAATACGGCCTGGTATGGTTCAGGAGGGGGGGCGCTCACTTGTCCCCTCCCTTTTCCTGGCCTACCGGGCTGCATGCTCGGATAAAGGTCTGGTATGAATTTTTTTACATTCAGCTGTCAGCGGGGAAGTCCGCTGACAGCTGATGACTCATCGGTTATTAAATATGCAGCGATCGGCTTCCCAACACACTCCTTAGCAACTAGCTATATACAGTGAATGTAAATATATAAAAAAAAAATTAAAAAAACACGCAAAACGCAAATCGCACATAGATGTGAATTGAGCCTAACAGCGGGGCAATAGATATCAGAAGTTAATTTAAGTTTGAAATTAGAACAGATGAATTACGTCAACTTAGTCTCATCTGATCATAACACCCTTTTCCATGTGGCCTCTGAATCTTCAAAGTGCATTTAAGGTGGTCAGATGAGACTAAAATTGTATTATTTGGCCTCAAGACCAAACGATATGTCTGGCGGAAATCCAATAGAGCTCACCATCCAAATAACACCATTCACACAGTAAAGCATGGAGGTGGTGATATCTGCATCTGGACTGGAGCACTTGTCAGGATAGAACAAAAAAAGAATGGGGCAAAATACCATCAAATTCTTGAGGAAAATCTGCTGCCCTCTGCCACAAAGTTGTCAAAGGGAAGAAGGTTTACCTTTCAACATGACAAGGACCCAAAGCACACAGCAAAAATGGCCACACAGTGGTTGAAGGAGAAAAAGATGAATACCCTTGCATGGCCTAGACAGAGCCCAGACTTAAAGAGGAAGTAAAGCCTTCCCCCAAAAAAAAAAAAAAAAAATAATAACGGAACCTGCAAGGCAAAGGCATAATAACTTACCTGAGAACGAAGCCCCCGAAGCGACTCTCATCCACGACCTTCTCCGGCGCCATCAAGCCCGGAGTGACTTCCAGGTCTCGCCGCTCCAGTGCTGTCATTCGCTGGATCGGCGATGACGTCACTCCACTCCCTCATGCGCCGTAGACAGCGATGCCTGTTTTTTTCTAAATATCTCCTAAACCATGTAGGTTTAGGAGATATTTATTGGACCTACAGGTAAGCCTTAATCTAGGCTTACCTGTAGGCCAAAGTCGTTTGTAAGGGTTTACAACCACTTTAAACCCAATTGAAAATCTGTGAAATGACTTAAAGACTGCAATCCACAAATGCAATCCACTTGAGCAGTTCTACAAAGAAGAGTGGGCAAATATTGCAAAGTCTAGATGTGCAATGTTAGTAGAGACATATCCCAACAGACTAAATGCTGTAATTAAAGCAAAAGGTGGTCCAAATACTAAAATAAGGGGGGTGATCCTTTTTACAACTCAATGATTCTTTTTATTTTTTCTGATATGTTGCGCTATATCTTTCATGATGTTATAAGTTGCAATAATAAATACAGCTGGATAAAACAAAAACGGTGTGTCTTCATTTCAGCCTGCAAAGCAGCAAAATATTATTAATTTAAAGGGGGGGTGATTCTTTTCTATACCCACTGTTAGGGGTGCAACGGATCGTCACCGATCCGTGATCTGAACAGATCAACTGTTTGGATCGGCACACCACGCGATCCGCGAAGAGCCTTAGGAAAGGCCGCGGCTTCGGCCTAGCTCCGGAGCGGTGGCCATCTTAGTACACTCAGCGGCGGCGAGCTGCACGCTGACGTCATCCTCTGCCGCATGTGTTTGAAGTTGTCCAGCCTGTCGGCCACAGGAGCCCAAGTGACACTGACTGGATTCCGGAGGCGGCACGCTGGATGCCTGCCCTCATTCAGCAACCATCATTTAAACAGGTACCCAACTATAATGACTCGAGAGTAGTTCTCTCTATGGGGGAGATGTCTCTGAAGATGGGGGGTACACTGTCAGTGATGGGGGTCTCTGGAGGGAGGAGGCTGCCTGTGATGGGGGTCTATCTCTGGGGGGGGGGGGGGGAGGTTGGCTCATGGCTGTGATGGAGATGTCTGCCATTTCTCGGGGGGTGGGTGATTGTGTTTTGGGTCAGTGGGGGTTACTGTGATAGTGTGATCTTTCTCTGCCGCGGAATGGGCGGGTCCCCGTCTCTGCCGCAGAAAGTGTTAATAAACAGAAGACAAAACTTATGTTTATTTGTCTTGTCTTTTTTTTTTTTTGCTGATACGAAAAATGATCTGATCCGTGACTCTGATCCGAGGAACGTTCCGAACCGTGAGTTTTTTGATCCGTTGCAACCCCTACCCACTGTACAGAGACATGGCTTACGAATGGCAAAGAAGGGGAGGTACAGTTGCCATTTATGTAAATAATAGCATAGAACCAACATTCCTTCAGAAATCAAATGAACGACTTAAAACCCTCTGGGTCTGCCTACAAACCAGAGCTAAATCTGCTTTTAGAAATGGTGTGCTTGATAAGATAACTCCAAATGGGCAAACAAACAAAAGCATGGAAATGTTGGGAGGCATTGATTTTCTGTAAAACAGTGAAATTCCCAACCAGGGATCATATTCTAGAAATGGTAATGATAAAAAGGAAGGGAATCGATTAATGGTGAGGAAAGAGAAAATTTGGGTTCTAGTGTTTACCAATGTCTATCTGTTGCAAAAAAAAAAAAAAAAAAAAATTCAGTAATGAAAACAAAAGGTTTTAGATTTCAAAATGAATTATTTTTGCTTAAATAAATAAAAAGGGGTATTTCCTAAGAAAATAATATAAGGGTTAAAGTAAAAATGTCAGGAGCCATTTTAGAGTGCGCACTTACATAATCTACCATTAATATTTTATTACATCATTTCATGTGACAACACTGAAGAAATGACACTTTGCTACAATGTAAAGTAGTGAGTGTGCAGCTTGTATAACAGTGTAAATTTGCTGTCCCCTCAAAAATAACAAACAGCGATTAATGTCTAAAACGCTGGCAACAAAAAAGTGAGTACACCCCTAGGTGAAAATTTCCAAAATTGGGACCAATTAGCCATTATCCTTCCCCGGTGTCATGTGACTCAGTGTTACAAGGTCTCAGGTGTGAATGGGGAGCAGGTGTGTTAAATTTGGTGTTATCGCTCTCACTCTCCCAAACTGGTCACTGGAAGTTCAACATGGCACCCCTTGGCAAAAAACTCTGAGGCTCTGAAAAAAAGAATTGTTGCTCTACGTAAAGATGGCCTAGGCTATAAGAAGATCGCCAAGACCCTGAAACTGCGCTGCAGCACGGTGGCCAAGACCATACAGCGGTTTAACAGGACAGGTTTCACTCAGAACAGGCCTCGCTATGGTCGACCAAAGAAGCTGAGTGCACGTGCTCAGCGTCATATACAGGAGGTTATTTTTGGGAAATAGATGTATGAGCATTGCTACAGAGCTTGAAGGGGTGGGGGGGGGGGGGGGGGGGGGGGTCAGCCTGTCAGTGCTCAGGCCATACACTGCACACTGCATCAAATTGGTGTGCATGGCTGTCATCCCAGAAGAAAGCCTCTTCTAAAGATGATGCACAAGAAAGCCCGCAAAGAGTTTTGCTGAAGACAAGCAGACTAAGGACATTGATTACTGGAACCATGTCATGTGGTCTGATGAGACCAAGATAAATGTATTTGGTTCAGATGGTGTCAAGTGTGTGTGGTGGCAACCAGGTGAGCAGTACAAAGACAAGTGTGTCTACAGTCAAGCATGGTGGTGGGAGTGTCATGGTCTGGGGCTGCATGAGTGCAGCAGGCACTGGGGATCTACAGTTCATTGAGAGATCCATGAATGCCAACATGTACTGTGACATACTGAAGCAGAGCCCCTCGACAGTATTCCAACATGATCACGACCCCAAACACACCTCCAAGACGACCACTGCCTTGCTAAAGAAGCTGAGGGTAAAGGTGATTGACTGGCCAAGCATGTCTCCAGACCTAAACCCTATTGAGCATCTGTAGGGCATCCTCAAAACGGAAGGTGGAGGCACGCAAGGTCTCTAACATCCACCAGCTCTGTGATGTCATCATGGAGGAGTGGAAGAGGACTCCAGTAGCAACCTGTGACGCTCTGATGAACTCCATGCCCAAGAAGGTTAAAGTGGATGTAAACCCCAAATGTTTTTTTAAGATTTCCTTTCATTTGAGCCCAGTCTTGCCACACAGATTTACTCCAGCCCTGAGAAATCCTCTTTTATTGTTCAGTTAGAAATATCTTGACAAAGTGCTGAAAACGTTGTCAAAAACGCCCCCTTACTGTGAGTGACAGGTGATTTATAAAAAGTGAGAAATTCACCCCTCCCCCACATAACAATGATGGAAAGGAATGTGATCTGTGATCAGGTGACCTCAGACACACACACTGCACTATAACAATCATCAGATCACTGGATGTTCTACTCTGCCCAACTCTGACTACATACATCTCCCCTATAGTCTTCTTGCTGTTCACTCGAGAATACATTTTCTTTCACTCTGGTTTGTGGATCTGTGGTCTGTGCCTGTCTCAGGCTAGTGCATGAGATATGTAAATCACCTGTCACTCACAGCAAGGGGGCGTTTTTGACAAAGTTTTCAGCACTTTGTCAAGATATTTCTAACTGAACAATAAAATAGGATTTCTCAGGGCTGGAGTAAATCTGTGTGGTGAGACTGGGCTCAAATGAAAGATGAAATCTTATTCTCTACATTATGACATAAAACAATTTAAAATAAAAATTTGGGGTTTACATCCACTTTAAGGCAGTGCTGAAAAATAATGTTGGCCACACAAAATATTGACAATTTGGACATTTTCACTTAGGTGTACTCACTTTTGTTGCCAGAGGTTTAGACATTAATGGCTGTGTGTTGAGTTATTTTTAGGGGACAGCTAATTTACACTGTTATACAAGCTGTACACTCTCTACTTTACATTGTAGCAAAGTGTCATTTCTTCAGTGTTGTCACATGAAAAGATACAATAAAATATTTACAAAAATATGAGGGGTGTACTCACTTTTGTGAGACACTGTATGTGCCACTTTGTGTCTATCACATAAAATGACAATAAAATATATTTAAGTTTTTTTTGGTTGTAATATGACAAAATGTGGTAAACTTAAAAGGGGTATGAATTTTTTTTCAAGGCACTGTAAATACAAATATTATATTGCAGCTTACCAGTTCTAAGATGTGCTGGCTACATTAGGGCAGCTTCACACTGCTCCGTTGCATTTCGCTGAAGTGCAGCTAACCCGCGGTTTTACTGTACATTAGCTGTGTCTTCCTCTAGACTTCTATGAGGTCCAGCAGTTTTAGTGCGGTTTCAGAAAGCACACCAAAACTCCTGCATACTACATCGTTGGTGCATTTTCTAAAACTGTGGACCTCATAGACATGCGCAGTAGAAATCGTGGCGGTACCGCACCGGGGCAGTGTGATGCCCTTAATGTTCAATTTGCAGACAAACATTTTTAGCGAGTGCAGAAAATACCTGTTGATCTTGCAAGAAATGCAGTGCCCTGGTCAATTCTTTTAAGCTTAAGAGAAAGCACAAAATCCTTATCTTTATTTTGTAAACTACTAGTGTCATCAAGCCACCATGTATTGGAGATGAAGAAAGCATATTTCAAGTCCAGCCTGTATAACAAAAAAGTGTCTTTGTCCACAGATACAATGGAGAAAAGAGTATTTTATTTGCAGGATGACCAGGTGAAAAAAAAAAAACCTAAAAATAGAAAACCAATGCAGCCACCACTACTACGGGACTTCTGCTTTTTGGTTTTCATATATCATACATATGTTAAAAACCTGTATGTTTGGATATAAAATTACTTACAGTGCCTTGAAACAGTATTCATACCCCTTGAAATTTTCCACATTTTGTCATGTTACAGCCAAAAAAGGATGCATTAATGTGAAAAAACACAAGGGTTTAGAATTCTGTGTCCAGTTGCAGAGACCTCACTTACAAAAATATATTTATAAGAAAGGAGGAGTCTAGAGCAGTGTTTTTCAACCTTTGTTCAGTCAAGGCAACCTTTAAAATTATGCACAATCTTGAGGCACCCCATTCTAAAATGTACAAAAAAAAAAAAAATCAGCCTAATAGTTTTACATAACACAGCAACATCCACACACATGGGACACCCAACATTAGCAGCGATTTATTCTTCAGAAGAAACGTGTAAATAAATATGTACAACTTTGATAAGAGGGAAAAAGCGTGACATAACTGAAACCTCTTAAAGCAGAACTAAACTGTATCTGCGCACCAGAAACTGAAAACACTATTTCATTTATTTTTGATATTCAAACCAACCACACCCATTCATCTTTTTTTTTGTTTTGTTAAGAAATCACTTTGAACCCCCCCCCCCCCCTGCATTTCTAATCACGATCATCTTGAGTAAGGGAAAATAATTCAGATCCCCTTTTTTTCCCTGAAATCTATCTGCCCTTAGCCTCAGGTATGCAGGCAGCAAGGTGTGTTTTAGTGACAACGCCCCTCCTCCCAATGGGATGTATGACATAATTTTGGCCTAGGCCAGAAATCAACAAAATAAAAGTACAAAAAAATAAAAATAAAAATAAAGTATATATAATATTCCTGCTGATCTATATACCAATACTAGCAGCACAAGGATTACCAATAGTTAATACTGCTTGAGAGAGTTTAGTTTCGCTTTAATACATTATGGCCTCCTTCACCAGGCAGTGAAAGCAGCCTTCACTGTTTACATGTAGCTAAGGGCTCTTTCACACATGCGGACCGTATGTCCATATATCATCCATCCGTTTTCGGATGAAATACGGACATACATGCATCCCTATGGGATAGCAGGTGTCAGCGGATGAACATCCGCTGACACCTGATATCGTCCACCTCCGCTGTGGTCTGATTCTGCAGACGGAGGAAAATACTATTTTTCCATCCGTCTGCAGAGCGGATCAGATGAACACGGACAGATGGTCCGTGTTCATCCGATCCTCCATAGAGGAGAGCGGATATCTGACAGGGACGGTCCCTGCACAGTGTGCAGGTAGTGCCCTGTCATCCGCCGGCTCAGCAGGGATCAGCGGAGCGATCCCCGCTGAGCAGCGGATCTTCACGGGGTGGATCAATACGGATCCGTCCCGTGTGAAAGGGGCCTTGTTGGGCACAGGTGCCTGAACCTGGGCGCCCTCTCAGACACTCATCCCTAACTGCGGGTAATTGCTTAGTGTGCAGCTACATGCAAACAGCAATGGCTGCTGTCAAAAAACTTTGTAAAGGTCAATATTCTGATGACACCTGCATTGTGTACAAATACCCTTAAAAATATATGTAAAAAAAAAAAAAAAAACTCAAATACCCCAGTTGCCGCTGTGTGCACCCTTACTATTGCACTTTAGTGAATAAAGAAATAAAGAGCAGTGCTACCTAAATCAATAAGCTATGATAAAATCAATATTATTGTAAAGTGTTCAGATTTAAAAACGTGTAAATTATGTGAATATATGCGACTTATCTGAGATCAAATAATTAGTCTCAAATGATATTCGGCAAACACAGCAATCGTGCCCAGTGCATTAATACCCAATAGTAACCATAAATATAGACATCACAATATATTGCATCACAGTCCAAGGAATTGTTTAAAAGGCCAGCGATAGTGCTTGACAAAAAAAACGTGTCACGCTCTTCCAATCCCCTCTGGTTGCTGTCACTTTCCAGGTTGCCCCTTAGGCAGTGCTCACTCACCAGAAGCAGTTGACCCCTGATATATTATAAGCAGGTCAGTATGCAGGTATGGTGTACCAAGACTTGCTTAACCACTCCAGGGAGATCTCTGAACGCTTCCACCTTTTCCTTATGATCAGACAGAAAGACACACATCCAAGCTACTATCATTGTGCGGAATGTTTTATTATTTAAAAAGAGGCAATTTATGTTTCATTTTGGGGAGGGCAGGGGTTAGCAGCCTTTTGCACGTTACATTTCATGTTCACAATACTTAGACAACCAGCATTCCAATGCACAACAGCGTGCTGTAGTGTAAATTTTTCATTTATGCACTCGGAATTGTATTGCTAATGGCAAGTTAAAATTCATTAATTATAAATAATTAATGAGTCTGCCATTAGCAGTACAAATATGAGTGCAAATCCCATTAACTGATGCACACAAAACATGTCCAGCCCCAAAGGAAAAAACTTCAGATCTCAAATCATCGCCAATGCATGCATTTTAGACCTAAGATCAGCCCTGATCACAGAGGCTGACACTTAACTGACACCACTCTCGATCCAGCTCTGTCCATTCCAGCAGCCACACCAGGCTCTCTTCCTGCATTCAGTTTTGGATGAGAGTCAAACCTGTCAGTCAAATCCAGTGAGGAGGGAGTGTGGGTGGGGCCAGCAACACGGTGTCAATGGAAGCACACAGCCCGGCTCGGGATTGAGCCCGCAAGAGTGCACCCTTAGCAAGCGACTTGCTATAGGGCACTTGGTGAAGAGGAGGAGCCTAGCGCGCCAGTGGAGGACCCCAGACGAGGAGGTTCGGGGCTGCTCTGTGCAATAATACTGCAGAGTGCAGGTAAGTATAACATGTTATATATATATATATATATATATATATATATATATATATATATATATATATATATATATATATATATATATATATAAAAATGTTTAACTTTACAATCACTTTAAGGCCCCTTTCACACTTGTGAGACTTGTCCTGTGACTGCAAAGTCGCATGACAAGTCGCTCCCCATGATATAAATTTGCAACTTCAAGTCATGCCAACTTCAAAAGTAGTCCCTGTACTACTTTGGTCCAACTTTCATGCGAGTTCATAGACATCAAGTTTACACAGGCATTCCCTGAAATCGCGTCAAAATCGTGCACGTAAAATCGGGTGACTTTTAACAGTGTAAAGGGGGTCTAACCTCTTACCACTCTGAGGGCTAGTGCACACCAGAACATGGTGCAGGAAACCAGAGTTCTATGGGCGGGTGATATTAGGTGAATGACACCCCAAACACAGGTTGCAAATACAGTGTGTTTGCACGTACCGAGTGGCATGGTGCACCTTCCGGTTGAAGTGAGTTTGCAAAAGTAGTGCATTCACTACTTTTGGTTCAGTGCAATTTCAGCTGAATGGGCTGAATTCGCAGCACACAGGACTGAATGTGAATCGTGCACAGCGCATTCCTGTGCGATTTCTGGCGTTAACCGGCCCCAATGCAAAAAAAAAAAAGAAGACTATAGAAACATCCTAAATGTTTAGTAAAAAAGGGTTAAAAAAAAATACCAACTCCAGGAAAACAGCTTAATACACTATAGAAACAAATGTGCAGGCCCGGTTATACACATGTCAAAAGGATTTGTAAAATAATGAACATTCTCTTGTGACACTCTCAACCCTGCCTTGTCATAGTATGACAACACTGCCATTTGTGCCAACTCCATACTTCTATCCTGCCTCTATGTCTGTACCTACTGAGGGGCATGACACCCCGTGCTCTCTAACCACCTTGGTTAACCAACCCATAACCTTATAAAACAACGACTGAACCTTCAAGAGACAACTAACAGCCAAACATAAAAACAGATATTAATAGTATTCAATGAGGAATATGTATGTGTACTAAATAATAATTAGATTTTCAGGTTTACAAAAAGTCATTGGCGAGTCCTTTTCCCACCTCACTGATTTTGGATAAAGGAATGAAGAGACAAAACAATGGAGCACATTTTTAGGTCATGTGAACACGGTCACTTTGCCATCCTTCCTATGTCACTTCTTTTTTTAATGAGTCAAAGAAGTTTAAAATACAGAAAGAAATATAGGGCAAGAGAGGGTGATAAAGAGCAGCCCCGTGGACCGCCTCAAGTGCAGCCCCTGGCAAGTTCAGAAGGTGGCACTTCTGAGGACATGCAGAACACAAATAAAGAAGTATTAGCCTAAGTCAGGGAGGTAAAGCACTTTTTCTTTATTTTAACTCTAGGAGGCTTGCACATCCAATAGTAACTCAACAAGGCAGCATAGTGGCTTAGTGTTTAGCGCTTCTGTCTTGCAGCACTAGGGTCATCAGTTCAAATTCAAAACTACAACACTACCTGCATGGATTTTGCATGGGTTTATTGGCATGAAAGATAAGGGCCTTAGATTGCAAGCTCCTTGAGAGCAGGGACTGATGTGAATGTGCAATATATGTGTAGTCCCTGGTCTGTAGAGATGCTCTGTCTGGCAGCAAGGACCGGGTTGTGTGTGTAGCCCAAGTAAGCCCGCCCACCACCCAAGATTACAGAGCGAAGGAGAAATCCTGAGCTACTGAGGAGAGGCTGTCACTGTGGCTGACATTAGTGAGCCCCCGGATGGAGAGTAGGAGGAAGGTCATCACTCCAAAGCTGGCCATACATGTTCAATTTTCTTGCACAATTTTCTTTTAGATTTACCTTAAACTATGTAGTGCCAGGGCCTGCCCAATTGGATACAATTGAAATTTGTTTCGTTTTGACATCATATTGTATGTTTTTTTTGGTAAATTTAAAGGAAAATTGTAGAAGACTACTGAACATGTTAGTGAGAGGCTACTGGACATATTCTAGTTAAACAGTTCTGCTTACTGGGGGACACCATTCAGACACCTACAACTGGGTTCGGAGGAAGTTCATTTTGAGTGCTTCAACACAGGATCTGGGCCCCATCGCACTGGCCAGTATGGAAGGGTCTGACAGACTGCTGGACCATCATCACGCTGTAGACAGGACCTTCCCCAGTGTAGGGATTACGGGTCATTTACTGGTCTGCTTATTACAAATTGTATACATTAATACTAGGGGTGCACAAATGTTTTTTTTGGTGCAGAAAAATTAAAAATACACTAGGCCGAAAACCGAAACCAATACCGAAAGTGACTGTTTTTAAAAATATTTTTATACAGGAGATGGTCAGAGACTGCGGACATGATACAGATGCAGCCAGCCAGTGTCCCCGGCAGTGAAGCCAGCCAGTGTCCCCTGTTTGACAACAGTTCTCAACAAGAGGCGGCTCCTCTTCTCAAGTGCCCCGTCGGAGAAGCGCTCTCCCGTGTCCTGCTTCTGCGTCTACTCACACAGAAAGCAGGACTCGGCCCCGCCCCCCTGCGTCATTGGATTTGATTGACAGCAGCGGGAACCAATGGCTGCGCTGCTATCAATCTATCAAATCAGGACACGACACACTGGCCGGAGCTGGGAAACACAGGGCTAAGGTAAGTATAAGGGGGGCTCAGGGGGGCTGGGCTGGCGGGCGGAGGAGCTGGGAGAGGACACACGGACTGTTAACAGCCTCTGAACAGCAGGTAAGAGTCCTGAGCGTGGGAGGCAGAGAGTGAAGTTAGAGAGGAAATGAAGGGAGGGGGCAGACTTCAGGGGCACTGTAAAGTAACAGGGTCATTCCCCCTTTATATCACAGCCCCCCTTTACATTACAGTGCCCCCTTTATAGTGCAGTCCCCTTTAAATTAGTGCCAGTATCCCTTTTATGTTTTAATGTAAATGGGCACTGTAATGTAAAAAGGAGGGCTGTGATGTGAAGGGGAACTGAGGACAGTGAGGGACTGCTTTAAAGGGGGAACTATGATGTAATGGGGGGATGTGATGTGAAGGGGGCTCTTTGAGGACAGACTTTGTGAATATCCCATCCTCTGACCCGTCAACCACAACCAACATATCTCCCCCCCAGTCCCTGAGAAAATTGGCTGCCATGAAACAGGTCCCTGGAGCCAAAAAGGTTGGAGACTGCTGATCTAGAGCATCCACTATATTTGGAGGACCCGGAATATTAACCACCTCAATACAGGGCACTTACACCCCCTTCCTGCCCAGGCCATTTTTCAGCTTTCTGCGCCATCACACTTTGAATGACAATTGCGTGGGCATGCTACACTGTAACCATGTGACATTTTTATAATTTTCTTCACACAAATAGAGCTTTCTTTTGGTGGTATTTAATCACTTCTGCGTTTTTTATTTTTTCCTAAAAAAACAAAAATTTGGAAAAAAAAATAAAAAGATTTTCTTAGTTTCTGTCAGTAAATGTTGAAAATAAGTAATTTTTCTCCTTCACTGGTGGGTGCTGATGAGGCAGCGCTTATGGGCACTAATGAGGCGGCACGAATATGCCGCACTTATGGGCACTGATATGTGGCAGTGATGAGCACTGATAGGCAACACTGGGTGGCACTGATGGGCAGCAGTGATAGCCAGCACTGACTGGCGGCACTGGTGGGCACTCATTGCTGACACTGGTGGGGCTTTATTGTAATCAGGGTACTGATGATCAGTGCTCCAATTACATACCGAGATGTCTTCTGCGAGGAGATGCCGCCGATCGGCTGTCCTCTCCTCACACTCTGTCAGTATATAGTTGCATAGTTAGTCAGGTTGAAAAAAGACACAAGTCCATCTAGTTCAACCCTAAAAATAAATAAAAAAATAATATCATACAATCCCATACACCCAATCCTATACTCACAGTTGATCCAGAAGAAGGTGAATCCCCCCCCCCAGCAGAGCATGATCCAATTTGCTACAGCAGGGGGAAAAATTCCTTCCTGATCCCCCGAGAAGCAAACAGATTTTTCCTGGATTAATTTTACCTATAAATGTCAGTACCCAATTATGTTATGTACATTTAGGAAAGAATACAGCCCTTTCTTAAAGCATGCCCGGGCGGGGGTAATGGTGTTCAGCTGGAGTTAGCCCGGAGATGATACAACAGGGCAGCTCATCAAGAGAGAGGAGGTGAGAGCAGAACATGGGGGAAGCAGGGGGGTCCGGAAGATGCTAGGGCAAAAAAATAAATCGGCCTAAAATATCGGCATCATATATCGGCCACCCTGATTTCTAAATATCGGGCATCGGCCAGAGAAAAACCTATATCAGTCGACCTCTAAAAATGATCTCTCTCTCTGGAGTCCATACCTCTCTTAACTACTTGCCTACCAGCCACGAACACCTCCTTACTGACCAAGCCATTTTTCAGCTTTCAGCGCTGTCGCATTTTGAATGACAAATGCGCGGTCATGCAACGCTGTACCCAAATAAAATTTTTATCATTTTTTCCCCACAGATAGAGCTTTATTTTGGTGGTATTTGATCACCTCTGCGGTTTTTATTTCTTGCGCTATAAACAAAAGAAGAGGGACAAGTTTGAAAAAACATAATATTTTTTACTATTTATTATAATAAATATCCAATTTTTTTTTTTTTTTTTTAAACAAATTTTTTCCTCAGTTTAGGCCAATACGTATTCTTCTACATATTTTTGGTAAAAAAAATCGCAATAAGCGTATATTGATTGGTTTGCGCAAAAGTTATAGCGTCTACAAAATAGGGGATAGATTTATAGCATTTTTATTATTATTTTTTTTTTTTTACTAGTAATGGCGGCGATTTGCGATTTTTATCGTGACTGCGACATTGCGGCGGACACTTCGGACACTTTTGACTCATTTTTGGGACCATTCACATTTATACAGCGATCCGTGCTATAAAAATGCATTGATTACTGTATAAATGTGACTGGCAGGGAAGGGGTTAACGCTAGGGGGCGCTGCAGGGGTTAATGTGTACCCTATCTTGGTGATTCTTACTGTGGGGGGAGGGGACTGACTGGGGGAGGAGACCGATCGGTGTCCCTATGTACAAGGGACACACCATCGGTCTCCTCTCCTCTGACAGGACGTGGATCTGTGTGTTTACACACACCGATCCACGTCCTGCTCGATTACCGGGCAATCGCGGGTGCCTGGCGGTCATCGCGACCGCCGGGCACGCGCACCGAGGCCCCAGCTACGCGGCGCGCGCGCGCGCCCCCCCAGTGGCCAAATTGTAGACGACGTCATATGACGGCGTCCCGCCACAGTAGCTGAACCGTCCCGCCGTCATTTGACAGTGGGCGGTCAGCTAGTGGTTAATACATGAAAGGGCTTTGGAAACCGCTCCTTGGCATTGCATGCTATTATTGAGTTTATGATCTACCAAAACCCCCAGATCCTTCTCCACTACGGATCCCCCCAGTTGTACTCCCCCTAGTATGTATGATGCATGCATATTCTTAGCCCCCAAGTGCATAACTTTACATTTATCAACATTAAACCTCATCTGCCACATAGTCACCCAATTAGACACCCAATTAGTGCATTGAGGTCGGCTTGTAAATTGGAGACATCCTGTGAAATAAATCTTGAAATTGAAATAAATTCTGAAATTGAAATAACTTCTAAACTAAATAAAATGAGAAGGTGATTACGGATACCCTCTATTTATTCCATACATGTATTAATTTTTCTATTCCTATAGTTAGCTAGTCTATTAAAACTCTGTCAGTTACTGTTGATAGCACAATAACGTGCTATGGTACTGAGACCCAATATCATTTATAAAGATATTAAAAAGTGAAGGGTCCCAGCACTGAACCTTGGGGTACACCACTGATAACACTAGACCATGCAGAGTAAGAATCATTAACCACTTAAGCCCTGGACCATTTGGCAGGCCAAAGACAAGAGCACTTGCGATTCGGCACTGCGCCGCTTTAACTGACAATTGCACGTGGCTCCCAAACAAAATTTATGTCCTTTTTTTCCCACAAATAGAGCTTTCTTTTGGTGGTATTTGATCGCCTCTGTTTTTATTTTTTGCGCTATAAACAAAAAAAAAATAGCAACAATTTTGAAAAAAAAACATGCATTATTTTTTACTGTTTGCTACAATAAATAACCCCAAAAAATATATAAAAAGTATTTTTTCCTGTTTAGGCCGATGCGTATTCTTCTACATATATTTTTGGTTAAAAAAAAATCACAATAAGCGGTTGATTGGCTTGCGCAAAAGTTATAGCGTCTACAAAATAGGGAATAGTTTTATGCCATTTTTATTGATAATCATTTTTTTTTACTAGTAATGGCAGCGATCTTTATCGTGACTGCGACATTATGGCGGACACATCGGACACTTTTGTTGCGATTTTGGGACCATTTACATTTATACAGCGATCAGTGCAATTAAAAATGCATTGATTACTGTGTAAATGGGGCTGGCAGTGAAGGGATTAACCACTAGGTGGCGCTGTATGGGTTAAGTGTGGAGTGATTCTAACTGTGTGGGGGAGGGGCTGTGTGTGTGACACTACACTGATCACCGCTCCCGATTACAGGTAGCGGTGATCAGTGCCATTCGGCAGAACGGGGAGATGCTTGTTTACATTAGCATCTCCCCGTTCTTCCTCACCGTGAGACGATCGCGGGCGCCCGCAAGCCGCCTCTTAAAGGGCCAAGTATAGGTACGTTAATCTGCCTGTACATGCCCTTCTGCCGCAGTATATCTGCGTGAGGCGGTCGGGAAGCGGTTAACCAATACTCTCTGAATTTGGTCTTTTAGCCAGTGTTCTATCCATTTAAAAACTGATCTTTTCCAAGCCTGTAGACTTTACCTTACACATGACAAAAATCCAAGTATACCACAGCCACAGCCACCCTTCTGTCCAAGGTTTCACTTACCTCTTCATAAAAAGAAATCAGATTTGTTTGACAACTTCTGTCTTTCATGAATCCGTGCTGTCTGTTACTTAAAATATTTTTTTACAGCAAGAACTCATCTATGTGGTCTTTTATTAAACTCTCCAGTATCTTCCCAACTATAGACGTTAAACTAACAGGTCTATAGTAACTTAGTAAAGACTTTGTTCCCTTTTTAAATATAAGCACCACATTGTTCCATCATGAACCGGGCGGTGACGTCACAAGGGGTGGGGTCTCCGGATTACATCACCGGGTGGCCACGCACCATGTCATGGCGGACCCAGCATTACAGCGGGAGAGAGCATTGAGACAACATCGGAGGAATTACAGCGGGAGAAGACAACCAAGGTGCTTTGGGGTGAGGGGGTAGGCCCTCTCCCCTGCCCCAAAGCACCCACCCTCCATGTTGAGGGCATGTGGCCTGGTATGGTCCGGGGGGGGGGGGGGGGCTCGCTTCTTTACCTGACCTGCATGCTCAGATAAGGGTCTGGTATGGATCTTGGGGGGGGACCCCACGCCATTTTGTTGGCGTGGGGGTTCCCCTTAAAATCCATTTAAGACAGTTCCCCTTAAAATCCTTGGGGGGATCACCATGAGTTTTTTTTTTCTTCATTTTGGCAAAGGTTTCCCTTTAAGATCCTCGGCACACAAGCCGCAGCGCAAGTCTGATCATCATGATCCGACTTCTGGTGCAACTTCTATTCAAATCAATGGGCTCCCATAGGGAAGCAATGATTTTGAATAGAGGCAGAGAAACACTGCTAAAAGCTAGTGCGGCTAAACGCACATTAACGCCAATGCAAAAAGCTACTAAAAGCACACTTTTATAGAGACTTTTTCCTGGCATTGGTAGTGGCTTTGCAGCTCATTTTTTTCTAAAGCCTGTGTGCAAGAGGCCTAAACCCCAACGAGAGCGTCTCTGTACTACGTGATAGATCACAACATCGCATAATTTGAACACAGGCTGAAGTCAACAGCTGTGCCTCACTTACAGGCCATAAGGCCCCATGCACACGAGACGCAGTTAAACGCGCGTTCAGAGGCAGTTGGACACTTTTTTCAACTGCACCTGAACGCATGCAATGTTATCCTATGTGTCCATGCACACAGTCTAGTTTTTTCCCGTTTTTATGCAGTTGCGTTTAACCTCGTTTTTCCAGAAGCAAAAAAATGCGTTCAGACACTTTGCTTTTCCACGTTTCAGACGCAAAACGCGTCTAAACGCGTCTAAACGCGTCTAAATGCAGGCACCTGCGTTTAGCCGCGTTTGCGTTTATAAGCCTTTTTAAAGGAACCCAATTTTTTTGACCAGAAAACTCAGAAATATGATGGTAAACCATAAAAAATACTAGAAAAAAAATTGTTTAAAATGTCGTAATTAGTTTAGATAGTTCATAGAGCATATATACTCACTGGTGTATACATGTTTGTGAAATATCCAACGGACATTCGCTGTGCCATCAACGGATGGGTCCAATATCGACAAGCTCTGATTCTGGACCTCTCATACAAATTTGCGATGACATTGCTGCCTCATGAAGAGAACATCAGGAGCATTTCCTGACATATATTCACTATGGGATCCATTTAAAAAAAAAAAAAAAAAAAAACACACAGAAAGAGAGGCAAATGCAAGTGTACAACTGCTCTCTCTGCTGCTCACTCTGATCAGAATGGCAGAAATAGTTAATAATACATGTTTTCTGAGCTTGGGGAGGGTCTGTATGATGTTATCTTTACAAATGCTTATAGACGCAAACGCGTCTAAACGCGTCTAAATGCGTCTAAACGTGGCATGAAAACACAGCAAAACGCGCGTTTTTAAACGCAGGTTTCTGCTTTTTAAAACACGCGTTCAGCAGAGTTTGCATCTGCGTCTCGTGTGCATGGGGCCTAAGCAGGAAGCATGGTTTGCCCTCACACATTGATCGGTGTATGAGAGGAAAAGAAAACCTCCTGACCACCAGCTCAGTGCAGTACCAGCAGTTTAAAAACCCCACCCTTCTATCGTTATTCATTCATTCCCTCTACAGCAGTGGTTCTCAACTTCTGTCCTCAGAACCCACTAACAGGCCAGATTTCAAGTATTACCTTGGGAAGATGCAGACTAGTATACTGCAATCACTGAGCAGCAAATGACCTGTGATGTATTTCAGTTATCTTGCAAACCTGGCCTGTTAGTGGGTCCTGAGGACAGGAGTTGAGAACCACTGCTCTACAGAAATGTTTCTCAACCTTTTACAGTAAAGACGCCCTTGAAAAAAAAGAAGAAAAAAAAATTAAAAATTCAGTCTCAAGGAACCCCAGTCTAAAGCTAGGTTCACATTACAGCGCCTCGGGTAATTCCCGCAAAAATGTGTGCGTTCCTGACACGCAGACAAATGCGCTGCTCTTTAGCAGGTGCGCAGGAGTGCAATTAACCACTTAACAACTGGCCCATAGTCGAATGACGGCTACAGGGCGGTTGCCTAACTCTGGGAGGGCGTACAGTGACGTCCTCCCAGAATTCCCCTCTTGCGGGCGCGCACTCGAGAACATCCGTCCTCTGGACCCGGCAGATCACGGTAAACGAATCATTGCGGCCGTTTACCACGTGATCGCTCCGTCAAATGACATTTTGTGACGCCGGTTCCTCTCTCTGTACCAATCGGTACAGTGTGAGAGGAGAGGGGGAAGAATGGGTGGCAGAAGTGCTGTGGGCGGGATCTGTAGTGCCCACAGCGCTGCTCTGCAGTCACCACCGATCCATCCATCCATCCATGCTCAGCCATCCCTCCATAACCTGCAATACACAGCAATACCCTGCAGTGTATTGCAGGTTATGGAGGGATGGCTGAGCATGGATGGATACTCTGCCATACTCTCTAGGATCGTTTTTTATTTTTATTTTTATTTCAGGCTTTCCA
Source organism: Lithobates sylvaticus (assembly GCA_028564925.1). Lineage (NCBI taxonomy): Eukaryota > Metazoa > Chordata > Amphibia > Anura > Ranidae > Lithobates > Lithobates sylvaticus. Next base: position 394,019,102 of record CM053026.1, read on the forward strand.
GCCTAGAGGTGAGATGTGGGGTCTTATTGACCCCATATCTCACTGTAAAGAGGACCTGTCATGCCATATTCATATTACAAGGGATGTTTACATTCCTTGTATTAGGAAAAAAAGTGATCAAAAAAATTATTTTGGGGAAAAAAGTGACAAACTAAAATAAAGTAAAATGAACAATAAAAAAAAAATTTTTTAAAGTGTTAAAGCGCCCCTGTCCCCGTGTGCTCGCATGCAGAAGCGAACGCATACGTAAGTCCCGCCCACATATGAAAACGGTGTTCAAACCATACATGTGAGGTATCCCTGCGAACGTTATAGCGAGAACAATAATTTTGGCCCTAGACCTTCCCGTTAACTGAAAACATGTAACCAGTAAAAAAAAATTTAAAGCGTCGCCTATGGGGATTTTTAAGTACCGAAGTTTGGCGCCATTCCGCGAGTGCGTGCAATTTTGAAGGGTGACATGTTAGGTATCTATTTACTCAGCGTAACTTCATCTTTTACATTATGCAAAAACATTGGGCTAACTTTACGGTTTTGTTTTTTGTAAAGCACAAAACTGTTTTTTTTTCCAAAAAAAAAGCGCGTTCGAAAAATTGCTGCGCAAGTACCGTGCTAGATAAAAAGTTGCAACAACCGCCATTGTATTCTCTAGGGTCTTTGCTAAAAAAAACACATATAATGTTTTGGGGTTCTATGTAATTTTCTAGCGAATAAATGATGATTTTTACATGTAGGAGAGAAATGTCAGAAGGGTCCTGGGTGCTCCAGAACACCTGATGGTGCTCCCTGCATGTTGGGCCTCTGTATGTGGCCAGGCTGTGTAAAAGTCTCACACATGTGGTATCGCCGTACTCGGGAGTAATTGCAGAATGTGTTTTGGGGTGTAATTTGTGGTATGCATATGCTGTGTGTGAGAAATAACCTGCTAATAAGAAAATTTTGTGAAAAAAAAAATCAAAAAAAAAAATCTTGATTTTGCAAAGAATTGTGGGAAAAAAATGACAACTTCAAAAAACTCACCATGCCTTTTTCTAAATACCTTGGAATGTCTTCTTTCCGAAAATGGGTCATTTGGGGGGTATTTGTACTTTCCTGGCATGTTAGGGACTCAAGAAATTAGACTGTCAATTTTAAGATATTGGCACCATAGCTTGTGGACTCTATAACTTTCACGAAGACCGAATAATATACCCCAATTTGTACTTATTTTTACCAAAGATATGTAGCAGTATAAATTTTGGCCAAAATTTATCAAGAAAAATTACAAATTTGCTAAATTTTATAACAGAAACGAAGAAAAATTCTTTTTTTTTTTTTTACAGAATTTTCAGTCTTTTTTCTTTTATAGCGCAAAAAATAAAAAACCCAACGGTGATTAAATACCACCAAAAGAAAGCTCTATTTGTGTGAAAAAAAGGACAAAAATGTCATATGGGTACAGTGTTGTATGATTGAGTAATTGTCATTCAAAATGTGAGAGCACCGAAAGCTTAAAATTGGTCTGGTTATTAAGGGTGTTTAAGTGCCCAGTGGGTCGAAGAAGGAGGAAACCTGTGGAAAAAGATCATTCTTGGGGGTGTCTATTTTACAAAAAGGGGGTAATTTCAGGGGCTTTAATGCTGTGCTGTTCTTTTTTGCTATGTTTTTCTTCAGATTTTTGGTCTTTTTCTAAAATAAATAATTAAAAAATCGTAATTCAAAGTATCACAGCGCTGAAAACTGAAAAATGGCCTGGTAATGAAGGAGTGCATGCTGATCCTGAGTTGGTTACAACACCAACTTATCTTTTTGACCTAATCTATGGTACTGTCAGGTATATACCTGTCCACAAACAGGTTGCACAGCTTTCTCAGTATCAGATGAGACAACTAATGAAGTATCTTGGCACAGGTATTAATTTTATATTTTCCATTTGAATACAAATGGAAGGGATGTTTGGGAGGAGCAGCCAATACAAATCTTAAAAATACAAAGGGGAGTAAAAGATTGCATACAATCTAAAGCATTGACTACACTTCTACGAACAGAAATATAGACATTATAATGCGGCTTAGACATAAGAAACCATCTATATGGGCTGTATCTTATTAATATATAATAAGAGGATGCTGCAGTTTGGTCAGGAAATGGACATATTATGCTGTTATTAGAGAGCTGACATCCCAATGCAGGAAGGAAAACCCATCTCCCTGCTTCCCTCAACTCATTCTTCATCCCCCACCTCTGTCCAACCAAATCATCACCATGGGATTTCCCACTGAGAGCAAACTCAATAAAACCTATATACATACAAAGCTAATGACCATAATTTCAGGATTGAATTATACCCCATTATCATGGCAGAGCACTACCCAGTTACATCAAGCAGCTAATCGCCAAGAATGAATTGATTTTTCAAACAAAAATACTCAGCCAGGCTAAAGTGCACTAAATTGATTGGGCCTCAAATGCTGAAATGGAATTTAAAGGGAATCTGTAACAAAAGCAAAACAACTGTGTGATTAGGCTCCGATTGAAACAGCCATTCCCAAACTAAAATGTCACATCCCATTTCCAGGGCAGCTGCACATAGGAAATAAGCCTACTGCAATGGGAAGAGAATGTGGCAGAGACAAAGAATGGCTGCATCCACTAAAGCCTATTTACAAAGCGGTAAAGGTTCCCTCTCTATTACAAATCCCAGGTAACAGAGAACTTATCAAGAAATGTACATCATGGAATAGTTACGGACATTAAACCAGCTTATTATTGTGACAAGTTTGCTTAAATGGGCATCTAATTACAAAAACCTATTGAAAATGAATACAAAATATTACCCAAATCATGTTACCTAAGCATCTTGTTTCATAATCATGTATACTTCTACTTGGTTAGTGTTAAAGGGGTTGTAAAGGTAAAAATCTGACAATGCCGGCCCCCCCAGCCCCCCCCGTTTTACTTACCTGACCCCTCGAAAGTCCCGCGCTCACCCCAGACGTCCTCTTCCGCGCTCACCCTGGCCGTTGATTGGCTAGAGTGGATGGATTGAAAGCAGCGCAGCCCTTGGCTCACGCTGCTGTTAATCACATCCAATGACGCGGCGCGCCGGGGGCAGGGCCGAGTGATACAGTGAGCGGCTGTATCGCTGGAGCGCGCCCGGGAAGGTCTCCACACTATGCAAGGGAGCTTGCATGAAGTTGTGGAGTCCTTGCGGGAGGGAGCTGAGACAGCCGCCGAGGGATCCCAGAAGACCAGATTCGGGGCCACTCTGTGCAAAACAAGCTGCACAGTGGAGGTAAGTATAACATGTTTGTTATTTAAAAAAAAAATAAAAAAACATAAAAAAAAAAAAAATTTCCTTTAACCACTTCCCGACCGCCTCATGTAGATATACGTCTACAGAATGGCACGGGCAGGCAAAAGCACGTACGGGTACGTCCCCTTTAACTTGCCTGCCTGTGGGTTGCGCGCGTGCCGCCAGCGGCGCGCTCGCGACCCGGTCGGGAGCTCCGTGACCACGGCCGCGGGACCAGCGGACCCGATCGCCGCTGGTATCCCGCGATCGGGTTACGGAGCTGAAGAACGGGGAGAGGTTTGTGTAAACAAACCTCTCCCCGCGCTTCCTACACTGCCTGTCATTGATCGGCTGTTCCCTGTCATCGGGAAAGCCGATCAATGACGTCAGACGTACAGCCACGCCCCCTACTGTAAAAAAAAACACAACACGTCACACTGACTCCTCCCCGCCCCCTAGTGGTTAACTCTTTCACTACAACTGTCATTTACATAGGAATCAGTGCTATTTAAATAGCACTGATTTCTGTATAAATGACAAATGTCCCAAAAATGTGTCAAAAATGTCCGATGCGTCCGCCATAATGTCGCAGTCACAATAAAAATCGCTGATCGCCGCCATTACTAGTAAAAAAAAAAATATTAATAAAAATGCTATAAAACTATCCCCTATTTTGTAAACGCTATAACTTTTGCGCAAACTAATCAATAATCGCTAATTGCGATTTTTTTTTACCAAAAATATGTAGAAGAATACGTATCGGCCTAAACTGAGGAAAAAAAATGTTTTTTTATATATTTTTTGGGTATAGTTATTATAGCAAAAAGTAAAAAATATTGCATTTTTTTCAAAATTGTCGCTCTATTTTTGTTTATAGCGCAAAAAATAAAAACCGCAGGGGCGATCAAATACCACCAAAAGAAAGCTCTATTTGTGGGGAAAAAAGGACGCCAATTTTGTTTGGGAGCCACGTCGCACGACCGCACAATTGTCAGTTAAAGCGACGCAGTGCCGAATCGCAAAAAGGGGCCTGGTCCTTTGGCTGCCAATTGGTCCGGGGCTGAAGTGGTTAAAGCGCACATAGTATATTAGTGACAGAAGTGTACTCTTTGTAAATGTATCACTATTAGGACCAGATACCCTACCCCAGCACCCCTCCTCTAAATCTCATACTAACCAATCCCCACCACCTTTCCATAGGATAAGCTGGTATTGGAGTGTGCATTTGTAGAAGAAGCCGAGCCTGAATGAGAGAATTTTAGAAGGGCCGTGTACCAAGGAGGACACACAGTAAAGATCACAGGAGAGTGAGGACACGTGGTAGACTTGGAGGGGGTTCTAGGGGAGGGAAGGGGAGTAGAATGAGAAAAATTTTTAAGTAGTTTAGTCATATAATAATAGATGATGGGAAGCTGAATTTCTCAACTTCTCAAATCTTTCAGACACCTGGAATGAGCCTTTACATCCTAGGGATGGAGTTTTGCTATTTCTTTCGACAGTGCCTTGCCACCCATAGTTGATGGTTTGCTTAAAGAGGTAGTAAAGCTATTTTTTTTAACTTTTACCTACAGGTAAGCCTATAATAAGGCTTACCTGTAGATAAAAAGAATATCTGCTAAGCCTGTACAGTTTAGGAGATATTCCCCTTGCATTGAGCCGCTGACTTCAGCGGCGCATGCGCTCCGGGGAATCGCGGCTGAAAGTCCGGAAGACGCCGGACCTTGCCGGAAAGAAGTCTCCCGCGTGCATGCACAGGAGTGACGACATTACGGCTCTGGCCACTCACAGCGCCGGAGCCTTGATACCCGGAAGACACACGAGGGAAAATGCCAGCTTCCTCAGCGTGGACCGGGTGAGATACCGACGTCTCGTTCTAAGGTAAGTATTTCATAATGAGCTAGTATGCAGTGCATACTAGCTCATTATGCCTTTTCCCTTACAGGTGTAGAAAAAAAAAATTCAGCGGGCTTACTACGGCTTTAAGTTACACTACCAGGGACTGAAATGCTGCAGGAAAGCTTTTTTCATGCTGAGCTAATCAAAATGACCACAGCTGATCACAGTTGCCAGTCAAATGGCTTTGTTCACCATTGAGAAGGTGATTAGCTACACCTGATTGAGTTTACAAGTCATTTTTAGGAAGGGGTGATCCTTTTTCCAACTCAGTGATTCTGTTTTTTATTTTTTTCTTCTGACATTTTGTTGTTATATCTTTCACTTGTTATAAGTTGCACTGAGTAAATACTTTTTGTATACCCACTGGTATTCCATTTATGGTTTTGGGTTTAATATCACTTTAACCTAAAAAAAAAAAAAAAAATTCCCTGCAGCTTTAGTGATCTAAGTTACCTGTAATTAAGTATATACCACACTGGGCAGCTGCTGCATCCTGTTGCATTCTGTGCATAGATGACAGGTCCTCTTCATTTCACTAAACTTCCAGTACTGTAGGAGTTAATAGCTTCAGATCCCAGACTGAACGCAACAGAAGATGCTCCTGGCAGGGACCTATCCACTTCTTCCCTCTCATCCACTGAGAATGCACAGATTATACTGCATGTAAGCCAATCTGTGACTGGGTGAAAGAATTTTGCCATTCATCCCACAATCTTCCATTCACAGATTGTGCTACATGTAAAATAAACAATGCACAGGCTTTTCTCAATGGATGAGAAAGGAGGAGAGGGAGGGACCCCATCAGAAGCTTCTTCTATTGAGTTCAGCCCAGAAAAAAACAAAGCTATTGGCTCCCTCAGTGCTCCAAACAGATACTCACCAAATGCAGGCATTTTATGTATGGTAAGTGACCCCCCATGATTGCTAGATAGAAGGGCAGCCTCTCAGAAACTGGTAGATTATTGCCATCATTGAAGTAGTGGCAACTAGTACAGTAATTGCTCGTGAGATATGCATACCAACATTGGTTCAAGTGACTGTAAAGTTATTTTTTTGTTTTTAACAAGAAACATTTTATACTTACCTGCTCTGTGCATTGTGCCACTGTAGAAAGCTACTTCCTATGGTGGCACACATGCAGTCTCGATCCCGCGGCACGTTCTCTGTGTGTCCATTGACACAGGGGACATTTAGTGGTGCTCTGAAACTTTTTATTTATGCACATATTACCAAACAGTTTTTAAAAAAGTTAAAACATTAACATAAGGAAAAAGGCCCTGCACATAAATAATGTCTAATGAAGTACATTTGATAGCTGAAAATCACATTCTGATTGCAGCTAGTGTACACAACAAAACATTCTGCAAACTAAAGAATGAAAATGCGGTTGCACCCATTAGCACTGACAAACATAACTGGTTGTTTAGTGCATCATCAAAATATCTGGCCTATTTAAAGGAAGCCTGTCATGAGGAAAACATGTGGGGTGGCACTGCTAACCTCCTCCCGAAAAAATGATATCAGTCTGCTTGTTCAGCTACTTCACTGTCCTGAATCAAAACATACAAATGAAAAGTTTATTTGCTGAAGCCAGAGATTGTCATCTCGCCTTTTACTCATTTTAATTTCCAAAGGATATGTAGTTCTGTGAAGTCCGTTTTTATCCAGGTACCCCTGCTGGGCAGTACAGCTTGGTTAAAGGGGTTGTATAGGTTCGTTTTAAAAAAAAAAAAAAAAAATAACAAATATGTCATACTTACCTCCACTGTGCAGTTCGTTTTGCACAGAGTGGCCCGATCCTCGTCTTCTGGCATCCCTTGGCGGCTGTCTCGGCTCCTCCCCGCAAGAGCTAACCTCCCTCTGGGAAGCACTCTCCCAAGGGGGTTAGCTTGCAGGCGCGCTCACGTGTGATACAGTCGGCGGAACGGCGCGTAATTGATGTGATTGACAGGAGCGGGAGCCAATGGCTGCGCTACTATCAATCATCCAATGAAGAGCGCACAGGAGCTGGGGGGAAAGCAATGCGGGATCGCACCCATGGAGATTCAGGGCTCAGGTAAGTAAAACAGGGGCCGGGGGGGGGGGCGGAGATTGCAAGGTGTTTTTTCACCTTAATGCATAGGATGCATTAAGGTGAAAAAACACGAAGCTTTACAACCCCTTTAACCACTTCCCGACCGCCCCATGTAGATATACGTCGGCAGAATGGCACGTACAGGCAGAATCACGTACCTGTACGTGACATTCTTCAGGCGGTTGGGGGGTCCGATCGGACCCCCCTCCGCCGGCGGGGACGGTCGGGATCGCGTCAGGAGCGATCCGGGACGAGGGGACGGCCAGTGGTTTCTGGCCACCCCCTCGCGATCGCTCCTGGCCAATGAAAAGCTTCCCCTTCCTGTCTATTGTATAGACAGGAAGGCGGAAGTGATGTCACGCTCGGTGCGCCGGTCTATGTGACCGGAGACGCCGAGCGGCGAACATGTAAAGGTTAGTGCACAACAGTACACTGACACCAGTACAGTTAGGCACATATTCCACCCCCTGTCACCCCCTGTCACCCCCTGATCACCCCCCAGATCACCCCCTCCCCCCCCCAGTCACAGTGTCACTAATTGCAGTGATCATTTTTTTACTGATCACTGCATTTAGTGTCAGTGTGACTGTAATAACTGTCAGGGCAGTTAGTTTTAGGTCCAAGGTAGCCCCCTACCCCCCCCTAATAAAGGTTTAACCCCTTGATTGCCCCCCAGGTAACCCTTTCACCCCCTTTTGCCAGTGTCACTAAGCGATCGTTTTTCTGATCGCTGTATTAGTGTCACTGCTGTCGCTAGGTAACCATTTTTTTTTTTTTAGGTAACCGCCATGTTTATATAGGTTCATAAATAGTTTTATAGGTCAGGTACCCCCATATTACAACCTAAATAAAGGTTTTAACCCCTTGATTGCCCCTAGAGTTAACCCTTTCACCAGTGATCACTGTATAACTGTCACTGGTGACGCTGGTTAGCCAGTTAGTTATTTCGTTATTTAGGTTCCCCGTCAGGTTTTTATATAGCGTCAGGTACCCCCATATATTACCTAATAAAGGTTTTAACCCCCTGATTGCCCCTAGTTAACCCTTTCACCCCCTTTTGCCAGTGTCACTAAGCGATCGTTTTTCTGATCGCTGCATTAGTGTCGCTAGGTAACCATTTTTTTTTTTTAGGTAACCGCCATGTTTATATAGGTTCATAAATAGGTTTATAGGTCAGGTACCCCCATATTACAACCTAAATAAAGGTTTTAACCCCCTGATTGCCCCTAGAGTTAACCCTTTCACCAGTGATCACTGTATAACTGTCACTGGTGACGCTGGTTAGCCAGTTAGTTATTTCGTTATTTAGGTTCCCCGTCAGGTTTTTATATAGCGTCAGGTACCCCCATATATTACCTAATAAAGGTTTTAACCCCCTGATTGCCCCTAGTTAACCCTTTCACCCCCTTTTGCCAGTGTCACTAAGCGATCGTTTTTCTGATCGCTGCATTAGTGTCGCTAGGTAACCAGTTTTTTTTTGTATTACTGTTACGGGTGACGCTGGTTAGTTAGCTTGTTTTTTATACTGTCAGGGCACCCGCCATTTATTACCCAATAACGGTTTAACCCCCTGATCGCCCGGCGGGTGATATCAATTAGGTTTTAGGGTCAAATAAGGTCTGCGTCGCCCCAGGTTAGTGCCAGTACCGCAAACACCCACGCACAAAGCATACACCTCCCTTAGTGGCACAGTATCTGAACAGATCAATATCTGATCTGATCAGATCTATACTAGCGTCCCAGCAGTTTAGGGTTCCAAAAAAAACCGCATTGTTAGCGGGATCAGCCCAGATACCTGCTAGCACCTGCGTTTTCCCCCTCCGCCCAGCCCAGCCCACCCAAGTGCAGTATCGATCGATCACTGTCACTTACAAAACACTAAGCACACATAACTGCAGCGTTCGCAGAGTCAGGCCTGATCCCTGCGATCGCTAACAGTTTTTTTGTGGTAGCGTTTTGATTCAGTCGCTTCAGTCAGGAGCTTTTTTACCTGTGAATCTCAAAAAAATAAAAAAAAAAAAATAGTTGTCGTTTTATTGTTCTCTCTCTCACTCTATTCTCTCTCTATTGTTGCTCTTTTTTTACTCCATTCTATTCTGCAATGTTTTATTATGTTTTATCATGTTTTATCATGCTTGCTTTTCAGGTATGTAATTTTGTTTACTGTGTTTTAGTGTTAAGCATTTTTTTGTTTTCAGGTGCGCCATTCAGTTGCAACGCGGATTTATTTATCTTGACAGCAACAGCGTTTGCTCCCACGATACATAAAGACGCGACTCCAACACTGTAGGAGGTGATTTCACCACCACAGTTAAAAAAAAGAGCATATATGCCGAAGCATGGGGGCAGCAGGGGGGGGAGGAGCGATTGGCTCCTAATGCCACGTACATACGGTCGAAATTCCGACCGTGTGTACACGGCATAACTTTTGCGGGAGGATGCCCCCATGCATCGGCATATATAAATGGTGCATGTATGCCCATCATTAGAAGTGGGTGGATGAAGGGAGGTATTCTAATGGTGGGCATACCCACCAATCAATCTCTTTTTTTTCGTTCAGCCAAGAGGCTGCATGAAAAAAAAAAGATTACAATATATGTCCAGTATGTTGCTGGACTTTGAATGGTTATACCAGAATGATGCCTGCAGGTTTAGGTATCATCTTGGTATCATTCTTTTCAACCAGTGATCAGCTTTCATGTAAAAGCAATTCTAGCGGGTAATTAGCCTCTAGACTGCTTTTACAAGCAGTGGGAGGGAATGTCCCCCCTCCCGGATATAAACCGCGCCATTGGGAAATTGGGAAAGCATTTTATCACACCAATCTTGGTGTGGTCAGATGCTTTGAGGGCAGAGGAAAGATCTAGGGTCTAATAGACCCCAATTTTTTCAAAAAAAGAGTACCTGTCACTGCCTATTGCTATCATAGGGGATATTTACATTCCCTGAGATAACAATAAAAATCATAACAAAGAAAAAAAATGGAAGGAACAGTTTAAAAATAAAATAAAAAAGCTAAATAAATAAAAAAAAAAACCAAAAAAAAAAAAAAAAAGCACCCCTGCCCCCCCTTCTCTTGCGCAAAGGCGTACACAAGCGTTGGTCTGGCGTCATATGTAAACAGCAATTGCACCATGCATGTGAGGTATCACCGCGAAGGTCAGATCGAGGGCAGTAATTTTAGCAGTAGACCTCCTCCGTGAATCTAATGTGGTATCATGTAAAGGCTTTTAAAGGCTTTTAAAAATGTATGTAGTTTGTCGCCACTGCGTGTTTGTGCGCAATTTTAAAGCATGTCGTGTTTGGTATCCATGTACTCGGCCTAAGATCATATTTTTTATTTCATCAAAAATTTGAGCAATATAGTGTGTTTTAGTGCATTAAAATAAAAAAAAGTGTATTTTTTCCACAAAAAATGCGTTTGAAAAATCGCTGCGCAAATACTGTGTGGAAAAAAAAAATGCAACACCCACCATTTTAATCTGTAGGGCCTTTGCTTTAACATTATATATAGTGTTTGGGGGTTCAACGTAATTTTCTTGCAAAAAAAAAATATGTTTTCATGTAAACAAAAAGTGTCAGAAAGGGCTTTGTCTACAAGTGGTTAGAAGAGTGGGTGACGTGTGACATAGGCTTCTAAATGTTGTGCATAAAATGCCAGGACAGTTCAAACCCCCCCCCCAAATGACCCCATTTTGGAAAGTAGACACCCCAAGCTATTTGATGAGAGCAATGTTGAGCCCATTAAATATTTTTTTTTTTTGTCCCAAGAGATTGAATAATGAAAAAAAAAAAAAATATATATATTTTTTTTTACAAAAAGTTGTCACTAAATGATATATTGCTCAAACATGTCATGGGCATATGTAGAAATACACCCCAAAATACATTCTGTTGCTTCTCCTGAGTACGGGGATACCACATGTGTGGGACTTTTTGGGAGCCTAGCTGCGTACGGAACCCCAAAAACCAATCACCGCCTTCAGGCTTTCTAAGGGTGTAATTTTTTTATTTCACTTCTCACTGCCAATCACAGTTTCGGAGGCCATGGAATGCCCAGATGGCATAAAACCCCCCAAAATGACCCCATTTTGGAAAGTAGACACCCCAAGCTATTTGCTGAGAGGTATTGTGAGTATTTTGCAGATGTCGCTTTTTGTCACAAATTTTTGAAAATTGAAAAAAAAAAAAAAAAAATTTTTTTTTTTACTTTCTTCATTTTCAAAAACAAATGAGAGCTGTAAAATACTCACCATGCCTCTCAACAAATAGCTTGGGGTGTCTACTTTCCAAAATGGGGTCATTTGGGGGGGTTTTGTGCTATTTTGGCATTTTATGGCCTTCGAAACTGTGATAGGTAGTGAGGAGTGAAATCAAAAATTTGCACCCTTAGAAATCCTGAAGGCGGTGCTTGGGTTTCGGGGCCCCGTACGCGGCTAGGCTCCCAAAAAGTCCCACACATGTGGTATCCCCATACTCAGGAGAAGCAGCAAAATGTATTTTGGGGTGCAATTCCACATATAACTATGGCATGTGTGAGCAATATATCATTTAGTGACAACTTTTTGAAAAAAAAAAAAAATATTTTTTATTTTTGTCTTTATTCAATCACTTGGGACTAAAAAAAAAAAATATTCAATGGGCTCAACATGCCTCTCAGCAAATAGCTTGGGGTGTCTACTTTCCAAAATGGGGTCATTTGGGGGGGTTTTGTACTTCTCTGCCATTTTAGCACCTCAAGAAATGAAATAGGCAGTCATAAATTAAAAGCGGTGTAAATTCCAGAAAATGTACTCTAGTTTGTAGACGCTATAACTTTTGCGCAAACCAATAAATATACGCTTATTGGCATTTTTTTTACTAAAGACATGTGGCTGAATACATTTTGGCCCAAATGTTTGACTAAAATTGAGTTTATTCGATTTTTTTTATAACAAAAAGTAGAAAATCTCTTTTTTTTTTTTCAAAATTTTCGCTCTTTTTCCGTTTATATCGCAAAAAAAAATAAAAATCACAGAGGCAATCAAATACCATCAAAAGAAAGCTCTATTTGTGGGAAGAAAAGGACGCAAATTTCGTTTGGTTACAAAATTGGATGACCGCGCAATTACCAGTTAAAGTAGTGCAGTGCGAAATTGAAAAAAGACCTCTGGTCCTTTGGCTGCCAAATGGTCCGGGGCTGAAGTGGTTAAGAACACTATAATAAAAAAAAAAAGCTTTAGTACTTATGTTTTAGGCTACATTCACACCTGAGCGTTTCAAAGTCACGCGATTTTGTTCAGGTCACCAATGTAAAAAGCAGAAAAACGCCTGTAATCTGCCCCAAAGAGCTCATGTTCTTTTTCTGAGCTTAAAGCGCTTCTGCACTCTGTAAAAAAAAATTTTTTTTTAGGACGTAATATAAAGTATGCTTACCTTTATTAGGGGACTCACCTGTTCCATCTTCCATCTCGATCGCCGCCGGTTTTCGTCCGATGAAGTTCCTCGTCTTCTTCTTTAGTGCTGGGGGCCATCTTGCCTGTGGGCATGTGAAACACCCACAGGAACTTTAGATGGCCCAGCATGCACCGCCGTTACTCGCGCGTGCGCAGTAACGGCACATCTGCCGACATCTCACGAGATTTCGGCAGATGTGGCCGAAATCTCGGGAGATTTCGGAAGATGTGGCCGAAATCTCGCGAGATTTCGGAAGATGCCCGCACTGACTCCTGGGATCAATGACACCAGATCCCAGGAGACAGTGCGCCGTGACGACGATCGACGCAGAGACCCCGCCGCCGCAGAGAGAGAAGACCGGAAGTCTTCAATTACAAGGTAAGAAAAAAAAAAAAAAAAAAAAAACATTTCATTTAGTACTCTCTTTGCCTGATTTGGAAGGCAAAGAGATTTACTAAATGAAATGGGTGCAGAACCACTTTAAGGCGTTTTTCAAACGTTTTGCTTCAGGTGACAAAACACTCCGATGTGAACAGGTGCCATTGAAATGAATGCGATTTTGCTTGTTGGGCATTTTCAGTCGGTTTACGAGCTGAAAGCGATCAGGTGTGAATGCAGCCTCAGGGTAAGCCTGGACAAATCCAAAGAGCTACCAATGCTCCTTAAAGCAGGCCCTTACATTGAAATTAAACTTTTTGTTTTGTTTCGGATTTAACTTTTCTTTTTTTTTGTGTTCTTGCCCACCCCCATTCTCTAGGTGGGAATGATGTGCTGTATTTATGATACCTCCTGGAATATGCACAAGCATGTACTGGCCATCGGGACTACCGGGAGTTTTACAGTGGGCCGATGGCTCAGTGGGCCAGTTTCAGTGACAGCCAGTGGCATCGCTAGGGGAGCGGCTTTTGGGGCTATAGCCCAGAATCTCCCACCAGAGTCCCCAAACACAGGGCCACGGCCCACTACCAGGCCATGGCCTCTCTTCAGCTGTGTGGCAGGCAGCACAGGGGAGCTGGCGAGAGAGCAGAGAGATGACATCATCTCTCACCACCCGCCCTGCATCATTGCTGTTCCGCCCTCACTGTGCAGCCACGGGCAGCAGAGAGATGACGACATCTCTCACTGCTCGCCCCCTCTCTGGTAGCCTCAATGCAAGGGGGAGGCTCTCTGGGGACCCTGATGTAAGAAGGGGGAGGCTCTCTGGGGACCCTGATGTAAGAAGGGGGAGGATTTTTTTTTTTTTTGCGCAATTGCGTATAGTTTATATACTATTTTTGTGCGCGTTCGCAAAATTAAAGTGGGTTGGTCTGGATGAAGTCCAGGGACAAATTTTTGTCCAAGTCCAGCCCTGGATATGCACGTCACATAATCCATAAAGCATCTGCTTCCATTCAGGAGGCTGCCTGAACTTGAAAGAGACAGCCGCCTGCCAACGACATCACAGAGGAAGATGGTGACATGGGACCCGAGCAGTGGCAGCATGGAAGTTGTTTACAACTGGACAACCCTGAATGGGCTGGGTGGGTAAGTATCTGAAGCGAGGATGGTAAAGCACCAGGTTAGTGGGAATTTAAAAAGAAATTCAAGCAGAGCTCCAGGAATTCAGACACCCTTTAAAATGCACTGGTTTACACAGGGTTAAGACCAATCATCTTTGTATTTAAAATTTACATTGTTACTGAGAAAGCAGCATCACTCTCCGTCACAGAACCAGGAGTATAGCGATAGCTGTACTTCCAGTGCTCTGGCAGCATTGATGCTGCTTTCTCACACAGCAACCATTTTGCCAGCCACTTCCCTCCGCTGTCCAATCGAAGAATAATTTAGATTTCGTGAATAGGTTCATGTAAAACAAAGTGCTCTGTGATTGGGCAAGAGGAGAGGAGGGAGAGGCAGAGTGGCTGTACCCGAAACCCGAAGGTTCAGCTCCAGAAGTATAGCAATAGCTGAACTCCTGGCAGTCATAAAATTTGTAAATTGTAAATTAAATAAAAAAAAAAGGCTGAAGTTCCTCTTTCTCAATTCACAGCCTGCAACTTCCTTTGTACAGCTTGCCGAGTTCCCCCAAAAGTCTGTATATATAATTTTCCAATGCTCTTTTTAAAAAAAACTGACCTATGCTTCTAATCCCCCACCCCATATTAACCACTTGCTTACTGGGCACTTAAACCCCCCTCCTATGCAGACCAATTTTTCAGCTTTCGGTGCTCTCACACTTTGAATGACAATTACTCAGTCATACAACACTGAACCCAAATCAATTTTTTGTCCTTTTTTTCCCCCACAAAGAGCTTTCTTTTGGTGGTATTTGATCACCTCTGGGTTTTTTATTTTTTGCGCTATAAATGAAAAAAGACCGAAAATTTTGAAAAAAAAAAAGAAAAACACATTTTTCTTTGCTTCTGTGATAAAATTTAGCAAATTATACATTTTTCTTCATAAATTTTGGCCACAATTTATACTGCTACATATCTTTGGTAAAAATAACCCCAAATTTGTGGAAATTATTTGGTCTGTGTGAAAGTTTTAGAGTCTACTGTGGTGCAAATCATAAAAAAATTATTGCATCTGATGTACTGAAGACCTATCTCATTTCTTGAGACCCTAACAAGCCAGGAAAGTACAAATGCCCCCCAAATGACCCCTTTTTGGAAAGTAGACATTTCAAGGTATTTAGTAAGAGGCATGGTGAGTTATTTGAAGTTGTAATTTTTTCCCCACAATTCTTTGCAAAATTAAGATTTTTGTTTTTTCACAAAATTGTCATTGTAATAGGTTATTTCTCTCACATAGCATGTGTATACCACAAATGTCACCCCAAAATACATTCTGCTACTCCTCCTGAGTATGTGTACTAAGCCTGCACTGATGAGGCAGCACTGATGAGCACTGATGGGCACTGAGGTGGCACAGGTGGGCACTGATTGTGAAGATGTGCAGATGGACACTGATCGGCACAGGTGGGCACCGATTAGAACAGATGGGGTACAGTTTTGGCACTGTAATGTGTGTGCGTGTGAACTCACAGTCTTACAGATCGCTATCACAGATCCTGTCTCTCCTCACACGATGTCTCTGTGTGAGGAGAGAGCCAGCAATGAGAGATGATCTCATATGTTTACATTTAAGATCATCGCTCATTGGCCAGGGCGATCGCGATGTAAACGGCTGCTGTGATTGGCCATTTACAGCGATCTGTGATTGGCTGTGTCCAAGCGAGGAAAGGGGAGGACGTCACATGACGCCCTCCCGGGAATTGACATCCGCGCCGAAGCCGTCATTCAGCTATGGCCGGATGTCGAGTGGTTAATAAATGCTCAATAGAAGCTTTTAAAAAAAAATAAACAATGAAAGCAAAATGTTCCTGTAGTTGATGGAGACGTCCCTAGCTCCCACTGCAACATCTCGAAACGTTCCTGAATACCAAATCTTGTGACAAGACATTCCAGCATTATGTAGGATTTGAGATGCCCAGGTTTTCCAGCATCCCTTGAGAAGGCTGGTGACTTTACCCTTGCCTTGACAAGCTGCCACAGCCAGGTGCCCACACTTACAACTAGGGCTGCAACTAACGATTATTTTAATAATCGATTATTGTTTTGATTAATAACCTTAAAAGTGTGGTGTATAATTTAGTTTTAAGTTTTAAAAAAAGGCAATTTATTCCTAAATATCTATATGCAGTGGTAAATATAAATAACTAACTATATGGTTAGGGAGCAAAATCTCTAAACCACTCTGAGAATAACAGACAGAAGAGATATACTTGTATACTATAAGAGGTTGAATCTGGTAAATATCAGACTTTTTTTTTTATTTAAAGAAAAAAAAAAAGTTACACTGTTTTGTAGATTTTCAAACAGAACTATAATATATTATATGCTGGCCATACAAAAACAATGTCTTTAAAAAAATATATATATATTTTAAGAACGTTTGTTCAATTTTCCAATCGTTAGTGGGGTCAAATAAAACTTCTTGATCAAAGGAATTTTACAGTGTATGTGGTTTTCGTTCAGAAATTACATTCATTTTAAAACAGAAAGTTAAAAGCAAGTGAAAATTTCAAAAACAACATTCTTTCATTCAGCGAATGTACAAAAAGATTTTTCGTCTGAATATTCTCGTCTGAAAATTGATCCATGTGGCCAGCATAAGGCTCGGTACACACCTATGCAATTTGCTTTTGATCTGTTTGTACAGTGATTTTTGCTGTGCGTTAAGTACAGTATAGAGCGCCCCAATAGCAAGGTAAAGAAAACTTCTGCCTTTAGAACCACTCACTTCCTGCCCAGGACTACATGTCCCATAATGCATTGCTTCTCACACATTCACAAGTTCTCAGGCACTTACTTACATGTATGGACTGTGTACTGAGCTGTATGTGTGCTGCACTGCATTTCCTCATATGTAAACAAAATGCATTCTTTATGCAGGCCAACTAATTGGCTGGCCGATTAGTCGATTATGAAAATAGTAAATCGATTCATTTCATAATCGATTAGTTGTTTCAGCCCTACTTATAACGCCGGCGCCGCAGAGAGGAGAGGGAAAGGAGTGAGGCTTTTTGTAGCTGCTGACTTAAACGTAAAGTGATTGTAAAGCTTTTTTTTTTTTTTTTACCACTTGCTTACTGGGCACTTAAACCCCCCTACTTTCCAGACCAAATTTTCAGCTTTCAGCGCTGTCGCACTTTGAATGACAATTGCGCAGTCATACAACACTGTACCCATTTTTTCCCCCCAAATAGAGCTTTATTTTGGTGGCATTTGATCATCTCTGCGATTTTTGTTTTTTGTTAAAAAAATTTAAAAAGACTGAATTAAAAAAAATACATTTTTAATTTTGTTATAAAAATTTTAAATGGGTAATTTTTGGCCGTCATTGATGTACGCTGATGAGGCGGCAGTGATTTCTCATCACGTGATTGAAAACGAACATCGATTTCAACAAATAACGATTAGATAAGAGAACATTGTTAGGTGGGGTTAGGCTTTATTAGTCACTAATGTAAAGTTCATCTAAATCTACTACTAGAACATCGAACACCACCCTCTCCAGTCAGTGTTGTGGTCCACCAAGAGTGGCTCTGTTGCTCCTTGATAAATAGAGGAAACACCCTAAGGATGGCCATACATTATATAATCTTCCTTTAGATTTACAAAAACCATATTATATGGGAGGTCAAACCTAAACACTATAAATGTATATGCAATCAGGAAGGCCCTTGCACTACATAGTTGAAGGTTAATCTAAAGGAAATTGAATAAGAAAATTGTATAATGTACAACCCGTTTAAAGCTGAACTTTAGCTTTTGATATACTTTACATAGATTGAAAAATATACACAATTGTGTACATAGGCCAGCTTGGCCCAAACATACCATGTCCTACTCCAACATGTGAGGCAGCCGGATGTGTGGTATAAACTGTATGTAGCCAAGGCTACATACAGCACTTCCGTGTTGGAGCCGAGACTTCC
This sequence comes from Lithobates sylvaticus, assembly GCA_028564925.1. NCBI lineage: Eukaryota > Metazoa > Chordata > Amphibia > Anura > Ranidae > Lithobates > Lithobates sylvaticus. The sequence continues at coordinate 394,037,264 of CM053026.1, forward strand.
TGTCTCATATCCAGAGCACAGTAGAGTCTATCTAATCGGCAATCAGCCATTCAAAAAAAAAAAAGTGATGTATTCTAGCAATAAATACAAAGCTTCTTCTGATTGGCTGAGTCAGAGGTTGTGACATCAGCCCACCTCTCTGAATCAGCAAATCAGAGGAAGCTTTGTATTCATTGCTAGAATACTGTACATCGCTTTCTCTGAATGGCTGAGCGCTGATCATATGCTCTGTGTTCCAGGTATGAAACAGGAAGTCACGGCTCGAACCCGGAAGCCTCAGCTACATACAGTTTATACCGCACATCCAGCGGCCTCAAATGTTAGTGAGGGGTATAGTTCATTTGGGCCAAGCCAGCTTAAACAAACTATGTAAAGCAGGGGTGCCCAACCGCTGGACCTCCGATGTGTCCCGCCACGTCTTGCTCTGAGATGGCGGGTCGGCAAGCCCGGAACGCGGGTTCCCAAACTGCCATCTCCGAGCATCAGCGCGAACAACGGAACCGCCGATAAAGGAAGCAGAGCCGATGCTTCCTGTATAGCGCCGACTCCTTCACAGGCGGAGTGATACCAAATGTACTCCGCCTGTGACAGGAAGCATCGGCTCTGCTCTCTACTGCAGCCACATGCTTCCTGCGATCTCAGACAGCAGCCACCAGTGCCAGTACCAGCCACCAGCGCCAGTACCAGCCACCAGTTATAACCACCTGGGGGATAGCAGCAACCAGCTGCAGGAATCCTGAGTAAGAAGTGAAGATCAAGGTCAGTTGAGATGCAGGTAAACTGCTGTGCATCAGTGTGAAAGCAGCATTAGGCCCCTTTCACACGATTGGGTCTGCCTGTCTGTTTTTCAGACGGACCCTCCATTTTCACCTCTATAGAGCAGCAGATGCTTACACCCGCCTATCTGCAATCCGATCTGCTTAAAAAACAGAAGGGGATCTGTCCCCTTCTGTCTGGGCAGATAGGAGGGCCCTTAGGGTAGAGCGGGCTGCATCAGTGTCTGCTCTACATATGCAGAGTGGACACAGACCTGCCATCTGCACGCTACGCTAATTGTAGCCCACGACCGGTTACCAAGATGCTAAAGTGGCCCTCACTCCTCAAAAGGTTGGGTACCCCTGATGTAAAGAGTACCAAAAGCTGGAGTTCAGCTTTAAGACAGGAAGTGTGTTACTGGCCAGATGATTATTCTATAGGATCTATATAGTGCCAACAGTTAGCACAGAGCTTTACAACATGAGGGCAGACAGTACAGTTACAATACAATTCAATACAGGAGGAATCAGAGGGCCCTGCTCACAATCTAGTAGAGAATGTCAAGTGATACAAAAGGTAATAACTGTTGGTGATAATCTGATGGAGAAAATAAAAGTACAGTTCTTAGGTGGTGGCAGAATAGGCTTCTCTAAAGAGAAGGATTTTCAGGGATCGTCTTAAAAAAATAAATAAAAAAAAAAACAGAGTAGAAGGTAGTCTGACAGATTGAGGTAGGGAGTTCCAGAGGATTAGATAGACTCTGGAAAAGTCCTGGGAGGAGGTGACAAGGGAACTAGAGAGCAGGAGGTCTTGGGAGTAAGGTAGAGAACAATTTGGTTGAAATTTGAATGAAAATAATAGGAAAAAAAAGAAGGACGAATGAATGCAGCACCACACTTAAGAGAGATAAAGCTTTTTGGCCATACGTCTCTTGAGGTTTACAGGAGCACACTTACTTTTGTTCTCCTGTGACCCAGAATCAGCTGATAGCATGCTAAAGCCAGCTATCAGCTAATGGGGTGGAGCCATGCCAGTCTAGGGAAAGATTCAGACAATATTGTCAGGATCCAATGGCTGCCGAATAAACAGCTAGGTCTGCCTTTCATGCCTGTGTAGTATCATATTTTGCTGCCTATCACAGGATGCTGCGGAAGTGACGTTGTGGGCAGAAATTTCGTACTGCGCATGCGCGAAGCGTTCCAAACACTCGCGCCGTGCGGTCCACATGATTTTCGGCAATACAATTCAGCGAAACCATCAGATAATGTCACGGAAGTGACATTACAGACAACACAAACACTGGGCTGTGCGTTCCAACACTAATTCCTTCCTTGTTACCCAGTATCATTTTTTACCAACCATGCTGAGCTACCTGTTTTGATAGATCCTGCAATGCTGGGACTTGTAGTGCCTAAAATCAATCCTGCAATGCTGGGACTTGTAGTGCCTAAAATCAATCCTGCAATGCTGGGACTTGTAGTGCCTAAAATCAATCCTGCAATGCTGGGACTTGTAGTGCCTAAAATCGATCCTGCAATGCTGGGCCTTGTAGTGCCTAAAATCGATCCTGCAATGCTGGGACTTGTAGTGCCTATAATCGATCCTGCAATGCTGGGACTTGTAGTGCCTATAATCGATCCTGCAATGCTGGGACTTGTAGTGCCTAAAATCGATCCCGCAATGCTGGGACTTGTAGTGCCTTTAATCGATCCCGCAATGCTGGGACTTGTAGTGCCTATAATCGATTCTGCAATGCTGGGACTTGTAGTGCCTATAATCGATCCTACAATGCTGGGACTTGTAGTGCCTAAAATCGATCCTGCAATGCTGGGACTTGTAGTGCCTATAATCGATCCCGCAATGCTGGGACTTGTAGTGCCTATAATCGATCCCGCAATGCTGGGACTTGTAGTGCCTTTAATCGATCCCACAATGCTGGGACTTGTAGTGCCTATCCTGAGCTACCTGCGGTGATCGATCCTACAATGCTGGGACGAGAAATATTATGCTCTTGAGCGGGCGGAGAGGTGGTTAAGCGTCAGGAACAGCCCCGCCCACCACCCTAAAAAAAACGTGAATCGCGCATGCGCAAATCTTATGTATGTCCAGGGTCCAGAAAAATTATGGACTCAAGGGGGCGGGCGGACAGAGCGGAGCTTGGAGAGGGGGTACATAGCACTGAGTCCAAGTACAGTACATTGTTCTGCCATCAATTACGCTGCCACTCCGCCCATCAAACGCCTCACTGTGCCCGTCTAATGCAGCCACTCCACCCATCAAACGCCTCACTGTGCCCGTCAAACGCTGCCACTCCGCCCATCAAACACCTCACTGTGCCCGTCAAACGCCTCAATGTGCCCGTCAAACGCAGCCACTGCGCCCATCAAACGCAGCCACTGTGCCCATCAAACACCTCACTGCGCCCATCAAACGCCTCACTGCACCCAGCAAATGCCTCACTGTGCCCGGCAAACGCCTCACTGCACCCATCAAACGCAGCCACTGTGCCCGTCAAACGCAGCCACTGTGCCTATCAAACGCCTCACTACGCCCAAACACCTCACTGCACCCACCAAACGCAGCCACTGTGAACGTCAAACGCAGCCACTGTACCCATCAAACGCCTCACTGCGCCCATCTAACACCTCACTGTGCCCGTCAAACGCCTCACTGCGCCCATCAAACACCTCACTGCACCCAGCAAATGCCTCACTGTGCCCGGCAAACGCCTCACTGCACCCAGCAAACGCAGCCACTGTGCCCGTCAAACGCCTCACTGTGCCCATCAAACGCCTCACTGCGCCCATCAAACACCTCACTGCACCCAGCAAATGCCTCACTGCACCCAGCAAACGCTGCCACTGTGCCCTTCAAACGCCTCACTGCGCCCAGCAAACGCCTCACTGCACCCATCAAACACCTCACTGCACCCAGCAAATGCCTCACTGTGCCCATCAAACACCTCACTGTGCCCGTCAAACGCCTCACTGTGCCCATCAAACACCTCACTGCACCCAGCAAACGCAGCCACTGTGCCCATCAAACGCCTCACTGCGCCCAGCAAACGCCTCACTGTGCCCGTCAAACGCCTCACTGTGCCCGTCAAATACCTCACTGCACCCAGCAAATGCCTCACTGTGCCCGGCAAACGCCTCACTGCGCCCATCAAACGCAGCCACTGTACCCAAAAATTGCTGCCACTGTGCCATCAAACGCAGCTACTATACCCATCAATTGCTGCCAGATTGTCAAGCCGCAGTTGTGCTCCTTGGGGTTATGCTGATCGCACATCCGTGCTGCTGGAGGGAGCCCAGACGACCATAAATGAGGGACCTGCATGTCATGGTAAGTGAGACCATCCCATATCCCACTCCATCTTCCCCGAGGACAGGGACAACCCCCCCCCCCCCCCGAGGACAGGGATCCCCTCCCCCCAAGACAGAGACCCCCTTCTCACTCTGGGACAGGGATCCTATCTCACCTGGGGGCAGGAACTCCATCTCCCCTGGCAACAGGGACTTCATCTCACCTAGGGACCCCATCTTCCCTGGGGATCAGGACCCCACCTCCCCTAAGAACAGGAACCTGATCACCCTGTGTGTGCCAACCTCACTGCCCTGCCTGCCATGTGTCCTTTGTGAGGGCCCACCTGTGACAGCTCTTATCAGGACTTCATCCCACTGTGTGATCCCCTACATGACTGGGGCACCCCTTACACGGGGAACCCCTCTGTGTTGCTCCCCCTACATGTCTGCATACTCTGACCACCACCTGTACCATTTCCACATCCTCTGACTGCCTCCTGTATCCTGTGCACATGTTCTGACCACCTCTTGTACCATGTCTGCAGCCTCTAACCACTTCCTGTATCCTGTCCGCAGCCTCTAACCATCTCTTGTATCCTGTCCGCAGCCTCTAACCATCTCTTGTATCCTGTCCGCAGCCTCTAACCATCTCTTGTATCCTGTCCGCAGCCTCTAACCATCTCTTGTATCCTGTCCGCAGCCTCTAACCATCTCTTGTATCCTGTCTGCAATCTCTGACTATCTCTTGTCTTTTATCGTGCCTGCAGTCTATTAGGGGAAGTCTGGAGAGGAATCAAGAGTGAGAGCACCGCCGGGATTGGGATTACGGGAGGAGTCAGATGTGTATGGACTGTGGAGAAGAGACTATAGAATAAAAACCAGAACCACCAACCTGGAGTTGTCTAACTGAGCCCTGCACGCTGCACCGGAGAGGAGGTCAGTGACAGCGCCGTCAGGCCAGTCTGAGGGGGGGGGGGGGTGAATACAATTGTGTAAGAGGGCACTGATATAAAGGTTTCCCCTCATCACAGTAACACCCCCCCCCCCCTCTTACCTTACTGTATTCACTCTGTGGAAGGTGGTCTCTGGTCACCAGAGTTCCCCCCCCCCCCCCCCAACATCACATTTCCTGGCATTCCCCTTTACATCAGAGTCCGATTAGAAGGGATGGAGGCCCAGAGACATGTCCAGGGTACACAGAGGATACATGGGATAGATTAGAAGGGATGGGGGCCCAGAGACATGTCCAGGGTACACAGAGGATACATGGGATAGATTAGAAGGGATGGAGGCCCAGAGACATGTCCAGAGAACACAGAGGATACATGGGATAGATTAGATGGGATGGAGGCCTCCTCTGTTTTCCCTGGACATCCATCCCATCTAATCTATCCCATGTATCCTCCGTGTACCCTGGACATGTCTCTGGGCCTCCATCCCTTCTAATCTTACAGGGGGAACTCTGCGAACCCTGATGTAAAGGGGAACACTGATGTAAAGGGCAATGCCGCAGACCCTGATGAAAGTGGGAACTCTGATGTAAATGGGAATGCAGTGGACTCTGATATAAGGTGGTCTCGGGTGACCAGAGCACCCCTTACATCAATCAGAGTTCCTCCTTTAGATCATGCTCTGCAGCATTTTTCTTTCATCTGAGCTCCCTTGCACTGTAAGAAGGAAGAATCCTGCGGACTCTGATGTAAAGGGGAATGCCAGGAAATGTGATATGGGGGGGGGGGGTGTGTGTGACCAGAGACCACCTTCCGGAGAGTGAATACAGTAAGGTAAGGGGGGGGGGGGGGGGGGTGTGTGTTACTGAGATGAGGGGAAACCTTTATATCAGTGCCCTCTTACATAATTGTATTCACCCCCCCCCCCCCCTCAGACTGGCCTGACGGCGCTGTCACTGACCTCCTCTCCGGTGCAGCGTGCAAGGCTCAGTTAGGCGGCTTCAGGTTGGTGGTTCTGGTTTTTATTCTATAGTCTCTTCTCCACAGTCCATACACGTCTGACTCCTCCCGTAATCCCAATCCCGGCGGTGCTCTCACTCTTGATTCCTCTCCAGACCCCCCTCTAAGAGACTGCAGACACGTTAAAAGACAAGAGATAGTCAGAGATTGCAGACAGGATACAAGAGGTGGTCGGAACATGTGCACAGGATACAGGAGGCAGTCAGAGGATGTGGAAATGGTACAGGTGGTGGTCAGAGTATGCAGACATGTAGGGGGAGCAAACAGAGGGGTTCCCCATGTAAGGGGTGCACACAGAGGGATCAGTCATGTAGGGGATCACACAGTGGGATGAAGTCCTGATAAGAGCTGTCACAGGTGGGCCCTCACACAGGACACATGGCAGGCAGGGCAGTGAGGTTGGCACACACAGGGTGATCAGGTTCCTGTTCTTAGGGGAGATGGGGTCCCTAGGTGAGATGAAGTCCCTGTTGCCAGGGGAGATGGAGTTCCTGCCCCCAGGTGAGATAGGATCCCTGTCCCAGAGTGAGAAGGGGGTCTCTGTCTTTAGGGGAGTGGGGTCCCTGTCCTCAGAGGGGGGGAGGGGGTCCCTGTCCTCGGGGGGGGGGGGGGGTTGTCCCTGTCCTCGGGGGGGGGGGGTTGTCCCTGTCCTCGGGGAAGATGGAGTGGGATATGGGATGGTCTCACTTACCATGACATGCAGGTCCCTCATTTATGGTCGTCTGGGCTCCCTCCAGCAGCACGGATGTGCGATCAGCATACCCCCAGGGAGCACAACTGCGGCTTGACAATCTGGCAGCAATTGATGGGTACAGTAGCTGCGTTTGATGGCACAGTGGCGGCAATTTTTGGGTACAGTGGCTGCGTTTGATGGGCGCAGTGAGGTATTTGCCGGGCACAGTGAGGCTTTTAATGGGTGCAGTGAGGCGTTTGCTGGGCGCAGTGAGGCCTTTGCTGGGCACAGTGAGGCCTTTGCTGGGCACAGTGAGGACTTTGCTGGGCACAGTGGCTGCGTTTGAAGGGCACAGTGGCAGCGTTTGCTGGGTGCAGTGAGGTGTTTGATGGGCGCAGTGAGGCGTTTGACGGGCACAGTGGCTGCGTTTGCTGGGTGCAGTGAGGTGTTTGCTGGGTGCAGTGAGGTGTTTGCTGGGCGCAGTGAGGCGTTTGACGGGCACAGTGAGGCGTTTGCCGGGCACAGTGAGGCGTTTGCCGGGCGCAGTGAGGCGTTTGCCGGGCGCAGTGAGGCGTTTGCTGGGTGCAGTGAGGTGTTTGATGGGCGCAGTGAGGCGTTTGATGGGCACAGTGAGGTGTTTGATGGGCACAGTGGCTGCGTTTGATGGGCACAGTGGCTGCGTTTGATGGGTGCAGTGAGGCGTTTGCCGGGCACAGTGAGGCGTTTGCTGGGTGCAGTGAGGCGTTTGCTGGGTGCAGTGAGACGTTTGACGGGCACAGTGAGGCGTTTGATGGGCACAGTGGCTGCGTTTGAAGGGCACAGTGGCAGCGTTTGAAGGGCACAGTGGCAGCGTTTGCTGGGTGCAGTGAGGCGTTTGATGGGCGCAGTGAGGCGTTTGATGGGCGCAGTGGCTGCGTTTGATGGGCGCAGTGGCTGCGTTTGACTGGCACATTGAGGCGTTTGATGGGCACAGTAAGGGGTTTGATGGGCGGAGTGGCAGCGTTTGACGGGCACAGTGAGGCGTTTGATGGGTGGAGTGGCTGCATTAGACGGGCACAGTGAGGCGTTTGATGGGTGGAGTGGCTGCATTAGACGGGCACAGTGAGGCGTTTGATGGGCGGAGTGGCAGCGTAATTGATGGCAGAACAATGTACTGTACTTGGACTCAGTGCTATGTACGGGGTCCCGCCCCCCTCTCCAAGCTCCGCTCTGTCCGCCCGCCCCCTCGAGTCCATAATTTTTCTGGACCCTGGACATACATAAGATTTGCGCATGCGCGATTCACGTTTTTTTTAGGGTGGTGGGCGGGGCTGTTCCTGACGCTTAACCACCTCTCCGCCCGCTCGAGAGCATAATATTTCTCGTCCCAGCATCGTAGGATCGATCACAGCAGGTAGCTCAGGATAGGCACTACAAGTCCCAGCATTGCAGGATCGATTATAGGCACTACAAGTCCCAGCATTGCAGAATCGATTATAGGCACTACAAGTCCCAGCATTGCGGGATCGATTATAGGCACTACAAGTCCCAGCATTGCAGGATCGATTATAGGCACTACAAGTCCCAGCATTGCGGGATCGATTATAGGCACTACAAGTCCCAGCATTGCGGGATCGATTATAGGCACTACAAGTCCCAGCATTGCGGGATCGATTTTAGGCACTACAAGTCCCAGCATTGCAGGATCGATTTTAGGCACTACAAGTCCCAGCATTGCAGGATTGATTTTAGGCACTACAAGTCCCAGCATTGCAGGATCTATCAAAACAGGTAGCTCAGCATGGTTGGTAAAAAATGATACTGGGTAACAAGGAAGGAATTAGTGTTGGAACGCACAGCCCAGTGTTTGTGTTGTCTGTAATGTCACTTCCGTGACATTATCTGATGGTTTCGCTGAATTGTATTGCCGAAAATCATGTGGACCGCACGGCGCGAGTGTTTGGAATGCTTCGCGCATGCGCAGTACGAAATTTCTGCCCACAACGTCACTTCCGCAGCATCCTGTGATAGGCAGCAAAATATGATACTACACCTGCCTTCTCCAAGACTGACAATCACTCCTCTCGATGTGGAGCAGACCGAGAACAGACCAATCAGCAGTTATGTAATCACTCACTTCACAGTCTTAGGCTCGATTCACATCTATGCATGTTGCTTTTGAGCATTTTTGCGGCGCTTGCCACATTTTTGGACACGTGTTTTTACCACGATTTTGCTTTTTTTGTTTTTTTTTTACACTGTATATAGCTGGTTGCTGAGGAGAGGGCTGGGGAACTTAGCAATCAATGAGTCATCAGCTGTCAGCTAACTTCCCGCTGAATGCAAAAAAAAAAAAAAAATGCTGACTAAAAAAAAAAAAAGAAAATAGTGAAAAAAAAACAGCGTGGGGTCCCTGCCCAGGTCCATACCAGGCCCTTGGGTCTAGTATGATTTGGAGAGGACCCCCATGCCAAAAAAAAAAAAAAAAAAAAAAAGGAGGGGAGGGGAGGGGACGAGCGAGCGCCCCCCCCCCCCCTGAACCAGCCCACCCCAAAGCACCTTGCTCCCATGTTGATGGGGACAAGGGCCTCTTCCCCACAATTCTTGCCTGGTGGTTTTTGGGGAGCTTATCGGAATCTGGAAGCCCCTTTTAACAAAGGGGCCCCCAGATCACGCCCCTCCTATGTGAATGAGTATAGGGTACATTGAACCCCTACCCGTTCACAAAAAAAAAAAATAGTGTAGTGTTAAAAAATACAGTAGACAGTTTTTGACAAGTCTTTTATTAAAAATCTTCTCGGCTTTTTCCTTCATTTTCTCCCGCATCTTCATCCTCCGGTCTTCTCTGCCGCTGCTCCCACCGACGACCCTCCTCCGATGCTGCATCCCACTGATCTGTTAGCGCCGATATCCTGCGTGTCTTAAATATTGATGGGGGCGTGGCAATCGGATTACATCATACGGAGGTCACGCCCCCTTGTGACGTCATGGACCCATCATGCCCCGGGCGGTGACGTCATAAGGGGCGTGGCCTCCGGATGATGTAATCCGATTGCCATGCCCCCATCGTTATTTAAGACATGCAGGACATCGGCACCGACAAATCAGCGGGACACAGCATCAGAGGAGGGTCGTCGGCAGGAGCAGAGGCAGCAGAGAAGACAGAAGAAGAGTGGAAGAAGAAGCAGGGGAAGAAGGAGTAGACCGGAGGATGAAGATGCGGGAGAAGATGGAGGAAGAAGCGGAGAAGAAGATTTTTAATAAAAGACTTGTCAAAAACTGTCTACTGTATTTCTCAACACTACACTAATTTTTTTTTAGTGAATGGGTAGGGGTACAATGCAGACCCCAACAACCACTGGGCAAGGGTTGTCGGGAAGAGGCCCTTGTCCCCATCAACATGGGGGCATTTAGCGGGAAGTCAGCTGACAGCTGATGACTCATCGGTTGCCAAGGACGCAGCGGCCGGCTTTCTTGCCCCCTCCTTAGCAACCAGCTATATACAGTGTAAAAAAAAAAATGCAAATCGTGCAAAAACGCGGTACTTGTTTTGGATGCGGGTCTATTGAATTCTATTACATGAAAAACACTGCATTTTGCAGGAACAAAATTCACGACCCTTTCCAAAAACACAGAGGCACTAAAATGCATTGATGTGATCATGTTCTATAGGAACCCATGTTAAAAATGTTCCCTGCATTTCTGCAAAATGTATCAAAAAACGCATCAGTGTGAATCGAGCCTTAGAGCCAGCATGGAACAAGCTGTAGTATTCTCAGATGCTGCAGTATGGAGGCCAGTATGTAGGTGTTTTTTTTTTTTATCCCATGCTTTTCCTTTAAGTATTGCGAAAGCTTTTTTGGGTTTCTTGTGGGTCACAGGAATGCACTTACTTTTGCTCTGCTTTGACCCAGAAGCAGGCGATAGAGGGATATTGCCTGCTGTTAGCTGACATGTCACACTGAGGCGCTTTGCAGGTGCTAAAAACAGCTCCTGCAAAGCGCCCTGAAACAGCTGCTGCCGTCTCTTAAGTGTGAAAGCCCGAGGGCTTTCACACTGGAGCGGTGTGCTTGCAGGATGCTGAAAAATGTCCTGCAAGCCGCATCTTTGGAGTGCTGTAGGAGCCGTGTATTTACCGCTCCTAAAGCGCCCCTTCCCATTGAAAACAATGGGGCAGCGCTCCAAACCCGCCTGCAAAACTGCCCCGCTAGCAGCCGAAAAGCGCCGCTAAAACAGTAAATCAAGGCTAAATAAAGCGCCGCTTTACCACCAGCGCGCTGAGCGCCCCAGTGTGAAAGTAGCCTTAGGCCCCTTTTTACACTGAGGCGCTTCTAAACTGCCAGTAAAACACTGAGCACTTTTGAAGAGCTATCTATACACCTAGAGTTGCACGATTAATCGTATATAGAATCTTGATTCCCGGCCCACCCCCCCCCCCCCGCGGGGCGATCTCCAGGCTGGATTACCGCAATTTTTTCCGTGTCCCTGGGATGTAGCCTGGACTGGAGGAGAAGCCATCGGAACCAGCGTGGAACACAAATGGCGCCGATACCGGAACAGACGTCAGCTACTGACGTCAGCAGCAGAGAGCATGAAGCGGCACGGTGGATGCCTGGGCGTGGGCGGTACCACGTATATTCGGAGACCCCGGCCCAGAAACACTGCAGTGACTGCGCAGTGTGGAGTGTGCGCACCAGCATTGATCCGATGGATTTTTCCAACACAAATGTGAGCTTATAATATATTATGACTGCTTGCTTGGACTTGATATCCAGAAAGCCCATGACAAAGGAGGGGGTAATCTCAGTCCTCCCTATGTCACCATGCACCACCCACAGATCTACATTTTAAAATGGTTAAAAAAAAAGAAAAATCTATATCAAAAATTAAACTCAACAAGGAAAAAAAAAATAAAAAATTGTGTGTGCGTGTGTATATCTATCTATCTATCTCAAATTTCAATGGAGAGGGGTGTTTTTTTCACCGCCCTGCCAGTGCACTGCTCCAGTGTGAAAGCATTCATTGATTTTAATGGAAATAGGTTTTCGTGAGCTTTTAAGGCGTTTTTTTTTTTTTTTGGCGTGAAAGCGCCTGAAAAGCATCTCAGTGTGAAAGGGGTCTAAGGATGAGCTCTGGCGTGTTCGCAACTCCACGTGCCTGCACCCGCCAGGAAGCTGACACTCCACAGCACTAATCACAGGCAGCGAGACATTTCCCGATCTGTGCAGCCGCGGATCGGGAAATGTCTCACTGCCTGCGATTAGAGCTGCGGAGTGTCGACTACCTGGCGGGTGCAGGCACGTGGAGTTGCGAACAATGCCAGAGCTCATCCCTAGTCAGGATCCACACAGCGCCTTGAATGACAGCTGGCTCTGCCTCTCAACACGCAGCTGAGCACTGGAGCCAGCCAGTCCCAGCCCAGTGGAGGAGCAGAGCGGAGATCAGTGACTGACAGTCACTGCTCCTTGCACACAGCTGAAGGAGAACTGAACGATCAGCATTTCTAGATTGTAAGCTCTAACAAGCAGGGCCCTCTGATCCCTACTGTATTGATTTGTATTGTAAGTGTACTGTCTGCCCTCATGTTGTAAAGCGATGCGCAAACTGTTGGCGCTATAAAAATCCTGTATAATAATCAGCAGTCATGTGATCACTCGGTCTTAGAGCCAATGTGGGACTGATGCTGCAGCATGGACGTTTATTTTTATTTTTTGCCAAACTTCTCCTTTAAGAATTGTTACACTATATTTTTGTTGCCCTGTTTAATCCTGCTTCAAGTGACCCTGTTCCATGTACTGCCCTGAGGACATTATCAGCCATACATCTGACAACATTGGCAGCTACTCAAGTATGAGCAATCAAAACAAGCTGTATAAAACACGAATTCGAACAAAAGCCATCAAAAATAAATAAAACACAAAATCAAACTGGAGTATATAACCGTGCAGTTTTCTTGGAGTTCAGAACTGGCAGAGCCACCAATAAGCCCAGAGAGATGTAAAACAGACATGAGGATGGAGGTGCTGCCAGTCCTAGGAGCTTTCCATACACCCCGGGTGACAAGTTGATGATATGGTACCCTGGAGGGTGACATCCTGATACCATTCACTGTGGATGACCCCCCAGTGCCCCCTACTGGGAGATGATAGCACACAGCAATGCCCTGCTCCCAGCATTGATGAGCCTATACCCAGGAACACACAGGCACTGTGTACTATTATCATGTCCAGTCACTCATGCCGGCAGATGTGGAGCTATCCTGTGACAGTCACACCCCAGGCCTCAGCCGAACTCTACATAAACACAGCCTTCTACCACAACCAAGTCACCTTCCACTGCACAAACTAGGCAAACTTCTCCTCCACTGGCCGCCACCTCCCCCTACCCACTCTTAATCCGCAATGTCACTCTGCAGGCTCCGCTTACCTGTGTGAGAGAGATGAGCGCCGCCATCTTTGCAGCTACTCACAAGAACGCGCAGAGCGTCAAGCCTGTACCGGGAACGCGCGCAGCTCTGGGGGGGGGGGGGGGGGGTGTGAGGGCGGGGACACGAACGCTGAATGAGTGGAGGGGGGCGGGGTCATGCACAATGTACCACACTGAGCGGAAAAGGGGTGGGCTCTTGGGCATTGACTGAGTAGAAGGGGCGTGGTCATTGTAGCATTTTCAGACAACACAGGACGGGGTGATGGAGAGAGGCGTGATTGAGAAATCGGCTTGGTCACATAGCTGAGGAAGGGGAGCGGTGTAGATGCAGATTCCTGGATTCTATACTGACATTTACAACTTGCAATCGTCAGCGCATATCGAGTTTGCATTGTCCAGTTTAACCACTTCAGCCCTGGAAGGATTTACCCCCTTAATGACCAGGCCATTTTTTGCGTTACTTTAATTGACAATTGTGCGATCGTGTGACGCTGTACACAAATAAAATTGATGTCCTTTTGTAGCGCCGACACTTAACTAAGTGTGCGCTATACATATGTAAATGTAGTTTTCCAGAACTGTAACAGAGTTCTGGGGGTTAATTGTACAGGTTTTTACTTTGACATCAGTTTGGCTGGGCTGTACTGAAGTTCTGCCTGGTCATAGGTGCAATGAGGCACCTGTGACAGGCTGAGAACCAAGCCTGGTTGGACATGTTAGGTACCAATCTTTCTTGGAGCCAATCACTGGGCGTGTCTGGCCTGCTGTGTGGTCTGGGAAGGGGTATTTAAGATGCTGGAGTCACATGTTCAGGGTTCGGCTGCTGCTTTGATTCCTGGTTCCGGTCTGGACCACCCCGTGAGGGGTCCCGGACCCAGGAGTGTCTGCCGACCCCATAAGTATGGTCACCCTGACCAGCCCCAGAGGCCCTCATGGTCTGGGGTGGGGATCTGTCCATTCCCGAGCCTCGGAGTTCGAGGCCCAGTAACTGAAGGAGGATTCGGAGGTGTCCCAGTGTGCTCTCGGTATTGGAGGGACATGGCAACTTGTACAAGTGACCAGGGGAGGACTCTTCGGAGGAGGGCCAAGAAGCTGGCTGCTTGGTAAGAGCCTGGGAGCTGAGTTGTATGGACACTAAAAAATCCACACGTCCCACAGTATCGCCAAACAGGCTAAGAGATCCAGGTATTGTGGGAAAGGTTCCTACTTATTTTCAGTTACAATCTAGTCTGTGGCAAAGACTTTGCAAAGTTTCCGGATCACGTGTCGGCTGCTAAATTTATGGTTAGAGGTTTATCCAACAGTGAAGCGCCCAGTTGCGAGTGGCTACTCTCTGGGCTATCTAAGAGACATTCAATTGATGTCAGTAGTTCTAAGTGCCTTAGTTTCATCACCCGTGTCCTCTATTCCCATCTGAGACTGTGTTATAGTTGGACGTTACCCCTGAAAAATAAAAATCCTCAAAAGGACTTTTGTGTGTCAGCTTCTGAAGTCACTGGGTACAAACCCTGGGAACCCCTAGACAACGAAAGACGAGCTACGAGGAGGTAACTGGTAAGCCCAGAAAATTCAAGGTTGCCCCAAGGGGTTATGGCCGCTACACAAATAGAGTTTTATTTTGGTGGTATTTGATCACCTCTGCGTTTTTTTTTTTTGCTATAAACAAAAAAAATCAACAATTTTGAAAAAAAAAACAATATTTTTTTACTTTCTGCTATTGAACACATCCAATAATTTAAAAAAAAATAATTTCTTCATCAGTTTTGACCAATATTTATTCTGCTACATGTTTTTGATGAAAAAATCCCAATAAGAGTATATTGATTGGTTTGCGCAAAAGTTATCACGTCTACAAACTATGGGATATTTTTATTTTATTTTTATTTATTTTATTTTTATTTTTTACTAATAATGGCGGCATGATGTGGTGACTCCTACATACCAGGATTATTCGAGTTCAGCATTCCAATGGGATGTAAGTTTGTAGACTTGACCATCTCTTTTTTTCTATATAAACCTCTTTACATATAATATTTTCCATATCATGGGCTTTTGATTTAGAACACCTTTTATTATTTACAGATATTCAGCATCCACTCCTGATGAGTCGGTGTACCAACGAAACGTGTCGAGCTTTTGAGGATGTAACCCCTCACATTCCCATCAATATTTTTATGAATTTAACTTATATTACTAGTTCTATTTCAGTAAACCTATGAAATATGTACAATTGTTCCCCTGTTATGGTAATCATGTTTTACATCCTGTTTGTATGTATGCTATGTATTTTCTTCGATGTCTGCATATGCATTGAGCAATTATTTGTCATATACAACGTTACACAATTTGACATTCTTGTATAATAAATTCGTACTCTTACATTGTGCTTGAGCCTGCCTCATTTAAAGTCCCATACTCTTTTATATTTTTTGAATTCAGATTAGGAACTGAGGCGCACCCCTTTCCTTGTGCGCTTCATTCCCAGTCCCAGTATATGGAGATATACATTCCCCCCTTTTGTTGCATTTTTCCCACAAATAGAGCTTTCTTTTGGTGGAATTTGATCACCTCTGCGGTTATTATTTTCTGCGCTATAAACAAAAAAAGATCCACAATTTTGAAAAAAAAAAAAACAATATTTTGTTACTTTCTGCTATAAAATACATCCAATAATTAAAAAAAAAAAAATAAATCTAATTTCTTCATCAATTTAGACTAATATGTATTCTGCTACATGTTTTTGATTAAAAAATCCCAATAATCGTATATTGATTGGTTTGCGCAAAAGTTCTCACATCTACAAACTATGGGATATTTTTATGGCATTTTTATTTATTAATAATAATAAAATTTACTAATAATGACAGCGATCAGCAACTTGTAGCGGGACATTGCGGCAGACATATTGAACACCTAACTGCCACTTTTGCCACTTTTTTGGGGACCAGTGACATTAGTACAGTGATCAGTGCTAAAAAAAAATGCACTGTTACTGTACTAATGGCACTGGCAATAAAGGGGTTAACATCAGGGGTGATCAAAAGGGTTAAAGCGGAGTTCCATCCCAAAGTGAAACTTGTACTCCTCCCCCCTCCGGTGCCACATTTGATGAAAACATCAGCTGCGGTGCCGACATCGCTGGACTCCAGGACAGGTAAGTGTCCTATTATTATAAGTCAGCAGCTGCAGTATGTGTAGCTGTTGACTTTTAATTTTTGCAGCGGTGGGCGGACCTCCGCTTTAAGTGTGTCCCTAGGGGTTGCTTGGTAACTGTGTGGGGGATGGTCTGACTGGGTAAAGACAGAGATCCATGTTCCCTAGCAGGAACACAAGATCTCCATCTTCTCCCCTGTCAGAATGGCGATCTGCTTTGTTTATATAGGCAGATCGCCGTTCTGCCTCTCTGGGGAAGGATCGCGTTTTGCCGGCGGATATCGAGTCCGCCAGACCTGCTGATTGGCTCCCCCTCTGTCCAATCAGTGCACGCACCCCCAGTGTCTATTGCACAAAATGACGTACAGGTACATCATTACGCGCAATAGAGCCAACCTGCCGCTGTACATCTGCAGTAGGCGGTCAGGAAATAGTTAAAGTTCAACTGTATTTTCAGGGAGCTCTGTTTTAACTAGTCTTAAAGTGGTTGTAAACCCTTACAAACCACTTTGACCTACAGGTAAGCCTAGATTAAGGCCGCGTACACACGAAGGGACAATCCCGCGGGATTATCCTCTGGACTGAAGTCCAGCGGATAATCCCCTCGTGTGTAGGCGCCAGCGGACTTTTTGGCGCCAAAGTCCGGCGGACTTTTTGGCGCCAAAGTTTTAAGTTTGGTTTTAAAATTATCCGCTGGACTTGGCAGTCCGGCGGACAATCCCGCCGTTAGTAGGCAAGTCCGCGGGACTTTTGAAATGAACGGACTTGCCGCTCATCGGCAAGTCCGTTCATTTAGCACGTGACTTCAGGTTGCTGGAGGATGCTGGGACTGTGACATCACA
This sequence comes from Lithobates sylvaticus, assembly GCA_028564925.1. Classification (NCBI taxonomy): domain Eukaryota; kingdom Metazoa; phylum Chordata; class Amphibia; order Anura; family Ranidae; genus Lithobates; species Lithobates sylvaticus. The sequence goes on from CM053026.1 coordinate 394,054,368, forward strand.
GGGGGGCGGGGTCACCATGTGACATGAGCATGTGACCCTGTCCCCATGTCCCTATATAAGTCCCAGCGCAGCGCGCCTCTGCCATTCCGGGCAGAGAGAGCATCAGGTCAACATCGGAAAAAGAAGAAGAACAAGAAGAAGGACAAGAAGAAGAAGAAGGCGCCGGCGGCGCGGAAGACGACGACCCCCGCAAGAACAGAAGAGACCCCCGGAAGACCCCCGAAGGCGGATCGAGACCCCCAGACGACGGCGGCGACGACGAAGAAGGTAGCCGGACTCCTCCGCTCGTGAAAGAGCTAGGTAAAAGAGCAGAAGAGAGCGGAGGAGTCCGGCGAGAAGACCCCCAAGACGGAAGAAGACCCCCGAGCAGTGCAATAAAATATTTTTTCAAAAGTGTGTGTGTTTTTGTACTTTACATTTTACACCTTAGGTGAATGGGTAGGGGTACATCGTACCCAATACTCATTCACATAGGGTGGGGGGCCGGTATCTGGGGGCCCCCTTATGAAAGGGGGCTCCCAGATTCCGATAAGCCCCCGCCCGCAGACCCCGACAACCAACGGCCAGGGTTGTCGGGAAGAGGCCCTTGTCCTCATCAACATGGGGACAAGGTGCTTTGGGGTGGGGGGGCCGCACGGCCCCCCTTTCCCCAGGGCACCCCCCATGTTGAGGGCACGCGGCCTGGTACGGCTCAGGAGGGGGGGGGCGCTTGTTCGTCCCCATCCCTTTCCTGGCCTGCCAGGCTGCGTGCTCGGATGAGGGTCTGACATGGATTTGGGGGGAACCCCCACGCCGTTTTTTCGGCGTGGGGAGTCCCTTTAAATCCATGCCAGGTCACGGAGCTAGCGCGGCGGCATTTACTGCCAACGCTAGCTACGTAACCTGAAGTTACGTTCTAAATGAACGGACTGCTCCGTGTGTGGGCAAGTCCGTTCATTTTCAAAAGTCCCGCAGACTTTTGGCCGGCGGATTATCCGCCGGAGAAGTCCGTGCGTGTGTGGGCAAGTCCACACGCTCGGAAAGTCCAGCGGACCCAGCTGGAAAGTCCGGCGGGATTGTCCGCTGGACTAAGTCCGCCAGCAAAAGTCTGCACGTGTGTACGCGGCATAAGGCTTACCTGTAGGTCCAATAAATATCTCCTAAACCTACATGGTTTAGGAGATATTTAGAAAAGAAAAGACATCGCTGTCTACGGCGCATGCGCCGTAGACAGCGGCGCACTGCGCATGCCGGGTTCACGGTGATATGCCGCTTTCCTGCGCATGCGCGGGAGTGACGTCATCGCCGCTCCAGCGAATCACATCGCTGGAGCGGCGAGACCCAGAAGTCACTCCGGCCCTGGATGGCGGCGCAGATCAGCTTGTCCCGGGAGGCTGCGGGACCAGTCTGACAGCATTGTGCAATGCAGTAGGCAATGCAGTAGCTGGCTGTGAAACAGCAGGAAGCCACCTCTGGCTCCCACTTCCAAGATGGTGGCATCTGGACTCCAAAGCCCAGCGAAGAATGGGCTCCAGTGACAGCGCTGGACTTTTAGACTTTCAAGTGTTTCTTAAAAGTCATAACAAATGTTTGTATTATCCCGCGCTACCAGTACTGGTACTTTAAAATAGGTCAAAACTCTAATGGGTGGTTGTAAGCAACCTAATTGTGTTGCCAGAATATGAATCACTAAAAAAACAAACTACTTATTGCTGCCTATACTCTTATGCCGCGTACACACGGTCGGAATTCTCGTCAGAAAAAGCTCTGATGGTTTTCCCGTCGGAATTCCGACGGAAGTTCGCTCAAACTGTCTTGCCTACACACGGTCACACCAAATTCCGACGGTCAATAACACCACGGCATACAACACGTTTGACAGCACTATAAAAGGGAAGTTTAATGCTTCAGAGCATGCGTCAAATTGTTTCCGAGCATGCGTCGGAATTTTGCGTGTCGGAATTGCATACACACGATCGGAAAATCCGATAGAAAGGTTTTCCGTCAGAAAAATTGAGAACAGGTTCTCAATCCAAAGTCCGTCGGAAATTCCGACAGAAAAAGACTGATGGGCATACACACGGTCGGAAAATCCGTTGAAAAGCTCCCATCGGAGATTCCGACCGTGTGTACGCGGCATTAAAGTGCATGGTAATTAATCATAAATAGTAATAAATCATTGCTTGTGTAAAATCCGTGGATCTATAATAAAGAATAAGCAATCAGAATCAGAATTTCGTGCTCAGTAAATCATCCGTAAAAATATCTAAATATAAGTCGTACAGACAAATATAGCAAACTGACAGTAATGTGCAATTGTTTTGAGTGTCCTTTTAATAGTCCAAATATATATTTCAAATCATATTGTGTCAAAACAGTTATTTACACATGTGCGCCAGTGCTTCAGTGACTTGCACCACCTTACAAATCTTGCGCTCACCTCCACCTTTGACCTGTTTTCCCAGGTCAGATTGCGCTTTCCCCTACTTTGGGGCACTAGACTCTGTGATCCTCCTCCTTCTCCTTTGTATTCTCTGGGCTCAGGATCGTTTCCTAAAATGGGGTGTATGGCACTTTAAGACCACGTTACCTCCGCTCTAGACAAAACTCAATATAACAAGGGACATCCTTATAGTGCAGCAGTTTAAAACAGGTGTTTATTCAAGTATTAAAGCGGGATTCCGCCGAAATATGCATTTTTTTCTTCCCCTAACATGGTTTTCTAAAGACATTAAGAAGATGTCACTTACCTGTTGCAGTTCTTTTCCCCACCGATCGCCAATTCCGTCCGTTTGGGTAACTTTTAAAAATTCTTGATGGACGATTCCATTTTGCTTGTGGGCATTAGAAACCCACAAGCATTTACTTCCGGGATGCAGTGAATGCTGTGCTCCCAGCATTCACCGCTCGATCCCGCGCATGCTCAATGCTAAGAGCAAGCAGCGCTGTTGAATTCCGAGCTGCTATCACATCATGCCGAGATCTCGCGAGATTTCGGCATTATGCCGAGATCTCGCGAGATTTCGGCATTATGCCGAGATCTCGCGAGATTTCGGCATTATGCCGAGATCTCGCGAGATTTCGGCATTACAGCGTTCCCCACTGATTCATGGGAAGACTCTGACAGAGCTCCCAGGGGTCTTTGCGCAGCCGGGGAACAAGCCTACTCCCACGGGAGGAAAGCCCGGAAGCCATTATTCCATATTCTGATTAAAAGGTAACTACGGCGAAATTTTTTTTTTTTAATTTGCATTTGGTCATCTCTGGCACTAACAGATTAATTTAAGATTAACTTGAAAATTTGAGTACAACACCGCTTTAAGCATTTATATTTAAGCATAAAAACTTCTGTTACTGTATGACAGCAGAGCTCGGAGGCTCCCACATTACTTCTGGTATCGGCAGCATCCCCCAGCTCCACCCAAAGTGTGTCGTCATGGTCACGTGACTTCCTCAGGGGTATGGGGTGGGGCAAACATACAAGGATTTTATGCTGGTGACGATTGAGCTGCCAAAGTAACGTGTAATAGAGTGCAATGCAGAGGAACTACTTGTAAAGTTGAAGCTGTAGTAGGGAGCAAGAGCTGCAGAAGCTGCTGGCTCCTGTCCCGTGTGGATCGATACCAACTGCACTCCACCTCTAATATCAACTAGCTGTCTCCAGATTGGTGCCAGCAGCAAAAAAACACGACTCAACCGTAGGGTTTTACCACCTCCCAAGTTTATGTGTAAATGAGCCCTAAGGGTGCTGCTGCCAAAATCAACTAAGGGCTCATTCACAAGTGCAACAAGTACTGCTGGTCCCCTGAAAAGCGATCTGAGTGAATTTGACAGGTGGTGAGGAGGCGATATGTTGCCTCCTCACCACCTGATTTAAACCCATGATTGCCGTGCAATGCATGCAATTGTGACACAGTAGTATGGAAATTAGAGGTTTAAATCAGGTGTGAGGAGGCGACACTGTGCCTGGTGATCTTTGACTACTTCCATGTTGTTCAGGTAGATCTCACTAACTCCATATACTCCATCTAGTGGTCAAACATGAGAAAGCAATGAAAGTACATATTCAATTTGGTAGACATTAAAATAGGGGTGAAAAGGGGCAGCCCTGTCTGGTTCTATTTATAGTAAATGCTTTGGATTTTATCCCATTAGCCAAAACCCTGGCAAAGTGAAAGTGAAGAATATAAAGACATATATGCATAAAGACATCATTTTAGAAAGGAGTTTTGGGCCTAAACCTATCTGCTGTAAAGAGAGACGAAGAAATGACCAGTTGACCCTGTCAAAAGCCTTCTTGGCATCACAAGCCAAAAGGCAGGTAGGGATGCAGTGTTGATAAGCATATGGGGAAGGTAAATTGTATAAAGAGGAATAGAACTGTCTAAACTCTGAACTCCTCTACTATGTCGGAGCTCCTATACTTTCAGGTGTTAGAAGATGTGAGAAGATATGGGATAGCCTGTTTGCATTGTCTAGGCTGTATAATACGTGCTAGATGTCTACCACATTTGTTAGCCTGCATATAGTGAAGGAATCGCATCTTATCCCACGCAATTAGAGAGCAGTCGGCAATCAAGCGGAGAAGATCTCATTAGAAGAGAGAATATGCATTAGAGAGGTCTACTAGAGTGGTTGGGGACAAAGTGCGTTTATGTGTGGTTTCCAGGGTTGAAATAAGAGTGAGTAGGTGCTTGATATCAGTCATGCACGCTCATTTTAGCCTGGACCCATGTTGAATGAAAATGCCCCTAAGGACACATTTCAACGATTCACATTTAGTCATGAAATGCGTTTGGTCTGCAGCTTGATTCTGAACAAAGTCCCTAAGGCCTGGGATATGGTTTGTGCACAGGACACGTCGGTCAAGAGATTATCATTGTGGTCTTCAGGAAGCGCATCCTGAATATGTCAGTGAGACAGCGATCACAGTAATGAACAAACACTGCTTGAATGCAGCCAGACAATGTTAGAGCTGATTGCTTACACAGTTATCATGCCTATGTAAGCAATTACAGTGTAAAAAAAAAAAAAATCACCTCTCTTTCCCAACAGCAGTCACCAAAGCAAGTACAGTGTCACTGTGGGAACATTGTACTGCTGTGGCGGTGATCATGTATAATAGCCGGCTGCTCTGATATCAATGTATGTAAGTGCTGACAGACATTTGTTGCCAGTCATTGTACCCAGTCATAGCCACACCAGTCAGTGTCCCTTATCACCACCACACCAGTCGCAGTGTCCCTAATCACTGCCACACCAGTCCCAGTGTCCTTGATCGCTGCCACACCAGTCCCAGTGTCCTTGATCACTGCCACACCAGTCCTAGTGTCACCAGAGCAGTGTATGCCAGCAACAGTGTTCCTTACACCATTCTTCATTCGCAGTGTCACCAGACCAGAGTTAGCTAGCAACAATGTCCCAGATTGTCGCCACACCAGTTTCAGTGTCACCAGACCAGTGTAAGTCAGCAACAGTATTCCTGATTGCTGCCACACTACTCCCCAGTGTCACCAGACTTGCATAAGCCAGCAACAGTGTTCCTTATTGCCGCTACACAAGTCCCAGTGTCACCAGATTAGTACAGCCAGCAACAGTGTTCATAATCACCACCATACCAGTGCAGTGTTGCCTCTGCCTGACGCACGCACTGACCCTGGTCCATACTGACTCCATTCTGCATGCTGTCTTTGCCTGTTTGCTGATCATATCTCTGTCTGAATTGACCTATCTGCACATGTGATTGATTACGTTCCTGCGAGACACCAGTCCCAGGCATTTCCTGCCTATTCCAGCCAAATGCACTACTGGAACCACAGGAACTCTTTTGTTCTTCCTTTCTTCCGCCTCCTGTACATCCTAGCCAGTGAACATGGAATTCCTAGGGGCAGCCACACTTATTTGGCTTATTAGAATGGGGACTGCTATAGGAGATACTACACTAAGCTATATTCCCGACTTGTACAAAGGTGACCATTACAATACCTTGGTTTTAATACAATAGGTTAATTTGTCTGATGCACAAGATGCAATTTACTAAAACTGATGCACACAGAATCTGGTGCCACTGTGCAATAACCAATAACCAATTAGCTTCCAGGTTTTATTGTCAAAGCTTAATTGTACAAGCTGAAGTTAGAAGTTAGAAGTTGATTGGTTACTATGCACAGCTGCACTAGATTCTGTGTGCACCAGTTTTAGTAAATCTCCCCCAATGTCTGGTACATTATCAGTCCAAACATTGAAAGTCTCACACATTTAAAATCTCCATATTTGGAAGGAGTAGCAAAATGGGGTGTAATTCTAAGTATGCCTATGCTGTGTGCAGTGCCGGGACAAGGTCATCTGGTGCCCAGGGTGAAGTTGACAACTGCACCCATACCCGCTCCCCCCCCCCCCCCCCCCGCATGTTCCTAAAACAGGCAGCAGCGATATATGGGTACGTCGCGGTGCCTGTAGTTGTCGCCCCGTTGCAGTATATGTACTGCAGCGGGTTGGCAAGTGGTTAATTATGAATGGTATTTGTAATATGCAGCAAGAAGGGGGTTAATGTACTTTCACTGGTCACTGATGTATTGGTTACCAGTGGCAGTTAATTAACCCCAGTGTCAGTGTTTATATATTTGTGGAGGCCTAGTGTGCATCAACACGGCCTATACCCCTAAGAGAAGCTTAAACAGATAGACATAGAGAATGTATGCATATAAACAAAAGTACATTTTATTAGGGCAGTAGGCCCAAAAGATAAATTGAGTAGGTGAAAATACAGTTTTACATGAAGTCAAAAATATACATGAGAACGCATGTGACCATAGACATGTACATTAAATGCATAGATTGCACAATAACTTGCGATATTATCAAGGTCTTTCAGGAGAATGCCGACATGTTTCGGACGAGCGTCCTTTTTCAAGGCAATTACAGTTCCTGTGTTTGCTCAATAGTACTGTATAAAACAGAGTAAGGGCATTAGTATACAATATATATTTTGAAAAAATAATAAAGAGCTTGTGTTTTTACCGTTGAATGATCATGGTACTCACTTGCAAAGCATTGGAGGGAAAGGGCCAAAGTAGCCCGGTGGTCTTGGGGTACAGAAGTATGGTCTTGGGGTGTTCACAAGATATATTTGATCTGTGCTGTTAAAAGCAATAGACTGCTGGGCGCTCGATTGGCTGCAAGATCTCAAGCCAGGCACCGTGAGGTTGCTGTGGCTATATGTACCTAGGCCAAAGGCAGTAGGAAGCTGGGGGGTAGATTGAGTAAATGGGATAGTATTAGACTCGGTTACAGGTCTAAAGAGTATGTAATTCAAAACAGCATGAGGTCAAAAAAGTAATTTACCTGGTGAACAGAAGTCCTGTGTAAAGATGCGTCAGAGCGCCGGCAGGGAAGTGTTGTGTCTAATCCCGCCATTGCTCGGGTTTAAATAGGGATGGGAAGTGCTATCAGCTGAGCGGGCCATCACATGTGGTGGGCGCGCTCAGCTGTAAGGTGATGATCAAGGCCAGGTAAGGGGATAATGGCTCAGACGCCATATGTATTCCCCAAGAGATCTCTGAGGCGGCGGCGCCGCGCGTCGTCACGCCCTGGGGGGGGCGGGGCCGCGTGCGGCGTCGGAGCGTCACCGACGCGGGTAGACAAAACCCCTCCCCGCTCGCTGGAACGCAAGCGGGGGGCAGCAGAGAGGAAACGTGCGCCTCAGGGGATAGGAGGTGTGCACGCGCGAGGGAAGGTCCGCGCATGCGCACTGCCGGGCAGCCAGGGAATCGAGTCCATACAGAAGAAAAGCCAAGTACAAGTTTTGGAAAGTGGTATAATGTATTTAAAGGAGTACTTCCCTGCAAATAAATTATGCAGGGGAATGTCAATGTGTTGCAAGTGGGCCAGAGTATCATATAAACGGGTTATACACCCCCTATTGGAGAGAGACAGGTAGTGCATTGACATAACAGATACATTGGTATTCAAGTATATTTTACAATGGAAAATAGACATTTACATTGATCAATTTAGATAACAATATGTCAGGCAGTACAAGCGAAATTAAAGCTGTCATATATGTAGACATGGTATTTGATCAGTAGTCCTACTGATCAAATACCATGTCTACATATATGACAGCTTTAAACGCGCGGCGCCGCCGCCTCAGAGATCTCTTGGGGAATACATATGGCGTCTGAGCCATTATCCCCTTACCTGGCCTTGATCATCACCTTACAGCTGAGCGCGCCCACCACATGTGATGGCCCGCTCAGCTGATAGCACTTCCCATCCCTATTTAAACCCGAGCAATGGCGGGATTAGACACAACACTTCCCTGCCGGCGCTCTGACGCATCTTTACACAGGACTTCTGTTCACCAGGTAAATGTCGCAGTCACAAAAAAAATCGCAGATCTCCGCCATTACTAAAAACAAAAAAATTATTAATAAAAATGCTATAAAACTATCCCCTATCTTGTAAACGCTATAACTTCTGCGCAAACCAATCAATAATCGCTTATTGCGATTTTTTTTACCAAAAATATGTAGAAGAATACGTATCGGCCTAAACTAGGTGGCATCATGCCTTGCCGGGTCTAGGAAGCGTCTGTCGGGCGGAGATTACTCCACTGCTCCGCCTGACTTGGAAGTGAAGGGGAGCTTCCAGGCTCGTGCTGGGTGCAGGAGAGCACTCGGCACATCGTTGCAAGCAGCTCTGGCTCTACCGTATTGTAGTGCGGCCGGCAGTAATTGATTACAATGTGCTTGATGACCAGCAAGGTTTTTAGCAGCACACTACGGAAACTTCACCCCCCCCCCCTTTCTCCAGAAAATTGGGCCGCCCAGGGCATCCGTCCCTTCTGCCCCTGCCGCCCCTGCCTTGTACTGGCCCTGGCTGTGTGTTAGAAATATCTTATTAATTGACTTTGTGTCGACATTTTCATTCCACAGTTTTCAAAAATTTGTGGTAAAGAACGAAGCATTCAAAAGACTCACCATGCCTCTTAGAAAATACCTTGGGGTGTTTACTTTCCAAAGTAAACCAAAGTAGTTATTTTGTGGGGTTTTCCACTGTTCAGGTACTCCAGGGCCTCCAAAATGTGATAGGCATAGGCAGTAAGGAAATTTTGCCCCTGTAATGCCCATTGATTTTGGTCCCTTCTATGTGGCTAGGCTGTGAAAAGGTGTCACACATGATATCACTATACTCAGGAGGAGTAGCAGAATGTGTTTTGGGGTGTAATTCTAAGTATGCCTATGCTGTGTGTTAGAAACATCTTAATAAATGACAATTTTGTGTAAAAAATATTTTAATTTTCTTTCCTGCATTTTCCAAAAACTTGTGGCAATTACTATGCCATTCAGAAAATAGGTTGGGGTGTTTGCTTTCCAAAATGGGGTCATTTTGTGGGTGTTTCTCCTGGCATTTCAGGGACTCTTTATAGGGAGTAAGATAATGCATTCATTTAACATATGCTCTTTGAAAGCCCGAAGGTGTTCCTTGTATTTTGGATCCCTCTATGCATCTAGACTGTGAAAAAGTCTCACACCTGTGGTATCCCCATACTCAGAAAGCATAGCACAATGTGTTATTGGGTGCAATTGTAAGTATGCCTGTGCTGTGTATGAGAAATAATTTGTTTAAATTACATCTTTGTGAAACACATTTTATTTAATTTCTTTGTTTAAAAAAAAAAAGAAAATTGTGGCAAATTATTACAACTTCAAAAATTCACTGCACCTACTAAATACCGTGGACTGCCTACTTTCCAAAAAAAGGGGTAATTTGGAGGATATTTGTAGGCACTTTTCCATGGCCTTAAGAAATGAAATACTGCAGGCGTTCAGTACATCTGGACTGATCAATTTTCAAATATGTATACCATAGTTTGAAGTCTCTATAACAAGAAATAATAATAAATAAATAATAATAAATAAATAATTTATAAATAATAATAAATACATAATAATATTAATAATAAAAAATAAATAAAAATAATAGACACATATTTGTTTTCTTTGCACCAAAGAAATGTAGTAGAATAAGTATTTCCCCAAAATTTATGAAGAAAGATTATTTATTTGCAAAGTTTTTGCAAAGATTTATAACAGAAAGTAAGACAAATTCCTTTGTATAGCAAAAAAAAAAAAAAAAAAAACCCCAGTGGGGATTAAATACCACCAAAAGAAAGCTCTGTCTCATAAGAATTATAAAAAGTTAATTTGGTTAGAGTGTTGTATTGTCATTTAACCACCTGATTACTGTGCACTTAACCACTTGACCACTGGGCAGTTAAACACCCTTCCTAACCAGACCAATTTTCAGCTTTCGGTGCTCTCACACTTTGAATGACAATTACTCCGTCATGCAACACTGTACCCAAATTAATTTTGTGTCCTTTTTTTCACACAAATAGAGCTTTCTTTTGGTGGTATTTGATCACCGCTGGGTTTTTTATTTTTTGTGCTATAAATCAAAAAATACAGAAAATTCGGTAAAAAAAAAAAAAAAAAAATTCTTTGTTTCTATTAAAAATTATTGCAGAGTATTGGCGAGTATTGGCAGAGTATTGGCGAGTATTGGCGAGTATTGGCGAGTATTGGGCAGAGTATTGGGCGAGTATTGGCAGAGTATTGGCAGAGTATTGGCAGAGTGTTGGCGAGTATTGGCAGAGTATTAGTGTTGCACAGTATTGTTAGAGTATTGCACAGTGGTGGCGGAGCGTTGCACAGTGGTGGCGGAGCGTTGCACAGTGGTGGCGGAGCGTTGCACAGTGGTGGCGGAGCGTTGCACAGTGGTGGCGGAGCGTTGCACAGTGGTGGCAGAGCATTGCACAGTGGTTGCAGAGCGTTGCACAGTGGGGGCAGAGCATTGCACAGTGGTGGCAGAGTAGGCAGAGTATTGCACAGCGGTGGCAGTGTATTGACCAGCGCTGTGGGCACTACACATCCAGCCCACAGCGCTGGTCCCGTCTCCCCCCCCTCTCCGCTTCTCCCTTCTCTGTACCGATCGGTACAGAGAGGGGAGAGAGGAACCGGCGTCATGACGTGACGCCGGTTTGTGTACATGTGATCGCTCCGTCATTTGACGGAGCGATCACGTGGTAAACGGCCGCTATCAGCGGCTGTTTACCGTGATCCGTGATGCGCCGGGTCCTCGGGACCCGGCGGTCACGGATGTTCCCGAGTGCGCGCCCCAGGGGGCGCGCGGGAGCAAGTTTCTGAGAGGACGTCCACTCAGGGAAACCCGACCGCGCTGTAGACGTCTTTCGACTATAGCGCGGTCGGCATGTGGTTAAACCCCCCTCGTGACCAGACCAATTTTCAGCTTTCGTCGCTGATGCACTTGGAATGACAATTGCGCGGTCATACAACACTGTACCCAAATGACATTTTTACCATTTTTTTCACACAAATAGAGCTTTCTTTTGGTGGTATTTAATCACAGCTGGGCTTTTTATTTTTTGCTAAACAAACAAAAAAAAATCATGTTTAATAGTTTGTTATACAATTTTGCAAACAGGTAATTTTTCTGCTTCATTGATATGCGCTGATGAGGCGGCACTGGTGGGCACTGATAGTGCCCACCAGTGCAGCCTATCAGTGCCCACCAGTGCAGCCTGATAGGCTGCACTGGTGGGGACAGATAAGTCGGTACTGATGGGCACAGCAAAGATGGCACTGATGGGCACGGATATGTGGCACGGATGGGTGGCACGGATGGGCACTGATAGATGGCACTGATAGGTGACACTGATAGATGGCACTGATAGGTGGCACTGATGGGCACTGGTAGGGGACACTGATGAGCACTGGTAGGTGACACTGATGAGCACTGGTAGGTGACACTAATGTGCAGCACTGGCACTGTGGGCACTGACATGGCACTGTGGGCACTGACAGATGGCACTGTGGGCACTGACAGATGGCACTGTGGGCACTGACAGGTGGAGCTAGTGGGCACTGGTAGGCGGCACTATTATTATCCAAAGGTGGGCACCATGGACCCTGGGCATATTGCAGTGAGAGGGACTGATGTCCCTCTCACTGCCGCCGGTGATCGGCTTTTTTTTTTTTTTCTCCTCGCGCTGTCAGCGCGAGCAGGAAAAAAAGGCCGATTACCGGCTCTGTTATTATCACATGATCAGCTGTCATTGGCTGACAGCTGATCACGTGGTAAGGGGTTTCGGGATCGACCCCTTACTCGGATCTGTGATCCAGCGAGTCTCACAGACTCGCGGATCACAGAGCGCGCCGCACGCGCCCTTCAGGGGGCGCGCCGCACGCGCCCTTCAGGGGGCGCGCAGGCAGCTCGTGGCCGGGACGATGTCAATAGACGTAGTCCCGGCATATTAGATCCGCGCTGTAGCCGTCATTCGGCTATAGTGTGGATCTCAGGTGGTTAAAATGTGACAGTGCTGAAAACTAAAAACTAAAAACAGTCTAGTCCTAAAGTTGTTAAAATACTGGTTAGAAGAAAAGCTCTAAAGTTGAATGCTCAGGGAGCAATGTTGGTTGTAGCCACATAAGGAGGTTAAAGGATTGGGTGAAATATTTTTTTCTCTTAGGAACCAAAGCTTACAGTCACATACTTCAAATCAATCCAAGATATACACACGATAGGTCACTTTTTAATAAAATTCTATATCAGGTAAGCTGAAGCCCCTTCTTCCTTTTTCCTGGTGAAAATGGCATAAATAAGTCTGTGTTTCTTTCATCCCTAAATATATTTAAGCAGTAGTTATTGTAGACATGTGCAGTTCATTTAGTTCAGAATCGAAATTCAGACATTTTTTTCATTATTCTGAGATTCAGATGTATCGAATAGTAACGAATTTAAACGAATCTGAAATAACAAAACAAAACGTCATGAGAAATTGGAATTTTATTTTAATCGAATTCGAAAACAAGAATAGAATAGAAAAGATTAGAATAAAACAGAACAGAAAATAAAAAAAATAATAGAATAAAATAGAAAATAAAGGAATAGAAAGAGTAGAATAAAAAAAGAATAGAATAGAATATAAAATAATAGAATAGAATAAAAAAAGAGTAGAATAGAATATAAAATAAAAGAATAAAATATAAAAAAGAGTAAAATAGAATATAATATAAAATAATAGAATACAATAGAATAGAAGATAAAGGAATAGAATAGAAAATAAAATAATACAATATAATATAAAAAATAGAGTAAAACACAACAGAAGCATAGAATTTAAAAGAATAGAAGTGAATAAAATAGAATAGAATAGAATAGAGCAGAGTAAAACAGACCAGAGTAGAATATAAAATAAAATAATAGAATAAAATAGAATAGAAAATAAAGGAAAAGAATAGATAAGAATAGAAAAGAATAGAATGGAAAAGAAAAGAATACAAAATAAAACAAATAGAACAGAATAGAAAGAATGGAAACTGTCTTCCGAAATTGGAATAGAATAAATAGAATAGAATAGAAATAATTGAAAATAAAAGAATAGAATAGAAAAGAATAGAATAGAAAAAACAATATAATAGAATAAAATAGAATATAACCGTCTTTCAAAATTCAAATTTCACATTTCAAATAAAATAGATTAGAACAGAATGGAAAATAATAGAGAATAAAATAATAGAATGTAAAAGGATAGAAAAATCTAACTGTCTTCCGAAATTCGAATAGAATAAATTTAAATTTGAATAGACTAGATTAGAATAGAATATAATCGTCTTCTGAAATTTGAATTTCATATAGAATAAATTAGAATAGAATAGAAAATAATAAAATAGAATAGAAAAAAAAAAACAATAGACAGCACAGTGGTGTAGGGACAGCACAGTGGTGTAGTGGTTAGCACTCTCACCTAGCAGTAAGAAGGGTCGCTGGTTCGAATCCCAACCACGACACTACCTGCCTGGAGTTTGCATGTTCTCCCTGTGCCTGTGTGGGTTTCCTCCGGGTACTCCGGTTTCCTCCCACAATCCAAAGACATGCAGGTAGGTTAATTGGCTTCTGTCCAAAAAAAAAAATTGGCCCTAGTATATGAATGGGGACATTGGATTGTGGGCTCCTTGAGGGTAAGGACTGATGTGAGTGTGCAATGTACAGGGATAGGGACAATTGTAGACACTCACTCAGGTTGAACTGGATGGACCGAGGTCTTTATTCAACCTTACTAACTATGAAACTATGAAACTATGAATAGAATAAAATAAAATAGAATATAACTATCTTTCAAAATTCAAATTTCAAATAGAATACATTTGAATAGAATAGATTAGAATAGAAAAGACTAGAATAGAAAAGAACAGAAGAGAATAGAAAAAACAATAAAATTAAAAGAATATAACTGTCTTCCGAAATTCGAATAGAATAAATTAGAATAGAATAGATAAGAATAGAATAGAAACATCTTCTGAAATTTGTTCAGTATGGTCCTCTTTGGTTCCGCAGGAGGGGGCGGATGCCCTGGGCGGCCCAATTTTCTGGAAGAGGGGGGGGGGGTGCAGGTGAAGTTTCCGTAGTGTGCTGCTAAAAACCTTGCTGGTCATCAAGCACATTGTAATCAATTACTGCCGGCCGCGCTACAATACAGTAGAGCCAGAGCTGCTTGCAACGATGTGCCGAGTGCTCTCCTGCACCCAGCATGAGCCTGGAAGCTCCCCATCACTTCCATGTCAGGCGGAGCAGCGGAGTAATCTCCGCCCCCGACAGACGCTTCCTAGACCCGGCAAGGCATGATGCCACCTAGCCGGCCAGGAGGCTGGATAAAGATGGTTGTAAAGGCTGAAGGTTTTTTACCTTCATGCATTCCATGCATGAAGGTAAAAAACATTCTGTGTGCTGCTCCCCCCACAGCCCCCCTGATTCTCACCTGAGCCCACTCTCGATCCAACAATGTGCACGAGAGACGCGGCTGTCCCGGGACTCCCTCTCCTCATTGGCTGAGACAGCAGTGAGTGCCCATTGGCTCCCATTGCTGTCAATCACAGCAAGTGAGCCAATGAGGAGAGAGGGGGGCCAAGACGTGGCTCTATGTGTCTTATGGACGCATAGAGCAGTGGCTTGGGAGCGAGGTTCCTCTAGGGGGCACTGCTCGAGGGGCCACTTACCCCTCCCACCATACATTACGAACAACCCGTGCTGCAGGGCGGCCGCTCTGCACCAGATCACATACCTAGTATGTGATCTGACACTTCCAGGTTTGGGCGGCGACCTGCTCTCCCTGATTCTACACAGCAGGAGCCCAGCAGCGGGTACCGCAGACTTGATGTTCGCTGGCCCCTGCTGATTACACAGGGCAAAGGCAGAACGACAATCTGCCTATGTAAACAAGGCAGACTGTCAATCTGTCAGAAGGGACGGTCTTGACCCTGTGTTATTGCTATCAGGAACAGAGATCTTTGCCTTCCCCTAATTAAAGCACCTCCCCTATAGTGAGTAAGCACAACCTAGGCACACAGTTACCCTTTGGTCGCCCCTGATGTTAACCCCTTCCCTGCCAGTGTCATTAGTACAGTGACAGTGCATATTTGTTAGCACTGATCACTGTATTAGTGTCACTGGTCCCTAAAAAAGTGTCAGGTGTCAGATTTGTTCACCGCAATATCACAGTTCTGCTGGAAGACGCTGATCGTTACCATTACCAGTAAAACATTAAAAATAAACAGAAAAACATGCCATAGTTTGTAGACGCTATAACGCTATAAACCAATCCATATACGCTTATTGGGATTTTTTTTTACCAAAAATACGTAGCGGAATATATATTGGCCTAAATTGATAAAGAAATTCTATTTTTAAATTTTTTTTGCTGAGTATGTCTTATAACAGAAAGTAAAAAATATATATTTTTTTCAAAATTGTCATTTTCTTTCCGTTGAGCCCAGGTTCACACTGACAGCAGGATTAAAATCGTGCAAATTCAGCTGAACTCAAACGACTTCATACCGCATGTCATTCTGACTTCGGGGGCAGTTTCAGAGACATTAGTCTGCACAGATGTCTATACAAATCGCACCGCCAAAAGTAGTACAGAAGCTACTTTTGGGAATCAGTGCGGCACGGCACGATTCGGACAGTGCCATTGCCGGCAATAGACGCTGATTTCACATGCGATTTGACATGTCAAATTGCCAAATTGCTACAATGTGAACCTAGGCTTAGGCTCGGTTCACACTGGTGCGATGCGAGAAACCCTGCAATTCCTGTGCGGGTTGCCGCATTGCACCTGAATCGCAGGCAGTTCACACATCTGCAAACTGCGGGTGTCAATGTAAAGTTAATGGCACCCCAAAATCGGTTCGCAGATCTCACATCGAACTGTGAAATCAGACAGGAATCGGATCGCATGGGTGTAAACAAAAAAAAAGGGTCCTGGTGTGAATGTGATGCTATTTCAGCCATACAGTTTGTATGGTGAATTTGCATCGCAGACATCGCATGTGATGTGCAAAGCAATGTGATGCAAATCATATGTGATGTCTGGCATCGCACTAGTGTGAACCCAGCCTTATAGCACAAAAAATAAAAACTGCAGAGGTGATCAAACACCACCAAAAGAAAGCTCTATTTGTGGGAAAAAAAAGGACAAATTTAGTTGTGTACAGTGTCACAGGACCGCGCAATTATCATTTAAAGTAACGCAGTGCCGTATCGCAAAAAATGTCCGGTCAGGAAGGGGATAAACCCTTCCGGAGCTCAAGTGGTTAACCAGGCATTCCAATACACTGGCCCAGGACCAGTATTAGAATAGAACTGAAAAGAGAGCAACACTGAAAGCATAAAAAAGATTGCTACCTCATCGAACAGCTAATAGTGGTAGCCCATTGAAAAAATGATATCAGTTATCAAAATCCTGCAGCAATCAAGCTCAATAAAATTCACTAATCACTTCGCAAGCCTCAGAAGACTGAGCATGCGCGGAGTAGCCTGTGGAACAGACGGAAGCACAAGCAGCCTGTAGATGGAGGAGCATGCGCAGTGTGATGCGTGAGGCGCACAGGATCTCGGGCAGTCGGATGTAGACCTGGAAACGAGGCTTGGAGTGCAAGCTGTATTCCCTAAGCTGTGAGGCGTCCTGACTATGTGTTACTATGGTAGTTATTGAAGATGGAGTCGTGCCGTAGGATGTGATATGTGAGTTGATCATGTCTTAGTAGTATAGAGGTTTTGTGGAGTTAGTGAAGCTTGCACCGTTCATATCATGTATAAAGAGCATCTCCAGACTCTCTGTATAGGTTGTACTGCTGACATTGGAGTCAGTTCTCCTATGAGAAGCATGGGCTTTATAGAAGTAATCATCACCACCAGGCATAAATCACAGTAAGGGTTATTTTCTGGTTCTGGTTTACTAAGGGAGTGGTTCAGTGTTCATTTAAAGCTGACCATACCCTATACAATGTCCTCCTTTTATGGTGGCCAAACACACGTTCATAAATGATCAATTTATTTCCGATCCAGCTCTGACATCCCATTTGAATGATATGTCACACCTAGGTGGAAGTGAATTTCTATCAATCATTAAGATCTGATCATAACTTATGATTGTATAACTTGCATCTCTGTTTTCCCCATGTGATCTAATAATCCGATCAAAGGAGATACAGTTGTATTCACGAAGAAAGCATACCATTGATACAGAACAATCGATCATTTTCTACCCTGGCCGATCGACTAATTTTGATCGAAACTGGCTTGAAATTGAGTATAATGCCGCTTACACATGGTCGGAATTCTCGTGGGAAAAAGCTCTGATGGTTTTCCTGTCGGAATTCCAACGGAATTTCGTGTTTAAACTGTCTTGCCTACACACGGTCACACCCAATTCCGACAGTCAATAACCCTGCGACATACAACACGTTCGGCACTATAAAAGGGAAGTTTAATGTTTCCGAGCATGTGTCGAATTGCTTCCGAGCATGCGTCGGAATTGCATACACACGATCGGAAAAATTAAGAACAGGTTCTCAATCCAAAGTCCGTCGGAAATGCCGACAGAAAAAGACCGATGGGCATACACACGGTCCGAAAATAAGATGAAAAGCTCCCATCGGACTGTTTCCATCGGAAATTCTGACCGCGTGTACGCGGCATAAGGCCTCTTTCAGGTAGGGTGGACTCCGTCAAGTGGATCCGCCTGCTCAGCAGGAGGATGACAGGTCTGTGTCAAACAGACAAACAACAAAATCACAGTTTGTATGGTCACCATTAGATTTACTGACAACTGTTTAACGTAAGGGCCTGCCTAATTGGGTACACAATAAATTAATTGTTTTGATTTGTCCTCATATTACATAGTTTTGGTAAATTTTATTGAGTTTGTACAATCCGGTTGTAGTGCGTATTACCACTCCAATTGTGATTAAGGGATGCTTTGTTTTATTTTCTTGTTGTGTGTTTTTTTTTTTTTTTTTCTTCGCTTTACTTCATATGATTGGCTCGATTCACACTTTGGAAAAAAATAATAGTTTTGGTGTATACCACAAAAGATCAGTACATAATACCAAATGACAAGAATACACTAATGCCCCATACACACGGTCGGACAAAGTTGTCGAAAAATCCGGTCATTCTGAACGTGGTGACGTTCGTTGCGTACGACGGAAGTACGTAGAGGCTATTAGCCAATAGGTTTGGTCTCCTAATTTGATCTGAGCATGCGTGGCACTTTTTCTGTCGGAATTCTCTACACACGATCGGAAAAAGTCTGATCGGATTTTGTTGTCGGAAAATTTGAGAGCAGGATCTCAAATTTTTTCCGTCGGAAAAAGTCCGATGGAGCCCACACACGGTCGGATTTTCCGACAACATGGTCCGATCGGACATTTTCCATCGGAATTTCCAACCGTGTGTACGGGGCATAAGAGTTTAGCCCATGTGCATACAGTCCCAGTGTTTTAGTGCATCGAGGAGGCCCTATTTATTCAAAGACGTATGCCTAAAATGCAGAATAGCTGCATTATTGACATAAATCCTTGAACACACATGTCTCATAACAACGTTTAGCCCCATCCAGATGCAGCCTATTTCACTTTGCCATAGACTGACGCTGCACCTGCCTCCTGGGATTTTAACCCCGCTAGCGGCTGAGAAAAGGGTTAAAACCACCCGCAAAGTGCCGAAGCAATTTGCACGTGCTTCGGCAGCTTTGCCCATTGATTTAAATGGTGGTTTATGACGGTGTATACACCGCTCCCACACCACCCCAAAGACGCTGCTTACAGGTCTTTTTTTTTTTTTACCGGTCCTGCAGTGTGAAAGCATTCAGGCTTTAACACTGAGGAGGCTTGAGAGGTGCTTTTCAGGCGCTTTACAGGTACTATTTTTGGCGCTAAAACACGTCTTCAAGCCCCTTTCACGCTGAGGCGCTTCTAAACTGCTAGTAAAACACTGAGTGGGTTTGAAGAGCTTTTCATTCATTTCAATAGAGAGGGGGGGGGTTCAGCGCCCTGCAAGAGCACTGCCCCAGTGTGAAAGCATTAATTGATTTTAATGGAAATAGGTTTTCGGGTGCTTTTTTTTATTTTTATTTTTATTTTTTTGGCTTGAAAGCGCCTCTGTGAAAGGGGTCTAATGTACCTGTTGGAAATATAGGCGCGCACTTAAGACCGAATGTCCATACCGGACACTCCTCAGTGCAGCTCACAAACACCGAGATCCCACCCTGGCCATTGTGCCAAAAACAAGCGCATGGCTGAGCAGTTTTGCTCTGGGAATGGGCAGAGTCTGAGTTTCAAGCAAGGCAGACGTTATGGTCCTTATGCTCAGCCCACTCCACAGTCTCGGCAGCCATGATGTTGTAGGGTGGGCAGAGTCTGATGGGGAACTATGGGGTTTATTTACAAAAACTAGAGAGTGCAAAATTTGGTACAACTCAAGTTATGAGCTGATTGGCTACTGTGCACAGCGGCACCTGATTCTGAGTGCACCTGTTTTAGTAAATATACCCCTCTGAGTCGGACTGCCTACCAGTCCAAAGAAATATTTCCAAAGCACTTGCTCCTGGAAATGTCTGTAAAGTAAGTGGTTGCTGCAGCGACTACCAGCTGAAGACTGGGAATGGCACAGAGAGATGTTGCCAGCACACTAAAGATCACATCACAGTGTAAACCAGCGACATTTCTGAGCCATGCAAGACCCCTTCTTAACCACTTCAGCCCCGGACCAATTGGCAGCCAAAGGACCAGGCCCCTTTTTGCGATTCGGCACTGCGTCGCTTTAACTGACAATTGCACGGTCGTGCAACGTGGCTCCCAAACAAAATTGGCGTCCTTTTTTTCCCACAAATAGAGCTTTCTTTTGGTGGTATTTGATCGCCCCTGCGTTTTTTATTTTTTTTGCGCTATAAACAAAAATAGAGCGACAATTTTGAAAACAATGCAATATTTTTTGCTATAATAAATATCCCCAAAAAATATATAAAAGAAAACATTTTTTTTTCCTCAGTTTAGGCTGATACGTATTCTTCTACATATTTTTGGTAAAAAAAATCGCAATTAGCGATTTATTGATTGGTTTGCGCAAAAGTTATAGCGTTTACAAAATGGGGGATAGTTTTATAGCATTTTTTTATTAATATTTTTTTTTTTACTAGTAATGGCGGTGATCAGCGATTTTTTTTTTTTTTTTTTTTTTTTTATTTTATTTATTTATTTTTATTTTTTTATTGTGACTGCAACATTATGGCGGACACATCGGCCATTTTTGACACATTTTTGGGACCATTGTAATTTATACAGCAATCAATGCTATTTAAATGCATTGATTCCTGTATAAATGACAGTTGTAGTGAAGGGGTTAACCACTAGGGGGAGGGGTTATGGCCTGTGACGTGTGTGTGTGTGTGTGTGTGTGTGTGTGTGTGTGTGTGTGTGTGTGTGTGTGTGTGTGTGTGTGTGTTTGTTTTTACATTAGGGGGCGGGGCTGACGTCTGACGTCATTGATCGGCTTTCCCGATGACCGGGAACAGCCGATCAATGACAGGCAGTGTAGGAAGCATGGGGAGAGGTTTGTTTACACCAACCTCTCCCCGTTCTTCAGCTCCGTGACCCGATCGCGGGACACCAGCGGCGATCGGGTCCGCTGGTCCCGCGGCCGGGGTCACGGAGCTCCCGACCGGGTCGCGACAATTGCAAAATCAAGTTTATATACGGGATTTTGCCTGCCCGTGCCATTCTGCACACATATATGTACATGGGGCGGTCGGGAAGTGGTTAAGGCATATGACTGGCGCCCATCAGGTCCGCCTTCTGTGTGATTGACAGCGGTTGGCAGATTCCAAAGCTACTTTTCAGCCCAGTAGGGTCTATGGCCACCCGCTTTCAATCACAAGCATGGTAGACCTGATGGAGACGTGGGCAACCTCCCTATCAGGCTTCACCCACTGTTGTTGTTTGGCCTTTGTCATTAATTGCTAGAATGCCGGTGGACTACTTACCAGCAACCAATGAAGTAACTGGGTAGTATGCCAGCTTAGACTTGGTCTTAATCTTCTACAGTTTTGTTATCTTCAAACTGTAGGTAACTCCTTTTTTTTTTTTTTTTTTTTTTTATCGCAGTCATTGCCCCACATTGAAAAAGTGATGCAAATAATGAATCCTGTCATTTCGTGTCCAAGATCTTTCCCAGTACTTTTGTGAATTGGGCACTGTGTGTTTTTTGAATAAACAGAAAGGAGATCCTGATGTTTACTCTCCCCTCCTCTCTTGTTGTACATTCACAGAATCACTTCACTGTCATAACAGCAGCTCTCATTCCCACAAATCCAGGTATTCAGTAGGCTTAAAATATTTCTCTCTATGAATGTTTTCCCTTTTAATTTGGAGAGGTAATCATTCATTCTTTTATTTTTTCTTCAACAGGAGAAACACGATGGCTAGAAGTGGGATAAGAAGTTCAGCTCTGGCCAGGGCAGAAGCCCAGCTTTCTGGTCAGAGGGTCCCTATGAAATCTAAGGATTCGAAAGATGAACTGCAGGTTAGTGTTCACCATGGACATACCTATTAAAGTGGCTCTAAAGGCAGAAGTTTTTTTTGATCTTAATGCATTCTGTGCATTAAAGCGGAGTTCCACCCAAAAATGGAATTTCCGCTTTAAGTGATGGTGACCCCCCTGACATGCCACATTTGGCATGTCATTTTCTTGGGGGGGGGGGGGGGCGGGTACAAAGTTTTTTTAAAGGCACCGAGCTTTCACTTCCTCCTCTGGCTCTGCGGTGCCGGAAGGAAGTTCACCCCCCCCCCCCCCCTCCCTGCAATCTTCTGGGACACGTCACAGAAGATTGCCCGGCCATTCACAGCACGCATCGCGACTCGAGCATGTGCAGTGCGTGCCCGGCTGTGAAGTAACAGCCGGGCGCCCACAGTTAGAATGCCGGCACAGTGGAGAGGAGCGAGGCTTCGTACGCCCGCATCGCTGGACCATGGGATAGGTGAGTATCTGATTATTAAAAGTCAGCAACTACACATTTTGTAGCTGCTGAGTTTTAAATGGGTGGAACTCCGCTTTAAGATACAAAACCTGTATGCAGCAGCCCCCCTAATGCTTACCTGAGCCCCATCTTGATCCAGCAATGTTGCACAAGAGCATCGGCTGTCCAGGATCCTCCCTCCTAAATGGCTGAGACACAGCAATGGCGCCATTGGCTACTGCTGCTGTCAATCATTATCAGTGAGCCAAAGACAAGAGAGAGAGAGGGGTGGGACAGAGCCGCTGCTCCATGTCTGAATGAACACGCAGAGCAGCGGCCTATCTTTGGGGGCACCCAAAAGGAGGAGGGGGGGGGGTGGTGCCAGGAGAGCCGAAGAGGGACCAGAGAAGAGGAGGATCTGGGCTGCTCTGTGCAAAACCAGTGCACAGAGCAGGTAAATATAACATAACATGTTTGTTATTTTTAAACGAAAAAAAATCCAAGACTTTAATATCCCTTTAACTGCTCTCTTTTGAATTATAATTACGTTTTGTTTGAGTGTGTTTTATAATCTGACTACATTTTCTAAGGGGACCAAGGAAGGTTTTACTCTGGTATCTGGATACAGAGATTGTGCTTTCTTGTCTTAATCACACAGTGTGGCATGAAAATGTTGGTGCCCCCCCTCAAAAATCACAATTGCATTTAAAAACTCACTGCATTGCATTTTGTGATCTGTGATTGGTGTTTAATTAGGAATTTATTGACACCTGCAGCAGATCGCACACCCAGTGCATTTTGAATGTGGTGCAGGAAACACAATGAGGGGGGAGGTTGTTGAGCATGATCCACCCTAAATATGGGTGTAACATATTCAGAAAGGGGATCTTTTAAAAAAAATTATAATATTCCCCTGTAACAAACCATCCATACTCAACAGGACTATATCCACTGTAAATGTTTTCTCTGTCCGGTACCACACGATCCCAGACCCTTTAGCCCACCCAGTAACTAACCGTAACTCAGTGTAGGGTGAAAAACATCACTCATTTTTCAAACACACAACTCAGGGACACTTGGGGTTGCACCGATACTAGTATTGGTGCCGATACCGAGTATTTGCACAAGTATCGGTACTCGTACAAATGCACCGATACCGGAAACCGATACTTTCAGGCTCGGTTCTTTGAGCTGTCAGTGGGTCTCCCCTATTGACAGCTGAAGCGTTAAAGAAGTATGGTAATTGGAGCTTTCAAAAAAAAAAAAGCAGCCAGCAATGTTTATTAACAACATTGCTCAGCTGCTGAAACACTAAAATAAAAAAACATTGGGGTTGATTTACTAAAGGCAAATCCACTTTACACTACAAGTGCAGTCGCTGTAGATCTGAGGGGAAGATCTGAAATGAGGGGAAGCTCTGCTGATTTCTATCATCTAATCTATATATATCTATAATCTAATGTACAAACAAAAATGCTGTTTTTATTTTCCTTGCATGTCCCCCTCAGATCTACACTTCCAAGTGCACTTGCAGTGCAAAGTGAATTTGCCTTTAATAAATAAACTCCATTGTTTCTTTTTGTATCTTTCTGTTTCTTCATCTGCAGATCAAAAGGGAAAAACAAATGTTTCTCTGTTTAACCTTTAATTAACTCCCTGTTCTCCTCCAATTTTTATTTGCCTGCTTTTTTTTTTTTTTGTTCACATCTATTTTATAAACGATAAACAAGCAAACTTTTTTTTTATATTCTATTTTAATTTTTTTGTTTTCTTTTGTTAGTGAATATTTTTTATATATATATATATATATATATATATATATATATATATATATATATATATATATATATATATATATATATATATTATATATATATATATTTATTTCACATTGAAAAAGCGCAAAATGAAAAAGAACATTTTTTTATTTCGGTGCATCCCTAACAAAAACTGACACATAAACAATGAGATCCATGTGTTGCCCACGAAGGGGCCCAGACATTAATGCCTGCAATATGTATGCAAATAATGAGAGCAACACCGGATCAGTAGTGGTGGTGTGACTTCGTAACTTGCAATGGTAGGTGACAATAAATCCTATGAAAGCCCATATTTCCCACAAATGTTTCAGAACCAAAATGCTTTAAGCTTACCTCTCTGCACATTGAAACCTTTACTTGTGCACCTGCTCTGGATCGTACTACATTACCCATCCAACAGTGCATCAGTACAAGAACACATGAGTGAAATGTGGGAATGAAATTTCATAAAGACATACCTGCTGTCTGTTTCTACTGTAGAGGATCCTCCGGTAACTAAACAAGTAAGTGCTTCTCTGTGTCTGCAGAAAATGCAGTGGATGGGCCGCCCTGAGTGACAGTAAAGGGCTGGTGTCATCCGGGGAATCGAAGCATGAATGCGCCTTGCTATTTTGTCAATCTTTGAACAAAGTAGACAACATTGACTGTAAAGGCACACGACAGGAAAGTTGGCGAAGTAGGCAATATTTAAGTAGCATAAAAGGCATGCTATGTAGAAAGATTATGTTCATGCTTTTAATTTTAGAACCCTCCGTTTTGCATTAAAGATACCAGTTTGTGGTGTTGTGATGCTTAAATTATAACTAAAGACAAAACTGGATTTCATCAGAGGCGTTGGATAAAACATGTCAGGCAGGCAGATGCAAGCACGCTGAGAGCCGCCGTTTTTACACATCATGATATCTGTATCCTGTAACTAATTGTAAGTGAAAAACAATAAATTCGCTTTTTTTTTTATACTTGACGGGCTTCACTATTGCTGCCTCATCTCTTTTCATTTGGGTATCGCTGACCTATTGACTGGATAATTACATCTACTCTGAAGTTTGTGATTTTGGTGGCTTTATTGGTGATTTATCTGAACCTAAACAAAATTATATACTTATATATGCTGCTATTGATCCACCCTTAATTCATTTAACAATAAAACTACTTTGTCTTTTAGGAATACATACGTGCACTTAGCAACAAAACAAGCGTATTGAAACTATCACAACCATCAATTCTTAACCTAAGCGATTTGTCGGCTTCAGAACAAGAAAGTGAAAAGTATAAGGGTACTGTTAGCCCTCAACAGTCAACGGGAACCCGTTTTTTAAAGAAAAAAAACCCAGCCAGTAAAGATACTCAGAGCAATGTCAAACCAGCAAGTGTGGCGGCAAAGCCACAACCTGTGCAGTCAAAGATGCCAACCAGTGCAGCACTGAAGAGACTAGCAGAATTTGAGAACCGACATCGATTGAGGTATACCTGGGGGGAAAATCAACACACTCTGCTGCTTTTAGTATTTGACATTCAGTATACATGGTAACCTCCTTCCATATTTTAACTTTTTTTTTTTTTACAGAAAAATAGAACTGGACATATCTGAGAATGACTCTGACCTGAGAACTTCGGAGGAAAGACCATTCTCCAACAGGTCAAGTAGTGAACTAAGCTTCCACGGGAACAGGTTTTTGAAGAAAAAGGTCAATATAAAGGAACCGGAGCCTGTTGAACAGACCAGGACACCTTCTGTCAGGGGTAGTTCAGCAGATAAGAGGCGAGTTGCAGAGAGTGAGGAGGAAGAAATGCTCCAGCTGGTTGGAAGTTCGGTGGAGTTTTCAGAAGCCGATGAGAAGTGGTTGAAAATGCCGGTGAGCTTAACCTGTGGAGTCTTTGCACAATGGGAGAATGTTTGGAATGATTCATCAGCAGCTGTCTTGAGTTTTAGTATAAAAAAAGAAAATCCCTATCTGTATTACCCACTGTGGGATTGATTTACTACAGAAAAATATTGTGCACTTTTTTAAGTGTAGTAAAGCTTCACTTTGTCCAGAATACCCAATCGGGTGCAAGGAAAAGAAATAAAGCCATTATTTCTTGCACATGATTGGATGATGGCAATCAACAGAGATTTACCACATTTACTAAGCTCTGGGTAAAATGGGTGCAATTGCACTTGCAGAGTGCAGTCCATTTGCCTTTAGTAAATCAACCCCTTTGTTTAATTGTCTCATTCCTAGTTTTGCGCTACTAGAACACAAGTCAGGGACAACGTTTTAGAATTGTTGGTGTATTATGGCATGTCTTGTGTCAGGAACAAGGCATGCTGATTACATTTCCCAGTCTGTGTCCTAAGATAAAAGCAAAAATATATTAAGATAGAAATATAGCCACCATCACTGTCAACATTTTTAAACATGCAAGTTATGGGGCTGCCATCCTGATCTTTGATTTGCTACTTATTAAATCACTGACTCCAATCTAATATGCGTCTTTCTGGTAGGTCAGTAAGTCACTTTCATAGTGAAAAAAGGATGTGGAAAATGGACTCGCAACCAGCACCTTTTTAAAAACAAATGAGAATGGAGGAGATTTACTAAAGCTGGAGAGTGCAAAAATAGGCTCACTTCTGCATAGAAACCAATCCACTTCTAACCTCGGCTTGTTCAATTAAGCTTTGGCAATAAAACCTGGAACGTGATTGGTTTCTATTCAGAAGTGAGCCAGCTTTAGTAAATAAATCCCAAATGGCAGATCTCATAAGTAACTATAATAAATAAATATTTTTTTTTTCCATTTGAATTCACAATTGCTGAGCATTTTTAGCACATCTGTGTCACTCGGTGCAATCTTCTTTTCTAGCATATTGATTGAACTGTACATCTAGAGATGTGCCAACAGAGGATTGGAGGAGGGGGGAGACAGAGCAACCAGCACAGCCTGAACACCTGTGTGCTATCTTTACTAAAATACGCACTCTTGCTAATTGCTTTAAAAAGTAAAAGTATTCAGTTGTGATCTCTCTCTCAAACATTTTCGTTCGAGGAACGATTGTACGACTTTCCGAGTGTATACACAAGTTTTATATGCCAAATCCGACCTTCCCAAGCATTTTTGAACACGCGTTTTTACTGCGATTTTTGCAGGGTTTTTTTTCACTGTATATAGTCTGTTGCTAAGGAGGGGGCCAGGAAGCCGGCTGTCATGTCGCTTAATAACCGATGAATGGAAAAATGTAATGTAAAAAAAAGATTGCCGGCCAAAAATAAATAAATTGTGAAAACAAAACAAAAAACCTGCGTGTGGTCCCCCCTAAGGTCCATACCAGGCCCTTCGGGTCTAGTATGGATTGCCTTGCAGGGTAACTTTTTATTTATTTTTTTTAAATGCAGTTTACTACCACTTTGATAACCGGTTAATACATGCCTGCTCTGTGTAATGGTTTTGCACAGAGAGGCCCCAAACCTCCTCTTCTGGTGTCCCATGGCAGCGCTCTTGGCTCCCCCTCTTCTTAGTGTGCAACCATAGTAAGCTGTTTCCTATAGTGGCACACCTGCGTGCTTGATCCTGAGTAGCTTGGTCTCACTGCCTGCTCCCTCTTATGATATGA
This sequence comes from Lithobates sylvaticus, assembly GCA_028564925.1. Lineage (NCBI taxonomy): Eukaryota > Metazoa > Chordata > Amphibia > Anura > Ranidae > Lithobates > Lithobates sylvaticus. Next base: position 394,082,140 of record CM053026.1, read on the forward strand.
TTTGACTGACAGCAGCAGAAGCCAATGGCTTCCTCTGCAGCCAAGCTTCTGAGAGCTGGAAAAAGTGCCAACACAAAAATTATAAATGGGACGTAGGTACCCCCTTTTGTATAACAGATATGTGGAGAAAATTTAGTTGAGGCTATAATGGACTTTTATGGTACCATAGAAATGCTAGGGATAAACAAAATGGGTATAAAAGTTGAATTTTTATTGTATTACAACAACATATTAAAACCTACATATCTTAAAAATGAGGGCGGAGGTATGTAACTCTATAAGCTCACAGATGAGGTGACACTGGAGAAGCTGACCAAACCAATTCACCATATACCATTTCATGCTCAACATGTTTCCCGGAAATCCAAAGACATGCAGGTAGGTTAATTGGCTTCTGTCCAAAAATTGGCCCTAGTATATGAATGGGGACCTTGGATTGTGAGCTCCTTGAGGGTAGGGACCGATGTGAGTGTGCAATGTACAGGGATAGGGACAATTGTAGACACTCAGGTTGAACTGGATGGACTGATGTCTTTATTCAACCTTACTAACTATGAAACTATGAAATAGTCACCGCTTCTTCAGGAGATTTTTACATAATGATCTCTGCTCTAGATTTTATATTATCATACTACAAATAAAAGAAAAGAGAAATATTAATCATAACATCGATAAACATTTGAGGTCATTAATGTTAAATGATTATGTGATAAATACAACACGTGGTGGTGTCCCTCATATGCTACCTTACCCAAGACATAATCTGTGGATGAGTCCAAATAGATAGATTAGCCCTGGTGAATGTGGGGGCCCCCCACATAGGGGAGGAGGTGGCACAGCCTGTAGTCCTGATAGAAAAACGATAAAAGTCATAAACTAGGTTTAGGTGTATGCAGCTATAAAGCAGACACAATTAAATCAGTCTAAACTGGTATATTTTGAAAAACACACACCGTAACAACGGGTGCAGTAGTCCGGGACAGGTCCCCTCAGGAATGAGGCTATGAAGAGATCCAAAAGATTTTAACAGGCAAAATACACTGCAGAAAGGACATCATTGGGAGCCAAACTATTCAAAAAGAAATGTGCGTATATCTCAAAATAAGAAATTCAGCGTATATGGTAAAGCTCTGCTTTACCCTTTATAGAACAGATCAACCGTAGAGGTATCTGTGAGGAGGTGTGTGTGTGTTTTATATATATATATATATCTATATCTATGTGTGTTTTTCCTTAGGGGTGTTTCTGTCACCGGATGTATCTAGGACAGATGGGGGAGAGACCGTAAAATCCAATAAAGACCTGATGCAAAAGCATCAGTCAGTGTACATCAAGGACAACACTGAATCATAACATCATAAATAGTATACATATAGGCTCTATGTATGAAATTTATTTTTAAGTGAACAGAATTTTCATTTTAGAGCGTTGTCAGACTTCTTGCTCTGGGGACAACTCAAAAATGTTGTATTCCCTGTATTCAAGACCATGGTGGTCCACAAGGACAAATGGAAGGGTTATCTTCCCTGTAGGCCATGACAAGCTAACCAAAATGTCCAATTGTTTATATTAACCACTTGCCTCCCGCCATGTAGCAATATGACGTCGGCAAAGTGGTTGCGATATCCTGACCGGACACCATATGATGTTGCCAGGATATCAAGCCGCTGCGCGCCCCCCGGTGGAGCCAATTGAGGCGATCATTGTTGCGGTGTCAGTCTGACACACCGCAACTCTGATCTAGGTAGAGGGTCTCTGACAGAGACTCTTTTTACCACGTGAACAGCCATGTTCAATCACGGCTGATCACGATGTAAACAGGAAGAGCCGTTGATCGGCTTTTCCTCACTTGCGTCAGACTCGTGTCAGACGCGAGTAGAGAAGAGTGAAAAATAGAAAAGAAGCTGCGATGCGGTACATACACTCACAATGTGTATATAGGGCTAATGTGTAGGCTTTAAACCTTGCTGAAAGCTGCGATTCTACTGTAAAACATAAGTACAGTGAAAAATAAATGGAAAATAAAAAATAGCGCTTGACCCAAAAATTGTTGTGTGCGTGATCAATTAACTACTTGCCTACCAGGCACGAACACCTCCTTCCTGGCCAGGCCATTTTTCAGCTTTCAGCACTGTCGCATTTTGAATGACAATTGCGCGGTCATGCAACGCTGTACCCAAATAAAAAATTTTATCATTTTTTCCCCACAGAGCTTTATTTTGGTGGTGTTTGATCACCTCTGCGGTTTTTATTTCTTGGGCTATAAACAAAAGAAGAGCGGCAAGTTTGAAAAAACATAATATTTTTTACTTTTTATTATAATAAATATCCAATTTTTTTTTTTTTGTTTAAACAAATTTTTTCCTCAGTTTAGGCTGATACGTATTCTTCTACATATTTTTGGTTAAAAAAAAATCGCAATAAGCGTATATTGATTGGTTTGCGCAAAAGTTATAGCGTCTACAAAATAGGGGATAGATTTATAGCATTTTTATTATTATTTTTTTTTTTTTTACTAGTAATGGCGGCGATCTGCGATTTTTATCATGACTGCGACATTGCGGCGGACATATCGGACACTTTTGACACATTTTTGGGACCATTCACATTTATACAGAGATCCGTGCTATAAAAATGCATTGATTACTGTATAAATGTGACTGGCAGGGAAGGGGTTAACACTAGGGGGCGCTGCAGGGGTTAATGTGTTCCCTATGTTAGTGATTCTAACTGTGGGAGGGGACTGACTGGGGACCGATCGGTGTCCCTATGTACAAGGGACACACCATCGGTCTCCTCTCCAGTGACAGGACGTGGATCTGTGTGTTTACATACACAGATCCACGTCCTGCTCTGTTACTGGGCAATCGCGGGTGCCCGGCGGACATCGCGGGTGCCCGGCGGACATCGCGGCCGCCGGGCACGCGCATTGGGTCCCCAGCTACGCGGTGGGCACGCGCGCGCGCCCCCCCTAGTGGCCAAAATGTAGACGCCGTCATATGAAGGCGTCCCGCCACAAGAGCCGCACCGCTCCGCCGTCAATAGACAGTGGGCGGTCGGCTAGAGGTTAACCATGCCTCAGCTATGGTCATAAATGTGAACTAAAACCTATAAGTGTATGTGCGACACAGCTGAAATATATAGAAATGCCACAAATAAATCCTTAACAGATAAGTGTGTGGTGACAATGTGATAAACACCCACAGCCGAGTGAATATTTGTAAACAATAATATCACATCTAATGCATTTGAAAAATTATAAAAAATAAACCAAAAACATAAAAAATGTATTAATGAAAGTCCAACAGAAAAGTTTTTTTCCCCCTTTAAGACTTTGGAAGTGTCTTCAAAGATATTCCACCCGTGTGACATATAATTAAATGGAAAAAAAGGAAGTCCAACTATCCAAAAATCTTCAGCTAAGCCGCAGGTGATCCACCACCAATGGAAAAATCGAGATTTACTTCTTATCAGATCCATGTGACCCCCATTACAGAGTGTCACAATAAGCTCTCTCAGAAATAGCCCTCCTTTCAACTCCTCAGTAGTACAGCAGATAACCACAGCCTAAAGTAGAGAAAAGCCGATCGGCTGCTTTTCTGACGGGGTGGCGTCCCTGGACCACCAGGGACACCACCACTAGTCACCACCAGATATGCCACCCTAGACCACAATGGATGCCAATCAGTGCCCACAATGGGCATCATTGATTGGCAGGCATTATTGTTTGGCACTGATTGGCATCCATCAGTACCACCTATCAGTGCCCATGCGTGCCGCCTATGTGTACCCATCAGTGCCACCTCATCGGTGCCCATCAGTGCAGTTCCATCAGTGAAGGAGAAAATGTACTTATTTACAAAGTTCTGTAACAGAAACCAAAAAAAAAAAACATAATTTTTTTTTTTTAAATTTCGGTCCTTTTTTTTTTTTGTTTAGCAGAAAATAAAAACCCCAGAGGTGATCAAATACCATCAAAAGAAAGCTCAATTTGTGGGAACAAAATGATAAAAAGTTTAGTTTGGGTACAGTGTAGCATAACCGTGCAATTGTTGTTTCAAAGTGCGACAGTGCTGAAAGCTGAAAATTTGGTCTGGGCAGGAAGGTGTATAAGTCACGGTTCATCTGCTATTGCAGTAGAAGGACTTCCTCCAGCCCTGTAACCTCCTATATAGCCATCAGGCTAGAGGAAGAGTCCAGTAGAGCGTGGGCTTTGCACCCGCGATGCACTGAATGCAGCTGCAGTGCTTTCCAGGCTCCAATTATTTTATTTTTGTTTGCATTGTAGGTGCATTTATAATTTTTTTTTAAAAAGTGGAATATGCCTTTAAGCAATATGTAAGAATTGTAATTGTTGTTTTCTCTTAATTAGAAACCACCTAGAACTCCCTCGCCGTCCAGCAGATTAACACCACGCAGAAACCTGCACCGGAGTCCTTCAGCTCTTGGCTTCTTCTCTCCACGCCGCCCTCCTTCTCGTTTTTCTTCCAGAACTCCCTCTCCTCCTAGTCATGGAACTCCAAGATACCAAAGAAGAACACACTCTTTAATTCGATTTGGATCACGGTCTCCTTCACCATCTGTGAGAAGTTCCTTGACCAGCAACTCTCCAAGGCCAAGACTGGGAAGACGTAGTAGAACTCCTCTCTCCCAGAGAAGCGACTTTAAATCCCTCGATGAGCTATTTTCGAGAGCTGATGATCCCAGTAGTTCAAGTTCCAATGGTAATATGACACAGTTTTAGTCATTGTATATCATATGAACTGCTAATTTGTATTATACTTGCTTGTGTTAACTTCAAATGTTTATTCAAAGACATTACTGATTTTAAACTTTGTTAATTCCTATTAGGGTGTAGTATTTGGAGCTGTTTTGTGGATACTGACAATCTGTTCAAACTATATGGCAAGACTTTTACAGTATATTTAACCGCTTGCCTAGACTTTTTTGTAATAGTAGCCACAGAAAGCACAAAAACTGAGCTAAACACAATGGGGGGGCCATTTATCAAAACTGGATCAGATTGCCATGCACCATGCTGTAGCTTCAATCGATGATCTTCAGCTTTTTCACTTAAACTTTAAAAATAAAAGATGGAAAGCTGACTGGTTGCCGCTCCAAATTCGGGCTACTCCCAGTTTTGATAAATTCCCCTCAGTGCATTGCACCTCAAAATGACCATAATAATTTATGGCTAGGGTTAGTAAATTTTATATACACAGCAGGTAATCTAGTTTAATGGCATAGTTTACATTTACCAAAAAACTGCCAATGTTAATAAGGGACCTTTTGTGCATAAAAACAAGCAATGCAGAATTGAACAGTGTTGCATATAGCCCTTGCTATAGGCATAGTCCATACTTCATGAAGCCTGAGTGAAAAACTCCTAGAGATTCCATCTCATAGTCCTGCCTTGTTGATAAAACATGCTCAGCTGTTACTGTTTACATCCACTATCACGGGAGGGAGCTCTCAAATCCAGAGCTCAGAGCGACTACATCAGACAGGAGAGCACATGTGAGGGGGTTTGAATCAGAGAAAGAGCTCACTCCTGTAATTGTGAAGGTGAAAAGTAGCAGCTGGACATGTCTTAGCAACGTCCTAGCAACAAGGCAGGATGAGAAAATGCAATCTCCGGGAGTTTTTCAGTCGTGCTTTGAGGTATGTGAATGGCCTACGCCTATAGCAAGGGCATTATTCAACTTTGGTCAAAGCTGCAAAGTTTATTTTTATCCACAGATGTCCCTTATCTGTATAAGCAGTGTTTTGTTAAAAAGTAAACTATGTCTTTAAGATGAGAACTTCTGACTGTTCTTTTGAATTTTCAGATACGCACTTGTACATGCTTGTTCTAGTGGCTCAAAATATACAGTACAGGCCAGGAATTCAACATGATAGCCAGGTGACTAGTATTTTTAGAAGGATGCCAGCCTGTTTTTCTGTCTTGACAGGTTTACATGAATACATATACGTTTTTCCAGTGAATAAAGTGGTATTCTGGCACAAAATTTTACTGAGGTAGAATTGATATGGGTCAGTGAAACGCATAAACTGAATGTTGTCTGATCTATAGGAATACATATTCTAACTGACATAAGAGGGTGGTATTTTTGTGGCTAAATATGCAATCATTTGGGTAAATAAATAAATCAATAAATTGGTCACCACCAAGCATGTATGCATATATTAGTACAGCGGTACAAGAAATACATTTCTCTTTTGACTTCGGAGGGTGGTATTTTCACTGTTAATTGTGCAATTATTTGGATTATCAATTGACCCACAGGTTCTCTTTTTAGATTTCAAGCTGAATATAATGAGCTTGGATGAACTGGCACCTGCTGCAGGAACCGAAGAACTTGAAGAAAAGGTACAGTTGTGTTTTTTATTTTATTTTGTTTATTGTAACAGATTTTTTTTTTCTTTAGCCTGGTAGAATTGCTGTTGTTAATGACCTTTTTATTGCAAAACGAAACCAAAGAAAGTCCTAGCTCAACTTGCCCATCAGCCTGCAACCTACCGAATTATCCAGTCTGAGTATGCTTCAAAAACAGGGGTTTCGTTTGCACATAAATGCGTCAGCTACTGAGCCCCGTCAAGGCACACCAGTATTTGCTTCCATTGTGGGGGCTCTCAAAATTTAGTTGGGACTACAGAAAATACTGGGGTGCCTTGACGTAATATCAGGTGGTATTGTTCTCATCCATTTTCTGGCAATGACCTTCCTACCCGAGAAGAGAGTCTCATGGAGAAATATTTTGGTATATTTATCTAGGACTTTAGGGAATATCCCTAGTAGGCATTGTTTTGGGTCTAGTGCCAGGGGGGAACCCATGTTGTCAGTTTCTACGCTCCCCTCCACAACCCACCTCTAACCCCATTATAGCAATCATCCAAAGGTACAGATCCCAAAAAACTAATATCATGTTTTTATAATATGCTTGGAACACCAGTCTCCACCAAAATAGCATACAGTTTGAAGCCCCGCTGGGAGGGAGAGTTGGGTCCCCTGGAGGATGAGGAGCAGGAAGAGGCGATGGAAAACTGTAAACAAGTCTCCCCCAAACTTTCAGACAGGCTGATACAAATATACATTTTACCTCGTGCATACTTCACCCCACTCAGGGTGGCTAGATACAGAAGAGATCAATCTACCACTTGCCCTATGTGTAATATAGAACCACCTTCTTGCATCTTATTTGGGCCTGTCCAAAAACACAAGGCTTCTGTGAGCAAGTTATGACATTCGCAAGTACAGTGTATATCTAGCTGCAACTCCTTAGATATATTTTTAAAATATTCACTTTGATAGCGATAGGGACTACACTTATATCTATCTATCTATCTATCTATCTATCTATCTATCTATCTATATATCTCCCAATGAATGCAGCTTTACCTATATAGACATAGGATATAAACTTTCATACATGTGTATACACCTGTTGGAAATTTATATCCCCCAGGTGATGCACTTAAGCTGGGAAAATACATTCCTTCAGCACAAAAATCAGGATTTGCATCAGTGCATAGGATGCCCTTACAAAAATAAAAAAGTTGAAGTTAATTCATCTCTAGGTTATATATATATATATATATATAATCTCTCTATCATACGTGCAATTGTGATGTAATGCTTTGTCTTTTTGCTCTGGCTTTGCTCTGGCTACTTAAATTTCTTGTATCAAGACCCTTTGTCATTTTTGAATTCCTGCATAGACAGGCTCTTGATGATATTGATGTCAATATTCTGTATTGATATGTTTATGGATGTTTGTATCCCCCTGAAGAAGATTGTATACAAAATTATGATTGAAACGTGTTGGGGTTACTCTAAACAGTAATATCCACAGATATACCATTTGTGGATTTCTTTTTGTTAAATGTCACATAGACATCTAATATGTTTGTTTATTTTTGTGTACACCAGAGCTCTTGTTCCTCCTTTTCCACATTTTCCCCTTTCCATCCATTTTCCCTTTTTTGTTATTGCTGCTTTTATTGATTCAATTTTACCCATTGAGAATAAAACAATATTTTTATACAAAACAAGTATTTTTGTTTACTTGTAAGCTGCGCATAAGCCATTGGAAGTATCTTGCTATTTGTTATATACGTTATTGGGCTAGCTGTTTTATAACCAGGATAGTTGGGTTCCTCATTTTATGTGTTCCTAGTAGGATCACTAACTTAGGTGAGGCAAGAGTCTGAAAAAAAAAAAAAAAAAAAAAAACCAATGCAATATATTTTGTTTTTTTTCTTGTCTTTTAGATGCACATTAGCTCGTTACCTATGAAGTCAGCAAATGAAAAACCTAAGGAACGGAAGCAAGCACTCATTACCGACCATAGAGAACCCTCACATCATAAAGATGCAAAGACATTCGTGAGACAGAAGTCTAGCTCTGATGAAGAATCTGCTCTTGAAGTGCATACAGAGCATACAGAGACAAATAAGTCAGACGTGTCAAAGCATCGTCACAAAGATCACTCTAGATCTGAGCATTACAGTCAAGAGCGACCTGATGAAACTACTATCCATTCTGCCTATTCTGAGGATTTTGAAGATTCTGTGCCCTCTGACAATGAACTCAGTTCAAGCTATTACTCATATTCCCTCCCTAAATCCACATCCTTTGATTCCAGCCTCTCCTCTAGCCATTCTTATCCTCCGTCTAGCCAATCAAAACAGAAAAAACAGTCCCATATAACACAAAGGGTTGTTTTACGAGAAACTTCTGTGCAGACAAATGATGCTGAATTTGGCTACAGCTGGCCACAAGGTAATTCTATTTTGATAACCATTTACAATTTTAAAGGCATTTTGTTTTTTGAATCAGTGACCATTACATTTTTAGTTTTAAAGTTTGTAAATACTTAACAAATGTTTTCTATATATTATTATTTTATTTATTTATTTATTTATTTTATTTATTTATTTTTCACACTTGTGCGACTTGGGATCCGACCAGTAAGACCCAAAGTCACAGGACATATGAAATTCAATGTATGAGAATGTAAAGTCAGATCAAAGTCGCCCAAAAAGTCACATCGGTCGCACTGAAAATTGTGCGACTTTGGAGAGATGCTAATGTTAAAGGAGCCTATATGGATTAAATCTTTGTTTTACAAATAAATGTTTAACACAAGGATTTTTCAGAGCAGCATTGCCTTGAAATAGCACAGTAGCTTCATTTCTAGAAGCTGGCTTCTGTCCAAAACCTCAAACTGAGCTCTCTAATAAAGTGAGTCGCTGCTCTGGCTCATTCGTTTTTTTTTTTTGTAAAAAAGGTGAACTTGCAAATAAGGAGCATCATCAAACTTCATCTTTGACCAAAGTTGAATAATATTCTTGCTATATGTTTAGGCTATTCAAATACATCACGAAGCCTGACTGGAAAACTCTTAGGATGTTGAGACTCCTAACTGGTCCTGTTAACCCCTACCATCAAAGAAGCGAGCTCCAAAAATGCTGAGCTCAGAGCTACTGCATCGGGGGGGGGGGGGGGGGGTGAGAGCAAACATGAGGGGATTCAAATCAGAGAATGAGCTCCTGTGATGGTGCAGATGAACAGTAAGAGCTGGGATTGTCTTGGCAACGTTTTCGAAGTTTTCTAGTTGGGTTTCATGAGTTGCGCCTACACCTATAGAAAGGTCATTATTTACCTTTAGTTAAAGCTGCACAGTTTGTTTTTCTCTAGACTTCTCTTATCTGCATAGGCAGTCTTTTATTTAGTAAAGGTGAACTATGCCTTTTTAAATACTGAGCTCTGCAAACAGGCTCTTTACAAATAGTAAGGAGACAGGAAAACTTTTGACAATAAGCATAGAGCTGGGCGGCCGACCTTAAAATATTTTAATATTTACCCAAGTAAATATGTATGTTCATAACAAGATGTATGTACATACTTTAGTACAATTATTTTTTTTTAATTTTAAAGTTTTATTATTGTTGTTTTTGTTTTTTGTTCTGTCTCGCATAGCAACCATTGGCTTTGGACCTCTTGCTCCCTCCATTGCTGTAGAGCCAGCTTCAATTGTGAGCCATGTGGTGAGCCCTGAGTTAATAGAAGGTAATTTTATTTTACTTGTTCACAAACAAACTTTTGTATAGTAACTTAACTGCTTCCGGCCCTCACGATTGTAAAATGACGGTCAGGCAATTGTTCTGGGAGAACATCGTATGCATGTTCATTCTGTTTCCAAGAATGCGCTCCGGCATGATCTGTCAGCGCACACACAACTGATCATTGTACTGGCTTTTGCCGGCTCGTACCATGTGAATTCTGTGACCAATCACAGCAAATCACATGGCCGTTGTAAGCAATGATAAATGGCTTTCTTTCATACCATTCATTGTACACAATTGTGTTGCTGTGGGGATGTTCCATTGATGCTATCTCCAGCCCCATAACCAAAGCCTTACCTCTGTAAGAACCTGTGCCTGGAGGAATAGAGTCTGCAACCCACGATTCCACTGATGTCGGTTGCAATGTTTTTTTTTTTTTTTTTTTTTTTTATTTATTTATTTTTCGTTTTTTCTTTTATGTGTTTTTTTTTTTTTTAGTAAAAGGTAGAATATTCCTTTTAACTTTTAAATATAGCCTAAAACTGGTATATGGATATGGTGTAAAGCTGTGCTCATAAGTTTACAATCTCCTAGCAGAATTTGCAATATGCATATTTTTTTTAAAGAAACATGAGTGATCACTCCAAACACTTATTTTTAATGTGATTTAAATTAATAGAACTGAAGAATGAATATAACAAATTAGTAGGCTGTACCACACCTTTTGTGAATGGAATATGATTGACTGTGCATAGGCTTTATTTGTCAGTTCATTGTCAGGATCATTTTCAGTTAATCGGGCATATTCCTCATTACCTGAATTTTTTTTTAAGAATGCTTTGGTTTGAGGATTAATTCTTCCTGAGCACCCTACATAGTGTTCCAGGTACTACACGTCTTCTGAGAGAGAAAGCATACAAGTGACTAAAAGGAGAAACAAAATGTACACTATTATAACCGTGTATTATCGGTGTTGATGGGCTTTAATGGACAAATGCAGTGAGCTTTTCACATAAGTTTGAAATCGCTCAGAATTAATTGACCTGCTTCTTCTACTTTGCATTCCCATAATCCTGTATGAGGAGCAAAGCAGTTCTGAAGAAGACTAATTCCTCTCAATGTTTTGTCCTAAGAATGGAGAAACACATTTTTTCAAATGCCTATTCCTGATCGGTTCTGTTTAAACCCTATATGCTTGTACGCAGTTTATCACATTTATGTCTTCATGCTCAATATGACCTGTAGTTTCTGAAAACTTCATGTTTTACTAATTTTGTTTATTATCTACCAGCTCTGACCACATACAGTCCCATGGCTCTAGCATTGAATGACATGTTGAAACAGCAGCTGTTTCTTACTCGGACGTTTGTGGACATGGCTCGACAGCTGTACCTCTCCACTGTGAAATCTCTGGAGAGTGAGTCTTATCAATATACCACGCTTGAGGACACAAAGAAGGTAAAAACAAGATCAAGTAGGAGGTTTAATTGCTTGCTGGTTTCAGACATTCTGGGCTACTTATCAGATGGTCCTGCATTTACTTCTCTTTACCTGGCTTCTTTCTTTTCTTTCACTTTTGGCTTAACAAAGTGGCGATAACCGCCACTGAGTTGGCCACGCAGGGCCCACAACAGAAAAACAGTTGGTAAGCATTCTAGAAAAACCGAAAAACCGAAAAACCTGCTATTCTAATGAACCCGAAATAATAAAAATCCTCCCATCCCAAAACTTGTCTGCCTTCCAACCTTGAAGCTTTTGCCTGGCCATCTTAAAGCGTTTGTTACCCCAACATTTCATATTCCTGATCTGTGCTTGCTGTACCATGTATGAAAAAGTATCCTGTTATCTTTGCTTCCTTTGTGTGAAATCCCTGGTGTTCCTACCAGTCCCTTTCCTATTAAAAACTGACCACACTAAGCAGGAGGACATGTCGTCAGTTCTTTAGCTATGCTGGGAACTCAGCCTGCTCTCCAATGGTAATTGCCCTGACACACCCACCTCCCTGCACAGCCAGTGTGCTGCTGCTTCTTCTCCCCCAGCTCTTATGCAGCTTAGAACAGAGTGTATGTCAGGGATATACAATTAGCGGACCTCCAGCTTTGCAAAACTACAAGTCCCATCGTGGCCCTGCCTCTGGGCGTCTGTCAGTCTTGCTATGCCTCATGGGACTTGTAGTTCTGCAACAGCTGGAGGTCCGCTAATTGCATATCCCTGGTGTATGGGATCACCTCTAAAAAAAAAAAGGAAATAAAGGTTTAAACTTTTTTAAAGGTTTAAAGTTTAACTCCAGCCTTGTTTTAGATAAAGTGGGAAAGGCTTGGAACTGCTGTTGTGTTTTTCATTGCTGCATTTGTCCTCAATGAGATTTTCCATTACTTGCTTTCTAGAGACACAAAGGACAGCAAGAATTAAGTTTCCCAAAATAATCCTGCCTTTGACAGTTAATGCTAGAACATGCATTTAATTTAGATGATTTCTCTTCTACTCCTTGTTTTGGTGGCAACTGTAAATTTTTACATTTTTCCTCTGTTTCTGGCTTGGTGACAGAAGGTAAAAGCAAATCTCTGCAGAGGAGATAGATAGATGGCAATAAGAAACGGGTTCTAATCCATCCTAGTGTACAGGCAGTCCCCGAGTTACGAACAGTCTAGGGACTGCCTGTTTTTGTTCTCAAGTCGGATTTGTTCGTAATTCAGACGCGCATGCGCAAAACGTTGTTTTCCGATGTGCCCGCTGGCGCCGCCTGCCAATCGCAAGTAGGAGGTTCGTAACATCGGGGACCTCCTGTATTTGAATGGTACAATTTGGAAGGCTGTCTGCTAGCTGTGACACAGTTCCAGCAGCTCTGATGGAAGTGTTTTTCTTAGACCGAATAATGTTTAGAGGCAGCATTTGCCAGTAGCCCCTTGAGCAAGTATGAATATTTGATAGTTTCTCCCCTTGAGCAAGTATGAATATTTGATAGTTTCTTCTTTTATAGAATATCGCCTGTATGTTTTGTAAACTTAAAGTGGTTATAAATTCAGAAGACTTTTAGTATCACTTTTAAGATTTAGACACTTCTTAGGATCTTGTAGTGCAGTCAGATTGTATCCTTTTGATTTCTTATACACAATTAAGGCAAATTGATTTTGAATCCCTTCCTATAATAATTCTTTTATTTTAGTCTTCACAAATCTGAATCTGCTGTCTAATCGGTCCACAAATAATGATCCAAAAATGTCCACATTTTCTGTGGACTTGTTAGTAATGCGAATTCTCCTGGCATGTCACATCATACAACAGCAGTTTTAAAAAAGCTCCACTTTTTATTATTACAGTATGTAAGTCTGCTACAGACACGAGTGTTACCATCGCCTACTCTGCCCAATTGTTTAGACTGCATTTAATTCTCCGGCAAGTCACAAGGAGAGAGACTGCAGCAGGCTCCGACATTTGTGAGCACAGCCTAAGATTTACAAGATTGGCATCTCTAAATGCATGCATGCATACATTAACATGCACAATAATTACCATGGATGCACTTAAAGTTGAACTGTCTGAATAAAAATCCTAATTGCCCCCTAAATATTCCACTCTAATATACACACGGGACGTCATTAACTGTTGGGTTATACTGCTGTCTACAGGCAGATTGGACACTGGCAAATAGAAAAACTGTAGGCCAGCTTCAGCTTTGCTGAGAAGTCCACCCATTTTCTGTTAGCTTTATTCCTTTGATTTTTCTTCAGTCAAATTTCTTTACTACATTGTTAAAGCTGGTCCCTACATGGCAGCTATCTAGATTTTTGTTTCCTCAGCATAACTTTGGAAAGATGCACGCAGACCCTGCTGCTCTGGATGCTACAGGGCTAGCCTGGAAGTGACCTTTGAGCACTGGGTCTGGCTTAAGACGCTTTGCAGACCCAGTTCTGGTAAAACGTAATCGCAGAGCTCTTTCCAGGTCTAGAGTTGTTGGAAATGCCTCGATCCTTGCCCTGTCTCAGTTTTTGAGCAGGCTGTTTATTGTGAGTTGAGCACCAGGAGTTGCCTTGCTACTTGTTGCACCGGGCACGCTCAGTTTTTCAATTTACGCACACTCTGTTGTTTTTTTTACTGCTGAAGGGGGTAATGTCGAGGGATTGAGTTCTCATATCAACTGCTGGGTGGAGTGTGTTGCTGCATGGTCTCTTTCCTGCAAGTGTCGAAAAAGCATCTCCCAGCTTGCTTGCAAGAGCCACATACAAATCCAACCTCTGGCAACAGATGTAGGGTCAGTCAATCAGAGATGACCAAATCACTGTAGGCGGGCAGCAACGGACTGTCGATCGGAGTTCTAAGTACCCAAAGCCTTGCTTCATAACCTCCGATATCTTGCATTTCCACAAGCAGCAAGTCTGATGTTAGTAGCAGGGGGCATAGTTCCACTGTACTACTGATGCAGCCTACTGCAGATGGGAATCTTTGTTCCCTCTGCTTTTACAGTTTATGCATTTTTCTGGGTTTTCCCTAGCTTCATTCGGCATGGTTGACTTCTCTGCTCTGTCCACTGAGGTTTTTACTGCAGTCGTGTATGACTTTATGGCCCAAAGAACAGATGTTTTCTGACTCAAACACAGAGACCTTTAGTGCACTTCTGCAGATTCCATATATAATCTGCCCACAACTTTAATGACCTCTGAGCATGCTGAGTCTCTACAGTCCTTTCCTGTTGAACCTGCCTCTAAGGAGTTGCAGTCTTTTGCCATTGCTCCCAGCTTCAAGCTAGAAGATCAGTGTGTCACTTCTACCAGCACTAATACCCAGTATAGGATCCTTTAGAGTAGGGGTCTCAAACTGGTGGCCCTCCAGCTGTTGCGAAACTACAAGTCCCATGAGGCATTGCAAGGCTGACAGTTACAAGCATGACTCCCACAGGCATGATGAGACTTGTAGTTTTGCAACAGCTGGCGGTTTGAGACCCCTGCTTTAGAGCTCTTTTAGATCATCAAGACCTTCCTGGTGCACCTGCTTGCTCAGTTTTTCTCCATGGAGTCTGGAAACATCCTTACAAGATGTTTGTACCTCCCCAAGTGATTATCAGTCTTGTATGTTTTAAAGAAAATCTTGTTAAAGTGTTCTGCACCCTTTCTGCATCTGGCAGTGTTCTGTCTTAACAAAGCATCCACCATTCCAGGAGAGGGTGCACCTTTCTTTAGGTACCCTGATGACAAGCCCTGTTTTCTTTGACTGTCCTGTATTTCAACCTGTTTTAGTCATGATCGTAATCTGTCAAACCCTGACTTACTGGACTGGTCTAAGGCTATCGGACATTGATTACTGTAGCAGTTGATCCCTTGATCATAGAACATTTAGAAGAGATGCCCGTGGCTCTAAAAGGACAGATTGTTGCAGGTTTTTGCTCTCATTTCTCACTTGAGTCTCCTTACACATGGGAAGAACATGTTGCTTAACGTGTTGGCATGTGAAACCTTTTTTATTTTTTATTTTTTTTAAGAAGCAAGTTCTGCTACAAGCAGGTCCTCTTTGGAACTGCCCTGGATGCAATCATTCATGATGCCACAGGGGCCAAGAGTACGCCTCTTCCTCAACCAAAGAAGAAGCTCCAGGTTAAATCGGGAAAGGCTAATCCCTCATTACTGTGAAGGCTCAAATTCCAAGCCCAGACCCAAGTCTGGCTCACAGCTTGCCTGCAAACCTTGGAACTCTGGTCCTAAATTCTCCTTCCCATGAGGTTCCACTTTGCGGACACCTGGACAGCCTGCATCTCACATGCTTCGGTGCTGCAGGGGATTTCCAGGGGCTGCAAGCTAGAATTTCACTCTCCGCCCCCTCCACAGTTCATCACTTCTAACCTTCACCTTTACAGATTTAGCAGATTTTTATACAGTCTCAGTGGGTCTTCTTGGACAGGGTGTCATTATCCCAATTCTGTGAAAGTATGGTTTCAGGTTGGTTCAGTTTCCAGACCAAAAAGGGTCATCCACTTCATCTTGGATCACAAGGCCCTAGATGCCCTCATTCGATCCTGGAAATTTAACATGAAATCTACCAGATCTGCCATAGCCTTCACCATTCATTTTTACACTTTGCTGTGGATTCTTTGCACCCCCCCCCCCCCCCACCCAACTTAACCTAATTTCTGAAGGTGCATGCCCAGAGGTTGCCAGAGTTGTCCATCCTTCACTTCCTCTGAATCGCCAACCAGAGGAGAAAATATGTTCCAGAATTGTATCTAACAGATTCATAGCGATTTCAAACTGGCTGTAGTGGCTAATATATATCAATTTAATGAATGGAAAAACATGGAAGGGTAAGGTTAAATATGTGATTATTTGTAAATCTTTCTGCTTGTCCGTAGTACATAAAACAGCACAAGTCTCATAAATGGAGAGCTGAACAGAGAGAAGAAATTAATAGAACCAGAGACCACAAGCAATCTGGAGAATGTGGCAGCAATTAAGCTCACCTACAATTATCAAACAAGCAAGTATATGAATGAACTGTGTATGTGAAAGTTGTTCTACTGTGTAAAGCAACTATTTTGAAATCTTTTGGCATATGATTGAATACACAAACCCATATTTGTTATATTGGCAAAAAAAAAAAAGTTTGTCTCCCCATAATATGCCAAAAAACCTGTGCACAGCTGTGAATTAAATTATGAATAATGCTACGAATTTGTTTACTACCGTATTTGCCGGCGTATAAGACGACAGGGTGTATAAGACGACCCCCTATTTTTCCAGTGAAAACTTAGGTTTGGGGCTATACGCGCCATATAAGACTACCCCCCTTCCGAGGCAACACCATTTACAAAAAACCATCAGAAACAAAAAAAACAAAAAACAAACATCAGACTTAACATCAGAAAAAGGAAACTGGTGAACTACAAGTCCCAGAGATCCCACAATTGGTAGGCAGCAACAATGAATCCTCTCCTCCCAGGCACCATAAATCATACCTGTATTTTAGGGGAGATCTGGAGCCGGATGTGCAGTACAGGATGCTTTGTTAATATGTAGAGCACCAAGTACACACAGTATATGATGCTGTGTTAGTACAGTAGCGCCAGGTACACTTCAGAATACAGTGTGCAGACAGTGTGCACCACTGAGCCAATCACAGCAGGCATTGTATTTTACTAATCTGTTGATGGATAAAAAGCCTGCTCAGATTGGCAGAGGCTGTGACATCAGCCCGTGCCGCTCTCACTCATGTAGCCTGCTAGCATTGGCAGAGGTTGTTACCCAATCCGAGCAGGCTTAGCAGGCTCTGTATTCATCAGAGTGCATCGCCCGCCGGGATTGGCTGAACGGCGCATACTGTATACATATTACAATTTTACAGAGCGCCCGGCGGACTGATATCCATCTGGCGGTTTCTTCACCCGGCGTATAAGACGACCCCCACTTTTTGGCTGTGTAATTTCGGTGTAAAAGGTAGTCTTATATGCCAGAAAATACAGTACTTATTTTTTTAATACATGAAACATGTTTCAGCAATGAGTATTAGTGAGTAATGTATTTGCTTGCATTTTTAATTGTCCTTATGGATGGTCACTCACCCAAGATTTATATCTTAAATGTCATGTATTCTGTGATTACACACTGACAATATGTATGCAGACAGACACCCAAGGCAAATAAATTAAAGTGGTTGTAAAGTCAGAAGATTTTTTTTTATCCTAGTGTTTGTTACCCTAAAAAATAAAGAAAATGGATCCTGTTCCCTTAAAGCATGTTATGCAGCACAGTGCTTGTGCTGTGTCATTTGGCCACCTGAAATACCTGGCTGATCCTGCTGGCTATCCCCTCCCCCCTGTAAACTGTCATGGCTGCTGAGCTCTGACACCGTGGTCTGTTTACGTGCCTCCGTCATCTGCTGCTCTCCTCTGCCCTCCTTCCCCGTCCCCTCTGCTACAAAACAAACTGATCTTTATATCATCCCCATTGTTGGATAACAACATCATGTGTCCTACTGCCTGTGTGTGTGTGTGTGTGTGTGTATGTATATATATATATATATATATATATATATGTGTGTGTGTGTGTGTGTACACACACACACACACACACACACACACACACACACACACACACACACACACACACACACACACACACACACACACACACGTGTGTGTATATATGTATGTATGTATATATATATATATATATATATATATATATATATATATATATATATATATATATATATATATATATATATATATATATATATATATATAAAAAAAAAAAAAATGTTTTATTATAAAGGACAGGCACTAGGACATAGGTTATCTAACAATGGGAATAGTATAAAGATCACATAGTGGCTTAACAACCACTTTAATGCATTCTATGCATCAAGAAAAAAAAAAAAAACCTGTGTGCAGCAGCCCCCGTAATACTTACCTGAGTCCCATCTCTCTCCGGTGATGTCCATGAGTGCCTCGGCCGTCCAGAACTCTCCTCCTGATTGGCTGAGACAAAGCAGCGGTGCCAATGGCTCCTGCCAGCCAATCAGGAGAGAGGGGGCGGGGCTCCGTGTCTGAATGGACACCGGAAGCTGTGACTCAGCTCGGGTGCCCCCATAGCAAGCGCTTGCTGTGGGGGTACTCGACAGGAGGGAGGGGGGCCAGGAGAGCCGAAGAGGGACCTGAGAAGAGGAGGGGCCAGGAGAGCCGAAGAGGGACCTGAGAAGAGGAGGATCCGGGCTGCTTTGTGCAAATCCACTGCAACAGGGCAGGTAAGTATAACATGTTTGTAAAGTCTGTTATTTTTTTTTTTAGAGGGGGGAAAAAAAAAATAATTGCTTTAAGATGTTTTACTGTACTAAATATTCATCTTCGATTCTTCATTTTATAATGACAAATGTAATCTGGTCACTAGTGGTAACAGCACTTTTTTAGTTGCTCCAGCTTTCTTAAATTGGACCTAATGCTTTTATTACTGAGCTTCCTGAAAATATATTTTTTGTCATAATACAGCACATTAACAGTTTAGTAATCTTTATTTGATGGTTTAAACTCTTTAAATATGATTGATTTTTTTTTAAAACCGCTTCAGTTATATTATGATCACTTTCTGGTTACATTTTCATTTAGAAACATAGAGTGACAGCAGAAAAAAGATCAAGTGGTCCATTGTGTGTGTGTGTGTGTGTGTGTTTTGGCCTGGAGTATAAACCTATGCATGTCCCAGGCAGGTTTGAATCCACTTACTGTTGACTGCCTCTGCTGCAAGTCTGTTCCAAGCATCAACTACCCTTTTGGTAAAATGATGCTTTCAAAGATTAATTTTGAACTTTCCTCCTGCTAGCCTGAAGTCAAGTCCCCCCTTGATTTTTAGCTTCCTATTGAGAAAAACTGCCATCCTGAACCTTATTCACCCCCTTGATGTATTTAAAGGTTTCAATCGTATCTCCACTTTCCTCCAGATTGTACAAATGAAGTTCTTGATTTTTTGTTTACAAACTTTTATTAAGGAATCGTACAGAAGTATACAAACGAGACAGTGCAATAATGGTATTACAGAGTTACAAATATTCATGTCAACAAAAAAGTCACAGACTCTCAATCCAACTAGGCAGAGGATAAAATGCAACCATATCTATAAGAGTCTGTGGTTCATCAGTGACAAGCTACAGAGTGAGTCTATTGCTAGCATCAGCAGTCATAATGCCTCTAGAGATTTGAGGATCCAATCCTTAGTTTAACTACAGAAACAAAAATTTAACACAACTAAACTGAAAATAAAAAATGTAGAGAACAGAAGTTCTTGATTTTTCTTGTTTTGGCTCAAAGATTTAAAGAGAACTCTTTAAGATTAGTAAGAAACAGTTTCCTTCCTCCCATGATAGTGACCACTGGACCCCCTAGTTGCATAAAAGTCAGAGCAGTGAAGTAGAGGCAGTATCTTGCAGGGTAGTCAGAGTGATGAAAAGGGGCTTCTTCAAAGACTATTTGCTTTCCTTGTAAAAGATTGCCTTTTAAAACCCATCTCCAAGTAATAAAAAAATTCCACCCCTGCAGCGTGGGAGAACCGCTCATTATGTCTGGGGGTAGAGGAATAAGGAAAAATACCTTTGTTCTCACTCCAGTGTTTCAACCAGTTCCCCTGCAAAAACGGCAACTTCTGTACAGTAGATGTGTACTTGGATCAGGGGTAGGCAACCTCGGCCTTCCAGCTGTGGTGAAACTACAAATCCCATCATGCCTCTAGGAGCCATGCCTATGATTATTA
Organism: Lithobates sylvaticus; assembly: GCA_028564925.1. NCBI lineage: Eukaryota > Metazoa > Chordata > Amphibia > Anura > Ranidae > Lithobates > Lithobates sylvaticus. The sequence goes on from CM053026.1 coordinate 394,102,434, forward strand.
GGATCTTGCAATGTCTCATGGGACTTGTAGTTTCAAAACAGCTGAAGGGGTGAGGTTGCCTACCCCCCCTGACTTAGATGTTAGCCAACTAATCGGACTTTAACACTAGGCAAATGCTGACAGACCTTATTGGTCTAAGTTTTTAGTTTAAACTTTAAAAAAAAAAAAAAAAAAATCATCATCACAAGGAACAATGCTTAAATTCAATGTTAAATGCTCCTTGGACTGCTGGCTGCTCTTAGTTGAAATCCATACTTCCCTGTGCTGCCACCTCAAATGCTCCAACAGGTCATGTTTTCAGGCTTACTATTAATTTTGCACAGGTGATTTGATCAGTTTCACTGCCTTAGTAATTACCACTGCAGTTTCATCTGAGGGAAATCCTGAAAACATGACCTGTTGGGGCGTCTTGGGGACTGGAGTTGAGCAACACTAGTGTAGACCAACTGGTGTCCTCTACAGAGCATGCTTAATTTCAGTTACCATCTAAGCTCCTAATTTGCTCTTTTTTCCCTTATCTGAACAGACTACATGACTAGAGCAGTGGTCTCCAAACTGGCTCATTTGGCGCCAAGGATGGGGCCACTATGCCTCCTCCCACTGGCGCCAAGGATGGGGCCACTATGCCTCCTCCCACTGGCGCCAAGGATGGGGCCACTATGCCTCCTCCCACTGGCGCCAAGGATGGGGCCACTATGCCTCCTCCCACTGGCGCCAAGGATGGGGCCACTATGCCTCCTCCCACTGGCGCCAAGGATGGGGCCACTATGCCTCCTCCCACTGGCGCCAAGGATGGGGCCACTATGCCTCCTCCCACTGGCGCCAAGGATGGGGCCACTATGCCTCCTCCCACTGGCGCCAAGGATGGGGCCACTATGCCTCCTCCCACTGGCGCCAAGGATGGGGCCACTATGCCTCCTCCCACTGGCGCCAAGGATGGGGCCACTATGCCTCCTCCCACTGGCGCCAAGGATGGGGCCACTATGCCTCCTCCCACTGGCCACAGATTGTGTGTGTGTGTGTGTGTGTGTGTGTGTGTGTGTGTGTGTGTGTGTGTGTGTGTGTGTGTGTTTGTTTTTAAATAAATATATTCCCACTAACAAGCCTGAGACATAGTTTACTCCAATTGATGCTGGGGCATTTTCTACTCCAACTGGCCACAGTCCTATCCCTCTAAAGTCTGGAGGACAGTACACTGGCTCTTGGTTAGAAAGTTTGGAGACTTCTGCTATACAGTCACACATGTGGGCTTTATACATAATGGTGGATGACAATCCTCTCCTTCCCTCTTCCATGTCCTACTATTGCTAAAGATTATAAGGGAGGGATATAGTATGCTGATTGATTACATTCACTAAGGAACTCCCAAAACGCTTAGTTTTATTCTAAATGTTGTTGGCAAAAACCTTCAAAGTTACAAAAAGAGCACCTGGGAGACGGATGCCATCTCAACAAAGTGAAAGCTATTTTCAATCATCTTTGACTCTGCCTACACCATATTAATGCACAAAAAATACACATTTTGATGTTTAATAAAGATCTATTGGGAGCTGTTCTGAAACTGGTTTTTGTTAGTCCCGTGACTGGCATGGCACCAATCTGGACTGCCCATACCCAGACTCACACTGTAGAGAGCATACATCGGCAGAGTAATGGAAGCTCCTCACAGGGATCTTTCCCTGCAGGTGCCAAAGAACAGGGAAAGATCTTGTCACCACACAAGAGTGCTGCAGGAATAAGGTACTTGGAGGATTTAAAGAAAAAAATATATATAGTGGCATGATATATTTGATGTGGATGAATTATCACAATTAACACTTCTAGTATTACTCTAGGTAGTGTAGCAAAAGAAAACTGGGGTTGGGCTGACACCACTTAGTTGAGAAAATGATGTGTGCTTTTTTTTTTTTTGGCACACAACAGGCTTTAGGAAGGGGGGTGCATTTCTGGCAGATCAATGGGGATTTTTCTGTACTTGCAGATGCTGTAAAGGGATAAAACACAAGGAAATGTGGATGAATTAAAGAGATGTAGTTTTTTTTTGTTGCATTGACATACATTTTAAATGTTACCATTTTAACCCATAGGACATGTACATAGACACAATTTGCAAGAATGGTGAATTTAGTTCACCTCCCCTATTATGCTGTCATGGTTAACAAGTAAATGAAAATTACAGTAATTTGAAAATTCCCAGGTTTTTTTTTTTTTTTAGTAACACTTAAGTAAGATGAATAAGAGAGAAGAAATGTATTTATACAAGCACATATCAACAGATCACATTTGGCTAAAGCTAACTATTTTGTAAGTGTGACAGACCTAGCCGGGACAGGGGCTGTTGGAGGGGACTGAATGCGAGCCTATTACCTTGCGATTATGGGCCCTGGCATTTGGGGGAACAGTGCTCTTTGAGCTGCAAGCCTGGGACCCCTGAGCTGGTGGTACTTGGATTTAGGTCCATGCTGGCCCCCAATACACATAGAATCTGTATGTGTATTTGGCATATTAGCAAGAGACGCTAATGTCATGACTCATGAACTCCAGCCACCTGTCTGTTGTGTTAATGAATATAGTCTGGCTTGTAAGAGTATTTCACCTATTGTTGTATGTGCTAATTAACCCTGCAATTGAATGAAGGAGTCCAGTGTTGATTAAGATAATTAGCTCATGCTAATTAGGTTAGGCTTTAGTCATCTGGCTGTATATATGTGTGACATTTCAAATAAAGATTGATTCCTGATGTGCCCTACACTGGTGTTGTCTGGTGACTGGGTGGGCTAAAGGGTCTTGGTTTGTATGGTACCGGACGGCGGAAGCATTTACGGCGGACATCTTGGGTACGAGGTCCGTCACAGTAAGCAAGACTGGATTTACTCTAAAATGTTTACACTGGGCCTTTTAAGTAAAACATTCAGGCAAATTTTGCCTTGGAGGTTGAACCGCAAGTGCATTGGGTAGAGACATCCTTTGGTGGAGGAAGACCTCTTACCATTATAGGCATTCTGATGATGCATGTAAAGATGGACTTCAGAGAGTCAGCATTGTTTGTTGAACCTAGAAGGTATGAAATCTGTCTGATGGAGGTAGAAACCATAATGTAAGCTTCTAAAGCTCAGCTGACCCCCGAAGGCTTATAGGAATTATATTTTCTCTATTTGAAAATATCTTATAGTTGAGCACAGAGCTCAATTCATTTGTAAAAATTATATCCCATTCATAGTTTAAACCGTGGGGGATATGGGTTTTAAAAAAAAAAAACACTTTCTAGGTCAGGACATCCAAAATATACAGATGAATCTCTACTGCAAAGCTGGTATAATGTTCTAAGTAAAAAAGAAACTGCATCAATAGCTAGCTTGTGTGGTATAGAGACTTTCTACGTTGATGGTTATCCACAGGGACTACTCATCCCAATGGATATCATCTGCGATGTGCAGGAGATGGTTAGTGTCTCTAATGCCCTGTACACACGATCTGACTTTCCGACGGAAAATGTGCAATTGGATCGTGTTGTCGGAGAATCTGATCGTATGTGGGCTCCATCAGACTTTTTCCGTCGGAATTTCCGACACAAAAAGTTTGTGAGCTGGATCTAAAATTTTTCGATAACAAAATCCCATCGTTTAAATTCCAAACGTGTGTAGACAAATCTGACGCACAAAGTGCCACGCATGCTCAGAATAAATTAAGAGACAAAAGCTAATGGCCCATTTATAGTCCCGACGTACATGTTGTACGTCACCTCGTTCAGATTTTCCGACAACTTTGTACGACCGTATATGCAAGACAAGTTTGGCCCAAAATCAGTCACAAAAAAATCAGACGGATTTTGTCATCGGAATGTCCGACCGTGTGTACAGGGCATAAGATAACTGGGAAGTCTGGTTACTAATGGTTGTAATTGTTTATCCAGCCACTGTCCCAGTCTCTCCTTAAGGGAGCCTATGCCAGAGATGATCAGTCTACCCTGTAGTGGATTTAAACCTTTATGGGTTTTTGAGAGATGGTAAAGACTGGATACTACAGGATAATCTCAAAACAAGATATTCAGCCGTTTTACCATCAGACACCCAAGCGAACCCCCTCATCAATCTCAATACAGTCTTATATTTTTAGTGGGGTCACTTTTTAATCTTGAATAAGTACGGGTGTCAGATAATTGTCTTTCTGTATCTATATACATCACGGCCACAAGGCCTCTCATCGGAGTTGCATATAACAATAGTTGTATCCCCCTCAAGATCATATCCGGAAACTTCACCGGTGGAAACCCAGGTAGGCAGTGAAGTTGGATACATTTAAAAAAAAAAAAACTTGTTGAAAGGGATCTAATTCAGGACAGAGCGTGCTGACAGGGTAGAATTCTGATCTGGTTTTAAAGTGAAAGGATTGGGTTGAGCCTACGTGAACATCTGAATTAGCATTACACTCCCAAGACAGGTCCTCCAATTCATCAATAGTACAGTAATCCTTAATAGGATCATTATCTAGATAATTAGATCCCGTGCTAGATATTTCTCCACATTGATTATCAATGCAGGCGCAGGGAGGAGGACAGAGGAGACACAGAAGAGCTGGAGATAGCAGGCTGCGGAAGACAGAAGCACACAAACGGACCATGATGTCAGGGCTCAGTTTGCAGAGGGGAAGACATAACCAGGCAGGATCAGCCAGGTGTTACAGGTGGCCAAATGACACAGCACAAGCACTGTGCTGTATAACATGTTATAAAGGAACAGGATCTGTTTTTTTTGTTTGGGTTAACAAACGCTTTAATCATAACCAAGGAGCTGTCTGAGTTACTACAGCGCCTTGCAAAAGTGTTCACAAAAGTGCTTTTTACCTATTTTTGTTACATTACAGCATTTAGTTCAATGTTTTTTTTTTAATCTGAATTATATGTGATGGATCAGAACACAATAGTCTAAGTTGGTGAAGTAAAATTAGAAACATGTATACATAAAACTATTTTTCACAAATAAAAAAACTGGTACTTGTCATGTGCGTATGTATTCACCCCTTTGTTATGAAGAAAAAGCTCTGGTGCAACCAATTACCTTCAGAAATTACATAATTAGTGAAATAATGTTCACCTGTGTGCAATCTAAGTGTCACATGATCTGTCATTACACACATACATATACACACACACCTTTTTGAAAGGCCCCAGAGGCTGAAACACCTAAGCAAGAGGCACCACTAACCAAACACTGCCATGAAGACAAAAGTAACTCTCCAAACAAGTAAGGGACAATGTTGTTGAGAAGTACAAGTCAGGGTTAGGTTATAAAATTTTTTTTCCAAATCTTTGATGATCACTAGGAGCACCATCAAATCTATCATAACCAAAGGGGAAAAAAGATGGCACAACAGCAAACCTGCCAAGAGACGGCCTCACACCAAAACTCACGGACCGGGCAAGGAGGGCATTAATCAGAGAGGCAGCACGGAGACCTAAGGTAACCCTGGAGGAGCTGCAGAGTTCCACAGAGACTGGAGTATCTGTACATAGGATGACAATAAGCCGTACGCTCCATAGAGTTGGGCTTTTTGGCAGAGTGGCCAGAAGAAAGCTATTACTTTCTGCAAAAAACAAAATGGCACGTTTTGAGTTTGCGAAAAGACATGTGGGAGACTCCCAAAATGTATGGAGGAAGGTGCTCTGGTCTGATGAGACTAAAATTGAACTTTTTGGCCATCAAAGAAAACGCTATGTCTGGCGCAAACCCAACACATCACCCAAAGAACACCATCCATGCTGTGGGGATGTTTTTTAGCAGTCGGGACTGGGAAACTAGTCAGAGTTGAGAGAAAGATGGATGGTGCTAAATACAGGGATATTCTTGAGACAAACCTGTACCACGCTGTGTATGATTTGAGGCTAGAACAGAGGTTTCAACATCCAGCAGGACAATGACCCCAAACACACTGCTAAAGAAACACTTGAGTGGTTTAAGGGGAAACCTATAAATGTGTTGGAATGGCCTAGTCAAAGCCCAGACCTCAATCCAATAGAAAATCTGTGGTCAGACTTCAAGATTGATGGTTTGCGCTTGTGAACAGCAATCTTTAAGGAGCTGGAGCAGTTTTGCAAGGAGGTATGGGCACAAATCCCAGTGGTAAGATGTGGCAAGCTCATATAGACTTAGCCAAAGCAACTTGGAGCTGTGATAGCTGCAAAAGGTGGCTCTACAAAGTATTGATTTTAGGGGCGAATAGTTATGCACATTGAAGTTTTCTGTTATTTTGTCCTATTTCTTTATTTTATTTTTATTGTGAAGCAAACAACAAACATCTGCAATGTTGTGGGCATGTTCTGTAAATGAAATGATGCAAATCCTCAAACAATCCATGTTAATTCCAGGTTGTAAGGCAACAAAACATAAAAAATGCCAAGGGGGTGAATACTTTTGCAAGGCACTGTATATGTATGAAATTGTCACAGACTACAGAGAGTGTGGGTTGAATTTGTTATATACATCCATACATAGACAAAACGTTATGCTATTCTTCAGCTTATAAAAACTATGGTAACCCAATAAGCACATCCCATAGAAAACTTTTCCCATTCTTTAAAGATCACAATGTAGCTTCCAACTGGAGCATGGTGTAATATTTAACACATGGACCTATCATGATAGATGGAACAGGGAAAACATCTTCACCTGAGAAGGCACAAACTAAGGGTTGTAGATGATTATTTTTCTAGGGGGGCTGAACCTTGGGCATCCAGAGGGTAACAATAGGACAAAGAAAAGAAAGAAAACAAGGGCGCATTGACCTTGTGCATTATCCTTAGGTACATTTTTATTTAGAAGTAAAATAGAAAACTACTCACAAAACGTATAAACAAAAACTCATGATACAAGTAGTCTCCATATGATACAGGTATCACTGCCAGCAGTGACTCCTGTAATCTCCTCTGTTACCACCTTGAACAATTGCTATCATCCCGATAGAGTGGAGGCATCCCCTCAAAAGGAGGGCTTGGTGCCAGGTTTAGAAGAGCTTTGGACCCAGGGTTTCTTCTGGCCCTGCGGCTTGCCCCTGGCTCCAGCTCCCTGTTGGCAGCGGAACTGCCTTAGCACTGAGACACCTGAGGAAGTGGTCCCTGAGGTTTTAAAATGAGGGAAGTTTGGTCCTTCTCTTCACAGGAAGTAGAGAGCTCTTCCCTCCGGAAATCTTTTGGATAGATTTGTCCAAGTCATCACCAAACAAAACATTCCCCATGGAAAGGGAACCCTGCCAATAACTTCTTACAAGGAAGTTCGACTGACCAGTTCTTAAGCCATAGAAGTCTGCGCATGTGTACAGACAAGAGAGCCATATGAAAGACTTGCTGTATCAAGTCCTTTAAGGCATCTACAGCAAAACACAGTGCTTGAGGTACAGTATCTCACAAAAGTGAGTACACCCCTTACATTTTTGTAAATATTTTATCTAAATGATACTTTGCTAAAATGTAAAGTAGTGAGTGTACAGCTTGTATAAAACAGTGTACATTTGCTGTCCCCTCAAAATAACTCAACACACAGCCATTAATGTATAAACCGCTGGCAACAAAAGTGAGTACACCCCTCAGTAAAAATGTCCAAATTGGGCCCAATTAGCCATTTTCCCTCCCGGTGTCATGTGACTCATTAGTGATACAAGGTCTCAGGTGTGAATGGGGAGCAGGTGTGTTAAATTTGGTGTCATCTTCACGCATAATAATACCACATTAATAGCCTGTTTTGATGTGCTTAATCAAAATGTACTTTCAACATAAACAACTATTACTGTGTTTCATGTACCCTCTTATGTTTGATGTTTGTACCTCATTGTACTGCAAATAAAGAATTAAAAAAACAATTTGGTGTCCTCACTCTCTCATACTGGTCACTGGAAGTTCAACATGGCACCTCATGGCAAAGAACTCTCTACAGGATCTGAAAAAAACTATTGTTGCTCTACATAAAGATGGCCTAGGCTATAAGACGATTGCCAAGACCCTGAAACTGAGCTGCAGCGTGGTGGTCAAGACCATACAGCGGTTTAACAGGACAGGTTCCACTCAGAACAGGCCTTGCCATGGTCGACCAAAGAAGTTGACTGTACATGCTCAGCGTCATATCCAGAGGTTGTGTTTGGGAAATAGACATATGAGTGCTGCCAGCATTGCTGCAGAGGTTGAAGGGTTGGGGGGGTCAGCCTGTCAGTGCTCAGACTTTACACCGCAGATTGCATCAAATTGGTCTGCATGGCTGTCGTTCCAGAAGGAAGGCTCTTCTAAAGATGATGCACAAGAAAGCCCGCAAACAGTTTGCTGAAGACAAGCAGACTAAGGACATTGATTACTAAAACCATGTCCTGTGGTCTGAGACCAAAATAAACTTATTTGGTTCAGATGGTGTCAAGTGTGTGGTGGCACCCAGGTGAGGAGTACAAAGACAAGTGTGTCTTGCCTACACTCAAGCATGGTGGTGGGAGTGTCATGGTCTGCATGAGTGCTGCTGGAACTGGGGAGCTACAGTTCATTAAGGCAACCATGAATGGCAACATGTACTGTGACATACTGAAGCAGAGCATGATCCCCTCCCTTCGGAGACTGGGCCACAGGGCAGTATTCCAACATGATAATGACCCCAAACACACCTCCAAGATGATCACTGCCTTGCTAAAGAAGCTGAGGGTAAAGGTGATGGACTGGCAAAGCATGTCTCCAGACCTAAACCCTATTGAGCATCTGTGGGGCATCCTCAAACGGAAAGAGGAGGAGCACAAGGTCTCTAACATCCACCAGCTTTGTGATGTCATCATGGAGGAGTAGACGAGGACACCAGTGGCAACCTGTGAACTCCATGCCCAAGAGGGTTAAGGCAGTGCTGAAAAATAATGGTGGCCACACAAAATATTAACACTTTGGGGCCAATTTGGACATTTTCACTTAGGGGTTTACTCACTTTTGTTGCCTGCAGTGTAGACATTAATGGTTGTGTGTTGAGTTATTTTGAGGGGACAGCAAATTTACACTGTTATACAAGCTGTACACTCACTACTTTACATTGTAGCAAAGTGTAATTTCTTCCGTGTTGTCACATGAAAAGATATAATAAAATATTTACATAAATGTGAGATACTGTATGTCTGCTCTGCTTTCAGCAGGATCCTCCTCTTGGTTAGGCCTATCAGGCCATCTGACCTGATCCTTTAAGGACTGACAGACTCCAATTGCTGCGACAGCTGGCTGAACTGGCCAAAGAAAAGGAAGCCTTTAAGAGTGACTTCAGTTTCTTGTCTGTAGCTACTGAGCCTGTGACTGTTGTCTGTTGTCTGATTGCTGTATAAATGACAATGGTCCCCAAAAATGTCCGATGTGTCCACCATAATGTAGCAGTCACAATAAAAATCGCTGATCGCCACCATTAATAGTAAAACATTTTTTTATAAAAATACTATAAAACTATCCCCTATTTTGTAAACGCTATATTTTGCGCAAACCAATCAATAATCGCTAATTGCGATTTTTTTTTTTACCAAAAATATGTAGAATACGTATCAGCCTAAACTGAGGAAAAAAATGTTTTTATATATTTTTGGGGGATATTATAGCAAAAAGTTAAAAATATTGCATTTTTTTTTCAAAATTGTTTTGTTTATAGCGCAAAACATAAAAACCGCACAGGTGATCAAATACCACCAAAAGAAAGCTCTATTTGTGGGGAAGAAAGGACGCCAATTTTGTTTGGGAGCCACGTCGCACGACCGCGCAATTGTCAGTTAAAGCGACGCAGTGCCGAATCGTAAAAAGGGGCCTGGTCCTTTGGCTGCAAATTGGTCCGGGGCTTAAGTGGTTTAAGTGGTTAAAGCCTAACTTGGGGCTAAAAAAAATTCCCCTCCAAAGCTGTTTAAAGAAGAAGGTATGGGAAGTGCCACCATCTAAGTGCAGTATGTTAGTGGTAGGTAAAAGCAAAGATAAATATAAAGTTGCACTCACATTTTATTGAGTTATCAGGATGTACAAATCCTGATGAAGGAACTGCAGAGCTCGGCAGGGTTGCGGTCTGGGTTGGCAGGATCAGGCTCTAGGAACTGCTGGAAGATGGTGTCAGACTGGCTGTTGAGGTGCCATAGATGGCAGCGGATCAATCACGAGGCAGGCGAGGCGATGGGAGTATGCAGCGGATAGCTGGCAGGCTAGAATGGGGGAGCAGATGTATGGAAACGAGCTGAGACCGCGGTGCAGGAAGATTCCAAGAGGATGACATGGAAGGCGTAGCTAAGCATTTCGGAGCAACAAGGACCGCCCCTTTGTCAAGCCATATGGCGCTATGGGATCGAGTGCTTATGAAGGCAGAGAGGGAGGAGACTGGATGGGGGCTATGCAAAAAAAGCAATCTGATTGAACAGAAAAAGCATTTCCTATATATAGTATATCTCACTCTCACGGCACAACAAAAGTGTATAGAAAGTATGTACCTCCAAAGCTGTTCCCCACCGTTTCTCTTCTCCATTACAAGATGTCTTAAGGCTTCTGTGTTGAATGTAAGCCAGCGTCATTTAGTGTGGAAGACTAAGGACATACTGTGAACACAAAGCATATTGACCTCCCCCCCACCCCAAGGGGTCATTGCCACATACACCTGCATCACACAGCTAACATGAATAATTAAATTGTTTGTGATATCTGCCCCCTGTAGGGGATACTGTGTACAGCGTTGTCAGCAAACAATTTTCAAAAGTCAACAGGCTAGCATGAAGAGAAAGTGCAGGCTGATGACCAAACTGTATTGCTAAGGCCTGGTTCGCACTGCTGCGACTTCAGAAACCAACATTCCAGTGTGACTTCGGCACAACTTGCATATATGACTTCTTTAACAGATTTCAATAGTTGTGCCAAAATCGCACCAAAAGTAGTGCAGGGACCTTTTTCTAAGTCGAAGAGACTCAAGACAATCCTATTAGAATGGTTCCACTCCACTTAATGGGGAGCAACTTCATGCGTCATGTGCTCTTAAAGTCGGAGCGCATGTCGCACCAGTGTGAACCGGGCATAAAGCAGTATTAAACCCAAAAACAAAAATGTAATATATTGAAGTTCACAAATTCTAAGATGTGTTGGCTGCCCCCAATATCAAACTTGCGCGCTTACAACTTATCCAAAATACGGCGGCAAGACTGATAACAGGAAAAAAAACCCTGGGAATCCCCTTCCCTGAGGAACCTCCATTGGCTAACCGTAAAAAATCGGGTCACATTCAAGACCCTCTGCCTCACCCACAAATGCACACATGGAGACGCTCCGCAATACCTTCTCGAGAAAATAAAACACTACATACCCAATCGCAGTCTTCGATCGGCTAATCAAAATCTCCTCCTCATTCCTAAATCCTGCTACAAATCAAAGGGGGAACGGAGATTCGCTGTCCAAGGACCTTGGGCTATGGAACGCTCTACCAACCGATATCCGCATGAAAGAAAACCATCAGGCCTTCAGGACTCAAACTCAAGACCTACCTCTTCTAGAAGCTCGACAACAAAGCACCAATACAGCGCCTTGAGGCAATTCAGTTCGCATTGTAGCGCTATACAAGTTATTTATTCATTCATTGGTTTCTTCATTTAGGTGTTTTCTTTTTGCCTGTTGATCTTGCCATTAAGGTTGTTTTTGAACAGGCAGTTAAGAATGAAGAGACAAATTATTTAACAGTGACAGGGGTGCTTAATTTGTTAGTCACGTTCATCTAAAATGTACTAGTGCATCTAACACTACCCTTTCCCCAAATTGACCATGTTGATGTCCAAAGTTCTCTCTGTCTCCTCCAGTGCAGACATCATAAGACTGTGATGGCGAACCTTGGCACCCCAGATGTTTTGGAACTTAATTTCCCATAATGCTCAACTACACTTTACAGTGCATGAGCATCATGGGAAATGCAATTCCAAAACATTTGAGGTGCCAAGGTTTGCCATCACTGCCCTAAGACATCTAAAAAAAAAAAAATCAAAAAAAGGAAAAAAAGATCAAAAAAAAAAAAAATTAAGCCACCATATTTAAATTTGAATTCCCATCAAAACCTAACTGTGGTAGGAAGGATTTACACAGCACACTGGATATCATACTATGTGAAGTCAGTTTATTTTTAAAACAGTGCCCTACTGCTCGTTTTAAAGTGCCCATACAACCTAATGTCACCTAGACCCAATCTGATTTTAAACAGCTGTGTATATGGCATAAAATATAGCGCCAACAGATATCACCTTCTCAGAATAACTGATGTATTAAAGGGGAACGTATAGATGTGTTGCATATATTTTCTTTGTTTTGGTCAGAACAAAAAGAAAAAACATTTTGAAATGTTTTTCCTTGAGCCAGACAAATGTGCATATCTATCCATACCTGCTAAACAATAAGCCTGTTTACAAAGCTCAATAACACAAGGTAAAATGTACACATATAAAGCAGCGACTCCTTACATATGGATTCATAAGAGAGTGAAGAGCCAAGATAATAACACGGGCAACTAAACAGTTTCATTCATGCCATGCCTTGAATGTAATTGTTTTGGGAAACATTTAAATCACTGAGTTTACTTCAAATTTAAATATCAAGAAACTTGCGCTAACAGATATACCATTATATATATATATATATATATATATATATATATATATATATATATATATATATACATACATACATACATACATACATACATATATATATATATATATATATACACACACACACACACACACACACACACACACATATATACACACACACACACACATAACAAGTGTACCTCTACCTTTGTTCTACACCTATTCCGCTCTTTACATAGTGAACCACAGCGCATTACAGTAAAGACCAAAATACATATACATGAACATGAAAAAGTACATGAAAAAGTGCTCTGTGCCCAAATATATTAATCAATAACGTGCTGCTGTGCTCCATAAACATCATGCTGAGAAGTGCCCTTACTTACCAGAAATACTGGACCATAAGGGTCAAACATGCTTAATTCTGGTGCTTGATTGATCTTCACTATCCTGCTAGATAACACTGATCTGGTGTAAACGGAAAAACAAATGGACCTGCATGCCGGTAGTCTTTAACCCCAAGGATAGAGCTGGCATGGCTTTTTTTTAATTTTTATTGAACAGTTTAAAATTTTACAGAACCAGCATAGTCCAGCACTCTCCCCTTGGATCACATAGGAGGAGAAACAAATTTGACATAGTATTGAAAAAAAAAACACATACATTTGCCTTCTGATATCTTGTGTGTAACAAATACTAATAATTGTATATATCAGCAATATATAATCTCACTATATCAATGGACAGCATAGATAAAAAGAAATAGAAAAATAAAATCTAGTTAAATAGGCAGAATGTCCATCTAGTTCAACCAATAGAGAAAATAAATGCAAAACCTCCATATACAGTATACAAAATCCTGTACTCAGCTGATTCAGAGGAAAGCAGCAAAAAAAAAAAACCTCTATAAAAACATGATCCAATTTGCTCAGTGGGAAAAAAATTACTTCATCCCTCAAAAGGCAATCAGATATTGGGAATGCATCCAGCTCTTTTTTTTTTTTTTTAAAAACACTGATAAAGCCTTTTCATTTGTGGAGTTAAAAGCCATTTTCCTCTAGGACAAAAAGAAAAACCCCTTGTTCAGACCTTACATAGTAAGCAAGGTTGAAAAAAAATACACAAATCCAACCTGTGTGTGTATGATTTTATGTCAGTATTCCATTGCATATCCCTGTATTTTGCGGTCGTTCAGGTGCTTATCTAATAGTTTTTTGAAATTATCGATGCTCCCCGCTAATGCCACCGCCTGTGGAAGGGAATTCCACATCCCTACCGCTCTTACAGTAAAGAACCCTCTATGCAGTTTAAGGTTAAACCGTTTTTCTTCGAATTTTAGTGAATGGCCACGTGTCTTATTAACCACTTCCCGCCCGCCCACTGTCATATGACGGCAGGAAGAAGCATCTGTTGTTCTGGGCCGCCGTCATACGACGGCATTTCCTTTGCGGCCACTAGGGGCAACTGGGGGAGGTGACCCATCAGTGTCCCTATGTACAAGGGACACACCATCGGTCTCCTCTCCTCTGACAACACGTGGATCTGTGCGTTTCACACAGATACACGTCCTGCTTAGTAACTGGGCAATCGCGTGTGTCCGGCGGACATCGCGGCCGCCTGGCGTGCGCCCGCCGCGTCGCTGGGGACCCGATGTGTGCGCCCACAGCCGCGATGTCCGCCGGACACCCGCGATTGCCCAGTAACTGAGCAGGACGTGGATCTGTGTGTGTAAAACACACATATCCATGTGCTGTCAGAGGAGAGGAGACCAATGGTGTGTCCCTTGTACATAGGGACACCAATCTGAAACCTCCCCCAGTCAGTCCCCTCCCCCCACAGTTAGAATCACTCCCATAGGGAACATATTAACCCCTTGATCACCCCCTAGTGTTAACCCCTTCTTTCCTGCCAGTCACATTTATACAGTAATTAATGCATTTTTATAGCACGGGTCGCTGTATAAATGAGAATGGTCCCAAAAAAAAAAGTGTATGATATGTACGATCGCTGCCATTACTAGTAAAAAAAAAAAAAAAAAAAAAAAATGCTATAAATCTAGCCCTTATTTTGTAGATGCTATAACTTTTGCGCAAACCAATCAATATGCACTTATTGGGGTTTTTTTTTTTTTACCAAGAATATGTAGGCCTAAACTGAGAAAAAAAAATAAAAAACTGGATATTTAATTAGGAGAGTGGCAAAAGATTACATACAGGAAAAACCCCTGTTTTCCCGGCGGCCTCTTTAATAGAAAGCCCCGCTTCCTATGATGGACAGAACAGTCGTCCAATGGCAGTGCAGAAGACGGGACTATTACAGAAGCCGCCGTGTAAACAGGAAATACTCCTGTGTGTACAGCCCTTGTCCCGCCTCCTCCCTGTCTCCTCCAAGGCATAAATTGTGGCCCCGACACTGGGAGATCGTTGGGGGCCACAAAAGATATACATGTACAAATAACCAGGCGGGCCGTTCAAAACCAGAACGCGGGCCGCAATTAGCCCGTGGGCCAGACTTTGGACATGCCTGTTTTATCTAGATGGCAGCTCACCTCATAGAAGGTTAATAGATTAGTTTGGCAAGAACAATTCTTCATGAATCCATGCTGATTACTGCTAAGGACACCGTTCTCATTACTATAATCTTGTATATAGTCCCTTATCATCCCCATCCAAGAGCTTGTATACAATTGATGTTAGGCTAACTGGTCTGCAATTCCCAGGGGTGCATCTTGGCCCTTTTTTAAATATTGGTGCTACATTGGCTTTTTTTCCAATCAACTGGTCCATTCCAGTTAGTAGACTGTCTGTAAAAATGAGGAACAGTGGTCTGGCAATAACTTGTCCGAGTTCCTTAAGGACCTTCGAGTACAAGCCATCTGGTCCCAGTGACTTATTAATGTTAAAGAGGTGGTCCACCTGCACAAAGTCAGCAGCTACAAATACTGCAGCTGCTGACTTAATAAATGGACACTTGCCTGTTCCAGCGGTGTCGGCAGAAGATGACGAGCAACCACTCGTCTCTCGGCTGCCCCTGCCATCCTCTGTCAGGGAATCAGGAAGTGAAGCCACAACGGCTTCACTGCCCGGTTCCCTACTGCGCATGCGCAAGTCGCGCTGCGCGTCTTTATTGGTCCCCGTTGTGTCCTGGGAACTGTGTGTCAAAGCACACCCATTTCTCCTCTGTGTTCTTTGTTCCTAAGATTTTATCCCAATTAGTATCTTTTAGCAAGGCTCGTAGTTTAGGGAAGTTGGCGCTTTTGAAATTCAGTATCCGCCCTCAATCGGATGATCAAGGAACGCATAAATGCCATAAGATGTACACCGAGTCGCATCTCCACACCTCCACATCGTACCTACTAATTTGATGGGGATTGAGGATTATACCCAGTCCAAATTAACTAACAACTAGCTTCCCGACTCTCACAGCCCTCGTGCACTCAATACTCACCTTGAAATATAAAACTAAAGGCAATTTTTATTTTTTTTTTGGTTTGTTTTAGACAGAGTGGAGATGGATTAGAACATGTCAGGTTTTTATTGCTGTCTGTGCCCCCGTTCGGTAGATGACCCTCTCAATTTGTCCCGTTTACCATTATCATTGAAAGTGAAAGTAAAAGAAAATCCCAAATTTTGGGTTGCCCCCAGAAACGCAAGAGAGGGGAAATGTTCAAATGGGGACACTGATTCTGGTGACCTGGGGGTCCCCAGGGAATTCCCTTAATTTGCATATTTCCTCTCACTTCCTGTTTTGGATATAGGACAGGAAGTGAAGGTAATTCTCTACAATGGGACACAGATGGCGAAAATAAAAATCTGTAAATCAGTAATTGTAATTACGGCATTACTAATATAGGAAGAAGCTAATATTCTGACAATTTTCATTGTAGGGCAGCACAGTTTGAGATTTGTCCACAATACTTAATAGCTACTTGCTGATGTAGTGAATTGCTGCTTATCATTTTAAAAAGAAAATAGGCCCCTACTGCCAGATTTGGAATCCATGGCAACCTCCCCTATTCTTTTACGATTCAGAATGGTACAAGACAAGGATGTCCTCTGTCCCCATATGTCAATATCATGGATTATGGCACATCTACCTAATGCCATCAGGTGCAATGATTCCATACAGGGCATTACACTTAGCTCCTGCACATACAAATCAGCCTCTATGCTGATGAATTATTCCTTTACTTACCCAACTCGAGAATCGGCCTACCATTTGTACTCAAAGCAGTAATAAACCCAAAAGCACACATTTGTTATATTGCAGCTTACTAATTCTTAGAGGTGATTGGCTGCATTTGTCTTTTTTTTTTTTTAAGACTTTCTTCTATTTTTATCTGGCGATTCAGCAAGCAAATTTGTTTTTCAAAAGAACAAACTATCTTGCAGATATATCAGTGAGAGGGATGAGACAAACCATTTACTACGGAAATGGATGCTTACAATGATCAGCTTTTATGGAAAACCTTTATCCAAAAAGGAAAAAAGTTAATAAAATGATTTGCTGCTGTAACTGCTTATATAGTGTTAGTTGCAGTTTGGCATCAATTTGTTAGTATGTCTAAATGTGCTAGTAGATCAAACACCCCCTCCCCCCCAGACTGAATGCTGCTGTTCAAAAGGTGCCCCCTGCTGTGCTGATACCTCCAGAGTGGAGGCACTCCAAATACAGGAAGTGTGAGCTACTGACCAGTTCACCAGGTACAGAGGGAAAATAAGCCTAAAAAAAAAACCGAATGCAGCCACCACATCTAAGGCCCCTTTCACACATGCGGACCGTATGTCCGTTTTTCATCCATCCGTTTTTGGATGAAAAACGTACATACATGCATGTATATGGGGTAGCGGGTGTCAGCGGATGAGCATCCGCTGACACCCGCTATTGTCCGCCTCCGCAATTGTCCGGTTCTGCAGAAGGGAGGAAAATCCTATTTTTCCATCCGTCTGCAGAGCGGATCGGATGAACACGGACAGACGGTCCGTGTTCATCCGATCCTCCATAGAGGAGAGCGGAGAACTGACAGGGCGGTCCCTGCACAGTGTGCAGGGACCGCCCTGTCATCAGTCGGCTCAGCGGGGATCAGCTGTGCGATCCCCGCTGAGCAGCGGATCTTCACAGGGCGGATTATTACGGATCCGCCCCGTGTGAAAGGACCCTAATGATTGGTAACCTGCAATAAATTAAATTTGTGGTTTTGGGTTTGATACCACTTGAAGGAATTCTGAATATATAAGGAACTTGGCAATTAAAAAATGAATTGAAAGAAAAGAGGATGGTATACCACTGTTTCACTAATTTATTTTACAAAATCATTTGTAAGCAGAGAAGGGCTGTTCACAAAAAAAATCATACAATCGTTTCCACTTACATAATACATAGTTACACTGTTGAACACAAAATCAGCAGGGAGTAAAATACTTTGTTACATCCTAACTTGCAAGAAAAGCTAAAAATGTAGCAACATATAGCTAACACTTCTTGTGTGGAAATTCATGACAGTTTGCTTTCAATGCCTATAATACAACATTGTTTTAAAAAGTAGTTTCTTATGAAGTCTTTGAAAAACTAATAAGCAAAGAGATTGCTGGTGAGCAGAACAGTCTTGATAATCCCGGGGAACGTTATGCTGACAATATACCATTTTATTGTGGTAATCTGTACATTTGTAAGGCTGGGCACAGAACAATTTTCCATTGTGTGTTGAAAACAGGTCTGTGATCCAGTGATGAGAAATATTATCAGATGGGTTCTCTGCATTAAAAAATAATATTTTTTTTAAATTAAAAAAAAAACTTTACCAATTGAGTGGCAAAAGATCACCAGAAGCAATTCTTTACAACATGTGTGATAAAATTCAAGGTCAGTTCCCAGGGAGAGTGTTTACAGTAACTGCGACCATCTTGGGTTAGGTCATTCTTGTGCTGGCGGATCCTGGCACTCCCGCTTCACTATAGGAAAAGAACAGGTATGTCAACCATGGGCTTGTAACTAATTGTCTTCAATGCATAATAGATATTTGTATCAGAAAAAATAAATAAATAAGAAGATGTAGCTCTGCGCTGTGGCGGGGCAGCAGCTGACACAGATAAGATTTATAAGTTTGGTGTATTACTTAAGAAAAAGTGTGTAGCGCCAAAAGTAAATAAACAGCGATGAGATGAGAATACTGTGCTCTAAATGGACAGCACATTGAAATAGAGTCAAAAAAAGTGTTAAGTGAAAAAAATTCCAACGAGAAAAAAAAAAAATATATGTCCAATCATGTGGATGGGAATCAACAATAAAATATAATCTTATAGGTGAAAACACAATAGTTCAGTGCAAAGATGTGCACAAAAAGTGGGTGGTGACTTGAAAAATGAAGAGGTGATCCAGTACAGTGCTCCAGAAGCATCCACCGTACCCCTGTGAAATAGGCACTCACCAGAAAAGCTAGCCATTACAGCAGCAAACACGCACTCAGTGTAGATCCGCCATCTGTTGTGGCGAACAGTGGTATAGTCTGGTTTCGTGCTGCCCTAAGCAAACACTAAAATTGGGCAGCTTTGAGAAGCTATATAAAAAACTTGTCTGACACTAGAGGACCCCTTGATAATGTCCCGTTGGATGAAAAGCTTTGGGGAGCAGACACTAGTGCCGACGTCAGGCCACTGTCCAATACTGAGTCGGCAGTGGCACAAATTGTCATATGTGTTTTTATGATTTATTTTATTTTGGCTTTTAAACTTACAATTCCAATAAATACTACACTATGGAGACTTCATTTGGCTCCCAGTGAGCTTTATTTACTACAGCTACATCTGGATGGTGCGAGTTGCTGAACAGCCTTCCCCACAACAGATAGCGGATCTACACAGTGCCATACATGCCAACAGTCCAGATTTTCGACCCTTGTCCTAGTCTATCCGTGTCCCGGTATTGGCTTTTTCCCGGTATTCGGTAAGCAACCCCCATCACCAACTGACCACCAGCCTCAACTTTTGGCTATGGAAACATGGCTGCGGTATCTCCTCCATGTTCAGTGGAGAAGGGAGGGGCCTCCGACCTGCACAGCTAATCAGCTTCGGTGTACAAGCAAATTTCTCTGCTTGTACACTAAAGAGAGACGATTAGCTGCACAGGTCAGAGGCCCCTCCCCTCTACACTGGACATAGAGATCCTGCTAGCCGGGAGATACTGCGGCCATGTTTCCATAGCCAAACGTTGCGGCTGGTGGTCTGGCCGGTGATGCGGTTGCCCACTGAATGCCGGGAGATTCCACGGGCACCACTAAGCTGCCATCCGCCGTCCCCACCCAATTCTTAGCTGACAGCCAGTAGAGGTGCAGGGGGAGATGGTCATGCTGCAGGCACCACAGTTGCAGGTGAGTGGCAATGTGATCTGCTGGATGTTCTGTGTGTTTTGGGGGGGGGGGGTGGGATACAGAGCTGGGTTGGATGCACATCAAGTCCTGTACCATAGCCTTACCCACCCTGACCATCTCCTGTACCATGTCCTCACCCTCTCTGACCATCTCCTGTATCATGTCCTTGTATCTGTTTGATGGGATCTGACTGAGGGATGGCGTTTGGAGTATCTTTATCTGCTGATTGTTAAACTTTCTGGAATACACATTTCTATTGTGGTGTAGGATCTGGGCCTGCTGTCTCTCCATCCCTCTTTCTTTCCTTCTTTCTCCTTCCCTCCCCTCTTTCATCTCAGACTAACCACACCCCATTTAAGCCACGCCCACTAGTCTAAACCACGCTGCAGCACTGCATTCTCTCTCTCCGCTAAACCACACCTATAATTGCACCCCGCCCCTAATTAAAACAAGACTCCGCCCACATACAAACATTTTTCAATTTTTGGGCAACTATGTGAGTGCGTGTTTGCTGCTGTAATGGCAGCTAGCTTTTCTGGCGAGAAGGGTTGTGACAAATTTGCCGATTTTAGTGTTGCGTAGGGCAGCATGAAACCAGAATACACCACTGTTCCCCACAACAGATGGCGGATCTACACTGAGTGCGTGTTTGCTGCTGTAATGGCTAGCTTTTCTGGTGAGTGCCCATTTCACAGGGGTACGGTGGAGGATTCTGGAGCACTGTACTGGATCACCTCTTCACTTTTCAAGTCACCACCAAATATTTGTGCCCATTTTTGCACTGAACTATTGTGTTTTCACCTATAAGATTATATTCCCATCAACATGAAAAATATATAATATATATATATATATATATATATATATATATATATATATATATATATATATATATATATATATATATATATATATATATATATATATATATATATATATATACACACACACACACACACACACACATATATACACACACACACACACACACACTTTTTATTTATTTCACTTTTAACACTTTTTTGGACTTTATTTCAATGTGCTGTTCCATTTATGACACAGTATTCTCATCTCGTTGCTGTTCATTTACTTTTGGAGCACCAGACTTTTTCTTATAGATATTTGTATATATTTTGATACAAAACATCAACATTTAAAATGAAAAGGATGACTACACACAAAACTAAAAACAGTATAGATTAATTGGGGCTCCTGCATACATGAAATCTCTAATATTTTTAATAACGTAGCATGTACACACAAAAATATGACACCACAAAATCAATAAACTATTGTAGGTTTAAATACCAAACAAATGCTAGAAAAACATGTCGCTTTGTTGCCTAAAAACAAATCGCGGGGCAACTCAAGTGGACCAAGATTATGAATAATATACAAATAAGCAAAAGGGGTTTATAGGTCCCTATGTTGACACCAGACAATAAAAGCCTGTGAATTAAATGGTCATCTTACATTTACAAGCCATATTTCTTTGGAATTCTAGGTAAGAAACAAGGAGCAACTATGGTCATGCTTTGCTAAAAAGCTGCTGTTCCCGCTAATGTTTTTTTTTCAATTTATTAACAATGGAATAAAGAACACACTCACGGTTTCCTGGTGGACCTGAGCCTGGTGGAAACGGTCCTCCTGCTTTGAAATCTGCAATAAAATGTGAGCAATACATTTTTAAATTATACAGCACAACTAAATAAAAAAGGCACTAGGACTATACAGGGATACAATTACACAATAATAGATGCAGCCATGTTCAAGATAAAAAACAGTAGAGATTACACAGTCCAATAATCAGCATATCAGGTTGGAGAGCTTGTGACCCCAACCATAAGAACTTTCCCAGATATACACCTTGCTAGTACCTAGTTGGACCCACTTTTTGTATATCCTTTGGACCAAAAAGAATATACAATACAGCTCTACCCACACAAGTCAACACCACAAAATATCAAGTGTCCCCTCCCATCAGTAGAATGTACATGCTTGATTTGTTCACTGGTACACGGACATCTGTCTACCTTTCAACAAATCCTAAATGAAGAATGCAGTGTCAATCCCAAAACCAAAATTCACTATCACAGCTGGAGCAGAAAGTGTAAAGACATCTGACCCCAAGAAATAAAATTAAACAAACAAGGATGGTGTGCTTATGCACCATAATGTATGTCAGTTTAATAAATTAATCACGCTAAAAGTTTAAAAAGTGGCAAGAGTTTATCTTTTGTTTTCTTCAAAATCTGTAAGGTAAAAAACACTTGTGATGAAAAATACTTGATCTATGTCCTCTGAATGATGGCACTTATAAACCCTTTTCCATACATGGATCTCATCTCCCTGAAAGATTGATTACAGCAATCCATGCAATTCTCTCCAACCCCTGAACCATGGACAGCAGCAAAAACATCAACACCACTCAAACTGAAAGCAACCAAAAAACATCCACCTACAACAACCCTTTTCCCTTCTAACCCTGCATTAAAGCAGAACTAAAGACTTTTTTTTTCCAATGGAAACCCTATGACATTGCAAGCCAATATGTTAATAATGTGCATAGGACACTCGCAAATCTGTGTTACACTTTGCATTATGTATATTATTTCACAATATCCATATGCCATCTTCCCTAGTTTCCTCATCAGCATTAGAGGGGTGTGGTGAAGGCCTGCCACTATCTGAGAGAAGTGACCTAAATCATTCCCTTATAGGAAGTTCTCTGTAGGCACTAATTTTTCCCTATTACCCATTGAGGAACACAGCTTGATAAGAGCCCTAGGGTTATACTGCTGCCTACAGGAAAAATAGACACGGTGCATAACACAAAAATGAAGGACAACCCTCTAGAGCAGTGATGGCAAACCTTTTTGAGCCCGAGTGCCCAAACCGCGACGCAAAACCAACTTATTTCTTTCAAAGTGCCAACACAGAATTAAACAACTTTCCATGGCCTCATCGTCCAGCTCTCCCTAGGCAGTATTGTAGGAATCCCTGCCATCCAGCCGCTCCTTGATATACCTGCCGCCGAGAGATCAGCTAGCAGCCACTGCACCTCTCCCCATGGCCATGGATGATCTGCTCAGACTCCGAGCAGCAACCCCCCCCTCCGCTGTTTCACAGGCTGCACCAGCGGGACAGACTGAACCAAAGACATCCTGGAATAGGGTGCCTGCAGAAAGGAATGCCCGAATGCCTTACCGTAGGTGTAGGGATTCGGGGGAGGCAATGAGCTGCACAATCAGGACAGTGGAAAAATAATTTTACACCCCCCTAAACATTGCACATGGGACAAGATGACTGGCTGCCCACCCCCCTGCTGACGTCACTCGCACTGATGCAAGGAAGGGAGCCGGCTCCTCCGTGCCTGCACTGTCAGTGCAAGTGACTGCCTTGCTGGGTGATTCCCCTGATGTGCCCACAGAGAGGGCTTGACGTGCCAGCTGTGGCAAGCGTGCCATAGGTTCGCCATCACTGCTCTAGAGGCTACAACCCCTCCCACCTCACCAGTTCTGCCTAGTGTCCTTAGAAGAATGAATGTCTTTCATTTCTACTATATTTTTAGCTTGAATTGCAAGAATTTTCTACCATCAACAGCTATAGATATTTTGAGGACGGCAACTGGAAGCCTCTTCACAACAGTACTGCAATCAGCAGTGACTAACCTTCTGTGTTTCAATTAGCATAAAGACTCTGCTGGGGATACTTTGTGGAATGATTGAGCCAGAACCAATGTTCTGACCATCCCTATAGAAGACACTGCATGTGGCCAAAAGGTTACATATACGTGTTTTTTCTTGGTCTTCCACCTTGGATGTTCGTTTTGTGTCTTCCCATATCTCAGCAAAAATTTGGCAGATCTTTTCAGACATTCAGGGTTTAAGGTTTTTTTAAATCAAATTTCTTTACAGTTCTGAAACCCAAAGAAGACATTTATCCCATTTTGGTTTTTAAGGTTCTCCATGCCTGCATGTTCTCAGAAGTTCTAAATAAAATCTATTTGGTCAGTTATAGTCTCTCTCAACATATCCATTGACATACAAGATGCATATTTACACATTATCTATCCAGGTCATCAGTGATTTTGTTACCTTGCTGTGGCCGACCATTACTATTAGTCTGTGACCCTTTTCTCAGCCCCCAGTGTATTCACAAAGTGCCTCACACTAGTTATGGGTCTTCTTAGTCTCAGAAGAATTCCAGTCATTGGATACTTTCATGATCTGCTTCTGCAAGAGCAGAACTCTCTGGCCTTGAGCTCCAAAATGTCATCCAGAATGTGGACCTTAAAAGTAGAGTAGAGTACTTGTTTTTTTTTCCTGAAAACCTTTCAGGCCAAGATCTCCATGCAAAATCAGGTTTGGTAACTTCAATCTGTAAGCCTGTCTTCCCTATGGAGCTGCATACAAGTGCTTGGATTGATGGTGTTTGCCTTCAAAAGTGGTTCCATTTGCTCAATTCCACAGAACTTTGCAACTGAACATTTTCATTGTGTGGGACAAATCCAGTCTCTCTCTGGACAAGATGACCTTGTTACATTCTTAAATGTTGTTACATGTCTGTCCCACCATGTTTATCTTCCTTTACATCAAAAGATATATCTCAATAGATGCCAGTATTCTGGTTTGGGGCTGAGGTCTGGATGATATGTCTGTTTAGGGTTGCTGATCTCAGGAGCTAAGCTAAAGCTTCAACATACTAGGATTAAGAGCAATACTTCTGTTACTTCTCTGTATCGCCCATCTTGTCCAGGTTCAATGCCACAGCTGTGGTATACATCAGTAATCGGGGGCAGCAGGTGTGTTGCGGCGACAGGTGGAGGTAAAGTCTATCCTGTCAGGGGTAGAGGTCCATGTTCTGGATATCGCTATGGTGAACATTTCCAAAGGGCAAAAACAGCAGGCAAATGTTTTTGGCAAACAGCTGGACCTGAAGGAATGGTCTCTCCTTCAGGTGGTGTTCTAAGACGTAGAATGTGTAAAAAAATAAAAAGGCACGCCAGCCTCGTGCATTAACCGAGAGATTTATTTTCAAAAAGGTAAAAGTAGGTAATATACAGTATTCACAAAAACTGAAGAACAGAACATGCTCATCAAAATCTCGACCAGAACTGGTGTATATGCCTCCAGGTAGACTAAATTGATGTCACACAGTCCTACCGACTCAGACACGTTTCAAGGGGGACCCCTCTTCATCAGAGCAAAAATTCAAAATTTAGTCTACCTGGAGGTGTGTACACTGGTTCTGGTCGCCCAGATTGGAGATTTTGATGAGCATGTTGTGTTTTACGGTTTGTGATTATATTACCTACCCATATTACCCATTTGGAAATTAACGCTTTCTCGGTTAATGCTCAAGGCTGGTGCGCCCTCTTGTTTCTAACATATAGCATCTATGGATTCCCAGTCTGAGGAGGGCAGCAAGGCCAAGTGGAATATAGTGGACTGAGACCTAGTTCATGCTATAGACACACCTGTGGGACTAATTCCACAACACTGGTGCCATGATTGAGTGCAGAAGTTCACTATATTGTTCCAAGGCATGTGTCTGCATTTGGAGACATCCGATTTGTTAGCTTCTTAGTTCAACAAGAAACTGGACAGATTTGAGTCTAAGACGCAAGACCCGACTGGAAGTAGCAGATGCCCTGGTGGAACCATGGGATAAGTATGCCTTTTCTCTGCTGAAATGTTTACTTCACCTTCTTCTAAAGATCAATGCTGAGGACATTCCAGTTATTCTCATAACTTTAGAATAGCCATGCTGCATGTGCTACGTCAGCCTTGTTCCTCTGTTAGTGGATGCTCCATGGCCTCTACCAAAATCGGTTATCTCAAGAACCAATTTTTTACCCTGCTTTGGATTTAGTAATTCCTACCATGCCTGAAGCTCATAAATCCATTTGTCACAAGACTTGCCTTTGAACCTATTTGGGACATTTCCTTGACATAGTTGTAAGGTAGTCTTTTTGTTACAATTACTTCTGCCAGGAGGGTTTTCGGAGTTATTAGCATTGTCCTGTAGAAAGCCCCATTTAATCTTACACAAAAACATGGTTGTTTTAAGACCATGAACCTTCCCCCCCCCCCACCTTCTTAATGATGATATTGTGTTGCTCTCCCTGTGTCCAGGTCCAGTGCCTTGACGTGGTGAGGACCAACAGTCTACATCCAGGAGCATACAGCCGTTCACTTTTACACTAGCACCAAACACATACAGCTATATTCTGTATATCATTTGTACAAGCGGCTGTAACCACCCCCTGTGTCTCCTGTGCTCAGAAATACGCCCATATTTTTGCGAATGAGACCTTATGCTAGTTATATAGATTCGTATGAAAAAAGTTAGCTTGATCCCAATTTTTTTTTTATACATATTGTGAATGATAGTTACGCCAAGTAAATTGATACCCAACATATCACGCTTCAAAATTGCGCCCGCTCGTGGAATGGCGACAAACTTTTAACCTTAAAAATCTCCATAGGCGACGTTTAAAAAAAAAAAAAAAATTCTACAGGTTGCATGTTTTGAGTTACAGAAGAGGTCTAGGGCTAGAATTATTGCTGTCACTCTACCGATCGCGGCGATACCTCATGTGTGGTTTGAACAGTTTTAATAATATGCGAGCGCTACTCACGTATGCGTTCGCTTCCACACGCGAGCTCGGCGGGACAGGGCGCGTTTAAAGTTTTATTTAAAAAAAAAAAAAAAGCTACGGGCGGAAGTGACGTTTTGACATTGCTTAAACCCTGCAACGGTATAGAGACAGGTGGGGGGCCATCTTCCCCTCACTCATCTCCATATCCAGCAAAAAATAACATCCGATCGCCTCTGCCGCTGGCTCCGGTAAGCGGCGGGGGGCACCAGACCGCGGCGGGAGGGCCCCCTATCCCGCCGCCGATAAAAGTGATCTTGATAGCTGCTGCCATAACAATATTCCACTTCAAATTTAGGATGTATATCGGCGTGGTTAAGATAAAGTTTGTGAGCAACAGACTTTCTATAAAGGTTAGCTGGTAAACACAAAATGCAGTTTAGAGTTCTATTCTTTTCCAGTATTTCAAATTGGCAGGCATTTAAAAAAAAAAAAAAGATGAAAAATTTATTTTACAAAAAGGTAGTTTTTTTAGTCCTGATCAAAATAAAAGTACAAAATTAGACACTCAAAACTTGTACCAAATGTCTCCTTTGTGAACAGACACCTAAAAAGCATATGAAATGAATTGATATCCTAATCTTTTTCAGCACTTACTCTCATCTCTGGCTTTCATTCGTGCAATGAAAGAGTAACTTTTGTTCCTACGGTAGTTTTCATAGGGATCATCGAGAGAGACTCCGACTCCTTTGTACTGGTCCCATTTGTCACGGATGTCTCCCCCTTTTATTGGGTCCTGAATACCCTGCTCATTAGCACCAAGGCCTCCAGCTCCACTCCACCCTAAAAGAAAAGAAAGGTTTTTGTTACATCAATAAATTCAATGGTTTCCACGGCAATATATTATATTAGATATCAGAAGTGTGCTTTTGGGCCATTTGACTCTAGCAATCCTTGCATTCACTTGGTTCCACACGTCATTCCCTCTGTCAGGAAGAGCGAGTAAAAACGATGTAAAAGATTATTCCCCAGTAATAGCTTGCTCGTTTGGACAAGTGAACACCACACGGAACCAAGTATATGCTCCAGTACAGTGATCCTGTGCCCGGCAAGTTGTTGCCAGCAAGAGGAGTGCTGGCATATGTCCCTTACTACTCCCCTGCTGTCGCAGTCCAAATCTATGGCCAGCTCCTTTAAGTCTTTGAAATTCACTTTTTCCCTAGGCAATATCCCCAAGCTCAGTTGCCACACAGTTGGGCAGAAACCCTTTCCAGTGAGCATTAAATCCACTGCTGAACATACAGATGAGCTTTTAGAGAGCATATCTACAAATCTCCAAACAAGCTATGAAATAATGTTTATTTTCAGATGAATTCTGTGAACTTTAAAATGCAGTTCAAGTAATCAGCTTCACTTTTAGGACAGCCCAACAGCAGTGCATCTTACCTTACATTCATTCATTGCCCTGTGGCTTGGTTTGGCCAATGGAAAAAAAGCATTAGCCCCGTGAAGCTAAAACAGGACTTAGGACTCTCACTTTGCCTCATAGGACTGTGCAGAGTACCTGAGTTTGACGTGAGGAAATTAGGGGAGGTAGTTCTATCCTACCCAATTCCTGGAAGTCCTGAGTACGTTTATTCAGTCCCAGAGACCAAAAGGAATAAAAAGCAAATACAGTTGTGTTCAAAATAATAGCAGTCCAACACCACTAACCAGATTAAATCATATTTTTTGGTAAAAATTATATTTCTACATGGCAAATCATTAACTAGTAGGTGTAGTAGAGCAATAGAAAACAAACAGACATGCATGCTGCTGATTCTGTGTAATTGAATCATCAAAAGGGGCGTGTTCAAAATAATAGCAGTGCGGAGTTCAATTAGTGAGGTCTTAGTCCCCTTTCACACTGGGATGGTGGTGGCATCGGCGGTAAATCATCGCTATATTTAGCACCGCTTTACCATAATTTTAGTGGCGCTATTCGGCCGCTAGCAGGGCAGTTTTAACCCTCGCTATCGGCCGAAAAAGGGTTAAAACCGCCTGGGTTTGCAGCGCTGCCCCATTGTTTTCAATGGGAAGGGGCGCTTTAGGAGCGGTAAATACACCGCTCCTACAGCGCTCCAAAGATGCGGCTTGCAGGACTTTTTTGACCGTACTGCAAGCGCACCGCTCCAGTGTGAAAGTCCTTGGGCTTTCACATTGGAGACACAGCAGCGACTGTTTTAGGGCGCTTTGCAGGCACTATTTTTAGCGCTGTAGCGCCTGCAAAGCGCCGCAGTGTGAAAGGGGCCTTACAGTCTGAAAAAACTTGTCAAACAGGTGGTCCTTATTTAAGGACGAAGGCAGCAAATGCTATACATGCTGGGTATAGTGCATTTCTCTCTGAAAATCTGAGAAATATGGGTTGTTCAGAAGAACAGCATACTTTCCTTAAAAAGTTGATCGGCGAGGAGAAAACAAAGAAGTGCATAAACCGATAGGCTGCTTGGCTAAAATGATCTCAAATGTTTTAACCACTTAAGGACCGAGCCTCTTTATAAGATGTGTTGTTTACAAGTTAAAAAACAAATTTTTTTGCTTTTACCCTTAAAAATCTCCATAGGCGATGTTTAAAAAAATTCTACAGGTGGCATGTTTTAAGTTACAGAGGAGGTCTAGGGTTAGCATTATTGCTCTCGCTCTACCGATCGCAGCGATAACTCACATGTGCAGTTTGAACACAGTTTTCATATGCGGGCGCTAGTCATACGTTTGCTTCTGCACGCAAGCTCAGCGGGACGGGGTGCGTTTAAAATTAGTTTACCAAAAATTTGTGTCACTTTTATTCCTATTACAAGGAATGTAAACATCCCTTGTAATATAAAAAAAAAAAAAAAAAAAAGCATGACAGGACCTCTTAACCACTTCACAACCGGCCCATAGCCGAAAAACGGCTACAGGGCGGTTGCTTAACTCTGGGAGGGCGTACATGGACGTCCTCCCAGAATTCCCCTCTTGCGCGCCCCCACTCGAGAATATCCGTGATCGCCAGAGGACCCGGCGGATCACGGTAAATGGCCGCTCATCGCGGCCGTTTACCACGTGATCGCTCCGTCAAATGACGGAGCAATCACATGTAAGCAAACCGGCGTCATTTGATGACGCCGGTTCCTCTCCCCTCCTCTCTCTGTACCGATCGGTACAGTGTGAGAGGAGAGGGGGAAGGATCGGTGGCAGCAGTGCTGTGGGCGGGATCTGTAGTGCCCACAGCCTTCTCTGCAGTCACCACCGATCCATCCATGCTCAGCCATCCCTCCATACCCTGCAATACACAGCAATAGCCTGCAGTGTATTGCAGGGTATGGAGGGATGGATGTATACCCATCAGTACTCCGCCATACCATGCAATGCACGCTACGATCGAAGCCAGGATCGTTTTTTTATTTTATTTCAGGCTTTCCAGCCTAGAGGTGAGATGTGGGGTCTTATTGACCCCATATCTCACTGTAAAGAGGACCTGTCATGCCATATTCCTATTACAAGGGATGTTTACATTCCTTGTAATAAGAATAAAAGTGATCAAAAAAATTTTTTTGGGGGGGGGGGGGGGGGGGGGGGGAAGTGTCAAACTAAAATAAAGTAAAATGAACAATAAAAAAAAAAATTAAAGCGCCCCTGTCCCCGCATGCAGAAGCGAACGCATACGTAAGTCCCCCGCCCACATATGAAAACGGTGTTCAAACCACACATGTGAGCTATCGCTGCGAACGTTGGAGCGAGAACAATTTTGGCCCTAGACCTCCTCTGTAACTCAAAACATGTAACCAGTAAAAAATTTTAAAGCGCCGCTTATGGGGATTTTTAAGTAGCAAAGTTTGGCGCCATTCCACGAGCGTCTGCAATTTTGAAGGGTGACATGTTAGGTATCTATTTACTCGGCGTAACTTCATCTTTTACATTATGCAAAAACATTGGGCTAAATTTACGGTTTTGTTTTTTGTAAAGCACAAAACTTTTTTTTCCCCAAAAAAACGCGTTCGAAAAATTGCTGCGCAAGTACCGTGCTAGATAAAAAGCAACGACCGCCATTCTCTAGGGTCTTTGCTAAAAAAACATATATAATTTTTTGGGGTTATATGTAATTTTCTAGCAAATAAATTATGATTTTTACATGTAGGAGAGAAATGTCAGAATTGTCCTGGGTGCTCCAGAACGCCTGATGGTGCTCCCTGCATGTTGGGCCTCTGTATGTAACCAGGCTGTGTAAAAGTCTCACACATGTGGTATCGCCGTACTCGGGAGTAATTGAAGAATGTGTTTTGGGGTGTAATTTGTGGTATGCATATGCTGTGTGTGAGAAATAACCTGCTAATATGACAATTTTGTGGAAAAAAAAAAAAAAAGAAAAAAAAAATATCTTGATATTGCAAAGAATTGTGGGAAAAAAATGACAACTTCAAAAAACTCACCATGCCTCTTTCCAAATACCTTGGAATGTCTTCTTTCCAAAAAGGGGTCATTTGGGGGGTATTTGTACTTTTATGGCATGTTAGGGTCTCAAGAAATGAGATAGGCCGTCAGTACTTCAGGTGTGATCAATTTTCAGATATTGGCACCATAGCTTGTGGACTCTATAACTTTCACAAAGACCAAATAATATACACCGATTTGTACTTATTTTTACCAAGGATATGTAGCAGTATAAATTTTGGCCAAAATTTATCAAGAAAAATTACAAATTTGCTAAATTTTATAACAGAAACGAAGAAAAATTCATTTTTTTACAGAAGTCTTTTTTCTTTTATAGCGCAAAAAATACAAAACCCAACGGTGATTAAATACCACCAAAAGAAAGCTTTATTTGTGTGAAAAAAAGGACAAAAATTTCATATGGGTAGTGTTGTATGACTGAGTAATTGTCATTCAAAATGTGAGAGCACCGAAAGCTGAAAATTGGTCTGGTTATTAAGGGTGTTTAAGTGCCCAGTGGTCAAATATGATATCTGGGGTCAAAAAGACCTCATATTTACACTTAAATGCAATAAAAAAAAAAAAAAGCCCTTTAATGGGCGGAAGTTATGACGTCGCTTCTGTCCTGCATGGTTATGGAGACGGGTGGGGGCCATCTTCCTCACTTGTCTCCATGCCCAGCAAGGGTGAAGATCCAAATGCCTTCGCCGCTGCTGACGGCTCCGTTAAGCTGTGGAGGGCAATGGAGCGCGGCGGAAGTGGCCCTCTTCCGCTGCTGCTAAAAGTGATTGTGCGGCGAATCAGCCACAGAGACCACTATCATCGGAAACCGGACCGCCAGCCGAACAAGAGGATACCGGGGTTATGGCAGCTAGCTGCTGCCATAACAACGATATCCCCCTTCAAAGTAAGGACGTATATCGGCGTGCGGCAGTCCGGAAGTGGTTAAAATGGCAACCAAAACCAGAAGGACGTGTAAGAAAAAACGGAAAACTACCATTCTAATGGATCGAACAATAGCCAAAAATGTCAAAGACTCATCCAATGATCAGCTCCATAGTGATCAAAGAAAGTGTAAAGTTACCTGCGAGTAACCTGTGAGCCCCCAAAAAGTCCCATTGTTGAAAAAAATGACATGTGCAGAAGAGGTTACAATTTGCCAAAGAACACATTGACTCGCCTAAAGAGAAATAGTGAAACATTTTATGGACTGATGAAAGCAAGATTGTTCTTTTTGGTTCTAGTGGCTGCAGACAGTTTGTCAGACGACCCCCAAACACTGAATTCAAGCCACAGTACACTGTGAAGACAGTGAAACATGGCGGTACAAGCATCAAGATATGGGTGTTTCAACAAGAATTCTTTCAGTTTATACAGCAAATGTTTGAGTAGAAAAATGCAGGCACTGTTATTTTTTTGGAAAAATCTAATATTCCTTTTTCTTCACTCTCTATAAAGTAACAACAAATTTGAAACATTTTTCTTCAGGTTTTGATTTGGAATAGACTGTGCAGTGTTACCAACGCATTTGCATGTATGGAACTAAAACCTATTATAAGGATTTTGAGCTTTACTCATTTTTTTAAACACACTGCTATTATTTTTAACACAACTGTATGTGCTGTTGGGAATGTCATTAATGGGAAACGGTTGCTTTACCTTGCATTTGTAAAGCACAGGTCGGCTATCAATTTTTTTTTTACTTTAGTTTCCTTTTAAGAGAGTATTACTGGTGACATGTGAACATAGCATGACACACAAAGATGTCTATATACTAAATATGTGTTCTACAATAATAAAAAAAAAAACAACAACTTTATTATATACATGTGGCTAGACAGGCGCATTCTACATGCCTATGTCCTACTGCATGCCTAGTCATTACCAAACTTTTTTTTTGTTTTTGTTATGACAGGTAAAGATGTATGTGCCTAGATAAAAAAGTCAAAGCAGATAGAGACTATTCACCCATTTTTACTAGCATTTGGTGCCCCTTGTTCTCCTCCCCGAGACGGATATTTGTTGTTGTATTTCCTCCAGATGTGGAACCCAAACCCGAAGAAGAACTAAAAAAAACAAAATCAAAAAATACATGTGAGAATGCAGTTGGCAATGAGGATGGCCGCAACATTTGGCAAAAAGAACAATACAAAATAGTATAGTTTCTGCATGCATGGCTACATTGCAGTGGAGTGGTTGCTTAGTGTTAATTCCTTGTAAATGTGAAGAACATATAACAAATTGTTATGAAGTGTCATGTTTTGGGCATGTTCAGTGTCTGTGTATAGCAAAGTGCCATGAATCCAATCTCTTATGTGTTGGATTAGAGATGCAAAGATATACACAGTTCAATATTGGGAAAGTCAAGTGCCCATTGCTGAGAGGTAACATGCGTAAACTTATTGTTGTTCTCCTGCTGCCCCAAATGAACTCTTGGAACATGCTGCAAATATGTTTAAGGTAAGAAGGTTTCAAAAATAGGGAGGACCTGTATAATATAAAAAAAAAAAAAAAATGTTTGAAGAAAGCAATCAAAACGTGTCCAAGTAGCGAGAGTATCTTGTTTAAATGCAACAAGAGGGCTATATTCATCCTGTATGGGTATTGGAGTTTCTAGGTATAGCTACTGCAAGGTAGGACATTTTTCTTTACAAAAGGAGTAAAAATTGCTCCAAGTGGGCTCGTGATGGTTGGTTAGGTAGAGGGCATGTGATTTCTCAAAAATAAAAAAAAGCATTTATTCAAACTATTCAAACAAACTTTTTCCCAATAAAAAAAAACAAAAAAATAAATAAAAAAAAACACGTAGCTAGGGCTGTGGGTACAAATGCCTTTATTTTATTTTAAAACTATAATATAGCACTAGCTTAAAACATTATCACCTGGTTCAATAAGTGAAGGTAGAGATTCAGATTTGGTGTTGCAATAACCAGTTTAAAAATTGAAAACGCAGGAACAACTAATTAAGTGAACAGAATAGGTTCAAGCCCTAAATAGTGCACACCGAGGTGATCAGAAGTGCAGGTCAGCTGTAGATAAAATATCACCCTTTACATAGGTCCGTGAATTACACTGATAGAAAAATAGAAAAGATCCCTTTATATTGGACATAGGAGGTTTCCTTTTAAAACAATAATACAGTTACTGCAACATATCCAAAGTTGTTGTGTTCATGGTTTTGTAGGGGCTACAAGAAAATGGATAGGTGGTAGATGACAGGTTGCTAGTGGGCAATTTCCAATGGCATAACTATTTAAAATGTACATTTTATACAGTAGATGGGCACACAGTAATTGAACTGATGAAAATGTAGGGTCCAATTCAGGTACTCTTACTAGAATAAAAGAAAGTATTTAAACCATTTGGTTTAATATTTACTTACGGAGGGGTAGCACTGCGAGATCTAGATCTGCGTCGTTTTCCAGGTGAGAAAGATTTTGATCTCGATCTTGACCCTGACCCTGATCGACTTTGAGATGACCGAGACCTGCTTCGGCTCCTAAAAGAAAAGCAGTGCCATAACAAAAGCCATTAGTCTTTCTTCAGCTGGTTGAAGATGATAATCATAGAGCAAACACCCTAAGAGGTAGAGATGATACACACTCATGCAGTAGTCACCAGCAACAAAGAACTAGTTGTCAATTAAGGATCAAGGAGTAAAGAAGGGAACAAGTGTTCATAATAAAATAAATGAGGAACCTAAACAGGCATTATTCTTTCATCAATAAACGTAACCTAGTCTACAAACTGCAAATTGGCAAACTCATTCTTGCTTTGCATAGTCTGAGAATTATTAAAAAGCTAAAGAATAGAATACTGCATAGCCATGAAAAAGATTCTGGGTTTTAAAATGGTCAACTGAACCTGCAGTTTAAATAAGCAAAGAACTTCCAGGTGCATCAAAAGGTCTTCAACGTCTTTGGTTTCATGTACACTGCTGCTGGTAAAATGGACGTTTAGGATCAGTTGGGCATTTTTTTTTTCAGCTGCCCCTGAACTCTCCTCAAGCATCTCATCAGTACATGTACACAGGGTCGTTAAGGTCTCATGCACACTGGATGTAAAATAACGTTTTTTAAAAACGCCAGTAGCTTTGCAGTGAGTTTTTCAATTTTTTTATTTTATTTTTGCAATAGCGTTTATTAGCGTTTTCTGCGATTTCCTTTCAATGGATTAAAACCGTAAAAAATTTAAATAAAAATATAAACCCTGGTGAGCGGCGTTTGAGACTTTATCAGCATTTGACTTTAGAGCGTTTTTACAGCAAAAAAAAAAAAAAAAAAACTCCTCTCAGAACCCACTAGTTTTCAGTTTTTTTTTAAAGCCAAAAAACTGCAGTTTTTAGACATCGGTTTCTAGCTGTCAAGTTAGATCATTCAGGAGAGATTAACCACTTGACCACTGGACAGTTAAACCCTCTTCCTAACCAGACCAATTTTCAGCTTTCGGTGCTCTCACACTTTGAATGACAATTACTCAGTCATGCAACACTGTACCCAAATGAATTTTGTGTCCTTTTTTTCACATAAATAGAGCTTTCTTTTGGTGGTATTTAATCACCGCTGGTTTTTTTATTTTTTGCGCTATAAATCAAAAAATTCAGAAAATTCGGAAAAAAAAAAAAAAAAATTTTTTTGTTTCTATTAAAAATTATTGGCGAGTATTGGCAGAGTATTACAGTGTTGCACAGTGGTGGCAGAGCATTGACCAGTGCTGTGGGCACTACACATCCAGCCCACAGCGCTGGTCCCATCTCTCCCCCTCTCCGCTTCTCCCTTCTCTGTACCGATCGGTACAGAGAGGGGAGGGAGGAACCGGCGTCATGACGTGACGGCGGTTTGTGTACATGTGATCGTTTCGTCATTTGACGGAGCGATCACGTGGTAAACGGCCGCTATCAGCCACGGATGTTCCCGAGTGCACGCCCCCAAGTTTCTGGGAGGATATCCGTAGGACGTCCACTCAGGAAAACCCGTCCACGCTGTAGACGTCTTTCGACTATAGCGCGGTCGGCATGTGGTTAAACAACGTCCCGTGTACATGTGGTCTTAGGCTTCATGTACACTGCTGCTGGTAAACGGATGTTTAGGAGCAGTTTGGCATTTTTTTCAGCTGCCCCTGAACTGTCCTCTGTTATCTTATCAGTACATGTACACAGGGTCATTTATAGTTGTTTCTAGGCAGTTGAGTTTACAAGCAAAAAAAATGCATTCAGGACGGATGTTCAGAGGCATTTGAAACGCCAAATACCTGTAACAGCTTGTAAGCACGGTAACTCACGTTTAGCCACGCTTCGTTTACAGGCGTTTTCATTTTTGACAATTTGCAAAAAAATTAAAAACACTTCTAAAAACGCAAACGCGGCATGTAATTTTTAAACGTCGGTTACTATCTGTCAACTTAAATCGTTCAGGAGAGGTTTTAAAACGTCCTGTGTTACAGTTTGTTCTCACAGCCAGAGTGGAAAAGCCGGTCTCCTGTTAGCAGCTGCAGGGGGCCATTGCTCTCTGGGAGGATGCAGAATTTTGACATTCCCCTTCTGAGTCAGACATATAGCTTATGCAGTCAATAAAGCTAATGCTCCCCACTGACTGGAGAGCTCTGACTCAGCAGGCAGTGTGTTGGTTCCGCTCTGCAACATGCTGGCAGGACATAGGGTTGCCACCTGTCCGGGATTCACCCGGACAGTACGGGTTTTGAAACATGTGCCCGGGTCTCTGACCACCTGAGACGCGGACACATTATTCACTCCCGCCCCGCTAGTGGCTCCCTGTGTCATTAGTGCGGCTGTCGCCTCGATTTCGTGTCCGCAGCGGCGCAGCACCGCATAATTTCTGCTCCTGTTTAGCTGCCAGTG
Source organism: Lithobates sylvaticus (assembly GCA_028564925.1). Taxonomy (NCBI): domain Eukaryota; kingdom Metazoa; phylum Chordata; class Amphibia; order Anura; family Ranidae; genus Lithobates; species Lithobates sylvaticus. The sequence goes on from CM053026.1 coordinate 394,139,292, forward strand.
CGGAACGAGAGTCGGGACACAGAGGCAGAGGCGGAGCCTCCACAGTGCTCTCCTTGAATGCTCTGGCTGGCTGCAGAAGGGACAAGGAGGTGGGCGGAGCATCCCCATTCACTGCTGCTCAGGAATGTTTGCATCGCGCTGGGACTGCAGCCAAGCTTGTAAGGTAAGTTTTTTTTTTTCCATGTCAGGATTTCAAAGTACTCTCACCCCCCCCTCCTCCCCCCACCAAACAATATACACCCCCCTCCCCCCACCATACAATATACACCCCCCACCATACAATATACACCCCCTGCCCCCACCAAACAATATACAACCCCCCTCTCCCCACCATACAATATACACCCCCCCCCCCTCCCCCACCATACAATATACAACCCCCCTCTCCCCACCATACAATATACACCCCCCCCCCCCCATACAATATACACCCCCCCCTCCCGCCACCATACACTATAAATACACTCCCCCTCCCCCACCATACATACTCCCCCCTCCCCCCCACCATACACTATACATACTCCCCCCTCCCCCCACAATACATTATATATACACCCACCCTCCCCCCACCATACACTATACATACAGCCCCCCTCCCCCCATACACCATCCATATATACAGTCCCCCCATATATACTGTTCTCCCCCCCCCAGACACCATCCATACATACAGTTCTCACCGGGTGACACCGTCTGCTGCCCTACTGACACCGTCCGCTGCCCCACTGACACCGTCCGCTGCTCTACTATCGTCCACTGTTCTACTGACACTGTCCCCTGCCCTACTGACACCGTCCACTGCCCCACTGAAACCATCCACTGCTCTACTATCGTCCACTGTTCTACTGACACTGTCCACTGCTCTTCTGACACCGTCCACAACTGACACCGTTCACTGCTCTACTGACTCCGTCCACTGCCCTGCTGACACCGTCCACTGCCCTGCTGACACCGTCCACTGCCCTGCTGACACCGTCCACTGCCCTGCTGACACCGTCCACTGCCCTGCTGACACCGTCCACTGCCCTGCTGACACCGTCCACTGCCCTGCTGACACCGTCCACTGCCCTGCTGACACCGTCCACTGCTCTACTGGCTGACAGTGTCCACTTTTAAGGTAGGCTTTTTTCACTGACATTTCTTTTATTAATCGAATCATATGTTATGGGTAATGCTTTTGTTTTATTTAACCATGCCCCTTTAAGTCCCCCCCAACTGTTATTGCAATTTGGCCACAGCCACCGTAGCACACCTCATTACTACTCTTTTTGGGTAACCCAAGGTATTTTACAATCCTATAGTGTGTACTACAAAAAAATAGCTGTGTGCCGTGAAAATGTTCGGGTTTGGCTTGAAGAAAAGGTGGCAACCCTAGCAGGACACAAGCTTTTCTACTTGGGCCCCTTTCACACTTGTGCGACTTCAAAGTCGTGCAATTTTGCAGCAATTTCAAGGAATGCCTGTGTAAGTGGCATCAAAATCGTACCAAAGTAGTGCATCGACTACTTTGAAGTCGTACTAATATGAATGGCTGTCATTGGAAATCATGGGGAATGACTTGTCATGCTACTTTGCAGTCCCAAATCGTGGGACAAGCCGTATAGGTGTGAAAGGGGACTCCGGCTGCAACGGTTTTCTAAAGTAGACATACTGTAACACTTTTTGTTAAGATGCACCTGCAATGTATTTAAAGTGGAGTTCCACCCACTTTTACAACTCTTCAGCATCCCTCACTAAACTGTTCACTGTAAACAAATTGGATATTTTTTTTCAGCACAGACTGTATATCTGCTGTATTAATTTTTCACTTCCTCCTCCCTGGCCGCGGCCCATCGCATCATTTCCTGTTTGCAATGCCTCCTGGGAAGGGGCAGCAACTTCCTCTCAAACTGCCGTTGCTATGGAAACCTGACCTGAAACCTATTACACTGCTTATGCTGCACTGAGCATGTACGAGATCTGCAAGGATGAGATCCAGAAAGAAATACAGTCTGGCTTCAGATGCCCACACTTAAGATGGCCACGGCCTGCTGCAAGTTTATAAAATAACAAACTACTGCTAAAAACTAACAAAACAGACCTTAGTTTACAGACTAACTTTACTAGAATACATTAAGCTTGTGTATTATAGGGGTATTTTTATTTAAAAAAGTATAATTTCGGCCGGAACACCAAATCTGAGAAAAAAAACAAAAAACACACACACACACACACAGGAAAGGTTTTTGCTTAGACACCAGGTCTTCATTAACTGCTTGACCTCTGGTAGGTTTTACCCCCTTCATGACAAGGGCAATTTTTGCTCATCAGCACTGTGCTACTTTAACCGGTTTCCGACCGGTTCCTGTACATTTACGTCGGCAGAATGGCACGGCTGGGCAAAGTTACGTACCCGTACGTTACTTTGAATTTCTCGCTGTGCCCGCCGAGAGCTCCGTGACCGTGGTCGCGGGTCCCGCAGACTCGATCGCCGCGGGGATACCCGCAATCGTGTCACAGCACACTGATCGTCTGCTCCCTGTCATCGGGAGAAGCGATCAGTGTGGTGTCACACACAGCCACGCCCCCATACAGTTAGAAACACGCCCCTAGGAACACTTAACCCCTACACTGCCACCTAGTGGTTAACCCCTTCACTGACAGTGATTTTTACAGTAATCAATGCAATTTTATTGCATCGATCGCTGTATTAATGCCAATGGTCCCAGAAATGTGCCAAAATTGTCCGATGTGTCCGTCAAAATATAAAAATTAAAATATCGCTGATCGCCGCCATTACTAGTAAAAATTAAAAAAAATTATTAATAAAAATGCCATAAAACTATCCCCTATTTTGTAGACGGTATAACTTTTGCGCAAATCAAACGCTTATTGCGATTTTTTTTTTTTTTTTACCAAAAAAGGTATTTTCTAATATCGGTTATAAAACATATCCAATAAAATCTAATTTCTTCATAAATTGAGTTCAAAATGCATTCTGCTACATGTCTCAGGTAATATCTCACACTGTGCTAATGACACTGGATGAGGACAGGGGACAATCAGAGTTTACTGTGGAGGACAATCAAAGGGTTAAATGTGCCTAACAAGTTTATGCAAGTGTATATGTGCTGCTTGTATTCTCACAGAAATCGGTCTGGCTTCTCTCCTTGAACAAAAGAAGCTCAGGGAGGAACAATCCGGCCAGCCCCCGTGTGTTCGGTTTACAAACACACAATGGTCTGTGCTGCGATTGGCCACAGCCGATGAGCAGCTATACAGCCAAAACCATTGGCTGTAACCTGCTGACAGACTTGTGCTGTGGCCAATAACAGCAAAGATCAGCAGGGGGTGCGCACAGCGTGCCGGAAAACCAGGAATTAAGCCATAACGTACTACTACATCACTTAGCCTGGAGCTGTCGTCTGCCCACAGTAAGTGCACTGTGGGTGGGCAGCAAGCAGTTACGAGCAAGGTGCAGGTCTTATATAAATGTATTTGTTTACATAGCAGTATCTTCAGAAGCATACAATAAACATTTTTTGTTTATTTTTCAAAAGGTACTTTTTTTCTGGCTCCCAGTGACATTTTAAAATGGAAGCCTAGTACAGGGGTTGATTTAGTCAACCTGCAGCTCTACAGCCCATCTAAATAGCCTAAAAATGTGTACACAGTCAGTAGGTACATATGGCACAAATAAACTCAGTAAAACATATGTATACTTCACCTGGACCTGGATTGAGAATATGATCTGGATCGAGAACGAGATCGTGACCGAGACCCAGAATAGGAGCGAGAAGACTTGGAAGATCTGGAGTGTGAGCGCGAAGAAGACCGGCCCCGACTTTCCGAACGACTTTTAGATCTCGATGCCCTACTGAAAAAAAGAATTTATAACAACATCAATCAGAAGCTAGAATAAAGATTAAATACAGCTGCAACACAACAGAAAAGGTAAACGTTTCCATTATCGTACCAAGTCTGGAGTACTAATTACATATGCAAATTAACACAGACGGCATTAAAGTGGTCGTATACCCCGCTTGCACATTTTTACCTACAGGTAAGCCTATAATAAGGCTTACCTGTAGGTAAAATTAATATCTCCTAAACCTGTATGGTTTAGGAGATATTCACCTTGCATGCAGCCCCTGACGTCAGCAGTGCATGCGCTCTGAAGGTCCAGCGGATGCTGCTGGACCTTGCAGGAAAGAGAACTCCCTTGCGCATGTGCAGGAGTGATGTAATCGCGGCTTCGGCCACTCAGTACCGGAGCCGCGAACCCGGAAACAACGCAGAGGGAACATGTCAGCTCCCTCAGCGGTGACCGGGAGGCGGTGCAGGCGCTTTGTTCCAAGGTAAGTATTTCATAATGAGCTAGTATGCGGTGCACACTAGCTCATTATGCCTTTGCTTTACAGGGTTTTTTTTTTCAGGGCATACAAACGCTTTAAAGTCTGGATCAAGCTCCCATTGCGTGGCAGTGCAGCATTTTCATACATTCCCTTGTAAACTGTACAGGTAAAGACAATGAATATACATTAATTTCTAAAAAAAAAAAAAGCGTTAAGCTCCAGTACATATCTGTTGATAAAGCAAAAAATGTGGATTTCTGTACACAATACAAAATCCTTTTCTTGGAGTTCATTGAGGGACACAGGCTTCTTAAGCTTTATAGCGCATTTCCACTTTTGCAGTCAAATTTCAGAAAACCCCACTATATGTTTGCTATGCGTTTCTGTTCACACAGAATGCCATGCACACATGCTCATGCAGCGATAACATGCGAGAGATCAGGACCTGGACACAGACTGCTCGCGCTTAATTGCTGCGATTACCTGCCAGCAGCCTCCCATTGCTTTCAATGGGGCTGCCTACTCGCAGCCAATCATGCCAATGCCACCCCTCCCCCGGGGTTCTTGCATGTAATCGCAGGACGTGAGAGTGAATGCACCCTTGGGAAAGTAGGTGTTCGCTCTAGTCACAATTGATGGTGAATAGGTGATTGCACAATAAATACAGGGTTAATGATGGAAAACACAGCTGTCCAGGCCCCTTATAAACACTTTTTCTTTGCTGGTCTAGAAGGGTAAGCTAAAAAAAATGTATTTTTTATTTACGCTATGTGAATGAGAAAATGTAATAAAATTCTAAAGTTGGTGTTATTCCAATTTCGCTGCAAAAGTGAAAATACACCTTTAAGACTATAAGCCTAAATAATGAACAGTCTAAGCCACTGAGAAATGCTGAATGAGAAGCTGGTTCTCATATGTAGGGACCTTCGGAAAAGGGAAGGAGGGGGGTTGGTCTTTAACAGAAAGCAGTGGCTGAGCACTGCTTGGCCAAGTCAACACTTCAAACTGGTTCCTCAAACCATTCTGGAATCCATCAGAGCAGGCCACCTTCTTCCATTACTCTGTGGTCCATTTCTGATTCTCACATGCCCACTGTAGGTGCTTTTGGCTGTGGACATGGGTCAGCTCGGGCACCCTGACTGGTCTGTGGCTACGCAACCCCCTATGCAACAAACTGCGATGCATTTTTCTATCAAAACCGGCATTAAACTGATACTAAACATGTCATACTTACCTGCTCTGTTGCAGTGGTTTTGCACAGAGCAGCCCAGATCCTTCTCTTCTCTGGTCCCTCTTCGGAGCTCCTGGCCCCTCCCTCCTGTTGAGTGCCCCTACAGCATGCAGCTTGCCATGGGAGCACCCGAGTCGCAGCTCTGTTTCCATTCAGACATGGAGCTGCAGCCCTGCCCCTCTCTCTCTCTCCTCTTTGGCTCACTGACTTTGATTGACAGCAGCGGGAGCCAATAGCATTTCGCTGTTTTCTCAGCCAATGAGGAGGGAGAGTCCCAGACAGCCAAGTCTCTCGTGCAACATCGCTGGATCCAGATGGGACTTAGGTAAGTATTAGGGGGGCTGCTGGACACAGAAGGCTTTTTATCTTAATGCATAGAAGGCGTTAAGATAAAAAAAATAAAAAAACAAACAAAAAAAAAAAAACTTTCTGCCTTAACACCCACTAACTTTTTCAGCAATTTGAGCCATAGCAGCTCTTCTTTTTGGATAGGACTACTGGGGCCAGCCCATGACCCTGTCGTTGGTTTTCCCCACATTGGACCACTTTTGGTAGGTTCTGACCACTGCAGACTGGGAACATCCCACAGTACCCACAGTTTGGACCAGATGTCTAGTCAGTACAACTTGGCCCATGTCAAAGTCAATCAAATCCTTTTGCTTGCCCATTTTTTATGCTTTCAACATATCAACTTTAGGGACAACATGTTCACTTGGTGGCTTTCCTAATATATCCTACCCACTTTACTATGCCACTGTAACAAGATAATCAAGGTTATTCACTTTCCCTGTCAGTGCTCATAATTCTATGCCTGATTAGTGTATAGCTAGACAATGAAGGGAAATGTCCTTTTTATGTACTGGGGCCGGACAGGAGGAATGGAAGCACTATGGTTGAGGTGAAAGGCAGAAATCACCTTGGAGAAGAAAAACACTGAACGCAATCTTGTAAGTATGTTTGGAAAGGGGACTATTCCTGATATTTTTAAAGGGTGTTTTTTGAAGTGCTGAGAGAACCAAATTCAAATCCCTTGGAGTGACAGCTGAGCGCATAAGGTGGACCACATAAAAAGGCATGCTGTACAAAAAGGTCTTAATCAAAGAATGGGAGGCTAGAAGATTATGGGACAAGCCCACAAGCACCAGGATTTCACCCTTGCTGGTATTCAGGGCCAAATGCTGATCCTGGTCTAATTGAAAAAATGTCATAGTGTATCCCACAGAATATTATCTTGGTTGAAAATTGTCTTTCCTCACACAAAATGAAGTACGTCTTCCAAGTGCGATGGTAGACCTTACCCCGAAGCAGGATGGTAAACCAGTCTTTGTGACAGAAAAAAGCTGTTGATTTGGAAGGTGCAACGGAACATCTGCCAGGAGTCTGATCAGGTAGAAGAACCACATGGGCCAGTCTAGAGTTATAAGAATGACCGCAATAACCTCCATCTCAATCCTTTGTAGCATAAAAAGGAATTTAAAAAAAGAGGAAAGGTGTACACTACTGTGCAAAAGTACTGTATGCCTTCAAACAAGCATCAATTCTTCTAGGTACACAAGGTGCTTGTGCACAGGTTTTGAAGGAACTTGGCAGGTAGGTTGTTCCAGACCTAACCACAGATCTTATGTGGATGTAGGTTGCCTCAAATCCTTCCGTCTCTTCACGAAATCCCAGACAGACTCAATGTTGAGATCAGGGCTCTGTGGGGGCTAAACCACCACTTCCAGTACTCCTTGTTCTTTACATTGAAGAGAGTTCTTAAAGACATTGTATGTATTTTTGGGGTCGTTGTCCTGCTGCAGAATACATTTGGGGCCAATCACATGTCAACTGATGGTATGGCATGATGGATAAGTATCTGCCTGTATTTATCAGCATTGAGGACACCATTGATCCTGACCAAATCTCCAAATGCTTTTGCAAAAATGCAGCTCCAAGCTTGCAAGGAACCTTCATCATGCTTCACTGTTGCCAGCAGATGCTCATTGGACCGCTCTCCAGCCTTTCATGAACAAACTGCCTCCTGCTACAGACAAATATTTCCAAATAAGTTTTGACTCCTCAGTTCAGATGTTCGCTCACTCTGAGAAATGCCGAAAAGGATTTCACAGCAGTTTTGGAAGCCAATGGTTTGCAGTTGAATTGTTGCCTGGTTCGGGTCCGGCTTTTGAAGTTGAGGCATAGGAATAACTAAAAGGAACTTCTTGGCTTCTGAGGAGGAATGCCGCTATCCTTCAAAGGGCATGTGCAGGAAATGCTTTTTTGGATGTCTGGGGCTAGTGGGTACCTCAAAAAGGTTATTAGTGGTCTTAGGACCTCTAAGGGATGCTAGCCAGGTAGCAGCACCAGCCCTTCCATTTTTAAGCCAAAATTGCCTCTCTAAGCCTGGGAAAAATGACACTTGCTTGGGTCTCCTCAGAGACAACATCATTCATCAAGGATTTTTGACATTGGTCATCAGATAATGCTTTTGAACCAAAAGGCCCAGACCGCACTAAAACCGCAGACAGATCAGGTAAAGATTCTGAAGGGGAATGTGTGGAGGTACACTTATAGCCTCTGCAGTCAGAGTCTGCACACAAGGTTGCAGTTTGGCCCATGAAATCTCGTCCAACTGTGGTGACATCCTACTTGAAAAGAACTGAGGAGTGGGCCATGCCTGAAGAATGCAAGGTAGACTCCAAGGACTGTAGGGACTCAAGCAGGGGACAATGTTCCAGGCCTTGAGAGCACTGCAGGCTGCCCTGGAACTATTAGTGAATGTGAACTGGCGGGACTCGGTAGAGTGGGACTGCCCCCCATGTGTCTGGGATCAGACATGTCAAGCTGCAACATAAGGACAACTTGGCTCTAGATATTAGGCAAAGCCTTGGTGCTCCCAAACCAGCTTCTGGAAGCAGGAGAGGTTCAGGCAGCTAAAGGTGACCAAGTCATTGTAGGTGACAGCAAAGACTAAGTAAGGCTGAAAAGCATGTTTCTTTTGATTAGAAGCAGTAGCTGGTAGGTGCAACCTCATGCTGAATTGGTGGGATCAAGAGCACAGCGTATGCGACACTACACCTAATGACGCAATACCCAATGGTTGCAAAAAACAAAGCAGGTCCTACTCACAGTCAGTCTTCAGATACAGGGTCACACCAGAGGCTGTGCCAAAGCTCTGGACCTAGAAAGCGTTCAACGGCTAACGCAACACACAAAGATCTGGAAAGCACCACAGTGTGAAGCCCAGTGCCCAAATGTCACATTTCATGCAAATGCCCAGTCCGGTAATGACCTCCAAAGTTATTGCTAAGGGTACACACTCCAGATCACTACTTAAGAAGCATGTAGGGAAACTCTCGAATGAAGAAAAATGGTTAGAAAAAAAGGCCAAACTATTCTTTAGTAGAGAGACGGTATCCAACTTCCTAGGATGCTAGCAAACAAACTGAAGTTATCTGGGAGTGGGTCACTGCTTTTTGTTTGCCAGAGTCAAGAATAACCCAACTGTGCGTGACCACAACCATAGGACCCTCATCTTCCATTGCCTTCCATCATATTACATGCCTGTTAGCTGTCATGTACAGGCTACACTATCAATAACCTTACATTTCTTATGATTACAGCATGACAAACTGTCAATTTGGTACTGTAATACTGTTTGTTGATCAATAACCCAATACAAAAACAGATACTGTAGAGAGCCTCATCCATGAAAACAGAATGAATAGGTTACTTTGTTGAGAACTATCATAGCAATTCTTATTTTTTCATTTAATGTAAAATCTTTTATGCAAGGATGAAGAAAGGTAAATTTTAGATATTTCCATGTAACAAAAACATTTTATTTATGTGCAAAGGATATAAGGAAACCCAGTTCCCATTAGAGGTCTTCAAGTTCCATGAAAGACAAAGAACCTATCCTCCTCACCTGCTCCTCTTGTCTTGGCCTTTTCGTCGGCGGGCCCTCATCTTAGCTCTGAAAAATTCATATAGGCCATTCTGCTCCCAGCCTTCACTGCACATGTAAAAAGGACACAGATTCAGATAAGCTGAATGAAATATCAAGGAGATATTGCAGAAAAAAAAAAAAAAAAGGTTTTATACCACCTCCACAGGAACAGTTAAACAGCATTGCATATTATCTATAGTCCCCACTTTGTTACTTTGAAACCACAGAATGCAAACACAGCTGCAAAGAGGAACTATAATGGTTTTTGGTCAAGTGCATTCAATTTTTTTAGGTTTAAAAGTCATTCACAAATAAAAACATTACTACTGGTTAACCACTTGCTTACTGGGCACTTAAACCCCCATCCTGCCAAGACCAATTTTCAGCTTTCGGTGCTCTCACACTATGAATGACAATTACTCATGCAACAAACAATACATTTTTTGTCCTTTTTCCCCACAAATAGAGCTTTTTGGTGGTATTGGATCACCTCTGGGTTTTTTATTTTTTGCACTATAAAATGAAAAAAAAGGACCGAAAATTGTGAAAAAAAACTAAATTTTTCTTTATTTTTGTGATAAAATTTAGCAAATTAAATTTTTCTTCATAAATTTTGGCCACAATTTATACTGCTACATATCTTTGGTAAAAATAACCCAAATTAGTGGATATTATTTGGTCTTTGTGAAAGTTAGAGAGTCTACAAGCGGTGGTGCAAATCATACGAAATTGATCACATCTGATGTACTGGTGGCCTCTCAATTCTTGTGACCCGAACAAGCCAGGAAAGAACAAATACCTCCCAAAATGACCCCTTTTTTGAAAGTAGACATTCCAAGGTATTTAGTAAGAGGCATTTTGATGTTTTTGATGTTGTAATTTCTTCCCACAATTCTTAGCAAAATTAAGATTTTTTATTTTTTCACAAAATTGTCATTGTAATAGGCTATTTATATCACATGGCATGTGTATACCACAAATGACACCCCACAATACATTCTGCTACTCCTCCTGAGTATTACGATACCACATGTGTGGGACTTCTACACAGCCTGGCCACTTAGAGAGGCCCAACATGCAGGGAGCGCCATCAGGTGTTCTAGGAGCATAAATTACACATCTAACTTGTTGACTACCTATTACACTTTTGAAGGCCCTGGAGCACCAGGACAATGACACGTGACACTGATGACAGATGCCACTAATACGGGGTACTGATGACATGTGACACTGATACGTGGCATTGGTGACACGTGACCCTGACAGGTGGCACTGAAACATGGCACTGATGACACTGATATGGCACTTATGACAGATGGCACTATTTGGCACTGATGACATGTGGCAGTGGGGACAGATTGGTACTTTATTTTTATTTTATTTTTTACTTACCGCTGCATCGGTTCATCTCTCCCTCCTCACACGCTGTCTCTGTGTGAGGAGGGAGAGCGGCGATGAGAGATGATCTCATTGGACACGCTGATCGCGCTGTAAACGGCCGCTGTGATTGGCTGTTTACATCGATCTCTGACTGGCTGTGTCCGAGGGACACGGCCAGCACAGAACCTCCCTGATGCGCGCACTCAGGAGTGCGCATTGCAGAAGTAAAAAGGAGGACGTCCAGGGACGCCCTCCCGGCAGGGAGCGTCCGCGCTGTAGCCGTCTTTCGGGTATAGCGCGGGCGCCAAGTGGTAAAGGAATGACAATGATTTTAGAGATCAACAGACATCCCAATTCTCCCACGAGGTGCAGGAGTCTCCCGCATTTCTGTGGCGGCTGCTGCACACCCGCAAGCGCCTCCCGATCTCCCGGGAATGATCAGTGCGGCGGGGAACAGCTGTGAACACCGATCTCCTTTGAATAGATTTTTAGCTGACAGACGCTTCTCCTTCTCTCCCTCCCATGGCTGTCGGCTAAAAAGCTATACAGAGAGATCGGTGTTCACAGCTGTCCTTGCCGCTGCACCGATCATTCCCAGATGTTTCCTGTGTGCTCCTCCCCCAGCCCCCTCCGTGTCCTTCTCCACCCCCCCCTCTCCTCTGCCGCTCCTGTCCTCCTCCCCCATCGGCTGGAGGGGGGGACTGTCAGGAATTGGACACAGTGAACAAGATCGCTACTGTGTCCTGAGATAACTGAGCAGAGCAAACTGTTTACTCTGCTCAGTTTATGAACAGGAGCCTCCGTCTCCTGTTCATTCATCTTCAGTGCTGAGAAAGGAACTGGGGAATCTGCATCCTCAGACCTTTTCTGTTTAGGCCCCTGACAGGAAGTGGAAAAAAAAGAGGAAGTGTACAAAATTTTTATAAAAAAAAAAAAAAATAAATACTGACACCACTCTCCCCTTCCCTACCAACACTGCCCACTGCCCCAACCCCCCCCCCCCAAAAAGCATTGTGAAAAATAAATTAAAAACGAAAAAAAAAAAAAAAAAAAAAGATTAAAAAAATTAAATACTGACACCGCCCCCTTCCCCAGAAGTGAAAAAATATTGAAAGAGTGATTTAAAAAACGCTGAATCACTGAAATTTGTTTTTGCAGGTTGGGATGTCCGGATCAATCCTGGCTAAATAAAGTCCAGCACTGGAAGCTTAAAGCAATATTAAACCCAAAGGCAAACATATTGCAGCTTACCAATTCTTAGATGTGATGGCTGCATTCGTTTTCTTGATTAGGCTTTCTTCTATTTTCATCTGGTGATCCGCAACACAAACTCTCCAGCAGTATGTATCAGTTTACATGGATGAAACAAACCACTTAACACTGACAGGAGTGATTAAAATAATCACCTTGTAATTATTCATGCAAAACCTTTATCCCAAAAGGGAAAAAAAAAAACTTGTTTGATGTAACTTTGTAGCTCAAAGTGTGAGCTGGAGTTTGGCTACAGTTTGTTAGTGGTTCTCAATCTGCTAATATATTTAACAGCCCCTCCCCCAGCCTGACAGTGCAGTGTCTCCTCTGCCCATTCATCCAGAGTGGTGTCTCACTAATACAGGAGGTGTGTTACTGGCCAGATCACCAGGTGACAACAGAGGGGGGAAAAGCCAAAGAAAGGAAAACTGATGCAGCCACCACATCTAATGATTGGTAAGCAGTGTTAATTCTGATGTCAAATTTTGATTTAGTTTCAGTCATAGTCTTGACTAAAATGTAATTTTAGTTTTAGCCATATTTTAGTCATCCGAATTGTTTTAGTTGTAGTCGTATTTTAGTTGACTAAAATCTAATGGGTTTAGTTAAATTGTAATGCATTTCTCTAGAATTACCAAACTCATTATACACTCCTGGAATAAAAATCTAATAACATATTATTTATGGTATTAAGGTTTCAACATGCACTACAGACACAGATTTAGCCTATATAACATCTTTATAAATAAAACCAAGTTTCATAAACCCACACAAATATTGCTTTTTTGCAAACAGAAATCCAACTGCACACTGTTATCTGCTTGCCTGTCCATCATGTACGGGTAAGCAAATACTCTGACAGGAAGACTCGAACTACCACTGCACTCCACAGCTCCCCGTGGTAGTTCATTGAAAACTACAAGCCGACAGCCCATAAGGATGTCAGGGCTTGTAGTTCATTCATACAGAGGTGTGTGTGTGTGTGTGTGTGTGTGTGTGTGTGTGTGTGTGTGTGTGTGTGTGTGTGTGTGTGTGTGTGTGTGTGTGTGTGTGTGTGTGTGTGTGACTGCCTTAGCAAATATAGAACCATTTGAAACATCCTATATCTTAGCATAATATAAAATGGATATTTTATTGGTACTGCTTGGCACCATGTTACATGGTCTTAAAAGGTGGCCAGTCTTTTACGCTTTAAAATGGCATCTCAAGTGCGTTAAAACTGACCTGTTCCGGGGTCTATCATGTGATGGAGGGCTATAAAATGCCTCAACAGCAGCCAAAAGCCTTTCACTAGGTGGCATTGGAGGAGGAAGGCGGATATCTTTGGGATCAAGAGGCTTGTACTCATGATCTTCAAGCTGCATAGGAAAAAAAGATATTACTAATAAAAAAAGTGTTATCACAAGGCAACAGACGCATGAAGCTGAAATGCAATTTAAAATTTTCAAACACATTAGAATTACTTCAGTTCTCCAGATTGTCATTCGGGCCCCTAACCTGACTGGGATACAGGTTTAACCACTTCCATACCAGGCACTTTCCCCCCTTCCTGCCCAGGACAATTTTTAGCTTTTAGTGCTGTCGCACTTTGAATGACAATTGCGCGGTCATGCAACACTGTACCCAAACTAAAATTTTTATCATTTTCTTCCCACAAATAGAGCTTTCTTTTGGTGGTATTTGATCACCTCTGTGGTTTTTTTGCACTATCAAACGGAAAAAGACTGACAATAAAAAAAAAAAACTGATGGGCACCAATAGGTGGCACTGATGAGGAGCTACTGACAGGCATTACTGAGTGGCATTTTGATGGGGCACCAACAGGCATTACTGATGGGGCACTGATTGGCACTGACAAGCGCTTATTATGGGGACAGGCTGGCCGCTGATGGGCACCTTTTGATCAGCACATTGATTATCAGCACAGACCCCGCTTCTCTGACAGCGAGAGCCACCGATCGGCTCTCCCTGGCAGCGTGAACCGAGGAAAGCCGTTTACCGACACTTCCTGGTTCATGCGATGATCAGCTGTGATTGGTCACAGCTGATCACGTGGTAAGAAGCCTCTGTCAGGATTCTTTTAAAAACTTTCCCCATGCTATCTGATATCTGTGAACAAAATATTGAAGGAAATACTGCGCCAAACAAAGAATATATCTAGCTGCTAACACGGCAATCAGACTCAATTGTGCAAAACATAAAAATAATAAAACGTGCATCGCTTATATGGTTCAATATATCAAGAAGATATAAGAAGAAGAGTGTCCCTTTTTTGCACAAAGCGACATAGGAGAATGAAGACCTATGGGCAACAATGCATAACAGGTGAAACTTATACTGAGGAGATCACTCGTGTATCGTGAGTGAAAAAGAAGGGAGGATTTAGCAACCTATATCACAAGGTTTAAACCCAAATATTACGTGATGACAAACTACCATAGTTAGTGTGAGTGTCTAGTGCTCACGGTTTTAAACTATATATCCATAAATCGTGCTGAAATATAGTGTGGAAAATAAACCAGCAAGAATACTCATGCGGTTTTAGGTTTAGATATGAATGTGTGAATAAAAAATTGATTAATGTAAAAATGTTAGGAGAGGGCGGATTGTTACACCGTCCTGTTATGGTAGTGAAATATAGTAAATGTGTACATTAAAAGTGTAATTTTAATGTGATTAATATCCGCCTAAAACAGTTGTACAAAACTATGTTAGTGTTTGCTTAGAACTCAGCGTCTACACAGTAAACCATGCAGTCAGGTTCAAATGAGCACCAAATAATTTCTTATAAAGAGTGCAGTTATCAAATGTAAAACCTTTAGGCTATGCGTTTTTTGTGAGAAATCGCATCATTGCAACCAAAGATATAAATACGGATCTCAAGATGAGAAAAGAAACAAATATGAATATCAAGATAAAAAAAAGGAGTACACTATGAACAAGTGGTGATACAAATGTTCAGTATACTCCCGAGGGGGTATAATTTTAGACTTAAATATGCAGTGTCAAAAATTAGCAGGGCATAAAATGCAGAGAAATTGACAAGATAAAGTTAAGGGAATGGTAGGTATATTGAAAGGAGCACTGTCCTCTGAGAGAAGACTCCTCGGATCTGTGATCAACCGAGTTATAATATGTACAGAGATAAAACACTTATAGTCCACAAGGTAAAAGTGTGATTCTGCTATTATCACTGTATTAAAACCATTACATTCTACCCGTAGTACTATATTAGTCCAAAGAAGATCATATCAATGACATTAATATAAAGTTCTATCAGGAGACCGTAGAGTGATGGAAAACACTGTGATGGTATAGTCCCCTGAGACTCCCAAGGGGTCGTGATAGAATGTGCTTTCAAGCTGATTCAATCTTCTCTAAGACAACTTATTCTCTGGATATATAAACAAGAAATGGTGAGGGTACCCTTACCAGATCAGGTGGACTCACAGACCTCTCGGTGGTGAGTCAAACGAGCATGTACCGGATCCACCGGATATATCAGGAAGGTGGTGTGGACGATCGTGTTCTCTGGAGGGGTTCCTTTTCTTGGGTAACCGGTACCCCTGATACTCACCCCCAGCAATTTCTCCAATCTCGAGATGGAAGGGTGGGAAAGAAGAGGCTTTTGGTCGCACTCTCCAGCATGGATGGCTCAAAAGAGGAAAAAAGGGGAGGCAACTCCTCATAGTGTAACTCCAAGGTAAAGAGTTTATTTTTTGGGATATTTCAATCTCAGCAAACAATAAAATATTTAAAAAAAAAAAAGGCTTTTTCTAAAAAGGCGCAGGTAAAATCTTCTCGTGGCTTAGGCAAGCATTCAACCCTACATGTTTCGCCTGCATAGGCTTCAACTGGGGTACCCTCTTTTGAGCCATCCATGCTGGAGAGTGCGACCAAAAGCCTCTTCTTTCCCACCCTTCCATCTCGAGATTGGAGAAATTGCTGGGGGTGAGTATCAGGGGTACCGGTTACCCAAGAAAAGGAACCCCTCCAGAGAACACGATCGTCCACACCACCTTCCTGATATATCCGGTGGATCCGGTACATGCTCGTTTGACTCACCACCGAGAGGTCTGTGAGTCCACCTGATCTGGTAAGGGTACCCTCACCATTTCTTGTTTATATATCCAGAGAATAAGTTGTCTTAGAGAAGATTGAATCAGCTTGAAAGCACATTCTATCACGACCCCTTGGGAGTCTCAGGGGACTATACCATCACAGTGTTTTCCATCACTCTACGGTCTCCTGATAGAACTTTATATTAATGTCATTGATATGATCTTCTTTGGACTAATATAGTACTACGGGTAGAATGTAATGGTTTTAATACAGTGATAATAGCAGAATCACACTTTTACCTTGTGGACTATAAGTGTTTTATCTCTGTACATATTATAACTCGGTTGATCACAGATCCGAGGAGTCTTCTCTCAGAGGACAGTGCTCCTTTCAATATACCTACCATTCCCTTAACTTTATCTTGTCAATTTCTCTGCATTTTATGCCCTGCTAATTTTTGACACTGCATATTTAAGTCTAAAATTATACCCCCTCGGGAGTATACTGAACATTTGTATCACCACTTGTTCATAGTGTACTCCTTTTTTTTATCTTGATATTCATATTTGTTTCTTTTCTCATCTTGAGATCCGTATTTATATCTTTGGTTGCAATGATGCGATTTCTCACAAAAAACGCATAGCCTAAAGGTTTTACATTTGATAACTGCACTCTTTATAAGAAATTATTTGGTGCTCATTTGAACCTGACTGCATGGTTTACTGTGTAGACGCTGAGTTCTAAGCAAACACTAACATAGTTTTGTACAACTGTTTTAGGCGGATATTAATCACATTAAAATTACACTTTTAATGTACACATTTACTATATTTCACTACCATAACAGGACGGTGTAACAATCCGCCCTCTCCTAACATTTTTACATTAATCAATTTTTTATTCACACATTCATATCTAAACCTAAAACCGCATGAGTATTCTTGCTGGTTTATTTTCCACACTATATTTCAGCACGATTTATGGATATATAGTTTAAAACCGTGAGCACTAGACACTCACACTAACTATGGTAGTTTGTCATCACGTAATATTTGGGTTTACACCTTGTGATATAGGTTGCTAAATCCTCCCTTCTTTTTCACTCACGATACACGAGTGATCTCCTCAGTATAAGTTTCACCTGTTATGCATTGTTGCCCATAGGTCTTCATTCTCCTATGTCGCTTTGTGCAAAACAGGGACACTCTTCTTCTTATATCTTCTTGATATATTGAACCATATAAGCGCTGCACGTTTTATTATTTTTATCTGATATCTGTACCTGGTCCTGGAGTATAGACAAACAGGGCAGTTAGGCACAGAAACCCTGAGCCCTGCAGGGTTCCACTTGTGGTACACAAGCAGCCAAGTGGTATTAAAAAGACTGAAGTAGTCAAGTGGTTATTAAAAGACAAAGCCCCCCCCCCCCCAAAAAAAAGTTTAAGATGTCTCTTAACGAGATGGGCCATTACCGGTCTGAAGGGCAGTATGCTAGCTTGGGGGACAGTTAGGCTGTACCTATTCTACATCAATGTGAATTAAATTACTGCCCCAGAAAGAGTAAACAGTCCAGAATCTGGAGATAGCAGCTTCCATCAGAAGGTTGTGAGCCAGATCTTTTGGTTGCTGACAGTTTCCCTCTAAATCCATCTGATCCACTTATTTACCAGACAATCTGCTAGTGACAAGTTGCATCTGTAAACATACAAAAGGCAATAGTACTAACCTTAACCAATGGCGCCATAAGTCCTGCAGGGAGGTCAAAGTAAGGAACATTAGGAACAAGACTGGGGTCATCATGGTTGACGTGTGGAGGCCCTGGTCTACGCATATGAGGTGGCTGACCATTAAACCCATGTGGTGGTGGGCCAAATTCTTGGTGTTGAGGACCTCCCCATGGAGGATGTTCATTCATGCCAGGATGTGGCATTCTGTGGCCTTGGTGATGGTGTGGTGGTCCCATATCTAAAGCGAGCGGAAGAAAATAACAGGGAATGGTCAAAAGATGTCAAACCAGAGTGCTTTACAATTCACCAGCATACTGCATACAAATTACAATGACATCACTCCAAGTGTATATATTAAAAAAAAAAAAAAACAACCCTTTAACCACTTTAGCTCTTGTACCTGTATACCCCCCCCCCCCCACCCCCTATGGACCAGGGCAATTTTTACATTTCCACTGGGTCAGTTTATTTGGTGAGAACTTGACATTACTCAAGATAAGACAATACATGCACATTTTTTGGGGGGGGGAATAGGCTTTCTTAACAATATTGTTTTGCACAGAATGCTTTATTTTCTATGGAAGTTATAGTCAGATAAAACATTTTTTTATACTTTACAGGATGTTATAATTCCACCCACCAGGGATAAATACTTAGCAGAGAAAGTGGTCGTGCCAGTAGAATCACTTTTTGAGGAACATTTCACCAGATCCTCCATTTCATTAATTTCAGTAACCTTTTTTAACCAAATGGAGATTGAAGGTGGTTGTGTCTGTTTCCAGAAAAGCAGGATACAGCTTTTCGCTGCCATAAGCAGAAATGGTAAAATGGATGGTCTAAGTCTTTCCCGAGGTCTCGTGATAGTGCAGAAGAACCCCGGATCCCATGGTACGACATAATCAGTGAATTTCTGGGCAATGGGAGGTACCTCCGACCAAAAGGAGTGCAGAAACCAGCAGGACCAAAGAATGCGAAAAGAGACATCTAGAAATCTAATGAAACTCCTAACTTAACGAAGGTCATCCCCAGACTCAATATCCAAGCACAATATGAATTGTTACCTGCGTATAAAAACTATTCTACAACTAAAAAAACTGGCAAGAATGGCTAAATAATCAGAGAGCCTCCAATTACCTAAAAAATTTAACTATAAAAATACATCACCAATTGATAACAGTATTCTAAGAACATGATACAATATAATATATAACCCAGGTTTACCTCTTCTTTCTCCCTTGAAGGTTATAAGATCTTGAGAGTTGATCTCCGTTTACAGTTAAGTCCCATTAGGGGTGGGCATAAATTGACTAACAAGAATATATTCATTACCTTGTAAATTTGTTTACTTCTTGTTACTTGTTTATTGCATGTTTAAATATCCAACCACATAATGATACAATATGTTATTGAACTACCCTATGGTATTATTTGTTGGAATTTAAATCAACAGTAAAATAAAAATGTAAAGTTAAAAAAAAAAAAAAAAAAAACTTGGGAAACATGTGAACGGAACCCCAGGTGGCAGTGATGCAAATCTGGGAAGCAACTGCTTAATGCCAAAAAGCCCAAGAAGCAAACCTAGATCTAGTAGAGAGCACCTTGACAGGAAAAGGTGGAACCTGATTATTGGATCAAGGTAAAAAAATAAAAAACTTGCAGTTGCTGTTCCCAATCCCACCTTCCCTAAATATTTACCAGAGTCCAACATCGATTCCGCATTGTGCCTGGCTTCAATTCTTCTCTCTCTTTCTTCTCTCCCAGGCTCTATTTAGAAGAAAAAAAAAGAGCCTTTGCAATCACTTGAAGACAATAAGTTTAAAATGATGATAATTCTGTGCCACAGAGAAGTGGGGAACGAGAAGCTGGCTGCCCTTTGCTGGGACATCAAGAATAACAAAGACAAAGTCAGTCTTTTTATTATAAGCAGTGGCTGCAAGGTAGACCTGCAGTGCATCCAGGCAATGGAGGGAAGTCTCCCTCTGATGAACTGAAGCAAAGAGGGAGGGAAAAAATGTCCTGGTTGAGGCAAAAATGACCTCGGGTAGGAAGTTCTGGGCCTCAGCACCACATTTTCATTGTCCAAGACCAAAAAAGGGCTTTTTATAGGCTAAGGCCAACAGAAAGTGTTCTTTTAAAAATTGGGCAACCAGCTCAGACAGTATCCTCACAAAGATGATTGCAACAGGAGATGCAACCTTGTGAGTGAGGGTTGAAAGGGAACATCTCCGATAGGTTTATAGGGTGTTTTTTTTTTTTGAAGCACAGAGAGAACCAGATTCAGTGCCAAAATCCGATGGTATACAAGGTCAAATATTGATCCGGGCCCAATTTCAGAAAGGCCACAATTTCTGGGGAAAGTCTCTTGCCTTGCACCAAGCATTCCATGTGTGATGGTGGACCTCATGGAAAGTTGTCTTCCAAACCTTTAGCATTGTGTGAGTCACTGATTCTGAGATACCCCTGTCCCTCAGGAATTGGGCTTCAACAGCCATGCCGTTAAAGGCAGCGACTGTGAAACAGAATGGTAAACTGGTCCATTAGGACAGAAGATAGATGATCTGGAAGAGTCCTCTGAGCTTCTGCCAGAAGTCTATTCAGGGAAGCACAGTTGCTTATTGGTTAACACCCCTACCTTGCAGCACTGGAGACATCAGTTGGAATTCTGGCCAGTATACTATTTGCATTGAGTTTCCATGGGCTCCTTGTGCCTGCGTGTTTCTTCCGTGAAAGAAACGCTGGTAGCTAGCACCTGCCTTAAATTTGTCTTAGTATACATTTACATGCCCAAAAGCTTGTACGATTCTTGATGGCAGGGACTGAGCTCTGTGTAAATTCATGACGCTATATAATGTACATGTCTGTAACAAATAAATAGGTTAGAGTACCATATTTGCCTCTGCCAGTTCGAAGCTTTGAGGATCACATGACTGCCCACTGTCTTGCTCCCTGTGGACTAAACGAGCAAGGTGTTTTAGAGGAGGAAAGGAACAAATAAGACTGTACTAATCCCACTGAGCCACAAGAGCATCCACTGCTTCTGGCTGAGGAGACAAACCTGTCTATTCTGTGGTTAAGCTGAAAGTTCACATCTGGCATCCTCCACTTTGGTGTCAGGTGAATCGGCCTGTCTAAAGACCGGACAAACTTTTTCCACAATGAAAATATATTGCGTTGCCTGGGACTAACTTGAAGGAGGCCAACCTCATCCCCCAAACTGTTATGCAGAAGTGAAGAGTGGGGCGATTCCTGAACTGAAAAACCTGAGCATGGAGTAAGGATCTTCTTCTGAGGAAGAAAGAGATCGATGCTGTATGCTGAGAAAAAGGACACAACACTCCACCCAGTAGATGGCGTCAGCGGTCAGGACCTCATGGCTCTTTGATACACCAACAGAAAATTATTATTTCAAATGGTGCACAAGGGTACTAATAAAGAGCCAAGCTCCTGGTACTTGGTCCACACAGCCTTCTCACAAAGTGAGTCTTCAGAGATACGGTCAAACCTGGGGCTGCGCCATAGCTCTGAACCTGGAAATCACTCCATGGGGGACACACAGTACAGGCAGGTCTGGCAAATGCTACAACATAGTCTGAAAGGCGCATGCCAGGCTAGCCCAACAATGGTTTAGTCCAGCAGGTTCCAGGTTCGTCCTCCAAAGTGAATGCTGAGGAAATACTGATCCAAAGAGTAGAGTAGAGACCAGCAGAAGGTGCTAAAAGATAAATTAGATCATAGAAAAGAAGTCCATTCTCCTGAACACTGGAAAAAGACTAAGGCATACTGGGAGTGAGTTAAACCAAGCCAGTAGTTTTTGCGTGTGCCTAAATCGGTAGTAGTATAACCTAAATCTTGTCTGCTGCATTTTTGGTCAGTTTAACCACGCCCCCCCCCCCCCCCCCCACACTAAAAAAGCACCTCGACGTTAAAATGCATTGAAAACGCAGCAAGAACGCATCAATAACGCACCATTGTTACCTTTTTGATGTGTTTTTTGAGCCATATGATCTATGAAAAACACACCATAAAGCACAGTAAAATCAAGGCAAGATCACGATAAAATCACGGCAAAATTGTGTGCATTTTCGAAGCCATTACGGGCCCCTTTTTCTCTATCAGTAAAATGACGAAAACACCAATTTTCGATGCATCTCTACTTTGCATCAGCACATCACCCCCAATCCCAGGAGCCATATCGGTCACCTTTTGGATTATTCCAAGGACATCATGGACTGAAGGGGCTGATGGCATGGCCAGATCTAGGGGGGTACTCATAGGAACAGCTCCAGGGGGGTGCATGTGTGCGCTTTAACACCTCCATCTCACAGAGATAATTTTTTTCCCCCGTCCACCCGTGGCACCTTCTGCCAGTGCTGTCCGCTATAGTAATTGATTGCTAGGACCGCCCTTCCTCCTAGCAACTTGAAATGGGTGGAGGTATGGTAGATCAATGATCACATCCCAAATAGGGAAAAGAAATGAAGAAAAACCCATAACGGGACTTTACAGGCCCAAATGATATTATACAGTTATGATGGAAGAGTAAATGATCAAAAAAGAGTATATTAAATTGTTAAAAAGAGCAATAATAGTAGCTGATATACATTCAAGTCAACACAATAACCAAGAACAACAAAGAGTACAGTAAAGCAACTTTTGATCATTTACTCTATGATAACTATAATACTGGGAAAAAAATTAGCTGCGCTGCAAAAACTTAAATGGTAATAGTGATTTTAACTGTAAAAAATTCACCAAGTGGCTCAATAAGATGAGTGATGATGAAACCACAGTGATATATGAAACATAAAATAAATATTTAATAATAGATTATTGAAATTGCCCAAATGTCCAACCAATTAGCTCCAAGGTGCCACCAAATGAATGTTCCACAAGATGGTACAATTTCAAACGGTCTTCAAATGAAGGTTCCTTAACGCTCTATTCATTAGTGACATAACACTATATCACCCAAGAAGTAGGGACAGGGTCCTCCACCGCCGAAAATGCTGCCGCTTACCAGATTGTTAGATCTCTTGGAGCGAATTGGACATTTGGACAATTTCAATATCAATAATCTATTATTGAATATATATTTATATTTCATCATCACTCATCTTAGTGAGCCACTTGGAGAATTTTTTACAGTTGAAATCACTGTATTTATTACCATTTAAGTTCTTGCAGCGCAGCAAATTTTTTTCCCCATTTTTGTATATTGTGTGCGTTTCACATTTTTGGTTGCAGCAGTTTAATTTTTGCATTTATTTTTGTTTGGTTACCGACACGTTAAGAGTGATATTAGGACAGCGCAGTAATTATATACTTTTTAACTGTATAATACTATTTGGGCCGGTAAAGTCCTGTTAAGGAGGGGGAATTTTCCTATTTTGTCATCCTAGCAACCAAGAGCTTCCTCTGCTCCCAGTATTCAGAGAGGTCGGAACTTCCTCCTCCAGACCTTCGGTCAGTGCCCCGCCTTCCGGCATTCTTGTGTAGCTGCTGGCTGTACTGAGAATAGAAAACAGTGGACTGTGTTGCAAGGGGGGTTAAGGGTGGGGGGTGGTGGGATGGGAAATGACTGTGGGGACCGCAATGTAAACGGGGGAGAGGCGACCGTGGGGACCCCGATGTAAGGGGGGGGAAGTGACCCGATGTAAGGGGGGAGGCGACCGTAGGGACCCCAATGTAAGAAGGGCGCAACAGTAGGGACCCCCAATGTAAGGGGGGGGGCGCAACTGTAGGGACCCCAAAGTAAGGGGTGGGGCAACTGTAGGGACCCCAATGTAAGGGGGGGGGGCGCAACTGTAGGGACCCCCAATGTAAGGGGGGGGGGCAACTGTAGGGACCCCCAATGTAAGGGGGGGCCCAACTGTAGGGACCCCAATGTAAGGGGGGGGTGCGACTGTAGAGACCCCCGATGTAAGGGGGGTTGACTGTAGGTACCCCGATGTAAGGTGGGGGTGACTCTGGCGACCGTCATGTAAGGGGAGAGCCTCTAGGGACCCTGCTTTAGGGGGGGGTGTCCCTAATGAAAAGGGGGAAGTGGGTACTTTGGGAATCCCAATGCAAGTGTGGGACACAATAGCACATAGGGGTGACACCAGGTGGGTGCATGTGTGTGCTATAACAACTCTGAGATAAAAATTAAATAAAAATTCCCATCCACCCGCAGCACCACCACCCGAGGCACCTTCTACCAGCTATAGTAATTGGTTACTAGGAGCGCCCATCCAATTGCTTGCTCCGCCCCCAGTATTCAGAGAGGAGGTTGGAACTTCCTCCTTCAGCCAGTGTGCCGCCTCTCTGCATTTATTGTATAGCTGCTGGCTCCACTGAGAATGGAAAGCAGTGGACTGTGTTGAAAGGGGGAGAACGAAACTTATGTAGGGGAGGGAGAGGTGACTGTGGACCCTGACGCAAGGATGGGGTATGACTCTGGGGACCCTTATGTAAGGAGGGGTGACTGCGGGGAAGATGATGTAAGTGGGGAAGACTCTAGGGACCCTAAAGTAAGAGGAGACCATGCTTTTGGTGGGGGGGGGGGGGGGGGGGGGGGGGTGGCGGGGGGGGGGGGGTTCGCGACGACTCTGGTGTCCCTGATGAAAAGGGGGAAGTGGGTACTATGGCCATCCCAGTGTAGGTGTGGGACACAACAGCACATAGGGGCGGCGCATGTGTGTGCTTTAACACCTCTTGCACAGATCACATTTTTTTCTACGCCCACCCTCAGCACCTCCTGCCAGTGCTGTCAGCTATAGTAATTGGTTGCAAGTAACGCCTGTCATTCTAGCAACCAACTCCAGACCTTTGAACAGTGCCCTGCCTCCCCGCATTCTCGTGTAGCTGCTGGCTCCATTAAGAATGGAAAGCAGTGGACAGTTTTGCAAGGTTGTAAGGAATCTCCCAAGACCCCGATTTAATATTGGGTGAGTAGACTCTGGAGGCCCTTACATAATAGGGGGGGGGGGGGGGCTGACTAATGTAAGAGGGGGGGGGGGGTTGACCGCTGGGGATCCTGGTGTAAGTGGGGGGGGGATGCTATGGGAATATGAACGCAAGTGTGGGACTCTGGGGACCGTGGAAAACGCCTTTAACCACTTCTGGACCACCCTCCGTCGATATAAGTCAGCCCTTTGATGTTAAATACCATTGTTAAATACCAGATAGCTGCCCTAACCCCGGCATTATCTTCAATGACAGGCGGTCCACTTTAGGATAAAAGTTGTTTCCGCGGCAGATTCGCCGCAAGAGGTGCCCCCCCCTGCGTATAGGTCATCTGACGCTTACCGGATCAGTCGGTAGCGGCGGAGACGATCCGATCCTTTCCCCTGCTTGCCACCAAGTCGAGTGAATGATGGCCCCCAACTCGACTCAATGCCATTGGATGACGGCAGCGACATCAATTCCGCCCAACAACCTTAAAAAGGGCCAATTTTTTTGTTATTGCCTTGAAGGGTAAATGTGAGATCTGAGGTCTTTTTGACCCCAGATCTCACATTAACCGATTGCCGTCCAGCGCACGCCGATTTACTTTGGCAGAATGGCACTGGCAGGCAAAAGGGTGTACGGGTACATCCCCTTTAAGAAGCAGTGTGTCGCTTGCGCGCCAGCCACGGTCTCTGTGACCGTGGGTCCTGCAGACTCGACGTCCGCTATCGTGTCAACAAAGCATTCACTGTTGTGCCTAGTGACAGGACAGGGATCACAGCTCTCTCGCTCATCGAGAGCAGTGATCACTGTCCTGTGTGTTGAAGTCCAGCCCCCTCACAGTTAGAATCACTTCCTAGGACACACTTAACCCCTTAACTGCACCCTAGTGGTTAACCCCTTCACTGCCAGTGTCATTTACACAGTAATCAGTGCACTTTTATAGCATTGATCGCTGTATAAATGACAATGCTCCCAAAATAGTGTCAAAAATTTCCGATGCATCTGCCATAATGTCGCAGTCCCGATAAAAAACACAATCGCCGCCATTACTAATAAAAAATATTTTATACAAAAACTATAAAATCTATCCCCCATTTTGTAGACGCTATATCTTTTGCGCAAACCAATCAATATACGCTTATTGCGATTTTTATTTATTTTTTACCAAAAAATTTAGAAGAATACACAAGTCGGCCTAAACTGAGGAGAAAAATTTTTTTTTTTTTTTTTTTTAATATATATTATTTGGGGGATATTTATTATAGCAAAAAGTAAAAAAATAACGTGTTTTTCAAAATTGGCACTATTCTTTTGTTTATAGCGCAAAAAATAAAAACCTCAGATGCAATCAAATACCACCAAAAGAAAGCTCTATTTGTGGGAATAAAGGACGTCAATTTGGTTTGGGCACGTCGCACGACCGTGCAATTGTCAGTTAAAGCGACGCAGTGCCAAATCGCAAAAAAAGGGCTTTGGTCAGGAAGGGGGTAAATTCTTCTGGGGCTGAAGTAGTTAAAGAGGTCCCGTCATGTTTTTTTTCTATTACAAGGGATGTTTACATTTCTTGCAATAGGAATAAAAGTGATCCAAAATAAAAAAAAAAATTAAAAAAGGAACACCGTAAAAAGAAAAAAAAAAAAGTGAAAGCTCGCACGCAGAAGCAAATACATATGCAAGTCGCACCCACACATGAAAACTGTGTTCAATCCACATGTGAGGTATCGCCGCGATCGTTAGAACGAGAGCAATAATTTTAGCACAGGAACTCCTCTGCAACTCAAAACTGGTAACCTGTAGAAATTTTTAAACTTTGCCTATGGAGATTTTTAGGTGCCAAAGTTTTTCGCTATTCGACGAGTGGGCGCAGTTTTAAAGCATGACATCTTGGGTATCAATTTAGTCGGCGTTACGTTATCTTTAACAAATTAGAAAGAAATTGGGCTAAATGTACTGTGTTCTTATTCAAAAAAAGTGAATTTTTCCCAAAACGATTGCGTTTGTAAGACCACTGCGCAAATACGGTGTGACAAAGTATTGCACCGATCACCCTTTTTTAATAAATATATATATATATATATATATATATATATATATATATATATATATATATATATATATATATATATATATATATATATATATATATATATATATATATATATATATATAAAATAGCTTGGGGGTTCCAAGTAATTTTCTAGCATCCAATTCGCAATGGTGTAAGCCCAGCCTAAAATCCCCCTTTAAGCCCCTCCCTTTGTTAGGCAAAATCTATCCTCTGTCACATTCTACCGATCCCTGAACTCTGCCTCGCTTACTGGTGACCCCCTGTACACTGCCCTAAAAACTGCTTACCCTTTCCTTTGCGTTGCTGACCTCCCACCCTCTGCCCCCCCCCCCCCCCTAACATTTTCTACTGCACACCCACGGGGTCATGCAGGTTATGCCATGTGCACTACTTATAGGTTTTACATATAGATTAAAAGGTTAATAAGGGGTTAAAACAGGAATAAAAGGTCATTAAATTTAAGGTAAGGTTTCTTTAAAGCATTAGGTCACCTTTTCACAAAAAAAATTAAAAAAAGTGTGCAGTTGGTTTTGCACAGAGCAGCCTGGATCCTCCTGTTCTCGGGTCCCTCTTTGCTGCTCCTAGCCCCTCCCTCCTTTGAGTGCCCCTCAGCCAGCAGCTTGCTACAGGGGCACCCAAGTCGAGTCAGAGCTCCATGTATCCATTAAGACACAGAGCCCCCGACCCGGCCCCACCCCCCTCTCCCCTGATTGGCTGATTGACAGCCACAGGAGCCAATGGCGCCGCTGCGCTGAGCCAATCAAGAGGAGTGTACTGGATGGCTGAGGGGATCGTGGACATTGCTGGAGAGAGGAGATCAGGTAGGTAATTGGGGGGTGCTGCTACACACAGAAGGGTTATAATCTTACTGCATTAAGATAAAAAACCTTCTGCCTTTACAACTCTTTTAAAACAATTGTGTTTAGTTTATCTAACAATGAAATACTTTAGACAACACTGTAGTAAAGACACCACATGACAAATGAATATTTGACACAAATAAAGTTGAAAATTACTTTTTTTTTTTTTAAATGAACCGGGAAGTATTTTAGCTCCCTTTTTGGGAATGAACAGTGCACAAGTTGAAAGCATTAATGCTTACTACACTTAAGGACCTGTACACACCATAGCACTGCAGTGGCATTTATTCTGAATTGCATCCCAAAGACCTTGTCAGACGTGTTCCGTACACTGCTGCCAAAAATGCTACATGCCCCTTTTTTTGGTGTGTTAGACAGCCCAGTCAAATGAACGTGCTGCCTAATGCAACACACGTGCAGTGAGGCAGGATGTCAGTGTGAATGGGCCCTTAGTGAATTGTTTCTAAAAACTGACAGCAAATAGAGAAAATGCCATGTCATGCACTCTTTGCCCATGAATATTTATTAAACTGCATGTATAGCCAAAACTTTTTTTTTTTGTTTTTTACTACATCTAAAAAAGAAGGAATTAAACCCCCGTCAGTTTTCTTTTTATTTATTTTATAGAAAGTTACAGGAAATCCCCCAAAGTGAGGTGCCCATGAAACACGTGTCTTTATTAGCTTTCCCTGCTTTCACCTCTGTCCCTTAGGGCATCTCTAAAATTTAGGGATTTCTCTTCACCTGCTCGCTCATTGACAATGATTAATGATGAGGGGCAATTCTTCCCATCAGGGACAAAAGACAGCAACTGCAAAAGAACTTCAGTTGTGTGTGTATAGGCTGCTATAGAAATGACTGCAGGACAAGCAACAAGACAGAATAGCATTGTTAAGAATTACCTGAAGGGAAGTCTCCTTGGGGATAATCAAATCGGTGAGGAAAAGGTGGTCGCTCAAAGGGGTGGCGTGGGGGAAATTCATCCTGCATAAACCGTGGAGGAAATCGATTGAAGTTGTGAGGGTGGGGTGGCTGGTTGAACTGAGGTGGATGTTGTTGATGAGGGGGAAAAGGCCCTCGAAAATGTGGAGGACGCTGCATTCGAAAAGGAGGGTCTCTCTGAGAACCACCCCATGGAGGCTGTTCATGCTGATTACTCCAAGGAGCATCAAACTGGTTATTCCATGGAGGTTCCCTCTGGCTGTTCCATGCTGGTTCCGGCTCATTGTTCCAGTTAGGATCACGATCACTCCACATACCTTCATGGCTATTATTCCATGGAGGACAGTGTGGTGGGGGTGCCTGGTGATGAGGAAAAGGGGGTTGTTCACAGGGCTGTTGAATGAAGAAAAGGCAAAAAAGTGAAATAGCTCAAAACAAGTAAATTTCTTTGTAGATTAAAAAAAAACACAAGAAAAAACAGCAAAGGATAATTTTAGGAAACATACTAAGAAAATTAAAGAAATAGTTCAAATGAGACTTAATAGCTTGTGCGTACCTGTTGCTGTCCCCAGGGAGCCATAGGCTGGGGCTGGTCAAACCAAGGTGGTTTGTTAGGAGGCATCTGCTCATGAGGAGCTGGACCTCTAGCTGCAGCTGTGGCAGGATCTGGTACACTTCCAGGAGGGGGCTCAAATTCTGCCGGAGTGGGGATAGCAAGAGTAGGTTTCACTTCCTCTGTGATGAAAAGAAAGACAGCATTTAAAATGAAGGAAGGGTGAAGTTACGTATTCTATATAAATAAAAACCACTACATAAAAAAAAGCGGAAAAACAAACATAACCAAAAAAAAGAGTTGGTTACCTGGTGGGGGCACTTGAACTGGTGCAGGGGCAGGAGCGGGCGCAGGAGGCTCTGGAATTTGTTCCATCACTGGGATCTGGATCTGCTGTTGCTGCTGTTGTTGTTGTTGCTGCTGCTGTTGCTGCTGCTGCTGCTGCTGCTGTTGTTGTTGTTGCTGTTGCTGCTGCTGCTGTTGTTGCTGTTGCTGCTGCTGCTGCTGCTGCTGTTGCTGCTTTAAGCTAGCTGCAAATTCTTCATGTTGTGTTTTCAGGGTTTGGATCTGTTGCTGGAATGCCATAAGAATTGGCTGCACAACACTGGAATTCTCAGCCAGTAAAGCAGCCTAAACAAAGGAAAAACAAGATAAAAGGTAATGGGCACTCAAAAACAGTGACATAAATCAGGAGTTGACAAATTAGCTAAATAAGTAGAAGGATTCTGACAGGTTGAATACACAAATTTATAGTGGATTGTAAAGGAAAACAAAAAAAACAAACATGTCATACTTGCCTTTTCCTCCTCTTCTTGGGTCCCTTGCTGGTGCTCTGGGCCCCTCCCCCTTGTTGAGTGCCCCCACAGCAAGCAGTTTGCTGTGGGGGCATTCGTACGTGCTCGCTCCTGAGCTGGCTCTCAGCATCCATAAGACATGTAATAATGTCTTATTATTACATAATAGAATTTAAAAAAAAGTGTACAATAAACCAAACTGAGTGAGAAGTCAGTAAAATAGACAAACGTTTGAATCTTAACATCCCAGAGCTAGAGAAACTAGAGTAAGTGGCCTGGAGACCCAACTAACCCATATTTTGTGAAACATCTTTTGGTCTTTTCTGGAGCTTATACAGTGGGGACCGAAAGTTTGGGCACCCCAGGTAAAAATGTGTATTAATGTGCATAACGAAGCCAAGGAAAGATGGAAAAATTTCCAAATGGCATCAAATTACAGATTAGACATTCTTATATGTCAAAAAAAGTTAGATTTTATTTCCATGATTTACACTTTCAAAATGACAGAAAACAAAAAAATGGCGTCTGCAAAAGTTTGGGCACCCTGCAGAATTTAAAGGATGCACTGCCCCTTTGCAAAGCTGAGACCTGCCAGTGTCATGGATTGTTCTCAATCATCGTCTGGGAAGACCAGGTGATGTCAATCTCAAAGGTTTTAAATGGCCAGACTCATCTGACCTTGCCCCAACAATCAGCACCATGGGTTCTTCGAAGCAGTTGTCTAGAAAACTGAAAATAGTTGACGCTCACAAAGCTGGAGAAGGCTATAAGAAGACAGCAAAGCGTTTTCAGATGTCAATATCCTCTGTTCGGAATGTAATTAAGAAATGGCAGTCATAAGGAACAGTGGAAGTTAAAGCAAGATCTGGAAGACCAAGATAAATATAAGACAGAACAGCTCGCAGGTTCGTGAGAAAAGCAATTCAAAACCCACGTTTGACTGCACGATCCCTCCAGAAAGATCTGGCAGACACTGGAGTTGTGGTACACTATTCCACTATAAAGAGATACTTGTACAAATATGGTCTTCATGGAAGAGTCGTCAGAAAAAAACCTCTTCTACGTCCTCACCACAAAAATCAGCGTTTGAACTTTGCAAATGAACATATAGACAAGCCTGAGGCATTTTGGAAACAAGTTCTGTGGACCGATGAGGTTAAAATAGAACTTTTTGGCCGGAATGAGCAAAGGTACATTTGGAGAAGAAAGGGCACAGAATTTAATGAAAAGAACCTCTGTCCAACTGTTAAGCATGGGGGTGGATCAATCATGCTTTGGGGTTGTATTGCAGCCAGTGGCACAGGGAACATTTCACGAGTAGAAGGAAAAATGGATTCAATAAAATTTCAGCAAATTTTGGATGGTAACTTGATGCCATCTGTGAAAAAGCTGAAGTTAAAGAGAGGATGGCTTCTACAAATAGATAATGATCCTGAACACACCTCAAAATCCATGAGGGATTACATCAAGAGGCGTAATCTGAAGGTTTTGCCATGGCCTTCACAATCTCCTGACCTCAACATTATTGAAATTCTATGGATAGACCTTAAAAGAGCAGCGCGTGACAGACAGCCCAGAAATCTCAAAGAACTGTAAGACTTTTGTAAGGAAGAAAGACTCTTGGCTGGCTACAAAAAGCGTTTACAAGCTGTGATACTTGCCAAAGGGGGCAGTACAAGATATTAACTCTGAAGGGTGCCCAAACTTTTGCAGACGCCATTTTTTGTTTTCTGTAATTTTGAAAGTGTAAATGATGGAAATAAAAGCTAACTTTTTTTGACATATAAGAATGTCTAATCTGCAATTTGATGCCATTTGGAGATTTTTCCATCTTTCCTTGGCTTCGTTATGCACATTTTTACCTGGGGTGCCCAAACTTTCGATCCCCACTGTATATAAAAAAAAAAAAAAAAAAGGTAGGTTAGCATTGAATTTTTGCAGCCAAATATTAACTTAGGGGGAGAAAGAAACCCCCCACATTAGTCAAAATAAAAAGGAGCCACAACAAACATCTAGCATACTTAGAAATAGGAATATCACCAAATATACATATTTAACAGTTCTTAGGGTGCAATATATTGGGAAAACCCAATGCTGACAAGATGAGTACTGATCTCTACCAAAAAAATTATAGACAAAAGGGACAGTTCCAGAAACATAATTGAATATTTCCACTATTGTAAAACGTGGTGGTGGTTGCCACCATCCCAAAGTAAGTGAAAAAAATAAAAAATAAGGAGGATAATAAGGAGCGGGACCTTAAAAAGGCAACTTCAACTGCCAACAATCAGTATAAAACTAATATTTATTGATACATCTTAAAATAAATTGTCCACTGTATTTAGACAAAAACATTGTAATACTGATTGTTGGTGGTGGAAGTTGTCTTTTAAAGTCCCACTTGTTCCAAAAACAATGCAGAAAGTCAGCTGTGGAACCACAGCTCCGAAAACACTCAGGAGTTGACAAAGGCCCATTTTGTGCAACCTAGTCAGCGCGAAGCAACACTGGAACAGCTTCAGTTGGATAGTCCTGTCTTTGGAGGAGAGAACCAAGCTCTTACATTTCTTTAAAATCCCACCAATTAATTTCAGCACGCTGAAGGGCTGGTAGGGACAACTTATGCTGGCCATTTAAGTATCTAGTAGAAGCATCTGCAATAAGTGCAGAGTAATACACAGATATTTTAGTTTCAGCTGGGTTTTGCATTAGTTTTTTGAGGGAAGCAATTAGAGTTGGGTTGCTTAGGGACCCAAATTGTGTTTGGACAGAAAGCAGGTGCTTTCTTTTGGTATTTTCTTCATTTCAGTTATAAAATTTTGCAAATAAATAATTGTTCTTAATAAATTTAGGCCAAGATATATTCTACTACATTTCTTTGGTGAAATTAACCCAAATCGTACCCAAAGTACGAATATCCCCCAAATGACCCTTTCTTGGAAAGTAGACCGTCCAAGGTATTTAGTAAGAGGCAAAGTTTTTTTTAAGTTGTAATGTGACATAATTTTTTTTTGTAAAATTTAAAAAATTTCACAATTTCTTTTTTCTTTTTAACTTCTTCAGATCCGCGCTATAGCCGAATGATGGCTACAGCTTGGATCTACTTTGCCGGAAGGGCATCAATAGACGTCCTCCCAGGCTTGAGTGGCCTGCGTGCGGCATTCTCTGATCAGCGAGTCTATTGCCGCGTACACACGTGCGGACTTTTGCCGGCGGACCTAGTCCAGCGGACAATCCCGCGGGACTTTCCAGCTAGGTCCGCTGGACTTTCCGAGCGTGTGGACTTGCCCACACACGCACGGACTTCTCCAGCGGATAATCCGCCGGCCAAAAGTCCGCGGGACTTTTGAAAATGAACGGACTTGCCCACACACGGAGCAGTCCGTTCATTTCGAACGTAACTTCAGGTTACGTAGCTAGCGTAGGCAGTAAATGCCGCCGCGCTAGCTCCGCAAGCTGGCATGGATTTTCAGACCCTTATCCATCTCAGACCCTTATCCGAGCACGCAGCCCGGCAGGCCAGGAAAGGGGTGGGGACGAACGAGCGCCCCCCCCCCCCCCCTCCTGAGCCGTACCAGGCCGCGTGCCCTCAACATGGGGGGTGCCCTGGGGAAAGGGGGGCCATGCGGCCCCCCCACCCCAAAGCACCTTGTCCCCATGTTGATGAGGACAAGGGCCTCTTCCCGACAACCCTGGCCGTTGGTTGTCGGGGTCTGCGGGCGGGGGCTTATCGGAATCTGGGAGCCCCCATTAATAAGGGGGCCCCCAGATACCGGCCCCCACCCTATGTGAATGAGTATGGGGTACAATGTACCCCTACCCATTCACCTAAGGTGTAAAATGTAAAGTACAAAAACACACACACTTTTGAAAAAATATTTTATTGCACTGCTCCGGGGGTCTTCACGCCGGACTCCTCCGCTCTCTTCTGCTCTTTTACCTAGCTCTTTCACGAGCGGGGGAGTCCGGCTACCTTCTTCGTCGTCGCCGTCGTCTGGGGGTCTCGATCCGCCTTCGGGGGTCTCTTCTGTTCTTGCGGCGGTCTTCTTCTTCTTCTTCTTCTTCTTCTTCTTCTTCTTCTTCTTCTTCTTCTTCTTCTTCTTCTTCTTCTTCTTCTTCTTCTTCTTCTTCTTCTTCTTCTTCTTTCTTCTTCTTCTTCTTCTTCTTTCTTCTTCTTCTTTCTTCTTCTTCTTCTTCTTCTTCTTCTTCTTCTTCTTCTTCTTCTTCTTTTTCTTCTTCTTCTTCTTCTTCTTCTTCTTCTTCTTCTTTCTTCTTCTTCTTCTTCTTCTTCTTCTTTCTTTCTTCTTCTTCTTCTTCTTCTTCTTCTTCTTCTTCTTCTTTCTTCTTCTTCTTCTTCTTCTTCTTCTTCTTCTTCTTCTTCTTCTTCTTCTTCTTCTTCTTCTTCTTCTTCTTCTTCTTCTTCTTTCTTCTTCTTCTTCTTCTTCTTCTTCTTCTTCTTCTTCTTCTTCTTCTTCTTCTTCTTTCTTCTTCTTCTTCTTCTTCTTCTTCTTCTTCTTCTTCTTCTTCTTCTTCTTCTTCTTCTTCTTCTTCTTCTTCTTCTTCTTCTTCTTCTTCTTCTTCTTCTTCTTCTTCTTTCTTCTTCTTCTTCTTCTTCTTCTTCTTCTTCTTCTTCTTCTTCTTCTTCTTCTTCTTCTTCTTCTTCTTCTTCTTCTTCTTCTTTCTTCTTCTTCTTCTTTCTTCTTTCTTCTTCTTCTTCTTTTCTTCTTCTTCTTCTTCTTCTTCTTCTTCTTCTTCTTCTTCTTCTTCTTCTTCTTCTTCTTCTTCTTCTTCTTCTTCTTCTTCTTCGATGTTGACCCGTCGCTGTCTCTGCCCGGAATGCCTGTGCCGCTCTGCGCTCGGACTTATATAGGGACATGGGGGACAGGGTCACATGTTCATGTCACATGGTGACCCCGCCCCCTTGCGATGTCACAGTCCCAGCATCCTCCGGGACTGTGACAACACAAGGGGGCGGGGTCACCATGTGACATGTGCATGTGACCCTGTCCCCATGCCCCTATATAAGTCCAAGCGCAGCGCGGCACAAGCATTCCGGGCAGAGAGAGCGTCGGGTCAACATCGGAAGAAGAAGAACAAGAAGAAGGACAAGAAGAAGAAGAAGGACAAGAAGAAGAAGAAGGCGCCGGCGGCGCGGAAGACGACGACCGCCGCAAGAACAGAAGAGACCCCCGGAAGACCCCCGAAGGCGGATCGAGACCCCCAGACGACGGCGGCGACGACGACGAAGAAGGTAGCCGGACTCCCCCGCTCGTGAAAGAGCTAGGTAAAAGAGCAGAAGAGAGCGGAGGAGTCCGGCGAGAAGACCCCCAAGACGGAAGAAGACCCCCAGAGCAGTGCAATAAAATATTTTTTCAAAAGTGTGTGTGTTTTTTGTACTTTACATTTTACACCTTAGGTGAATGGGTAGGGGTACATCGTACCCCATACTCATTCACATAGGGTGGGGGGCCGGTATCTGGGGGCCCCCTTATTAAAGGGGGCTCCCAGATTCCGATAAGCCCCCGCCCGCAGACCCCGACAACCAACGGCCAGGGTTGTCGGGAAGAGGCCCTTGTCCTCATCAACATGGGGACAAGGTGCTTTGGGGTGGGGGGGCCGCACGGCCCCCCTTTCCCCAGGGCACCCCCCATGTTGAGGGCACGCGGCCTGGTACGGCTCAGGAGGGGGGGGTGGCGCTCGTTCGTCCCCACCCCTTTCCTGGCCTGCCAGGCTGCGTGCTCGGATGAGGGTCTGAGATGGATTTGGGGGGAACCCCCGCGCCGTTTTTTTCGGCGTGGGGATTCCCTTTAAATCCATGCCAGGTCACGGAGCTAGCGCGGCGGCAGTAACTGCATACGCTAGCTACGTAACCTGAAGTCACGTGCTAAATGAACGGACTTGCCGATGAGCGGCAAGTCCGTTCATTTCAAAAGTCCCGCGGACTTGCCCACTAACGGCGGGATTGTCCGCTGGACTGCCAAGTCCAGCGGATAATTTTAAAACAAAACTTAAAACTTTGGTCCGCCGGACTTTGGCGCCAAAAAGTCCGCCGGCGCCCACACACGAGGGGATTATCCGCTGGACTTCAGTCCAGAGGATAATCCCGCGGGATTGTCCCTTCGTGTGTACGCGGCATATGAGACACCCCATCAGTGCAGCCTCATCAGCACATATCAATGAAGGAGAAAAATTACCCGTTTGCAAAATTTTATAACAAACTATGAAACAGGATTCTTTTTTTTCTCCCCTCAAAATTCTCCATCTTTTTTTGTTTGTTTAGCAAAAAAATAAAAACCCCAGCTCTGATTAAATACCACCAAAAGAAAAGTCTATTTGTGTGAAAAAAATAAAAAAAAATAAAAAAAAAGGAGAAGATAAAAAAAGTACCGTATTCAATTGGCGTATAACACGCACCTTTTCCCCCTTAAAAAGGGGGGAAAGTCGTGTGCGTGTTATACGCTGATCCCCCCCCCAAAAAAAAAAAAAAGTGACAAAAATAAATAAATAAATCAAACGGCGCCGAAAAATAGAGACCGCCGTCAAAAAAACAACGAGCGCAGACGAAAAAGACTGATCTGACTGTTCGGCTCCGCTCGCAGTCCCGCCTCCCTGCTCTCGCTTACAAAACAGCAGGGAGGCGGGACTGCGAGCGGAGCCGAACAGACAGCTCAGGCTTTTCCGGCGGCGCTCGCTCGGTCTTTTCCGGCAGCGCTGTCTTTCTAGGCGGCAAATTTAAACGTGGCAAGCTGCAAATAACGCTGGGCAAGGCTGCAAATGGCGCTTAAATGTAAGTTTTTTTTTTTTCCCTAAGCTTCCCTCCTAAAACTTTTTTTCCTTAAAATGCCCTCCTAAACTTGGGGTGCGTGTTATACGCTGATAAATACGGTAAATAAAGTGCAATTGTCATACAAAGTGCGTCAGCGCTGAAAGCAATAAATTGGTCTGGGCAGGAGGGGGGTTTAATTGCCCAGTAAGCAAGTGGTTAAACATACTGTTACCAGTGCAGTGCAGTACAGCATCATCATATAAATAAAAGTCCATATGAAACGGTGAATGAAGGAAGAAAGATCCTCACACCAGCTTCAGTGCATGTACACCACCATGCTCACATATAATCGTCTTACCAGAAAGCCAAATATTACAGGCGTTGGGGTATGACACAGAGTGTCTCAACAGCACAGCGTCATCCACTCACACACTGTAATCAGCAGAGGTGATTTCTAGGCATAGGACCCACAAAAGCCTCAACTATCCAATCATGCACAGCTTCTCCAATCAATATTAGTTGAAGGAATATGCCCCAAAAAGAAGATAGAGAGGCGCATAGTGAAGCCAGTACAAACTTAATCGATGAGGATATTTATTAAAAGGTACTCACAAAACAAAGGATAAAAATCGAGCATGGGATCAAAAAACTGCAAAAGAACCACGGTAGTAAAAGCTAATTTTAGTCTGGTCTGCCAGTGATTTATAGGTGGTTCATGCAGTGATGTGGAGACACGACGTGTCACATACCCCAAGGCCTGTAATATTTGGCTTTCTGGTGAGATTATATGCGAGCACAGTGGTGTACATGCACTGAAGATGGTGTGAGGATTTTTCTTTCTTCGTTCACTGTCTCCTTTGAACTTTATTTACGTCCTACTTTTAGCACTGCATATGGATTTTTTATTTATATATTGCAATCAAAAACAATTTATGCTAGCTGCTGCCATATGATCAGAAATCATTTATGTGTGGTTCAGGGACACCGACTAGTGACAGTATGAAAAAAAAAAAAAAAAAAAAAAAAAAAAAAAAAAAAATGAAGAAATTTAAAGCATTTCTTTTCAGTTTGTTAATACATAATTATTTTAGAACACACAGTGATCAGAGCAATATCATGTTACCACAGTTACATTGTACTACTCTGGGGAAGTGATCAGGATTTTTAATTTTTTTTAACACGCATTAGGATTGCTTATAGCAGTGAATTACATTGCTATAAGCAAGCATTTTACTGAACCTAACC
This sequence comes from Lithobates sylvaticus, assembly GCA_028564925.1. Classification (NCBI taxonomy): domain Eukaryota; kingdom Metazoa; phylum Chordata; class Amphibia; order Anura; family Ranidae; genus Lithobates; species Lithobates sylvaticus. Next base: position 394,177,363 of record CM053026.1, read on the forward strand.
GATTCAGTTTGTTTTGTTGCGATTAGTCAAAGCTAACAAAAATGGTACAGATAAGCTGCGATAGGCCCTTTCTGTACCATGTGACCACATTGACCAATCACAGCTAGCAACACAATTAAAACACAATGGATGGCATGAAAGGAAGCCATCCACTGTTTACAACTGTTATGTGACCTGCTTTGATTGGTCACAGTAGTTACATAGCAGGTGAGGTCGAAAAAAGTCCAAACCTAGTCACATGGTACCGTCAGCGAGCCGGTACACTTAGTCATTGGCTGTCCCCGGTAGACACAGCCGGTGACAGATTGCGCCACTGCATGGCCGGCACCATCTGAGAGGATGTCATATGACATCCACTCATAAAGGACGAATGTTCAGCCCGGCAATCTGCTATAGGCTGGGCGGGAAGGTGTTAATATTGTAATCATGTGATTACTATGACTAATCATAGCGATCACATGATACCCCAGCCACTCACAGCTGCAAGGTACTGATCCTCAGGATCCGCCAGACACAGCGGTCATGGGTTGGGGGCACGCCAGTGCCCATGGGCTCAGTGATGTAACCAGTACATCGCTGGGCCTGCAGCTGCCTCCCACTCAAAGTATAACTGAGCAGGTCAGCAAGTGGTTAAACACATTTCACATAAAATCACACATTTACACCACAGACTTGACATTGAATTAGTACAGGCTTTCAGGTTTTGCATGGTAAAATACCATATTTCCAGAGAGCATTAGAAACTGCTGGGAACTGCCTTACTTTTTTAAAATGTATAATCATGAGGTCAACAACTAAGTTTACCCTTTCAGGGATGATAGATTACCTGGTGCTGTCCTAAGCCAAGGGCAGGACTCTGCAGTTGCTGGATTGTAGCTTCATCAAAATAACCGTTCTTCTCCCAAAGCTGAAGCAACTGTAGATGAAAAAGATCAGACATGCAAAGTGTTATATTCACCTGGTGCAGTGGACTTATTTGGATTTTGCAGCGTTTTTGTACAGGTCAAAAGTTCACCAAGCAGAACAACACCTGTAATCTGCCTTAAAAAGAAGCTCATGTACTTCTTTGAGCTTCAGGCGTTTAGCCTCAGGGTGTTTTTTTCTGGCGTTTTAGAAGCTTAAAACGCTCAGGTGTGAATGCAGCCTTAAAGCATTTGGAGTAAAATGTAGTAGGGGGGGGGGGGGTATTCAGTGGATTTTGTAGCAATCTAAATCTCTACATTTTAATTATAGGTTATATTAGTGCCGCCTTTTTCATATTTATTACTTGGATTTTGATCATTTACTGTATTCTTATTAAAATAGAGGCATCTGCCTGAGCTTAGTACTAATGACACGCAAACTCCTATAACAATGCTGCAATCAGGATGACCGAAAGCTAAAATATTTATTAGCTGTCATTTTTTTCCTCCTCCAGCAGCCCAGAGTGTAAATTTATCAGTCCAGTGGATAGATGATACATCAGCCTCTATAGGAGGTGAGTACACTTGGCTGACATTACTACCCTAAGTTAAAATATCCTGCTGGTTCCCTAATGACAGCTGCTCCTGTCTGTTTTAGTTATAAAAAAAATGCCTCCTTTACCGGGTTTCAGAGCGGCTCCCCCGCGATCATGTCACCGGCTGGCTCTCTTCTCTGCCCAGCTGACAGATGCAGTGGGCTGGGGCCGAGATTCCCCCGCTGACATCAGCCGGGATAAGAGGAGGAGAGGAGAGAAAGAGCAGGCCGATCACATGATCGCAGGGAGACGCTCTGAAACCAGGTAAAGGAGGCATTTTTTTAAATAAAACACAGACAGGAGCAGCTGTCATTAGGGAACTAGCAGGATTATATAAATTTGAAACAGTTATGAGAGCAGCAGGAGCAGAGGGGGTGGGCACTGACACAGGGGCAGACAGGCAGGGAGGGGAGGTAGGACGACAGAGGAGAGAGCGGATGACGGAGGCACGTAAACTGACCATGGTGTCAGGGCTCAGCAGCCATGATGAACCGTGGTCAGTTTACTAAAGCAGGGGGGGGGGCGGGGGTTGTTAAAACTGTCAGGATCAGCCAGGTATTATGGGTGATACAGGGGGCCAAATGACACAGCACAAGCACTGTACATGCTTTAAAAATGAGCAGGATTCATTTTAAATTTTTGGGTTAAACGCTTTAAGAATACACATGACCATTGAGGAACAAACCTATCACTGAGGGGTAAAGCAGCACTACAATAGAAAATTAAGATTTGAAGACAAAGTCATTTCTGTCTGCTCACGATTCCCCCATCAACAGTCAGCACTATTGTGCCAAATGACACAGCTGGCAGAACACAATAACTACCGCTAGCGGCTATAACTATCAGTAGTGAATACATGTTAAAAAATCCAACAGGCTTGGTACAACCAGCCTGCTCATAGATGGATTGAATCTTGGCCGGTCCCTGTTAAACCAGCCAAGATTAGATCCATCTACAGTGAAGGGAAAAAAGTATTTGATCCCCTGCTGATTTTGTACATTTGCCCACTGACAAAGAAATGATCAGTCTATCATTTTAATGGTAGGTTTATTTTACCAGTGAGAGACAGAACAAAAAATAAAAATAAAAAAATCCAGAAAAACACCTTTCAAATAAAAGGTTATAAATGGATTTGCATTTTAAAATGAGTGAAATAAGTATTTGACCCCCTTCGCAAAACATGACTTAGTAGCAAAATCCTTGTTGGCAATCACAGAGGTCAGACGTTTTATTGTAGTTGGCCACCAGGTTTACACACACATCTCAGGAGGGATTTTGTCCCACTTCTCTTTGCAGATCCTCTCCAAGTCATTAAGGTTTCCAGGCTGACGTTTGGTAACTCGAACCTTCAACTCCCTCCACATATTTTCTATGAGTTTAAGGCCTGGAGACTGGCTAGGCACACGCGCGCCCACTGCACAGCGAAGGGGCCGATGTGTGGGTCCGGCGGCCGCAATGTCCACCAGCCAACCGCGATTGCTGCTCAGAGAGGCACAATGGGGATCTGCCAATGTAAACAGATCCCCGTCAGGGGAGTACAGTGCAATCATCTGTTCCTAGTGATCAGGAACAGCGATCGCTGGACCCACTTAATCCCTAGATCGCCCCCTAGTGCTAACCCCTCCCCTGCCAATGTAATTTATACAGTGATCAGTGGCTATTTTTAGCTCTGATCACTGAAATAATGTCACTGGTCCCAAAAGTGTCTGATCTGTCCACTGCAATGTCGCAGTCCCGACAAAAAAAAAACAACCCATAAAATCCATCCCCTATTTTGTAGACGCTATAACTTTTGCGCAAACCATTCAATATATACACTTATTGCGCTTTTTTTACCAAAAATATGTAGAATACATCGTGGCCTAAACTGAGGATGAAATTTGTTTTTCTTAATTTTTTTTTTCAATATTTATTATAGCAAAAAAGTAAAAAAAAAATAAAAAATTCCTCTTCAAAATGGTTAGTTTTTTTTTTGTTTATAGCGCAAAAAAAAATAAATAAATAAAAACCCAGAGGTGATCAAATACCACCAAAAGAAAGCAACGCAGTGCCGTATCGCAAAACATGGCCTGGTCATTAAGGGGGTAAAACCTTCTGGGTCCTTAAGTGGTTAATGTGCTTCTTCTTGAGCCACTCCTTTGTTGCCTTGGCCGTGTGCGTTTTGGGTCACTGTCATCCTGGAATACCCATCCATGACCCATTTTCAATGCCCTGGCTGAGGGAAGGAGGCTCTCACCCAAGATTTGACGATACATGGCCCTGGCCATCGTCCCTTTGATGAAATGAAGTTGTCCTGTCCCCTAAGCAGAAAAACACCCCTAAAGCATAATGTTTCCACCTCCATGTTTGATGGTGGGGATGGTGTTCTTGTGGTCATATGCAGCATTCCTCCTCCTCCAAACACAGCAAGTTGAGTTGATGCCAGAGAGCTTGATTTTGGTCATATCCGACCACAACACTTTCACCCAGTTCTCCTCTGAATCATTCAGATGTTCATTAGCAAACTTCAGGCCTGTACATGTGCTTTTTTGAGCAGGGGGAGTTGTGGGCACTGCAGGATTTCAGTCCTTCATGGTGTAGTGCGTTACCAATTGTTTTATTGGTGACTGTGGCCCCAGCTGCCTTGAGATCATTGACAAGATTCTCCCGTGTAGTTCTGGGCTGATTCCTCACCGCTCTCATGATCATTGAAACTCTACGAGGAAAAATCTTGTATGGAGCCCCAGACAGGGGGAGATTGACAGTTATTTTGCGTTTCTTCCATTTGTGAATAATCGCACCAACTGTTGTCACCCTCTCACCAAGCTGCTTGGTCTTGCAGCCCATTCCAGCCTTGTGTAGGTCTACAATCTTGTCCCCGACATCCTTGAAAAGCTCTCTGAAATCTGATTGATTGTGTGGACATGTTTTTTTATACAGATAACAAGCTGAGATTAGGAGCACTCTCAAAAGGAAGTGCTCCTAATCTCAGCTTGTTACCTGTATAGAAGACACTTGGAAGCCACAAATCTTGCTGATTGATAGGGGATCAAATACTTATTTCACTCACTAAAATTTAAATCAATTTATAACTTTTTTGAAATGCGTTTTTTTTTTGGATATTTTTGTTATTCTGTCTCTCACTGTTAAAATAAACCTACCGTTAAAATTATACACTGATCATTTGTCAGTGGGCAAACGTACAAAATCAGCAGGGGGATCAAATACTTTTTTCCCCCCCCTCGCTATATGACCAGCTTAACTCGCTCTGCCCAACCAGCCAATCAGAGGCTTTGTCTGAACACAATTCGTGGACAGTGACAGCATTCTTGTGCTTAGAGCCAGGATCTAAAGTTGGACCAAGCCCTGTTTTTTGTCATAACTTACAACTTAGCACAGTGGGGAAGTTGTAAACAAGCATTACTGTGAAAGCTTGGGTACCAAAATACTTACACGTGCAATCTTCTGCTGCTTGTCTTCTTCCACCGCTAGGAAACTAGTACAGTAAATAGGAACCACTACTTTCTGAAGAGCTGCCAGAAGATCACGAGCTTGCTTTCTCTGGCTGTGAGAAAAATAATACAACTAGATAAGTAATGCATTTTTTTTTAAAAGCATAAAGCAACAGGTTCAGAATCAGGAGATAAAAATACCTGCACTTCGAGGTATTCAGTTATAAAACCCTGTATACCTAGGACAGAATACAACACTAGAAAACTATAAACATACCTTGCCCTTTACCTTGCCCTTTACCTCTGAACTCAAACAAAGCTGAAGACTACCCGAGAGGAATTTCAGTATGTTTGCAGTCATGCTCCAATCTAGTAAAATACCTGGGGTCGTTGGACAACGGACAGAATTTTTTTAAGTATTTAAAACATTTTTATTGAAAATTTTTTGCAATAACAAAGTAGAGACATGCTTGTAAGTACACGCAGGTACTTACAAGGCCAATCAGTAAAATTAACAGAACCTAGCATTATGTATAGCAGTAGAAAAGTTCCAGTTCTTAAACATAGATGTGGGAGGGCAATCTAAGGTGCAGAACAGTACATGGTTCCGTCTAATATCAGCCAGTTTCAATATCAGTATAGGTCCAGAAGTTCCCAGGTTCCTGAGTGCCCCGTTAGGGATCTTGCTGACACCCACGAGAGGGAACCCCTAGAAGTGCCTGACAAGTTCTCTCCGAGGCCCCCTTTACCAGAAAATTGGAGGACAGAATTTTTTTAAATTCCACATTAATTCAGCCTCTTTCCCTTTACTGTTGCATATACTCAGTGTCACTAACGCAGAAACTCTTGACCTTTTCTATGTTGGAAGCATTCATGGTGGCGATTCTGAAACCTTGCAAGAACCTGGACCTGTGCTCCTCCTACTGTCCAATCTAACTTCCAAATGTAGATGCTAAGACACTGGATTAAAAATATTATATTAACAAAATTGTTTGAAGAAGGTTTTTACGACTCTGGAACATGGAGACCAGTCGAGTTTTATTCCGGGTAAAAGGAACAGATATTAACTTAAAGTGGTTATAAATTCAGGATGATAAAACACTGCCATCCCCTATGTTTTATCAAGAGCTATAGCACTATGTGTCCACGCTCTCACACACAGGCATCAGAACTGACAGGCTAGGAGGGAGGGGGAGAGACAGAAAGCAGAGAGGATAGAGCAGACAGCGTGATGACAGAGGCACATAATCCGACCACGGTATCCTGGATCAGGAGCCCTGATTATCGTGGTCAGCAGAGAGACGGGGGGGGGGGGGGGGAGACACAGGAACAGGCAGGATCAGCCAGGTATTTCACATCATACAAAAGGGACAAAATTACATGGCACAAGCACTGTGCTATTTAGCATGCTTTAAAAAAGGAACAGGATATATATCATTTTCCTGACGCCTTCATGGCAGCACACACTGGGTTGCGACTCCGCCTCCACAACCTGACAGGATTGGTTTAACTATAAAGTTGAAGGGGAGACCCCCCGCTACATTCTCTTTTTTATCCTCACCTGACAGGTTGGACGGACAGGTTTCTCCTACCTTTTACAGATGAATAAGCCTCTTACCGCAATCGCCCCAGCAGGTTCAAGCCTCTCCTGTTTGGAAGTCCCTCCTGTACAGTCTCTAAAGGAGCTTCTATGGAGGGAACCCCCGTTCTGGTGGTCTCAGGGGGCAACTGAATCCTGGCAATTTACAAGCTTTAAAGAAGCTTTTGTGTTTTGCAGTGGACTCCCCCTTTTCTTTTTATGTCCCCTTTTTTTCCCCCCTTTTCATTTCCCACTTTATTTATTTTTTTTAAAAGCGCAATAAAAGTTTTAAAATTGCACCTTCTTACTACACAGGGCTTGCTGGCCCTTGCTGTCCTCCGACATGGCCGCCGTTCGTCCCCCAGCCGCGCCTGCGCTCGTGCAGAGCCAGGTAAACCGCGCTGTATCCTCTATGCATTGCGCCCCTATCCAAGATGGCGTCGGAAGACTCAGGACGCATCTGCGCATGCGTGAGAGCATCATTCGGCCGGCGCAATGGCGCCATTTTTAAATACAGAGTTTTTTTTTTTCTCTGTATTCTCTGCATATGAACAGGACTGAAAAATATTCAGCTACAAGGTAAGTCCCTGTGGGGCCTTTATTTCTCCTGTTTTGAATATAAAAATTACTAAAATAAATAAAATTAAAAAAAAAAAAAAAAAAAAAAAAAAAAAAAAAAAAAAAAAACATTTCCTTTTTTTTTTTCTTCTCCTTTGAAATACATATACGCTTGTTTCCTATATTTCCCAGACTGCCCTGTCCCTTCTCCCCTATGGAATCCACTGCCCACGCAGACCACCATCAGCAAACCAGGTAAGAGGCCGTACCAGTATAGGTAAGTATTGAAGGGGAGGAAAGAGTGCCAGACCGCTAAATGCTGTGTTTTTTTGGCAGCCCTGCTAGATCAAGAGCCGCAAGTTCCCGGCATGGGAGAAGATTGAGCCATACTTCAAGCAGGAGGTCCCGCAGGAGCCACTCAAGATCTCCTTCATGTCATCGGAGACACAGCCACTCACGGCATAGTTACTCACGCCACAGTCGCAGCCGGTCAAATCGCAGGAGGTCCCCCTACTCGCACCATCAAAGCCGCCACACCCGTCCTGCAGCCAATGCCTGCTGGATATGCGGCGCTCCAGCACTGCCAGACAAGCTTGCCTCCCGCTCTTGCTTCAATGAAGCCACTAGAGAGAAGGAAGCAGACGCAAGGATGGCTACAGACCTCATAAGGGAATCAGTGCGGGAGTCTTTACTGGAAAAAACAGCACCAACAATGGATAGGGCTGCTCCCAGTACATCCTCAGCGGAACCCGTCACACCCAGGCCTCAGACTCTTCCTCTGAGGGTGAAGGTCCAGATACGTCAGCGGGTTTCGATTTCTCCCTGGTGGAGCCCTTCGCAAAGTCAGTAAAGGAGGCAATCGGATGGCAAGACGACAAAGCAGAACCCCAAAAAGTTCGGAAAAACTTTCCAAACTTAAAAAGGGATCCGGAATCCTTTCCCTTTATAGAAGAACTTGAGGATCTCATAAAGGACGAATGGGAGAGGTCTGATAAACGATCTAGTCTAACCAATAGACTAGCCAAGATGTATCCCCTGAATAAATCAAAAGTAAAACCTTTGATTAACGCTCCCGTCGTCGACGCCTCTTTGACGCGTCTCGCCCGCCACCGATCGAGGATGCTGTCTCCTTTCGAGATGTGCTCGATCGAAAGATGGACCTGGAGTTGAAGAAGGCCTATTCCACAGCTGGGGGAGCCTGTAGACCTGCAATTACTACAGCGGCAGTAGTCAAAGCCATCTCGGGATGGACATCTAAAATAGAAAAGGACCTACAGGATGGCATCGAAATGGAGAAAATAATTTCCTCTCTACAAGAAATCAGACTGGCAGGTGATTTCGTACCTGAGGCATCTGTAGATGTCATAAGATCTTCAGCCAGAACTATGCTGGCGTCAGTAACAGCAAGAAGGGCTCTATGGCTCAAACCATGGATGGCCGATACAGCATCTAAAATGAACTGGTGCAGGATCCCGTACGATGGCGCAAATCTGTTTGGTACCAAATTAGACTCCGCCATCTCCAAAGTGACAGGAGGGAAGTCAGGTCTAATTCCCTCCGATAGGAGACCCAAGACTCAGAAAGGGCCAGCCTATAGACGCAACCTACCGGACAAATACAGAGAGAGGCCAGATCCTACCGCCCTGGTAGGGAATTTAGAAGGGACTGGAAGAACACAAAACCTGCCTTTCTGAGGATGCAGAAAACCAAGACCACCCCGGCAGGGGGAACAGCAAAAGTCATTTTGAAATTTTGCCCGCCCACCCGGCTCAGGTGGGCGCCAGGCTAAAAAACTTCTTCCAAACCTGGACAGATCATATAAAAGATTTATGGACATTGTCTACAATCAAATTCGGGCACAAGTGGAGATTCATAAACAGACTCCCAGGAAATCACTTCCAAGCAACCAGACTACCATCCTCACTATGGGGCGGCACAGTGGTGTAGTGGTTAGCACTCTCACCTAGCAGTAAGAAGGGTCGCTGGTTCAAATCCCAACCACGACACTACCTGCCTGGAGTTTGCATGTTCTCCCTGTGCCTGCGTGGGTTTCCTCCGGGTACTCCGGTTTCCTCCCACAATCCAAAGACATGCAGGTAGGTTAATTGGCCTCTGTTCAAAAAAAAAAAAAAAAAAAAATGGGCCCTAGTATATGAATGGGGACCTTGGATTGTGGGCTCCTTGAGGGTAGGGACCGATGTGAGTGTGCAATGAACAGGGATAGGGACAATTGTAGATACTCACTCAGGTTGAACTGGATGGACTGATGTCTTTATTCAACCTTACTAACTATGAAACTATCCAAAAGAAGTCTGCTAATAAAGTATGTAGCAGAAATGAAACAAAAAGGGGGCGATCCTAGAAGTCCCATCATGCCAAAGGGGGAGAGGATTCTACTCCCCCCCTGTTTTTGGTGAAGAAGAAACCAGGAGACCTAAGTCCTGTGCTGGACCTCAAAAGGCTCAACAAAGGCATCAAAGTGCAGGCCTTCAAAATGGAAAGCCTCCAGTCCATACTCCTGTCAATAAATCTGGGCGACTGGATGCTTTCAATAGACTTATCGGACGCTTACCTCCATTTACCAATTCATCCAGCCTTTCAAAAATTTCTCCGATTTGCCATAAATCAATGTAATTTTCAATTCTGGTGCCTCCCATTCGGCATCTCCTCGGCACCCAGGACTTTTACAAAAAAGTCCTGTTACCTTTGGTGGCACTCAGGGAAAAAGGACTACGGATCCACCATTACCTGGACGATATCCTACTCTTAGCAGAAGATCAAGGGACACTGATCAATCACCGGAAATCCTCCTTACAATTCTCCAGAAATTCAGATGAATAATCAACTGGAAGAAGAGCAGTCTGCAACCCACCCAAAATATGGTATTTTTGGGAGCGGACCTAAACACCAAAACAAACAGGATACCACTCCCACACGAAAAGATCCAGCCTTTAATACAGAAAATGCAGAGACTCTTATCATCAAATCACCTACCAGCCAGAGCCTGTCTGAGCATACTAGGATCCATGTCCGCGACCATACCCATAGTGCAATGGTTACAGTGGCGCATGAGAACCCTGCAGAACTCATTTCTCAGGCAGTGGGATGGAGCATCGATGCATCAGACCATTTTCATCCCCAAAGCAGTGAAACAATCAATATGGTGGTGGACGCGTCAGAGCAACCTCAAGAGATACAGACCAATAATCCCTCCGGACCCCGAGGTAGTCACCTCAGATGCCTGCCAGAGCGGTTGGGGAGCTCACTTCCAAGATCAAGCAGCCCAGGGCCGATGGCATTTTCAAGCACAAGGTTTGGTCTCAAACATACTGGAACTCAGGGCAGCCTTCCATACGTTAAAGGCATTCACACCGCTCCTAAAAGGCGAAAAACGTGCTCATTCGGATGGACAACAGGGTGGCAGTGTCCTATATTCAAAAACAAGGAGGCACCAGGAGTGTCACTCTGATGGAGGAAGTCCGACCCATCTTAGAATGGGCCCAGATACACCTAATGAGTTTAAAAGCAGTATATGTCCCAGCGGCACAAAACATGCTAGCCGACTACCCAAGTCGGGAGACATTATCCAACAACGAATGGTCACTGAACCCTCAGGCATTCTCTCTCCTTACAGAAGCCTGGGGAATGCCGGAAATAGACTTGGCGGCCACACAGATGAATACCAAATGCCACAGGTTCATTTCCATCAGCAGAGGGAATAGACTGCCTGATTCACCCATGGGATTTCAAGTTGGGGTACATATTCCCTCCAACCCCGTTTATTTGCGAGGTTCCTATCCAGACTCCGGAGATTCTCAGTGACAGTAATAGCGGTAATTCCACTGTGGCCAAGACCATGGTTCACGACCCTCTTACAACTCAGCCTTCAACCTCCAATTCCAATAACCCCGGACCTTCTATCTCAAGGGCAATTCCTTCACCCAGCACCAGAAAAGTTACACCTGATGGCCTGGAGGTTGAGAGGGCTAGACTAAGGGCGCAGGGCTGTTCTCAGGAGGTTATATCTACCCTGATGCAAGCCAGGAAAGTCTCTACCAATACAATCTACACAAGGATTTGGGAGAAATTCTGCTCCTTGGCACAACAGAGAAGATGGAATCACCTTTCTCCGGAACCGTCTCAAATCCTAGAATTCCTCCAATCGGTGGTGAACAAGGGTCTAAGCTCAAGTACCCTCAAGGTACAAATGTCTGCTCTGTCAGCAAAGACAGGTACTAGATGGGCATTCCACCCTCTGGTAATCCAGTTCCTGAAGGCCTGCCTAAAGATCAAACCTCCCAGGAAACCAGTTTTTCCATCATGGGATCTATCAATAGTTCTCCATGCTTTCTCTAACCCTCCGTTTACTCTGTCCAAAACGATTTCTCTATGGGATTTGACTTTGAAATTATCCTTCCTCATAGCAATAACATCAGCAAAGAGAGTGTCAGAAATCCAAGCACTAATGATTTCGGAAACCCCACTTGGTCCTCTTGCCCGACAGAGTAATTCTAAGACCTTCAGAGCACTTCACACCTAAAGTAGCAACTTCCTTCCATTACAACCAAAACATCATCCTTCACCGACGATCAGGGTGCACCGCATCCATTGGACATTAGAACAACCATTATTAACTATTTAGCAGCTACCACCTCCTTTAGAAAGACGGATTCTCTTATGGTCATTCCCCATGGAACCAGACGCGGGCAAGCAGCCTCCTCACGCACTATTTCGTCTTGGCGAGTCAAAGCCATTAAAAAGGCATATTCCACTCAGAATCTGATGATCCCTGAAGATATCAAGGCTCATTCTACTAGGGCAGTGGCTACCTCCTGGGCAGCGTATTGCAGGGTCTCACCAGAGACAACATGCAGAGCAGCAACATGGTCCTCCAGACATACCTTTATTTCTCACTACTAAGTAGATTCTGCCCATTTGTCCATGACAGACTTCGGAAGATCAGTTGTTAGAGACAATTCTTCCGCATTATAGGAATAAATATTATTTTACTTGCACCCACCCGACTGGCGAGTTATTTCCCAGTGTGTGCTGCCATGAAGGCGTCAGGAAAACGGAAAAAATTGTATACTCACCTTTCCGTAATTTTCCTTTCCTGACGCATCTTCAAGCAGCACACAGTTGCCCACCCCGTTTTTGTGATAATATATACAGAGAATGCAGCGGGGGGTCTCCCCTTCAACTTTATAGTTAAACCAATCCTGTCAGGTTGTGGAGGCGGAGTCACAACCCAGTGTGTGCTGCCATGAAGATGCGTCAGGAAAGGAAAATTACGGAAAGGTGAGTATACAATTTTCAGTTTTTTTGGGCATTTACAAACGCTTTAAAGTGTTTGTTATCCTATAAAAAAAAAAAATTGGATCCTGTTCCCTTAAAGCATGTTATACAGCACAGTGCTTGTGCTGTGTAATTTGGCCCCCTGTATGACCTGAAATACCAGGCTGATCCTGCCTGGCTATGCCCTCCCCTCTGTAAACTGACCACAGTTAATCATGGCTGCCGAGCCCTGACATTGTGGTCAGTTTACTTGCCTCCGTCATCCAGAGCTCTCTTCTCCCCCATCCCCTCCCTGCCTGTCAGCTCTGTCCACTCCACGATCTTCCCCTCCTGCTGCTCTCATAAAACAACAACCCCCTCTGCCATGTTAAATAATGTCCCCAGTGCATTTGTTTTTTTAAATGCCGCTGTGTATCTCATTTCAGAGGTGCTCATGTGACCGGCCACCTCTCTCCTCCTGGCTAACGTCAGCAGGGGGTTTCTCAGCCCCACCCGCTTTGCTGTCAGTTCGAGAGAGATGGACGCTCACGTGAGCGCCAATCGGCGCTCTGAAATCAGGTACACAGCTGCATTAAAAAAAAATTATATATATGCACTGGGGACATTAACATAGCAGAGGGGATTGTTGCAAGGTTGTTTGCATGGCTTAATAACCACTTTAAGACACTTGTTTAACAATCTTGGGGGTGACCCTTTCAGCTGGTGGAACAGGGGTGATATATTAAAGAAGCATCCGATTCTGTCAAGTGTGAATACCTCTGGGCAGCACTAGGCAAGTTTCGGTTTGGTCATGATTATATATCTCAGGTACACCCATTTATCCTGAACCCATAGCCTGCATACTAGAGGTCGACCGATACGGGTTTTTCTCTGGCCGATGCAGATATTTAGAAATCGCAGTGGCCGATTGCCGATATAGGATGACGATTTTTTTGGGGCCGACACGTTTGGCCATTTTTAATTTTTTTTCCCCCCTTCATCTCATAAAATCTAACAGTTAGACACCTTTCACACTGGGGCGTTTTCAGGCGCTTTTGGGCTAAAAATAGCACCTGAAAAGTGCCTTAAAAACGGCTCCCCTGCAGTCTGTGTGAAAGCCCGAGCGCTTTCACACTGAGGCGATGCGCTGGCAGGACGCGAAAAAAAAAAAAAAAAAGTCCTGCAAGCAGCATCTTTGGAGCAATGTACACCGCTCCTCCACCACTCCTGCCCATTGAAATGAATGGGCATCGCTGCCAAATCACCTACAATGCGATTTGGCAGCAGCGCTTCACGGGTGCATTTAACCCCTTCCTCGGCTGCTAGCTGGGTTATAAGTGCGCCTCTAGCAGCCGAATAGCGACGATAAAATGACGGTAAAGCGCCAATAAAACTAGCAGCGTTTTACCGTCAACGCCTGCCCGCTCCAGTGTGAAAGCAGCCTTAAGTAATACAGAAAAAGTCTTACATTTAAACATTTATTAAACAAAACAAACCTCCAATCAGTTCACTTGTATGTATAATTTAGATTAAAAAAAACAAAACATATATTAAAATATACAAAAACAGGTAATCAAAACTTTTGGACGAAAAAAAATGGGCTACTGTTTTAGTTTTTTAAATCATTAGTGTATTTTTTCCAAAAAAATTGCGTTTGAAAGACCGCTGCGCAAATACCGTGTGACATAAAATATTGCAACAACCGTCATTTTACTCCCTAGGGTCTCTGCTAAATAATAATAATAAATAATAATAATAATAATAATAATAATAATAATAATAATAATAATAATAATAATAATAATAATAATAATAATAATATATATATATATATATATATATATATATATATATATATATAATTTTTGGGGGTTCCAAGTGATTTTCTAGCAGAAAATACAGGATTTTTACTGGTAAGCAACACGTGTCAGAAAAGATTTAGACCCCATACATGCTATCAGATTATCTGCAGACTTTTGTCTTTAGATTTACCAAAACCATATAATATGAGGTCAAACCTTAAGCTTTTCAATTTGTATGCAATCAGGCAGGCCCTTACACTACGTGGTTTTGGTAAATCTGAAGACAAAGGTCTGTAGATAATCTGATAGTGTGTATGGGGCATTAGTCTTTAAATGGTTAAACTGAGAACTCCTACACACAGAGTTCAGTTCATTGACAAGCAGAAACATTGCATCTCTTTGGTCTTTTCTCAGCAGACTGCCCAGACCGGAGAGACAAGTCGCTCCATGGAAGACCCAGGCAACATTACTATTACAGAAGTCTTTTGCAAGTCGCGCTGTTATATATATAAGTTATAATCAGCCTCTTTTTTTTTTTTTCCTATCAGCACAATCGGTGGATGCCGAATAATTAAAAAACGCCAAATATCGGCTGATATATCGGTCGACCTCTACTGCATACCCACTATTATTCTATGTCAGCACCATTTACAGAGCAACTAGGTAAGGTTGCCCTCTATCCCCATGGACTATTTGCGTTGGCGCCAATACTTCTTTGTCTTATTTCCCCAAGACTGAGTCTGTGCGAGGGTTAACTGTCAGCCCCCTGCAGGAAAAACAATTTCAATTTGCAGACAATACTCTGCTATATTTCTTTAATAGTTCCACCTTTCTAAATCAGTCCTGCAGATTGATACCTTTGGCTCTTACTCTGGTCTAAGAAGCAGGCTGGAGATCTGTGGATTTACCTGCTTAGTGCTGCTTTCTTGATAGGTATACTTAAGCACCTGATCAGAGTTTTCCATAGCCGTGCAGCTAAATGTTGCTGCTTAGAAAACTACTACGGTAATATTGTGATATGTACAAAATTACATACAGGTGGCTAAACAATTTAAAAAAGCCACTACACAAAACAGCTGTGGTGTGCCCAAAAGATAAAAGGACTAAAGCACACAGCTGGCACTACTTACCAGTGATGGAGAACATCATTAGTCAAGTAAATCAAATGCAGACGTAATTCAAAGTGTGCTCCTTCAGCCGTAATCCGATTGCGCAGGTGCCCAGCCATAAGTTCACAATGCTGAGTAGATTTGGCATTGCTGAACATCCAGTTCTTCCCTGCCTGTTAAACATCATTTATGAAGCCTGTATTAGTTATGCATGAATCCGGTTCATTTACTAAACAAAAAAACTCTACTGCTTAGTTCCTCCAAAAAAAGGTCATTGGGGTCAATAGTAAATCCAAACACATACATCCACAAATTATTCTGGTTCAGAAGATCGACTGAATAAACCTGCCCATTACCAACACTTCTATCTAATAGGTTGCTATAACATTACTAATAGGTTATGTTAGAAATGAAGGTATTGTTAAGATGGGTGTTCTTTTACAGCTTTTTTTGTGCAAAGGTAATCTCTAAAGGTGGAGGAGAAACCTTTAATTTTGAGGTCTGTTGTATCTCAAATGAGCAATGAGAAAAAAAATAAAATAAAAAATAAAAAAGAAGGGATAACTTACAGATATGGCATCCTTGGTACATGTGTCAATGATTGGTTGCAGCAAGTTATCAAACTCAGTCATGTCCAGATGGGTTTCTTCACGCTGTTTCTGCATCTGTTGTTCAATGGCATGTGCCACTGCAGCTGTTATTTGCTCCTGAGACACAAAAATGTTCAAAGGTCTGAAATCTGCATATTTGAGTTGAAAGATTATATGGGGGGGGGGCGACAACTATACTGATACCTGTCTCAGATTGAGTAGCTGTTGTTCTTGCTGCTGCACATTCCACTGGCTTTGCTGTACAAGGTCCTCTATAGAAGGTGCACCTTGAGGAGGTGGAACCAGTGTAGGAGGCAAAGGCAATGCTGGAGGGGGAATTGTGGTAATCTGAGGTGTGGGCTCTATGTCCTGGGTTTGCTTGCAAATAACTGAATACAAGAGAAGTAAAGCAAAAATAAACACATTTTTAATCCTGAATTGCAATGTGTCCATTACATCTAGACAGAGTGCACTTGGGAGGAAATTGATCAGAAATGCATTTCAAACATGTTCTCAATCTCTATATGGGTCTACATAAATGTGAAATATTCATTACAGTTTATTAAATCAGGTAATTACACAAAAAATAAAAAAAGAGTGATACAATTAAAGGGTTTGTTAACCCATCCATATGAAACTATGCTAGCCCCTCTATTAGAGGCTGGCATAGCACACAGTAGTTTTACAAAATGAGCGCTGTAAATAATCTGAGCTGTCTTCGGGCCGGTCACATTACTCGCGGCCACTTTACAGCTCTGATCTATTGCTTCTGAGGGAGGGGTTGTGATCTCCCTCTGACGTCAGCCAGGGAGATCACGTGGCCACTCGTCTCCTCCGCAAAAGTCGTGTCTCATAGCTGTAAAGCTAAACCTGAAACGATTGTCTTGTTCATTAAGCCTTACTGAACATTTAAAGTAAATTTCAAAGAAAAATTTAGAATATTAAGTGAATCAGTCCAAAAAAATATTAATAAATGAACCAGTCCAAAAAAATGTGCTATATTTTTCGAGTGTGTTCTGCTAGGTGAAGTCCAAACAAATGATGAAAAACACACCCAGTGACTTTATCATAGCAAAGTGCACCACCACCTTGAGGAAGACATGCTTACCAGAACACAAGCCAAATAAGCAGATGGCTTTAGCCCAGCCCAGGCCTTTATTTTGCAAAAGAACACAATAGCGGTAAAATCTTTCTGGGCTTGGTATCACAGGTTAGCGTTGATTCCACAAAACGTAAATCAACCCAAAAGAAAAAAACATGTACAACATAGAATATTGTCAAGATAAACAAGTATATAATCTAAATAATTGCTCTTACAATGCGAAAATTAAATATGCGCATATAAAAAAATAAAAATAAAAAAAATAAACAGTGATTAGATCAAATCCAGTGCACCAACACCACACAGAGAGCCTCCTTACCAAATAGCAAGCCCAAAAATGCAGATATCCCCACAGGTAGACGAGTCCTCAGCTGGATGCAAACATGGAGTCATTGGATGGTTGGACCAAAAGCCGTCGAGGAGCTTCTCACCCGGGACCGTTCTTCCCTCAGACTACAAGAAAATGGCTTTCTGGTAATCTGAGGGAAGAGCAGTCCCGGGTGAGAAGCTCCTCGTCAGCTTTTGGTCAATGCTGGGATTTTGGTCCAACCATCCACTGACTCCACGTTTGCATCCAGCTGAGGACTCATCTACCTGTGGGGATATCTGCATTTTTGGGCTTGCTATTTGGTAAGGAGGCTGTGTGGTGTTGGTGCACTGGATTTGATCTAATCACTGGGCGTTTTTTTTTTTTTTTTTTGTTTTTTTTTTTTTTTATGCGCATATTTCATTTTCACATTGCAAGTATTTAGATTATATATTTGTTTATCTTAACAACATTACGCTATGTTATACACGTTTTTTTAGGGGAGGGGCTAGGCTTAGCATGTGAGAGAAGTTGTGTGCTGACTCCCGGAGCTCCGCTGAAGATCAGCTGGGATTTAGGGATATGTGAAATATATTAGTGGATTTCTGCCCTGTGATACAACGGGACTACGGACTGCGGACAATTCTGTGGCTTGTATTGGGGCTTGTATTGTGGCTTCCCCTCAAAATCTACTACCACCCCGCTGCCGGATACCACTGCCAAATACCTGCAAGATACCAGCCCGATCCTTGCTGGATATCTGCTCTGTATTGATTACCTTGCTAATCACAGGTGGATCTGCAGGAAGGTCAGCTGGCGGGACTGCTGCTTGGATAAGCCTGGATAGCTGGCTGATCGGCAACAAGTACCAAGGAACACCCGCTCATCTACGGATTGTACACCACTTACCGCTTACTGTCCTCCTAACCTTGCAGCTCTACAGTGCTATCTGCTATCTTTGATACTGGGTTAGCAGTGACAGCGGTGTCAGAATTCAGCTAGGAGCGGTGACAAGAGCTATGGGGAAGAAGCTTAAAGCTGTTGAAGTTGGAGCAGGAAGGTCCGGTGGAGCAGGGGGGTCTGGAACGGAGAGAGAGACTGGAGAGGCTGGAGCAGTGAATCTGAGAAGCGTAATGGCCGGAGAAAAGACAGACACAGGCTTGTATGCTGGAGGTGAGGAATGCCTGCCAAGTAAGTTGCTGTCTAAACGGACAGGGGAGAGAGACATGCGGGGGGATGGGATGGATGCAGTGGCTGCTAAATTGGAGCGTTTCGCATGGAGCTCCGCTAAAGATACTAAGGTCATGGACTCTGGTAATGATGTTTTGTCTAAACACAGTAGCATATCCATAGGAGTGGAGAGGTCATTACTGGAGATAGGACCAGAGATAAATAGCCGGGAGGAACAGGAGACTGCACAGGAGACTGCAGGAAACCAGACACAGATTTTCTCTGTACGGGAGATAATGGAGGTATCTGAAGTGGGGGACGGAGGAAAGCCAGCCAAGGATGGTGGGGAGCTGGAAAGGACTGAGAGAGGGGGATGCGATTCGTTATGTGCTTCGGTTCCAGAGGTCCCAGAAGTTTCAGTACATTCAGATGGTATTTGTAAAAATAAATTACTAGCTTTACCTACTTTACCTTTTGTACCTGTGGGACCTCCAGTATCTGTACCTGCAGTTGCTCTGAGGGGGGAACCGACACTTAAGGATGTATTCCATGCTATACAGAACTGCAACTATACATTAAATATACTTTCTACACAGTTTAACTGTTTAAGGGAAGACGTTTCCATTATGCACCTAGATATACAGAAGGTGCGTGAACGCACATCAGTGCTAGAGAACCAGGCTGCCATTATAGAGAAAGACTCAGGCTGCATGAAACAAGAACTTAAAGCAGTAGGGCTGCAATCCAAATATCATGATAACCGTATCGATGAAATCGAAAATAGATTAAGAAGGAATAATGTACGTATCCTTGGAATTCCAGAACGCATGGAAGGTGGCAATACTGTTGAGTTTATTGAGAAATGGTTGCTGGACATTTTTGAAAAACAAAATTTTACCTCCTTCTTTGCTGTAGAACGGGCGCACCGTATTCCAGCTAGATCTCCTCCTCCGGGTAATTTCCCCCGACCAATTATCTTAAAAATGCTCCATTTTAGAGATAGAGACAAAATCCTCTCCCTAGCACGTACTAAAGGAAATATAGAGGTGAATGGATCAAGAGTTTCTTTCTTCCCGGACTTTTCTGCGACAGTTCAAAAACAAAGAGCCCAATTTACAGATATTAAAAGGCGCCTCCGAACCCTCCAAATTCAATACGCAATGCTTTATCCTGCTAAACTTCGGATCGTGGCTAAGGGAGAAACTATATTTTTTGCTGATCCTAAAGAGGCCAATAGTTGGCTGGACAGAAATGAACAATCCTTGTCTATCCCTAAATCCAATAAGAATACAGCTTGAAGGATGGAGGACTGGATCTAGGGGAGGAGGGGAAGAGGGAAGGAAAAGAGAAGAGAGAAAATAATTTTTTTTTTTTTCTTTTTTTTTTTTGCTTCCAGCTATATTGCTATATTGTTACATTCTAAAAGGAACTGACTAGAAAAAAAATGCTGGTTTAATTATTAGGATGTAATTGCCGCTATATAAATATATAAGGCTACCCTAGAGTTTTTTGGGGTTTTTTCTTTTTTTTTTTTTCTTCTTCTTTCCTTCTTCCATTTTTTTTTTTTTTTTTTTTTTTTTTTTCTCTCTTTGTCCTCCCTCCTGCTGGCTATAGGCTATAGGCTATAGGCGGAGATGTAGTGGAGTATAGTCAGACAAACTTGTCTTCCTAATAGTGGGCTAGTGGCCCATTAGCAAGCCTGGATGAACTCTTTTTTGTTCCCCTTTTTTACATCTTCCTGCGGGAATTTGTGTGGTATTCAAAAAAAAGGAAATCATTTTTTATTTTTTTTATTTTTGTTTATTTTTATTTTTTTTCTCCTTTTTGGAGGTTTTCCTTCCTTTTTTTTGGATGCTTGTATGGGTGTGGTGCTTTTTTCTTTTAATTTTTTTTTTTATGTTTTTTTTTTTTTTTGTTTGCTCCTGTTTTTTGGATCCCCTTTTTCCTTTTTTTTTTTTTTTTTTTTTTAATGCTCTGTTTCCCCCCCCTTCTTTCTCAGCTATACCCACCTATACCGTTCAGACAGAATTTAGAATTTAACGGGTTACATACTTGTGGATCAAGCCTTTCTTATAGGATTTTGCTTAATATATATATGGATAAAAGTTTAGGTGTCGATATGCATATAGGTCCTAGGTACTCCTTATTCTTTTTATGGTTGCTCGTTAAGACTTTAAATAATATTGGTGTGTACACATATATATATATATAGAGAAATATGGCAAATGAAATTTTTTGATACACTGGGGCAATATTCACCATCGATTGAACATTAGAGGAATAAAGGACCGTACTAAGAAGAGGGCTATGTTTGATACACTGGGGCAATATTCACCATCGATAGTTTGCCTGCAGGAAACGCATCTAACCCGTGATACAGTTAATCTACTGCAAGATAAAATGTACCCAATTCAGTATCATGCTGTATATTCTACATATGCTAGAGGTACAAGTATATTAATTTCTTCTAAAATACAGTTTTCCTGCAGGCAAGTGTTGCTGGATCCACAAGGGAGATACATAATGTTAGTGTGTAAATTATTTTCCATAGAATTTATACTGGGCTCAATATACATCCCTCCACCATATAATGGTGAGGTAATTCGCCAGATAGGTGAATTTCTGATAGATAACCCAGGGATACCTCTCTTGATAGTGGGGGATTTTAACAGTGTTTGTGATCCTAGTAGAGATAGATATCCAGCTGGCCCTCAAGGGGATACTCCTTTTTTTAGATATTGTAGAGAATTGGGTCTACAGGATATCTGGCGACTTAAAAATCCACTGTCTAATGCCTACTCTTGTTGCTCTAGCACGTATAAAACCCTATCAAGAATAGACCTAATATTGGGCACGGAATTAGCTTTACCATGGGTGTCTAATATACAATATTTAACTAGGGGCCTGTCAGATCATTCCCCCATTTTAGTTTCTTTAAATAAAATAAAGCCTAGGTTGAAGCCTAACTGGCGGGTCCCTGCTTTTTGGTTAACGGAAATGTCACAGGGAGATTCAACGAGTCGAGCTTTAAGGGAGTTTTTCTCCATTAATGAGAACTCTGCTTCAAGCCAGGTGGTCTGGGACACTATGAAGGCATTTCTGAGAGGGGTCCTATTGAAGGCAATAAGTGTGCAGAAAAAATTGAATGTAGAAAGTGAATCTTTATTAGCAGCAGAGGTTCGGCAAAAGGAAGCTCAATATATACAAGACCCTACCACCCCCAACCGCTGCGCCTGGAGGGATACACAACAATTATATAGACGATTAGTACTGGATAAGGCTGATAAGGCCTGCTTTCTTTCCAGATGTCGTGGCTGGGAGGAAGGGGAGAGACCTGGGCATATGCTAGCCGTAGTGGCAAAATCTCAGGAGAAAATTAATTTTATTTCCGCTATTCGTAAAATAGGGGGGGAGATTACAAATGATCAAAATGGAATTAAAGACTCTTTTTTTTCTTTCTATAGTGATCTGTATCAGAGCAAGACGGAATATTCTATGACACTTCTTGGAGATTTTTTGGACCCTCTAAATCTGCCTTCGCTCTCTAGTGCGGCTAGAGAGGAACTCAATGCCCCGCTGACGCTGGAGGAGCTAAGACAGGCAGTGTTAGAAGCCCCAAACAATAAAGCCCCAGGTTTAGACGGGTTACCGGCAGAAGTGTATAAATACTATGGGGATATTCTGCTACCGGAATTACTGAAGGTATTTAACCATGCATGGGAAACCTTTAAACTTCCTGACTCTATGAATGAAGCCTGTATTATAGTGTTACTAAAGCCAGATAAGGATCCTTTGACTCCGGAATCTTATCGCCCAATATCGCTATTAAATTCAGACGCCAAGATCCTGGCCAGGATCCTGGCAGATAGATTGGGTAGAGTCATGCAAGGATTGATCCATCCAGATCAATCTGGTTTTATACATACTAGGTCTACATCGATCAATTTGAGGCGACTTTTTTTAAATATGCAGTTACCAGCAGATAACATGGGGAGGAGGGCTATTTTGTCACTCGACGCTGCAAAAGCATTCGACAGCGTCGAGTGGACATATATGTGGGAGGTATTAGATAGGTTTGGCCTGGGACATAACTTTATACAATGGATCAAGCTTCTATACTCTGACCCAAGGGCTTGTATGCAAATTAATGGGGTGGTGACAGAGTTCTTTTCATTATCAAGAGGCACCAGACAAGGGTGCCCATTATCCCCATTATTGTTTGCATTAGCTGTGGAGCCGCTAGCAGAAGCGGTTCGACAATCGGAGGATATTTGTGGGTTTATTAGAGGGCCAAGGAACGAAAAGATATCATTATATGCGGACGACGCATTGCTGTTCCTTGGCGACACTGATAACTCCTTGATATCCTTAATGACACTTATAAAAAAATTTGGCTCATTCTCAGGCTTTACTATTAACTGGGACAAATCGGTCCTATTTCCACTTGATGAATTCAGTTTTAATATACCGAAGGAGGCCGATCAAATTAAAGTAGTGAAATTCTTTAAATATTTAGGAATATGGATATACCCAAGGTTAAAAGATTATTTGCAGTATAATTTAACTCCCATTTTGGAGAAATTTAAACAAAAGAGTATAGCATGGTCCAAATTACCTCTATCAGTTGTAGGCCGAGCAAATCTGATAAAAATGACGTGGGCCCCCCAATTATTATATGCTCTACATAATTCACCTATATGGATTCCGTTAAAATGGTTCAAAAAAATAGATTCTCTGTTCCGTAAGCTAATATGGAAAGGTAAGAGCTCTAGGATTAGACTGTCTACCCTTCAGAGAACTAAAGAAGGGGGGGGTTTGGCAGTGCCACAGCCAAGAGTGTATTTTATAGCTTCTCAATTGCAGCATTTTGCGGGGTGGGGGACGATGGATTGGAGAGACCCAATACAGGCTGCGCTATTAAGTCAGTGTTCAAGCTATAATCTTATGGCCCAACTAGAATCAGGATCATTTGCCTGTATTCACTCTAGCCCAACATTGGTGCTAATGAATAAAGTATGGCAGGAAATGAGGCGCACAATGAAATATGAAGGGGTGTCAGAATTCTCTCCAATATGGGGGAATAGGTACTATGGAGAACTCTGTAAACTAGAGGGGTTTGAATACTGGCGCTCCAAAGGAATACAATATATCTCTCAGCTCTATGCTCAAAGCGATATACGGTCTTTTCAGGAGTTACAGGAATTATATAAACTGCCGCATAACAATTTTTATAAATATTTACAACTGCGACATGCAGCCTACTCCCAGTTTAAAGGAGGCGGGATGAATATAAGACCAATGCCATTGGTATCTTTATTAGCAGGGACAGGGAAAAAAAAAGGTTTAATATCGCTAATATATAGCCAACTTATGGCAAATTATCAAGATATTTTGGATAGTCCAGGCAGAAAGGGTTGGGAGCTAGATCTGGGGGTTATACTGGAGGAGGAATGGCAAAATATTCTGAAGAGGGCACCGATGGTCTCTTTATCATCTACACAATGCTTAACACAACTGTTTATTATTTATAGGACATATAGGACTCCAGTAAAACTATATAAGTGGGGGCGTAGGGAAACTTCGGACTGCCCAAGATGTAAGCAACCCCAGACAGATTTGCTACATATGCTTTGGAAATGCCCTAAACTGGTCAGATACTGGCGAGAAGTGGTGTCCACAATTAATGGGGTTTATAATAGCCAAATAGAACTGGACCCCAAAATATGTCTACTGGGTTATCTTAATGAAGAGTTATATCCGAGGGAAATGTCCATTTCAATCGGCAGATTATTATTTATAGCCCGTAAGTTAATAGCTAGAAAATGGATGTCCTCTAGTGTTCCAGTATTTGAGGAATGGCGCTCCCAGGTAAATGAGGCAATATTAATGGAGAGACAGGCTTATCAGAATAGGGGTACAATGGATATATTAATTAAGCTGTGGGGACCCTGGTTAATAACACCAGGTCTGGCCTCATTCTCTTGGATTTCAAATTTAATAGAGAGTGGATAGGGAAAAAAAAAAAATATGGGCTGTATGGGAAGGGTTGAGAGGTATGGGTGGAGAGGGTGGGGGAGGAAAGGGAAGTGGGAGGGGGATCCTCCCTTTTTTTTTTTTTTTTTTTTTTCTTTTTTTTTTTTTTTTTTTTTTGTTTTGTTTTTGTTATGAATGGTTTTGTATAGGTAATCCTATTTGGGGTACATAGTCTTTGCTGGGGATCTATGGAAATAAGTAATTAGAAGTTTAAAAATATATACTCTGTAAAGTTATTGTAAAAAAAAAAAAAAATGGTGTATGTATGGATATTGTAAAAAAATTGGTAAATAAGAAAATGTTGAATAAAGAGGTAATGTTAAAAAAAAAATTTTTTTATCATAAATAGCGCAGCTTCTCTGTTTTATGTTTGTTTTGTGTATATCCCACAATAAGCTGCTGCTTACTATCTATTCTTTTATCTAAGCGCAGTTTTTTTTTTTATATATTTTTTTTTTTTATCATAAATAGCGCAGCTTCTCTGTTTTATGTTTGTTTTATCTAAGCGCAGTTTTTTCCCTTTTATAGCTGTAAAGCGTCCGCGAGTCAGGTGACCGGCCTGAAGACAGCTGAAAACTAGAGTTAGACTTATTGGTAACTCGGTTTATTAGGAGTCATCCAGGACAGCACTAGAGACATAGGTTCCACCTCCGGAGGCAGGAAACACAAATCTTTAAAGGGCAGCTTCCATCCCTCTTCCTCAGTCTTTAACCGAGAACTTCCCCGGAACGGCTTCTGAAACAAAAAACACTAGTCCAACAGCATATAGGGAGGTAATCCCTGCTGTCCTGGACGACTCCTAGAAACAGAGTTACCGGTAAGTCCAACTAGTTTTCTCTAGGTCATCTGCCCAGGACAGCACTAGAAAAGATCATCGAGAACTTACCAGATTTTTTTTTTGGGGGGGGGGGGGGGGGAGAGAATGACTACCGCTTGGAGGACTTTTCTCCCAAATGCTTGGTCTTGCGCTGAGATAAAGGTCCAATAAATAACGCTTCTTGAAAGTCAAGTAGTTTGACCATGTTGCTGCTCAACAGATTTGTTCTGGTGTTGCTCCAAACCAAGAAGCCGATAGTGCCCGTGTGGAGTGAGCCATGGGGGAAAAGGGACATTCCTTTTTTCAATAGCTTGTAGTACACCGGAACCTTGGCATTTGATTTGTTGGCGAACAAGTCCACCTCTGGGGAGTCCCCATTTCTCTATTAGCTGGAAGATCTCCCTGTTTAGTGACCATTCTGACTCGTACACTTGGTGTCGGTTCAGAAAGTCCGCTAGGTGGTTGTCCATTCCTTTTAGATGGACTGGGGGATGTTGACTTCAGGTTTCTCTTGGCCCAAAACAAGATGGCACTCAGTCTGATTAAGGATGAACATCTTTTTCCCCCTTGCTTGTTTAAATAAGAAACTGCTACCACACTGTCCGAGAGGACCTGTACATGGTGACTTTTCAGTTATATGGCAACTGTCCTTAGCGCTTCTCAGATCGCCTGTAACTCCCTCCAGTTGGCTGATCTTTGGGACTGCACTTTGTCCCAGCGCCCTTGGGCTACTCTTCACCCCCAGTCCCAAGCACTGATGTCTGTGGTGATACGGATGGACACTGAAAGAGGCCATAATAGACCCCGCACAAGGTTCTCTTTGTCCCTCCACCACCACAGAGATCTCCTGGTCTTTAGAGATAGGCAGGAGGTTGTGTCCAGCGATTCCTGCGATCCGTCCCAGCTGTTCATGATATTGGCCCGGAGACACCCAAAATGGGCCCTTGCCCTTGGTACTGCAGGGATTGTTGCTACCAGGAAACCCAGACACGACATAGCTGAGCAGAGGGAAATTGCCAGATTGCCTTTTCTTCCTTCTCTTCGAGATAGATCTTCTGCGTCACTGAGTTCACCAAGAACCCAAAAGTGCTGCAAGACCTGTGTCGGGGTTAGGTTCGACTTCTTGTCGACCCACCCCAGTTTTTTTTTTTAAGAAAGGAAATGGCCACCCGCAGATCTCTTTGTAATTGGAGCATGCAGGGTGCAAAAAATAAAAGGTGGTTCAAGTATGGGATGACCAATATCCCTTTCAGTCTCAGGGGGGGCCAGTGCTTCCGCCAGGATTTTCGTTAAAATCCTGGGGGGGATGAGGACAGGCCGAATGGTAGGGCCCAGAATTAAAAATGGCAGACATGCCTTCCCCACTGGATTGCCATTCTCAAAAAATGTTGAGATTCCTTGTGGATCGGGACATGTAAAATAGGCATCCCTCAGATTGAGGGAGGCCCTGAAGCAGTCTGGGGGAAGAATTTACTTCACTGAAAAGATTGTTTCCATCCAAAATTTTTTGTAAGTCATCCATTTGTTTAGTGACTTCAAATTCAATAACGGTTACCTTACTACGAAAACTTGAAAAGAAACCGTAGTTTACTTCTTGCTGTGGCACTGGAACAAGAACCTGCTGGTCTACCAAGTCGCCAATTTGTGACAACAAGGCTGTCGTCTTCTGAGGATCCCTGGGAGGTGTGGTTACGAACGTCCTTGTGGGCGGAGTGCCCTTGAACTGAATTTGATAGTCTTCCCTGATTATCCTCAGTATAAAATTTGTTTGGGGTAGTCTTTTCCCATTGTGGGAGGAACTGCCCCAATCTCCCTCCCACGGGAACCAAGTCACTGGGATTTGGTGGTTTTCTTAGGAGAGGAAAACAGGACACCTTTTCGGTTTTCCCATTCCCTACAGTTTTTTAGGGGTTGACCCCTTAGAGGTCTGTCCCTGTGATAGCCCTTGTCTTTGGGGACGAAAAAAAAAAAAGTTTCCCTGGGGCTCTTACTTTTGATAGGAAAAGCCTTTTTCTTGTCTGCAGTATGGTCTAGAACTTTTTCTAGATCCTGCCCAAACAAGAGGTCTCCTTCAAATGGGATGCCACACAGCCTAACCTTTGAGGCCGGGTCCGCGACCAGGATTTTAACCATGAAGCCCTGTGAGAGGAATTTATAAGGGCAGCGGTCTTCGCCGATAGCTTAACCAACTCAGCAGATGCATCTGCCATATAGCCTGCCGCTTTGTGCAGCATGGGAAGGGAAGACAAAATTTCCTTCCTGGAGGTCCCACTTTGCAAATGGCCTTGTAATTGATCCAGCCAGACCTCCAAATTACGAGTCACTATTGTTGTAGCCATTGCAGGTTTTAGATTTGTCATGGCTACTTCCCATGAACTTTTCAGCATCTCTTGTCCATGGGTTCCCTAAAGACACCCATGTCTTCAAAGGTGAGGTCTGTTGATTTGGCGCACTGGGAAAAGGCTGCGTCTACTTTGGGCACCTTGTTCCACACACAGGCGGAATCCTCACTGAAAGGGAATCTCCTCTTCAGACTTAAAATAAGTTTTCCCAGGTTCCACCCACTCTTTTTTTAATAGAGTCCACCAGTGCGCTGTGTACCGGAAATACACTCTTTTGGTCTTCTTTCAGGGTCTGATACATCTGGTCATGTAGGGACAAGGAGGTCTGCTCTTCTTTGATCTCTAGCGTCTCGTAGATCACCCCCAATAAGGCATCCACCTCCTCGAGTGACAGCCTATATCTGGGTGAACTTGTCCCTTGGCTCAGAATCTCTTTGGATGATGCCGTCTCACTTGGCTCAAAGAATCGGATACCTCACCCCCCGATTCGTCACCCACCTCTGGGGCTGAAGCAATGGGGGGGTGACTGCAGCTGGTTGTTTTGGCGTATCAAGGTTTGCCAGCATCGACTTAAATGGCCTTCATTTCCTTCTGAACAGCAGAAATCAATTCCTTGCAAGCCCCCATTGCCTCATTGTAAACCAATTTAATCAATGCAGGATTTACAAGGGAATTGTTCGATCCTTCCTTAAAATTTGTTTGTACATGACGGACACCTCTTCTTCCCCCCTGACCGCTCCGGTTCTTTGGGCTGAGCCTGAGACAAGAGGAGGAGAGAAGAGAAGGAAGGCAAAAAACAAAAAAAACAAAGACAAGCTGCAGTCAGAAAAAAACCTTAGCCAATCCATTGGTGTCCTTCACCAACACCTATGTGCACCCCCACCTGATGGGATTCACATTTCTCTTTAGTCTGAATTCGGTCTCAAAGAGGCACCCATGTCCGCCTATCTGAGCTGGGTCGGCCCCACTGTCACCTGTTTCAGCTGGATCCATGTTGTCTGTTCCTTGCTGGAGCATCGCGCTGTGGATCCGAATCGCTGGCTTCCCGTCCTGTGGCTGGCGTTTTTAAAAGAACCGCCATGGCTCCGGCATCTACGCTCACCGCGTGACCCAGAAGTCCCCGCCCTCCTCCTGAGTTTCACAGGCCAGAACTCGAGGCCTACAAACCCCCCCCCCTCCCCGCCGGACCCACACCAGGGAACTATAGTATCCAGCCAGCCATGCAGGGCACTATAGTGGAGGAGGATGCCGGTACGAGCTCCTCTGCAGCCTGACCAGGGGGGACCCAGATGCCTGCCACCTTTTCCCAGGTATTTTGCAGACCTCCTTCCCCTTCTCCCATAGGTAGCTCCTAGGCTCAGGGGAAAAGGAGAGCTCCATCCAACCTCCTCCTCCAGTGGAGGAAACACAAAGACTGAGAAAGAAAGACGGAAACCGCCCTTTAAAGATCTGAATGTGTGTTTCCTGCCTCCGGAGGTGGAGCCTCTCTCTCTCTCTCTAGTGCTGTCCTGGACCAACGACTAGAGAAATTAGGTATTTACAACACTCTTTTTTTTTTAAACTACAGACAGAGACAGACACAGAGGGGGGGATGACAGGCAGGAAGGAGGGGGGGAGAAAGGAGGGGGGGGGGAGAGAAAGGAGGGGGGGGGGAGAGAAAGGAGGGGGGGGGAGAGAAAGGAGGAGGGGGGGGGAGAGAAAGGAGAGGGGACAGCGTAAGACGGAGGGACGCACTTTGACCACGGTGATCAGGGCAGAGCTACCCTGGTTATCGTGGTCTATTTAGAGAGGGCATACCGGAAGTGGCAAGTTCAGGGTTTTTTTTTTTTTTTTTACAGTTTAGAGGGGGGCAGATTACATGGCACAAGCGCTTAAGGGACCAGGATCTGCATATTTTTTGGGGGGTTAACAAACACTTTAAAGTACATTGCAACTAAGTGAAAACTGTACAATGCTTGCTACAACACCACATATTGACAAGGTTAAAGTAGATGAATTTCAGTGTAGCAAACAAAGCTGCTTTGTACCTCTGTCTGAAAGGACTGCTCTGGAGAAAATCAAAGAAATATAGCTGCAGGAAATGAAAAAAGTTAAGGTTATAAATAACGTTTTACATACGTTGTTGCTGCTCCATGACAAGTTTATATTTGTAGTAGTTGTAGAATTCTCCTCCGAATAGGAATGAGAACTTAGGGTTGTCTTTTTGCTTCTCCATTGTCATGTTCTCAAATTCGGGTCCATTTCTAGCCACAAATTGTGCTAGTTTGTCAATAACATTCCGAAGCTCCTGGTCTGTTAAAAAATTAAATATGTATAACTGCAGTTAATGCAAAATGATCACCACATCTCCTGTCATCACAAATCTGGTGCATCTGATAAAAACAAAAACAAAATTTTCAGTGCATTTTATTTTTAGCACAAAGAAGTCATGATGTAGGAAACAAAGACCAGATCCCAAGTTCAACATGCTAAGAATATACAGATATAAAAAGGAGATAATGGACTGGACACCATTTGTGGACATACATCAGTGTTTCTCAAACTTTTTTCAGTCAAGGCACCCTTCAAAATGATGCACAAATCTCGGGGGAAACCCCATTCTAAAGTATAAGTGAGCGCTCACAGCTCTGTTGCTGGGTTCACCAATGAGTTGTGGTTACCATGGCAATGCGTTCCCAAACCATTCCCCTTTGTCAAGCCTGACTTGACAAAGCAGCGGGGCCGCGACACCATCTCTCGGAAGTTCGGCCCCCTCCTCCTTTCTCTGCTGCGAGACCAATTAGAAAGCGCAGCTTCAATGCCGGGTTCCCTTACCAGGAATGGCGGCGGCTGCAACCGAAGGCTGATTTGAAGATCGGCTGGGGTGCCGACATTGCTGGCTCCCTGGACAGGTAAGTGTCCATATATTAAAAGTCAGCAGCTGCAGTATTTTTCGTGGGGGGGGGCTGGACCTGGTCTTTAACTCCAGGAAAGGTTAAAATCCTCCCTTGCAGTGGGGTTGACACTGCAAAGATTAAGTGCTCATTTAGGTCTACAGGGTTGAGAAAAGCACTTTTACTTTCCCGATCCTCCAGCATCTGGAACTCTCCTACTCTCCAGCATCCTTGGGTCTAATGCAAAGTTATTGACCCCACATTGGACATCAGAGGACCTGGGACTGCTGGAGCATAGAGACGAAGAGACTGCAGGGACCAGACTTGCAGCACGGAGGAGCCTGCGGGAGGGAAGGATCAGGTAAGTAAAACTGCTTTTCTTGTTCCTCTAGACCTAAATGATCATTGAACCCCTGATGAACAGGGACAGAGTAGCCCCACTGCAAGGGAGCATTTTTACTATTCCTGAAGTTGAGCTTTAAAGAGGAACTTCGCCCCCTCCCCATTTTCTTTTAACCAATGTTGTCCTCAACTCACATACCTGCTCAGAAAACCTGAAATTGTCACGTTGTTCAGGTGACTAAGCCTGAGCCCCATGCCACCATATTGGTCTTCCTCAGTCATAAGGAGCTGGCTGTCTTTTTCAGTTTCTTGAAGCCCGCACACCTGAACCTCCGTTTACCAGCTTCCCTGTGTCCCTACTCCTGAAGCCTCCTGGGATTGGAACAACAGAATGAAGCCGGGGAAGGGGGGGTGAGATGAATCCGCAATAAAAAATTTTTTTTAACAAATGTCTTATTCAAACAGCGGAGGGTGGGATGGCTGCAGTGGATAACTATAATTTTAGAGTGAAGGTCTGCTTTAATTAGCTACAGGCAACAAGTTGGACGAGTTGGGAAGTTCAGACCCCTTTCACACCGAGGGGGTATTGCAGGCACTATAGCGTTAGAAATAGCGCCTGCAATACGCCCTCAAACTGCTGCTTCATTGTCTGCAGTGTGAAAGCCCGAGGGCTTTCACACTGCAGCAGTGCGCTGGCAGGGCGTCACAAAAAGTCCTGCCAGCAGCTTCTTTGGAGTGGTGAACTCACCGCTCCTTCACCGCTGCTCCCCATTGAAATCAATGGGGCAGCGCTGTAATACCGCCGGCAAAATGCCGCTATTGCGGCATATTAACCCTTTCTCGGCCGCCAGCGGGGGGTAAAAGCGCACCGCTAGCGGCCAAAATGTGCCGCAAATCCGACGGTAAAACGCTGCTAAAAATAGCTGTGTTTTACCACCGACGCTATAGGCGGATCGGTGTGAAAGGGGTCTTAAAGTGGAAGTAAACCCCCCTATCGTTTTCAGCCAAGGAAGCTGCCATCTTTGCCTCTGTTTAATCTTCAACTGCCACAGTGCTGCACATGTGATCTGTTATGACACCAGCCATTGGATGGTTTGACTGTTTGGTTGAGAGCACAGCCAATGTGCAGTTAGCATTCACGGCATGCCTTTTTTTTTAGACTGTTAAATCGATGGGTTTACTTACGCTTTAAGCTTATGCCTCCCATGTAACGCATATGTGCGGCGGCAAAGAGCGTTTACTTTAATGCTCACATGTCTTGCATACGCTTCCACAGGCAGCAACGCTTTCTGCCCTGAGAGCCC
The DNA here is from genome assembly GCA_028564925.1 of Lithobates sylvaticus. NCBI lineage: Eukaryota > Metazoa > Chordata > Amphibia > Anura > Ranidae > Lithobates > Lithobates sylvaticus. The sequence goes on from CM053026.1 coordinate 394,209,494, forward strand.
ACTTCCAGCCAGATAGTACAGTCCCTAGTAATGATCGGGAGCCAAAAGTGCCCACTGTGACAGCCAATCACAGTGGTCACAAGATCAGACAGACCTTAACCCATTTAAAGGAATGCTGGGGTTCGGCAGGAATGGTACAGAGTAGTGCGCTTGAGAATGCATATGAGGGCAGTAGCGCAGGCTGTGTGTATACACTCACCATACACCTTATTAGGTACACCTTGCTTGAACCGTGTTGGACCCCCTTTTGCCTTCAGAACTACCTTAAAGTGGGGTGCACCCTAAAAAAAAAAAAAAAAAAAAAAAAAAAAATTTAAAGTCAGCAGCTACAAATACTGCAGCTGCTGACTTTTAATAAATCGGACACATACCTGTCCCAGGGTCCAGCGATGCGGGGGAACGAAGCCCCCCCTCGTTCCCCGCTACGCTCGTGGCGCCGGCATTCTTACTGTGGGCACCCGGCTGTGGTTTCACAGCCGGGCACCCACTGCGCATGCGCGAGCAGCGTGACAGGTCCCAGATGACTGTGCGGCGCCAAGTGGAAGTGATGTCAGTGCCCGGGCACTGAAGGTGGCAGACTACGAGGGACACCCTAGCAACAGGCATTTAGAGGCGAGTAAAAAAATTTTTTTTTCCAATTATTTTCTTTTTATCATTTTTAAGCAATTTTTTTTTTTGGTGGAAACACCACTTTAATTCTTTCTGACATAAATTCAACAAGGTGTTGGAAACATTCCTCAGTGATTTTGGTTCATATTGACATGATAGCATCACGCAGTTGCTACAGATTGGTCGGCTGCACATCCATGATGCGAATCTCCCGTTCCACCACATCCCAAAAGGTGCGCTATTGGATTGAGATCTGGTGAATGTGGAGGCCATTGGAGTACAGTGAACTCATTGTCACGTTCAAGAAACCAGTTTGAGATAATTTGAGCTTTGTGACATTGTGCATTATAATGTGGGAAGTAGCCATCAGAAGATGGGTACACTGTAGTCATAAAAGGATGACATGGTCAGCAACAATACTCAGGTAGGCTGTGGAATTTGACCACTTAAGGACTGCCCCACATACATATACTGCGGCAGGGCGGCCCTTAAGTGCAAATTAGCATACCTATATGTGATTTCTTGGATCGGCTCTGGGGCATACGTTTGCCGCTGGAGCCTCGCTTCCGCTGTGATTGGACACAGCAGGAGCCAATTAGCGGGTCCGGCAGCCGAGACTTGCCAATCGTGCGTAGGAGAGACAGAGAGAAACACAGATGTCTCTTACTCCAGTCAGTCCATTCCCCACACAGTTAGAAACCACTCCCTAGGAGCACACTTAATCCTTTGATCACCTCCGTTAACCCCTTCCCTGCCAGTGTCATTTATACAGCGACAGTGCATTTTTTTTTTTTAGCGCTGATCACTTTATTGGCGTCACTGGTCCCCAAAAAGTGTCACCTAGTGTCAGATTTGTCCGCCGCAATGTCGCAGCCCCACTAAAAATCACTGCCATTACTAGTAAAAACAAAAAAATAAAAAGTCCATAAATAAATACCATAGCTTGTAGATGCTATAATTTTTGCGCAAACTAATCAATATACGCTTGAGATTTTTTTTACCAAAAATATGTAGCAGAATACTGGCCTAAATTAATAAAGAAATCCGAGTTTCTACATTTTTTACTGGATAGGTTTTATAGCAGAAAGTAATAGTGTTTTTTCAAAATTGTCGGTCTTTTTTTTGTTTATTGCGCAATAAAAACCGCAGGTGAACAAATACCACCAAAAGAAAGCTCTGTTTGTGCAAAAAAAAAAAAAAAAAAAGACACAAATTTTATTTGGGTAAAGCGTCGCATGTCCAAGCAATTGTTAAAGTAACTCAGTGCTATATCACAAAAAATGGCTGTCAGGAAGGGGGGAAAACCTTCTGGAGCTGAAGTGTTTAAACCAGGGGTGCCCAACCACTGGCCTGCGGCGTCCTCCGATGTGGCCCGCCACGTCTTGCTCTGAGATGGCGGGTCAGCTATCCCAGATCGCAGGTTCCTTGCCTGCCATCTCTGTGCATCAGCGCGAAGAACAAAGCCGCTAGAGGAAGCGGAGCCGATGCTTCCTGTATAGCGCTGGCTCCATAGGCGGAGTGATACCAAAAGTACTCCGTCTGTGACAGGAAGCATCGGCTCTGCTCTCTACTGCAGCCGCATGCTTCTGTCACACTAATGCACGGGAACCCGCGATCTTGGACAGCAGGGCCAGAGCCACCAGTACAAGTACCCGCTAGCAGTACAAGCCAGCAGTACCCAACATCAGCACCTGTCCACAGTACCAACCTTGGAGGACAGCCAGCAGCAGCCACCAGCTATAACCACCTGGGAGACAGCAGCAACCAGCTGCAGGAATCCTGAGTAAGAAGTGAAGATCAAGGTCAGTTGAGATGCAGGTAAACTGCTGTGCATCAGTGTGAAGGCAGCCTTAGGCCCCCTTTCACACGATCGGTCCAATTGGGTCTGCCTGAAAAGCGAACAGGCAGACCCGATCAGACCCTCCATTCACCTCTATAGAGCGGCAGATGTAAACAGACTTGTGTCTGCTTACACCTATCTGCAATCCGATCTGCTTAAAAAAAACAGAAGGGGATCTGTCCCCTTCTGTCTGGGCAGATCGGAGGACCCTTAAGGTAGAGGTCTGCTCTACATATGCAGAGTGGACACAGACCTGCCATCCGCCCGCTACGCTCATTGTGGCCCGAGACCTGTTACCAAGTCGCTAAAGTGGCCCTGACTCCTCAAAAGGTTGGGCAACCTTGGTTTAAACGATGCTCAGTTGGTACATAAGGTGCCCAAAGTGTGCCAATTAAATATCCCCCACACCATTACACCACCACCTGCCTGAACCGTTGATACAAGGCAGGATGGCTCCAAGCTTTCATGTAATTTACACCAAATTCTGACTCTACCATTTGAATGTTGCAGCTGAAACCGAGACTCATCAGACCAGGCAATATTTTTCCAATCTTCTATTGTCCAATGCTAGTGAGCCTTTTGCAAATTATAGCCTGACAGGAATGACACCTGGTGTGGTTTTCTGCCGCTGAAGCCTATCTGCTTCAAGGTTTGATGTGTTGTGCATTCAGAGATGGTATTCTGCATACCTTGGTTGCAACAAGTGGTGATTTGAGTTACTGTTCCCTTTCTATTATCTCAAACCAGTCTGCCCATTCTCCTCTGACATCAACAAGGCATTTTCATCCACACAACTGCAGCTCACTAGATATTTTCTCTTTTTCGAGGCCATTCTCTGTAAACCCTAGAGATGGTTGTGCGTGAAAATCCCAGTAGATCAGCAGTTTTTGACAAATACTCAGACCAGCCGCGTCTGGCACCAAGAACCATGCCAATTTTAGCCTGGGTTCACACTGTAGCGATGCGGGAACCAGCGCGATTTTCCCACATTGCATCTCTCCCGCAGGCAGTTCACACTGCCCTCTGCGAACCGCTGCGGGTGTCAATACACCGTTAATGACACCCCCAGATCGGTTTACAGATCACAGTGCAAACTGTGGATTTGGACAGGAATCGGATTGCATGGGTGAGAATACCCATGCGATCCGATTCCAGTGCAGGAAAAAAAAAAAAGTCCCTGCGCCTTTTTTGTGCGAATCCAGCCATACAACTGTATGGCTGAACTCGCATTGCACAGACATCGCGTGTGAATCACATGCAATGTCTGTGTTCGCTACAGTGTGAACACGGGCTCAAAGTCACTTATATTACCCTCTTCCCCATTCTGATGCTTGGTTTGAACTTCCCCAAGTCGTCGTCACTGCGTCTAGATGCCTGAATGCGATTGAGTTGCTGCCACGTGATTGGCTGATTAGCAATTTGGGTTATCAAACAATTGTATCTAACAAAGTGGCCGGTGTGTTTATATATTCAAACCAAAGACTCCATTCAAACCCACTCTAAACATACCGTCATGCCAATTTGTAGCATTAATCGAATCCTCCAATCCAGCAGCCACTGTACAGATTAATGAGTGTCTTTCCATGGCAGGCAGTTCGCTTTTCTATAAATCCACTACCCCTTCACTCAGCCTGCCAGGATGGCGCTCTTTTGAACGACAAAAAGAAACCAGAATACAAAGTACACAACACAAAGAGATATAAAATGTCAGCGCTCACCCTCTGGGGGGAGAGGAACCTCCATGGCGAGGACTACGGCCTGCACCTACCACGACCCCTCGCTTCAGATCACCGCCACTCGTACACTGCAGCCGGAAGCGTCGCAAAACACCACCGCGCTCTACGTTCCATCACCAGGACACGAACTGCACACTGGCATGGAGACGTCACCAAATGTGCGACGGCGAGCGGAAGCGCAGGCTCAGCCATCATTGCTACTCCAGACTGCCCACCACTAGATGCTCGAGGAGTGTCTCATAGAAGAGAAGTAACATGTTACAATAGATGGATGGAGATTCCTAAAGGAAAAGCTGCTATCTGTGTCACATTGGCGTGCTGTACAAATGGCCCAAGCAAGGCACATTAGAGAAGCAGCACACCGTTTGTAGTGTTCTCTGTTCACAGGATATCGCCACTCTGCTTTTTGCAAACAGTCCCCCTGCGTGCCATGTCATTATTATTATACAGGATTTATATAGAGCCAACAGTTTACACAGCGCTTTACAACATGAGGGCAGACAGTACACTTACAATACGCTTTAATACAGTAGGAATCAGAGGGCCCTGCTCCTTAGCGCTTACAATCTCATGCAGAATGCCACACTACACAAACCCACATTAGTGGTAGTTAAAGTAGAACTATAGGCAAAACTTATTTCATTTTGGATAGAGTAAGAGATAGTCATAACCCCTGTAAGTGTTTTTGCCCATTGGAGAGATTTCCGTTCACTTCCTTTCCAATAACCAAAGCAGGAAGTGGGAGGAATTCCCTTCAAACTGGGGGAATCCTTGGGTGTCACCAGATTTAGTGTCCCCATTGGGAGATTTCTTATCCTGTTCTGGGAACAACCCAAACATTTGGGATTTTCTTTTTCACATTCAATGGTAAATAGTAAGCAGGACAAATAGGGTGAATCTGACAGGTGTCCCTCTCTGCTCTATCCAAAACTTAAGATATATATATTTTTTTTTTTTTCAAATAAACATGTTATACTTACATGCTCAGTGCAATCTTCCTCTTCTCAGGTGCCCTCCAGGGTCCTTCCTAGTGCCTAAATAGCAAAGAGCTGAGCAGGCTGAGACCTTTCTCAGTGTGTCCATTCACACACAGAGAGCAGCTCCGCCCTGTCCCCTGCTCTCTCCTCATTGACTAACTGGCTGTGATTGACAGTTGCAGGAGCCAATGGCTACCACTGCTGTGTCAGCCAATGAGGAAGGAAAGCCAAGGCTCTTGTGCACATCACTGGATCACGATGGGGCTCAGCTATTGGGGGGGGGGGGAGGGGGAATGTTACCTTAATACAAACAATGCATAAAGGTAAAAAACCTTGAGCCTTTACAACCACTTTAAGAAAAAAGTTTTGCCTTTAGTTATACTTTAAATCACTAGCGGTTAAAGCAGACCTTCACCCAAAATGACATCTTGGCCTGCCCTGCCTGCTCCCCCCATCATTCTTATCAATGGACATAATTTTTTTTTCCCAATATACTTTATTCATGCTGCAAAGCAGCACTTCCACTCTTCTCACCTAGGCGAGAAGATCTTACCGCCCCCTGCACGTGTGCAGATGTGCCAAAGAGCCTTGTAGCACATTTGCATATGCACCGGTGTGTCTACCATATGCATATATGTGGGGCTTCCCACCCACGCGCTAAGACTGGCAGGGAGGTCCGGAACCTTTCGGCTACTTTGACACTGGGCGTTGGGGGTAAGGCGCTGCTATTTTTAGCGGCGCTTTACCGTCGTTTTCCCAGCCCTTTTCGGTCGCTAGTGGCCGAAAAAGTTAAATGCGCCCGCAAAGCGCCGATTTGCCGGCACTTCTGTGGCACTGCCCATTGATTTCAATGAGCAGGGGCTTTCACACTGGAGTGAGAGGAGAGGCTCGTATTAGCGCTATGGCGCCTGTAAAGCACCTCAGTGTGAAAGCAGCCTTCCTGTCATTTCATTTGCATGAAACCTTCCTGCGCATACGCTAATGGATTCCCTGCCAGGACCTGAAGGCCGAGGAGAGCCCTGTGTGCACATCTGTAGTATGATGGTGCTGGTGGGGAGGCAGAGCCTTTCTAGAGCTTGACTAAAGTGTATGTATACTGTCATTTTTTTTCTTTTAGATTTGGATAGAGTTGAGAAGGATTAGAAATCCTGTCAGTTTTTAGAAGATTTAGATACTTGATGCCAGGACAGGTGTCCCCCATTGGAAGATTTCTCCCTCACCTCATTTTCTGGTGGCAACTCAAACAGTTTTTATTTCCCCTCACTTTTTGTTTCTGTGACAATGGTCATCTGGACAAATCCAGAGGGAGAATCTCCCCTTTAGGTGTGTGCGGGGCGCCGGACACACAGGTGCTATGGGAAGCATTACGTCATCACCATCATTTTATTGCAGGCAAGAAGATCTATCGGCTAGCCGTTAGACTGCCCACGGAGCGCAAAAGCTCTGTGCTCCGAGCACTTACCACTCTGGCATTATGTGTCCTGTGGTTGTTAGTGATTGGCAGGTCCGTAGGGCAGTGCTTTTATCAGACCCGCCAATCACTTCTGTTTTTTTTTGAGTGACCCATCCTGGTTGGACCAATCCGAAGGTGGATGGAAGAACACGAGACATGAGCAGAGGAATCGGCCGGTGAGCAGGGCATATTACTGAATTTGCTAGTAGGTAAGATTAAGCAGACTTGTGTTGTGCTCTTATCACTGCAGTGTGATCGCATCAGTTGCCTGTGTAGTGGATCTGGGGAGTGCAGAGTCCCCCCCTGCATTGAAGGGTTAAGAAGCTTAGCGCATTCCCGGGACAGTACATCTGGGTCTTATGGGCTGTCCTCTCTTCTCCTATGTAGCCTGCCTGGGGGGGGGGGGGGTGAGGGGGCCAGGTCTGTTCTGGATCATTGTCATGTTGGAATGTCCAATCATGTCCCATGCGCAGCTTCCTGGCTGGTTCAGTATTTTTTGATAACATACTGCATTCATCTTCCCAACAATTTTGACCAAATTTCCTGTGCCTTTGTAGCTCACATATCCCCAAAACATCAGCGATCCATCTCTGTACCTTTCATCATAGGCCTTGTTGACTCCTCTCCAAATGTAGTGGTTATGATTGTGGCCAAAAAGCTTAATTTTGGTTTCATCAGTTCAAATAACTTTGTGCCAGAAGGTTTGAGGCTTGTCTCTGTGCGTATTATAAGTGGGATACTGTATGGCATTTGCGTAGTAATGTCTTTCTTCTGGCGACTCGACCATGCAGCCCATCTTTCTTCAAGTGCCTCCTTATTGTGCATCTTAAAACAGCCACACCACATGTTTTCAGAGAGTCCTATATTTCACCTGAAGTTATTTGTGGGTTTTTCTTTGCATCTGAACAATTTTCCTGCCAGTTGTGGCTGGAATTTTAGTTGGTCTACCTGACTGTGGTTTGGTTTCAACAGAACCTCTCATTTTCCACGTCTTGATTAGAGTTTGAACACTGCCGATTGGCATTCTCAATTCCTTGGGTATCTTTTTATATCCCTTTCCCGTTTTATACAGTTTAACTACCTCTTCCCACAGATCCTTTGACAATTATTTTGCTTTCCCCATGACTCAGAATCCAGACACATCAGTGCAGCACTGGATGAAAGATGCAAGGGTCTGTCAGAAGTCCAGAAATGCATTGACCCTTTTATACACACACTAATTACAAGCAAACAGATCACAGGTGAGGATGGTTTCCTTTAATAGCCATTTAAACCCCTTTGTGTCAACTTGTGTGCATGTTATCAGGCCAAAATCACCAGGGTATGTAAACTTTTGATCAGGGTCATTTGGGTAGTTTCTGTTGCAATTATGATTTAACCACTTCCCGACCGCCCCCCTGTATATTTACGTCGGCAGAATGGCACGTACAGGCAGAATCACGTACCTGTACGTGACATTCTTCCGGCGGTTGGGGGGTCCGATCGGACCCCCCTCCGCCGGCGGGGACGGTCGGGATCGCTTCAGGAGCGATCCGGGACGAGGGGACGGCCAGTGGTTTCTGGCCACCCCCTCGCGATCGCTCCTGGCCAATGAGAAACTTCCCCTTCCTGTCTATTGTATAGACAGGAAGGCGGAAGTGATGTCACGCTCGGTGCGCCGGTCTATGTGACCGGAGACGCCGAGCGGCGAACATGTACAGGTTAGTGCACAACACTACACTGACACCAGTACAGTTAGGCACATATTCCACCCCCCTGTCACCCCCTGATCACCCCCCAGATCACCCCCTCCCCCCCCAGTCACAGTGTCACTAATTGCAGTGATCATTTATTTACTGATCACTGCATTTAGTGTCAGTGTGACTGTAATAACTGTCAGGGCAGTTAGTTTTAGGTCCAAGGTAGCCCCCTACCCCCCCCCTAATAAAGGTTTAACCCCTTGATTGCCCCCCAGGTAACCCTTTCACCCCCTTTTGCCAGTGTCACTAAGCGATCGTTTTTCTGATCGCTTTATTAGTGTCACTGCTGTCGCTAGGTAACCATTTTTTTTTTTAGGTAACCGCCATGTTTATATAGGTTCATAAATAGGTTTATAGGTCAGGTACCCCCATATTACAACCTAAATAAAGGTTTTAACCCCCTGATTGCCCCTAGAGTTAACCCTTTCACCAGTGATCACTGTATAACTGTCACTGGTGACGCTGGTTAGCCAGTTAGTTATTTTGTTATTTAGGTTCCCCGTCAGGTTTTTATATAGCGTCAGGTACCCCCATATATTACCTAATAAAGGTTTTAACCCCCTGATTGCCCCTAGTTAACCCTTTCACCCCCTTTTGCCAGTGTCACTAAGCGATCGTTTTTCTGATCGCTGCATTAGTGTCGCTAGGTAACCATTTTTTTTTTTTTTAGGTAACCGCCATGTTTATATAGGTTCATAAATAGGTTTATAGGTCAGGTACCCCCATATTACAACCTAAATAAAGGTTTTAACCCCCTGATTGCCCCTAGAGTTAACCCTTTCACCAGTGATCACTGTATAACTGTCACTGGTGACGCTGGTTAGCCAGTTAGTTATTTCGTTATTTAGGTTCCCCGTCAGGTTTTTATATAGCGTCAGGTACCCCCATATATTACCTAATAAAGGTTTAACCCCCTGATTGCCCTAGTTAACCCTTTCACCCCTTTTGCCAGTGTCACTAAGCGATCGTTTTTCTGATCGCTGCATTAGTGTCGCTAGGTAACCAGTTTTTTTTTTTATTACTGTTACGGGTGACGCTGGTTAGTTAGCTTGTTTTTTATACTGTCAGGGCACCCGCCATTTATTACCCAATAACGGTTTAACCCCCTGATCGCCCGGCGGGTGATATCAATTAGGTTTTAGGGTCAAATAAGGTCTGCGTCGCCCAGGTTAGTGCCAGTACCGCAAACACCCACGCGCAAAGCATACACCTCCCTTAGTGGCACAGTATCTGAACAGATCGATATCTGATCTGATCAGATCTATACTAGCGTCCCAGCAGTTTAGGGTTCCAAAAAAAAACGCATTGTTAGCGGGATCAGCCCAGATACCTGCTAGCACCTGCGTTTTCCCCCTCCGCCCAGCCCAGCCCACCCAAGTGCAGTATCGATCGATCACTGTCACTTACAAAACACTAAGCACACATAACTGCAGCGTTCGCAGAGTCAGGCCTGATCCCTGCGATCGCTAACAGTTTTTTTGTGGTAGCGTTTTGATTCAGTCGCTTCAGTCAGGAGCTTTTTTACCTGTGAATCTCAAAAAAAAAAAAAAAAAAAAAATAGTTGTCGTTTTATTGTTCTCTCTCTCACTCTATTCTCTCTCTATTGTTGCTCTTTTTTTTACTCCATTCTATTCTGCAATGTTTTATTATGTTTTATCATGTTTTATCATGCTTGCTTTTCAGGTATGTAATTTTGTTTACTGTGTTTTAGTGTTGAGCATTTTTTTGTTTTCAGGTGCGCCATTCAGTTGCAACGCGGATTTATTTATCTTGACAGCAACAGCGTTTGCTCCCACGATACATAAAGCCGCGACTCCAACGCTGTAGGAGGTGATTTCACCACCACAGTTAAAAAAAAAGAGCATATATGCCGAAGCATGGGGGCAGCAGGGGGGGGAGGAGCGATTGGCTCCTAATGCCACGTACATACGGTCGAAATTCCGACCGTGTGTACACGGCATAACTTTTGCGGGAGGATGCCCATCATTAGAAGTGGGTGGATGAAGGGAGGTATTCTAATGGTGGGCATACCCACCAATCAATCTCTTTTTTTTCGTTCAGCCAAGAGGCTGCATGAAAAAAAAAAGATTACAATATATGTCCAGTATGTTGCTGGACTTTGAATGGTTATACCAGAATGATGCCTGCAGGTTTAGGTATCATCTTGGTATCATTCTTTTCAGCCAGTGATCGGCTTTCATGTAAAAGCAATTCTAGCGGGTAATTAGCCTCTAGACTGCTTTTACAAGCAGTGGGAGGGAATGTCCCCCCTCCCGGATATAAACCGCGCCATTGGGAAATTGGGAAAGCATTTTATCACACCAATCTTGGTGTGGTCAGATGCTTTGAGGGCAGAGGAAAGATCTAGGGTCTAATAGACCCCAATTTTTTCAAAAAAAGAGTACCTGTCACTGCCTATTGCTATCATAGGGGATATTTACATTCCCTGAGATAACAATAAAAATCATAACAAAGAAAAAAAAATGGAAGGAACAGTTTTAAAATAAAATAAAAAAAGCTAAATAAATAAAAAAAAAAACAAAAAAAAAAAAAAAAAGCACCCCTGCCCCCCCTTCTCTTGCGCAAAGGCGTACACAAGCGTTGGTCTGGCGTCATATGTAAACAGCAATTGCACCATGCATGTGAGGTATCACCGCGAAGGTCAGATCGAGGGCAGTAATTTTAGCAGTAGACCTCCTCCGTGAATCTAATGTGGTATCATGTAAAGGCTTTTAAAGGCTTTTAAAAATGTATGTAGTTTGTCGCCACTGCGTGTTTGTGCGCAATTTTAAAGCATGTCGTGTTTGGTATCCATGTACTCGGCCTAAGATCATATTTTTTATTTCATCAAAAATTTGAGCAATATAGTGTGTTTTAGTGCATTAAAATAAAAAAAAAGTGTATTTTTTCCACAAAAAATGCGTTTGAAAAATCGCTGCGCAAATACTGTGTGGAAAAAAAAAATGCAACACCCACCATTTTAATCTGTAGGGCCTTTGCTTTAACAATATATATAGTGTTTGGGGGTTCAACGTAATTTTTCTTGCAAAAAAAAAATATGTTTTCATGTAAACAAAAAGTGTCAGAAAGGGCTTTGTCTACAAGTGGTTAGAAGAGTGGGTGACGTGTGACATAGGCTTCGAAATGTTGTGCATAAAATGCCAGACAGTTCAAACCCCCCCCAAATGACCCCATTTTGGAAAGTAGACACCCCAAGCTATTTGATGAGAGCAATGTTGAGCCCATTAAATATTTTTTTTTTTTTTGTCCCAAGAGATTGAATAATGAAAAAAAAAAAATATATATATTTTTTTTTACAAAAAGTTGTCACTAAATGATATATTGCTCAAACATGTCATGGGCATATGTGGAAATACACCCCAAAATACATTCTGTTGCTTCTCCTGAGTACGGGGATACCACATGTGTGGGACTTTTTGGGAGCCTAGCTGCGTACGGAACCCCAAAAAACCAATCACCGCCTTCAGGCTTTCTAAGGGTGTAATTTTTTTATTTCACTTCTCACTGCCAATCACAGTTTCGGAGGCCATGGAATGCCCAGATGGCATAAAACCCCCAAAATGACCCCATTTTGGAAAGTAGACACCCCAAGCTATTTGCTGAGAGGTATTGTGAGTATTTTGCAGATGTCGCTTTTGTCACAAAGTTTTGAAAATTGAAAAAAGAAAAAAAATTTTTTTTTTTTCTTTACTTTCTTCATTTTCAAAAACAAATGAGAGCTGTAAAATACTCACCATGCCTCTCAACAAATAGCTTGGGGTGTCTACTTTCCAAAATGGGGTCATTTGGGGGGGTTTGTGCTATTTTGGCATTTTATGGCCTTCGAAACGGTGATAGGTAGTGAGGAGTGAAATCAAAAATTTGCACCCTTAGAAATCCTGAAGGCGTGCTTGGGTTTCGGGGCCCCGTACGCGGCTAGGCTCCCAAAAAGTCCCACACATGTGGTATCCCCATACTCAGGAGAAGCAGCAAAATGTATTTTGGGGTGCAATTCCACATATAACTATGGCATGTGTGAGCAATATATCATTTAGTGACAACTTTTTGAAAAAAAAAAAAAAATTTTTGTCTTTATTCAATCACTTGGGACTAAAAAAAAAAATATTCAATGGGCTCAACATGCCTCTCAGCAAAGCTTGGGGTGTCTACTTTCCAAAATGGGGTCATTTGGGGGGGTTTTGTACTTCTCTGCCATTTTAGCACCTCAAGAAATGAAATAGGCAGTCATAAATTAAAAGCGGTGTAAATTCCAGAAAATGTACTCTAGTTTGTAGACGCTATAACTTTTGCGCAAAACCAATAAATATACGCTTATTGGCATTTTTTTTACTAAAGACATGTGGCTGAATACATTTTGGCCCAAATGTTTGACTAAAATTGAGTTATTAGATTTTTTTTATAACAAAAAGTAGAAAATCTCTTTTTTTTTCAAAATTTTCGCTCTTTTTCCGTTTATATCTCAAAAAATAAAAATCACAGAGGCAATCAAATACCATCAAAAGAAAGCTCTATTTGTGGGAAGAAAAGGACGCAAATTTCGTTTGGTTACAAAATTGCATGACCGCGCAATTACAGTTAAAGTAGTGCAGTGCGAAATTGAAAAAAGACCTCTGTCCTTTGGCTGCCAAATGGTCCGGGGCTGAAGTGGTTAAAAAGAGTAAAAACAGTTGATTGATAATAAATGGCTTCAGCCAAATACTAACCATAAGTGAAAGAAATGTCTGTGTCATCATTCATATTCTCTAAAAAATGGCCACGAGAGAGAGAGAGAGAATTTTTTTTTTTTTTTTTTTTTTTTTTTAAAAAGGTGCTTTTATTAATTTTAAAAAGAGACAAAACAAAAAAAAAAAAAAAAAAAAAGGCATGGAACAGGGTGTACATACTGACAGTTCAGCAATACATACCAATGTAAAAACACAAGTCTACAGTGATCCAGAGAATAATTTTTCTGAAAGATCATCAGAAGTGCAAATGCCAAAAACAAACAGCTGGTGAAGGTACAACTCACAATAATACAATATCTTTTCATATAAAGGGACATATGTGACAAATCCCAATCAAGGCCAATGCAGCATATAGAAGGTTGCAAAAACAGACTCATATTCAACCAATCATTTAGTGGCAAGGAAAGAAATTGCTCAATTTTATCAGAATGTATTCTAATAATGGATGGATGGATAGATACTGTAGATATGACAATCAGACCAACTTGATCCTTTTGGCAGTGTCTGAAAGTGACAGTTATTGGATTTCAGTCTGAGGTTTTCCATTCAGCTTTTTCGATTTCATAAATTGTAAATTTTTTTTTATTATTTTTTTTAAAAACCAACGCAAAATGGACATCTTCTCTGTCTTCTCCTGTTTTACACCCAAAAAGCCATCACATGATATTGGAAAAAGCCATCTACCCTCCAAACTATTCATTTTTGGAAGCACCTGGTGAATTCTGCTTTACTTTTTTGCCAAGAAACCTACAGTAATGGCAGTTGCCCAAAAAAAAAAAAAAGTCAAAGTGTGTGCAGGTTGGATTGAGGACCCCTCTACAGCTACCTTTAGCTGTGATTGAGTGTGATGACCATGTGGTCACTGTTCATAGGTATGCATTTGGAATCTGCAATTCAACTTAAAAATGCAACATAGATAAGGTGAATCAGTAGCGCTAATATAAACAATGAAAAATATAATATAAAATGCTGAGTAAATACTATGCAAATAAATACTGTGCAAATATATAAACAGTGCTATATAAATATCAAAGTACAAAAATAGTAGTGTATAATTGACTCAACGTATAACTTAATAGCAGCGGTGTGTCTATTTCTCTTAGTGACAAGTGAAAAAGTTCATAAATATATAAAGTCCAGATTGTGAATAAATAAATAGGTAAGTGATTTTCCAAGTGTCTTCAGTCACAGTTTCAAAGTGGAGTCTTCTGACTGACTTGAATCTACCACCACACCACGTGATCACACTCCCTCTGAAAGGCCCACTCACCAGCTCACTAGGCCTCACACTCTCGTGTTTGGCAGATGCGTTTTTTACCCACTCCAGGGGTTAATGAAGGATGGCTTGTTTGATCCGTTTAACTCTCAATGCGATTCCATATGTAAAACAATGAGTAAAACACTCCACATAGTGTAAAAACGTATGATAAAATTTATTCACGTAAAAACACTCCAATGGTCAAACTCACATTTCAAAGGTTAAAATCAAGCCTCAAATCCAAAACCACGGCAAGCCAAACAACGCTGATGTATAAAAATATAAAGTATATATATATACTGCGGTCTCGGCGGACCAAGAGGAAGACCCTGGTGGTGGTATAGTTATAGTCCACAGTGGCGTAATATATAAATAAATAAATACAATCTTTACTTTTTGCTCTGTAGCCTCATTCCCGACATGTTTCGTCGCTTGGACTTATTCATGGGTATGGCTACACAGCCCATCTCAAACTAATTTATAGTGATAGGGGAGCTAGTCACATGGGTGGTGACCCAATCATGTGACAAATCATGTGACATGTTGTGTGCAATCAGATGTGGGCTGATACACATGACCGTATACATTCCCCTATCCCGGCTTGCGAGAAAGATCATTGGTGGTGTGACTGGCAATAGTGTCATAATATGAAAATAATAATAATACTGACAACTTCATGCTATATTTGTACGGGTAGTTTTTTTCCTAAAATCCATCTCAAATGCCTACTCTAATATGCACACTGGTGTTCCTTGATGTGCAGAGAGTGTATGTGTAGATATTAGGGATGATTGTCACTATATTACCTTAAAGATGTCAGGGTGGATGTTTACTGGGAGTCCTGGCTTCACAACGGTATAGTGCTATGGAGACTCGCTATTATGCTGTATATGTGTTCCATTTCGATCGCTGCCTATATATATCTTAAAATATTAAAACTATTCTCATTAAAAGCTGCATGCATGCACATGCGTTTTTCAATGAAAAAATGGGTGAGTGATATTTATTATGGAAAATTGTCCGTGTTCAGCACATTGTGTCGCTGTGCATCCATTGGCTCTGTATTGGCTGATTTATTGTGTGCGCGCGCCTGTCATCACAAACATTGCGCGCGCATCACACAACAGCTGTGGATGAGTATCTCTTCTTATGGCTGTGAGGGCCGCTGCATCTGCGGTTGCGCAGTAGTTATAGCTCAGTGAGGGATGGACATTAGTGTACTGTATGTGCGCGCGCGTAATGTCCTGGTCACTGCGCGCGCACTGGGCTTCTCCAGCCGTGGATATTCATCCATCAGCTGAGAATGCAGACTGCCGCGCGCGTGCGCACTGGCTCCGTGCGCGTTGTATCAGGAGGTGCGCGCGCATCCAACAGCACACTACCCAGGCGAGCCTTCACCCTATGATGAGATGCGGCCCGCACCTGCGCAATAGGGTTAGAGCGGCGGTTCAGCGGCGCGCTCTAGGTGTCCCCTCAGCCTATATAGAAGTACCGGAAATGGGTCCCTGCGGTTGAGATGGGATGACACCTTACATGGAAGGCACATGGCTTGCCGTGGTTTTGGATTTGAGGCTTGATTTTAACCTTTGAAATGTGAGTTTGACCATTGGAGTGTTTTTACGTGAATAAATTTTATCATACGTTTTTACACTATGTGGAGTGTTTTACTCATTGTTTTACATATGGAATCGCATTGAGAGTTAAACGGATCAAACAAGCCATCCTTCATTAACCCCTGGAGTGGGTAAAAAACGCATCTGCCAAACACGAGAGTGTGAGGCCTAGTGAGCTGGTGAGTGGGCCTTTCAGAGGGAGTGTGATCACGTGGTGTGGTGGTAGATTCAAGTCAGTCAGAAGACTCCACTTTGAAACTGTGACTGAAGACACTTGGAAAATCACTTACCTATTTATTTATTCACAATCTGGACTTTTTCACTTGTCACTAGGAGAAATAGACACACCGCTGCTATTAAGTTATACGTTGAGTCAATTATACACTACTATTTTTGTACTTTGATATTTATATAGCACTGTTTATATATTTGCACAGTATTTATTTGCATAGTATTTACTCAGCATTTTATATTATATTTTTCATTGTTTATATTAGCGCTACTGATTCACCTTATCTATGTTGCATTTTTAAGTTGAATTGCAGATTCCACATGTTTATATGTTTTAAGTAGCTGCTGTTTGATATATATATACTTTTTACACTTGCACTTTTAATCCTTCACTAATTCTATAGCCTACACACCTGCGGCGCGGTGGGGGTAGATGATACAGAGGGCGGTCTTCCACAGCTATACATCATTTACCAACAGCACATACCATAGGTATGCATTGTCAGTCTTGCATTTGCATTATCTTACCAATTTTATTTGAGCCATGCACCATTTTTTTGGCAGTTTACGATTTTTTTTTTTTTTTTACGATGCTTGCCTGTTGTTTCTTGGCAACAGGATCTTCACTGTGTGTCCTACCCCTGCCTGAGCCGCGCACACAGCTTTTGTGCTAGTTCTTCAAAGACGCAATAAAAAAAGTGGAGTTATGTCGGGGGCCTGACTTCCGCTTCCGCCGACGAGACCGGATGTGACGGTCGGACGCAGCGTTCGGATGTGAGCTGCGGAAGGTTTGAGATCAGCCTGAGTCTCCGACAAGTATCCTGAATAGACCCTGTTACCGAGACCCTAAGTCCGCGAAGACGAACGCTTGGTGGTGCCCGAGTCTCCTACGGAACCTTGATCGGCCTCTGCTATCGAGACCTTAATTTCGTGAAACACGTGAAAACGATCGCTTGGTGCGATGAGCAATAGTAGGCAGTCGGCGGCCGACCGTCTTAAAGAATTTGCTCGAACAGATAAGCAAGACGGCGGTCGTAGCCCCCCACAGACACGGAGTGGTGGATCATCAGCGCTGGAAATCCAGAAGCTTAATACGACCCAGCCGCAGTCCGGGAAAGCAGCAGAGAAACAGGAGAAATATTCCAAATTGACCCTGGAACAGATGAACTCCCAGATAATGGAGGCCATCCACTCGAGCAATACAGCACTAACAGGTAAAATGGATGAGATTATAAATGATATAGGACTGATCAGGCATGATATGCAGAGTATAAGAGAGAGAATGACGGAAGTGGAAAATAGGACTGCTTTATTGGAAGATATTGTTACCCCTATGTCTAAAAAGATAGTCACGATTGAAAAACAGATTACCCTGTGGCATCAAAAATCTGATGATTTTGAGAACCATATGCGCCGCAATAATTTAAGAATAGTTGGTTTACCAGAGAAGGCAGAAGGGTTTAATCCCGGTGACTTTATAGAAAAATGTGTTCCCAGATATGGAAGTATCAGCTGCATATGCAGTGGAGAGAGCGCATAGGGTCCCGGCAGCAACACCTAAACCAGGGTTCCCCCCTAGACCCCTGTTGGCACGACTATTAAATTGCAGAGATAGAGACACAATTCTGCGAAAAGCAAGACAGAAAGGGGAGATTCGCTATGAAAACAGTAAAATATCAATATTTCCAGACTTCTCTCTGGAGCTGCAAAAACAACGTTCTATGGCATACCCAGCCCGATTGAGAGTGGAGGAAGGGGGAAAGACTTTGTTCTTCAGTACATCTGAACAAGCTAAAGACTGGCTGGAAACAACTAGGCCTATGCCTCAATAGGAGAAACAGAGAAGTCCTGAAAGGATAAGAGACACCAAGAAGATTGGAACTTTGGGGGGGGGAGGAGGGGGGGATGAGGGACACTCTCCCTACTTTATACCTGTTTTTTTTTTTAATGTCCCCCCTTTTTTTTTTTCTCTTGGGGTTAAAGGAAGAAGTTTTAATAGTTTATAAGTTTGGTTTTTTCTTTCTTTCTTGGTGTGTTTTGGGTTTTTTTTTTTTTTCTTTGCCCTCTGCCCTTTCTGTCTTTTCTTTCTCTCCCCCTTCCCTTCTCCTCTTTTCATTTTTATTTTTTTTTTTGAGGGGAAAAATGGGAAAAGGTAAAATATAACTGTTTATTTGTGGGTTTTTTTTTTTTTTTTTTTTTTTATAAGGGAGCGGGAGGGATAGGGAGGAGGGGGGGTAAAGTTGAGGGTGATGGGGTGTGTATAAATAGGGAAATAGGGAAATGGAGCTAAAATCACAGAGAAACACATTGAAATAAAGCACATGTCACAAGGGGAAGAGAGGGAAGAGTGAGAGGAAATCTCTCTTGACCCCCCTTTTTTCTTTTTTTTTTTTTCACATACAATAATAAGGCTAAGGCTAAGGTAAAGAGACACATTATAAACACTATAAATACAAACAAATGGGGAAAGGGGGAGGGATGGGGAGTGAATGCGCACAAGGGGGGAAGGAGGAGGGGAGGGAGGGGGAGGGAGGGAGGGGAGAGAGCAAGGAAAACATATTTTTTTTTATTTTTTTTCCCTTTTCTATTTAAAAATTTTTCTTTTTTTTTTTTTTTTTGCAGTGTTTTTCCCTTTTTTTTTTCTCCTTTTTTAAAGGAGGGAGAGGGTGAAAGGAGGGGACGCATTCTCCTCCCCCCACCTAGACGGCCCCCCCCCCCCTCACCCTTTATATCCCCGATTAAGCGGAAAAAGGGCAGGAGCAGACAGGCTGAAATTGAAATAAATTACCTATATAAGAGCAAAAATGCAATATGTCGGTAATGCCCTAAAAATGTTAAGGATGAATGAAATGGAATGGATGAATGAGAGGAGTGAGGTAGAAAAGAGAATGGTCACGGAAAGGAAAAAGGGACATAGGATTTATTTTTCCTCTTCTTTTATTTTTCGGGGGAACAATGGCTAAAATAATATACATCAAATATGAGTAATCAGCACACATTTTTGTCATGGAATGTGAGAGGTATGGGAACGCAATTAAAACGAACACAGGTTTTCTCAGAAATTAACAAGGTGCAGGCAAAGATCATTTGTATCCAAGAAACATATGACTAAAGAAAGATTGAAGTATCTAGAAAAACCTTGGATACAATGGTCAAGCCACTCATGTCATACTACATATTCAAGAGGGGTTTCTCTCTTGATCCATCGAGGGGTAACATGGGAGTGCATTAGAGAAAAAAGAGATCCTGATGGAAGATATGTCTTTGTCTTTGCGCTGGTGCAAGCACTGCCTGTTGTAATTATGGG
This sequence comes from Lithobates sylvaticus, assembly GCA_028564925.1. Lineage (NCBI taxonomy): Eukaryota > Metazoa > Chordata > Amphibia > Anura > Ranidae > Lithobates > Lithobates sylvaticus. Next base: position 394,229,002 of record CM053026.1, read on the forward strand.
GATTTATAACCCCCCCCCAGCTACAATGCGAGTACTGAAAGAGGCAGTGATATTTATGTCAGAATATCCAGAGGCATATGTCATATGTCATATGTATGGGAGATTTCAATATGTGTTTAGACCCAAAATTAGATAGGTTCGGAAGAAATAATCATAAAGGAGGGGAAGGGCCGAAGGTGTTGGAGAAATTTATGAATGAAGTAGGATGGGCTGACTTGTGGAGGATCAGAAACCCTGGGACTCGGGCTTACTCATGGCATGCACCTGGGAGAGGGCACATGTCTAGAATAGATATGGTAATGGGGAACGAAAAGATCCTGCCAATGGTTCGGTCTGTGGCGTACATGACAAGAGGGGTGTCTGACCATTCTGGATTAACCTTTGAGCTAAAAATAGGCCCAAAAAGAATAAGACCGGGGTATAGGATACAGGCTCAATGGTTAACCCAGATAGGATTAAATGATAGAATTCCAGAGCAAATAGGAATGTTCCTAGAAGCACATGGCAATAGGAACATAGATGGAGTACTCTGGGATACATTTAAGGCATACTTGAGGGGGATAACAAGATCAACAATATCATACATTAAACGTACTAATAGGCAGGAAGAGGAGGAAATGGAACAATTATGCACACAGGCAGAAAATAGGTTCATAGAGGACCCCTCAAACATAAACCAAATAAGATGGGCAGCCTCATCACGGCAATATAAGAACCAACTAATAATTAATGCTAAGCGTAAGAAACTCCAATATGCGCAAAAAAACTTTGAACAAGGACAACAATATAATAAGATGCTGAACTTTATGATAAAAAGACAAACACCATCACTAGCAATATCAGAGATGAAAAAAGAGAGGTGGTAAACACATTAGATGAGATACTTGAGACATTCCAAAAATACTATATTGACATGTATACATCAACACTGACCTGTACTCGAGAAGATATAGAGGAATATCTGAAGGATCTGAACTTCCTTAAATTAACAGAGGAACAAAAAGAGGAGTTAGAGAGGGATATAGAGGAAGAGGAAGTACGAGAAGCTATCTTCTCTCTGGGAAAGGGTAAGTCCCCAGGACCAGATGGCATACCACTGGAAATGTACCAGCGATATGCAGAAATTATGGTACCAGTCATGACCAAAATGTACGGAGAGGCGTTCCAAAGGGGAGAAATGTCTGCTTCCATGTATGACGCCACAGTCATACTGATACCAAAACCAGACAAAGACAGAACTGAGTGCGGGTCGTATAGGCCAATATCATTATTAAATATAGATTATAAAGTATTGGCAAAAGTGCTTGCCAAAAGGCTCAATCAGGTAATTTTGTCTATAATAGCGGAGGACCAAACTGGATTCATGCCAGGGAAATCTACATCAATTAATATTAGAAGGACGCAATATGACACAAATGAGAGAGTTTATTCCGGAAACAAGTGCCTTGGCATCATTGGATACAGCCAAGGCATTTGATTCTATAGAATGGGAATTTCTGCAGACAGTCCTGGAAAGGAATGGATTTGGGGAAAAATTTAGGAAATGGGTGAAAATAATCTATAAACAACCATGCTCCAATTTGCTAATAAACGGTATATTATCTCCTACAATAAAACTATACAGAGGAACAAGACAGGGCTGCCCAATGTCACCGCAGTTGTTTGCCCTGGCAATCGAGGCATTGGCAAACAGATTCAGACAATCAGATAAATATAAAGGGATTAGAGTAGGAGAAAAAATTGAACACATAGGCTTATATGCGGATGATATTATATTATATATGGGAGATGCGCAAGCATCGCTGACGGAAGCAATGAGAATAATAGAAATATACGGGAGGTTCTCAGGGTTAAAAATAAACTGGCAAAAATCCGCACTGATGCCCCTGGGAACAGGTAATACAAGAAGAGCTCAGACCCCACTAAAAATAGTTGAAGTATTTAAATATTTAGGAGTAAATATTAAGTTGAAACACGAAGATGAGATGGAAGCTAATATACTCCCACTAATAGAACATGTGAAGAAAAAATTGGAAATATGGATAAAGCTACCAATATCAATGGCAGGCAGAATTCACCTGATAAAATCTATTATACTACCCAAGTGTCTATATGTATTTGCACACTCCCCAGTAAAAATACCAAAACAGATATTTAAAAAATTAAACTCACAGATGACTCGGTTCATTTGGGCATATGGAAGATGTAAATTAAAATTTAATAAATTACAAAGACCAAAGACAGAAGCTGGACTGGCCCTCCCGGACTTATACTTATATTATTTGGCAGGGCAATTGAAACACCTAAGATCATGGGTAGGACAGGAAAAAATAACAAGGATAGAGGAATATCTCCTTAGTAAAATGCAAATAGAGGACTTAATGACGGGACTAGAATTAAAAGACTTGAGGAGAGTGGGAGTAAAAATTCCCCTTTTGAAAGTGGCAAGGACAGTATGGAGAGAGGCTAAGAAACTGACGGGATTCGTCGGAATCCCAACAGAAACTGCGCTGTGGAACAACCCAAAATTTGAACAACTGGAAGCTTTTGAGGACAGTAAATTTTGGAAGCAGAATAAGATAACAACTTTTGGTCAGCTATATGACAAGAATGTGATACTAACCTATGAAAACCTATGTAAACAATATAATTTATTGAGTAAACAGTTCTACAGATACCTTCAACTGAGGCAGGTGCTACAAACACAGTTTAGAAGAGAGGAATTAAAGATATCTAAATACCCCCTTATAGGTATCCTGAAATCACAGGGACCTAAGGGACTGATAGCAAAGATTTACACACACCTGTTACAGAAGAAAATAGAAGGAGAACCATTGAAAATAAGGGATAAGTGGCAGGAGGCTATCCCAGACATGAGCGATCATGAATGGGATGAAGCCTGCAACTCCCATTGGAAGGTATCCCCTGCAATGAATAACAGGATAATACAGATGAATATAATACATCAGACATACTTGGCTCCAAATAGATTGTACAAAATGGGGAGGATGACTGAACCAAGATGTACTAGATGTGGGCAGGGGGGAGCAGACTTCCTTCATGTAATGTGGTATTGTGGTAAAATAGGAAAAATATTGGCAACAAGTAGCTAGGAAAATAGGAAAAGTCCTGAATAAACCTTTTATAGCTACGATGGAAATATGTTTGTTGGGGATATTGAGGGAAGAGAGAGATAATAGAGATAATAATACCTTCTTAAGGGAGGTACTGTTCTTGGCAAGAAAACAAATAGAAAAATGGATTCAGCCATATCCCCCGACAGTAACCCAATGGGTGAGAGCAGTAAACCAGGTCCTACCCTATGAAAAAATAATGTATGAACAAAGGGGAAATGGGCGAAGGTATGAAAAAATATGGGCAAAATGGAATAGAACATGGTTAACAGTGGATAGAGGAATATCTGAAAACATAGTATTAAGTGACCACAGAGGGTGAGAGAGGAAGGAATGAAAGGAAGAGTAAATGTAATTATAATTTGTATTATATAAAGAAATGGAAAAGTATATAAAAATGTATAATGTAAATTATTATGTAATGAAAAATTTGGAATAAAGAGTTTTGGAAAAAAAGGAGTTTTTTTTCGTATTTTGGCTAAAGTTATACAACTTGTAATTTTAAAGCAGAATTCCACCCAAAAATGTATTTTTTTGGGGGAGGGGGTTTCCCTCCAAGGCACCGGAAAGAAGTGTCTCTCTCTCTCTCTCTCTCTCCAAATCGCATGCTCAGTGCATGCCCGGCTGTGAAGCCACAGCCGGGCGCCCATAGTAAGAATGCCAGCGCCGTGGAGAAGGGGAGAGGCATGGGGCTTCATACGCTGGCATCACTGGACCGTGGGACAGGTGAGGGTCTGATTATTAAGTCAGCAGCTACAATTTGACTGTTGACTTCCAATTTTTTTTTTCCAGTGGAAATCCGCTTTAACAACTGCCCTTTCCTACAACTTTTTGTATTATCAAACATCTAGTGAAGGGGCGTGACCTGGAGAGCAATGGAGTAGGACGCATGCCGTGAGAGCTTTGCCTGCCCATACTCTTACACAAACATCCTGCACGAATCCTGCTCGGTTTTGCCTTACCTCCTCCACGGACCCTGGAACATCTCAGCGCGTTGGGGTGCTGCTCGTGGCTGCCATTGCAGAGCTTACCCATCCCGCAATTGCCAGTAGGAAAGTCTGCGGCTCCGGCCTAGCTCCCGGAGTGGCGGCCATCTTGCTCCACCCAGAGATGGGCCCTGCAAGCGCCTCCCTGACTGCCCCTAGCCCAGTCTCCCCCTGCAACAGCCACCGGACTGCCCACGGCCACTAGTACAGCGCTTCCTTGCCCTGCAATTGCCTGAGGGACAGTCCATGGCTCCGGCCCAGCTCCCAGAGCGGCGCCCATCTTGATCTACTCTGAGGTGGCCATAGCAGATACTCCAGGAATCCCTGAACATCCTGAGCCCAGATTCCTCCTGAGAACAGCCATCGGGACCCCACAACTGGTCGACCACTACCTGCAGCCCCCAGTGTGACACTTCTAAACTGCGACAGGAGGGGGACATTAAGGATCCGGCCTAGTAAGCAGCGGCCATCTTGGTACACCCGGGGACCCTCCCAATCACCCCTGCAATATGTCTCCACCAAAAAAGGCTTCCGACAAGCTCGTCAAGTACCGCCGGCTCGAAGAAGACCCAACAGGCCAAGGATGGTGCCGGCGCATCCCTATATCAGCAGAGCGGAAGACATCTTGCACCCCCTGCAACACACGACTGACTAGGTGCACCACCAGCTACAACAGATTAGCACAAAACAGGACGACATGGAGAATCGCCTTCAGAGATGAAATCTCCGCTTTATCAGCCTTCCTGAGACTGCCGAGGGCAACGACCCGGCGCGCTATCTTGAAAACCTCCTGACAACCACCTTTGGCAGAGACGCATTCTCGGTAATGTCTGCAGTGGAGAGAGCTCATCGAATCCCTGCCCGTCCGCCTCCCAGGAAGCTCCACCGCATACCCCTGGAAATCATTTCCTGTAACACACGGATTATCACAGCATGCCTGTGATTATCACAACCTCCCTTGCAATTAAGTTTCCTGCCTCCAATGGGTTCTACATGTTGGATGTCCCCCGTTGTTACATGGTTATGGGGAACTATGTCCGTGCTGAGTTGGGGTGGCAGTGGACTGGGTGGGAGGGGAAACGTGGTTATTGTTTTCTTTGTACCACCATGTTTACAACTGTTTATCAACACTAAAAAGGTACTATGTTATCAAACATGCATTACCGATATTGATTGCCAATGTGTTATATGCTATCTGACGTGTCTATGTCTGCTGGTCCTGGTCCAGTCGCAGTCTACCATATACGCCCTATACCCGCCATGAGTTCTTTAAAGTTTCTCACGTGAAATGTTAGAGGCTTGCGCAATAAGATCAAACGCACAGCAGCCCTGACATTTCTCAAGTCCCAGCGTGCTGACATCATCACGCTGGTCGAGACCCATGTCACGGGCCACTTACAATCCTCTCTCAAAAAGCCTTGGATAGGCTGGGCCTATCACGCCACCCACACCTCTTCATCCAGTATCGGTCCTAGTTGCTAAAAGGGTGCCGTTTGATCTAGTGCTGCTCCAGACGGACCAGCAGGGCAGATATGCGTTTATCCACGCCACCATTAACGTATCCCCCATCCTGATACTAGCTTGTTATGTCCCCCCTCCCATACAACTCCGCTGTAATTAAGGAGGGCCTTGCCTTTATGACACAATATACCTCTGTACCAGCGGTGTGGATGGGGGACTTTAACATGACCCTCATCCCCGCTCTGGACCAAATAGGCACACTGGACCCACACCAGCGTGTACTGCATACTGACTGATTTCGCTCTTGTTGACACTTGGCATCACAAACATCTGCACACTAAGGTCTTCTCGTGCCTCTCAGCCAGTCACAACACGATGTCACAAATCAGCTTTATTCTAATTTCAAAGTCGCTGACGCCTAAACTGGGAGATGTGGGCTTTGCTCCGAGAGTACTCTCGGATCATACCCCCTACTGGATCACGATCAAGCTCTTGAAGGCCTCCTCCCTGCTCCTTTTTGGCATCTAAACCCATTTTGGTTGACTGCTCTGCAGGACCGGGGTGACATCCCTGCGGAGCTGCAATACTACTTTACAGTAAACGGGGACTTTTCCACGTACGACATGGTGTGGGAGATGTTTAAGCTTCCTGCCTGTTCCTTACTCTCCCCACCTGTATCAATAGACTAAAACGATCATCGAAATTCATTGTCCAACAGGCTGCAGAACATCTACAGATGCTGGAGGAGGCTTTCCATCAGGACCCCTCGCCCAGCACCGCCAACAATCTTAAGATCCAGACATGCCAGGTCTCTCAACAGCACATTGAAAAAGCTAAGCAACACATCTTTTTCTGTAGACAAAGGGTATTTGAGTATGGAGAAAGATCGGGCAAACTACTTGCATATCTCACCCATCTAGACTTACGCCCCCCGGTGGTGTCATTGATTGACCCGCAGGGGAACAACATCACTGAGCCGCAACATGTGGCAGAGGAATTCGGGAGATTCTACTGTACACTCTACACTTAGAGTCACCCACACTCCCCACGATACCAGGGACTACTTAGCAGGAGTTAAATTCCCTAGATTAACTAATGACCAGTTTGAGCTCCTGGAGGCCCCTATTACTAGGGGAGGACAATTCCTGTCTGCCACATCTAAGGCCCCCCCCCCCCCAGATCGGACAGCCTACCACTTGAATTCTATGCCACCTACTCTGAAATTCTAACCCCCTAAACTCCACAACCTGTACAAATCCATATTTGATATGGGAATCCTACCCCCCTCTGAGAGAAGCCCAAATTGTAGTAATCCCCAAACCCGGTAAGGACCCTAAATACCCGGAATTGTATAGACCCATCTCCTTACTACAGGTAGATATCAAAATACTAGCGAAGATTCTAGCTTCACACCTTAACCAGGTCATTCTGTCACTGTCCACCCTGACCAGACAGGTTTTATGCCAGGGAAAAAAAAACAAACAGTTATGAATATTCGCCGCCTATTCATGAACATTCATGGGTCCCATGATGAAATCGGCTCGAGGATTGTGGTGGCTCTGGATGCCGCCAAGGCCTTCGATTCCGTGGAGTTACCTGTGGGAATGCCTCTCGGGATTTGGCCCCAACTTTATTCACTGGGTACAGCTCCTAGATCAATCCCGAAATCGGAATGTATGCAGACGACACGCTCCTATACTTAGCGGACTCTGCTCCCTCTCTCGTTCCAGCCCTACACTCCATAGAACGCATCGGTAGCCACTCGGGTGTGAGTATTAACTGGTCGAAATCCCAGATCCTTACGATTGACCACTTCCCCCCCCACCGTCCACATCCCCTCCTGACTTTCCCAAGGGTCTCCCTGATCAAGTACCTTAGAGTACAATCACCAGATCGCTCACAGACTACACACTCTTGAACATTGAACCTCTGTATACTCTAAGACCAAGACACAGTGGTGGGAGATTTTTGAGTAATTGAGATAGCCTTTTTTATTTTATCTAGAGCTCTGCATTACATATTTGCGGCGCACAGGCCATTTTTCTGCCCCTACTCCAAAGAGTTTAGTTGAGGGCCGTAAGGAACTAGATTACATATATTTGCGATACGGTCATTGCCAGAGCCAGCGGATCCCAATAAAATGGTTGTAAAGACAGAAGGTTTTCATCTTAATGCATTCTATGCATAAAGATAAAAAACTGTAGCAGCCCCCCCTAATACTTACCTGAGCCCCATCTCTATTCAGGGATCTGCACGAGTGCCTCAGCCATCTGAGACTCTCCCTCCTGATTGGCTTAGACACAGCAGTGGCACCATTGGCTAATGGACTTTGACAGCAGCAGGAGCCAAATCGGGAGAGAGAGGGGGCAGGGCCGAAACCACATGGAGCTGCGGCTCGGGTGCCCCCAAAGCTGCTTGCTGTGGGGGCTAGGGTTGCCTCCTCATCCCTTTAAACCCAAACACATATGAATTACACATGTTCTGAGGCTAATTTAATGCAGATAAGGCACCAAGTTTTATTACCACCTTAATCAGCCACAGCACCTGTGTAATTATTATGTGTTTGGTTTTAAAGAGAAGGTGGCAACCCTAGTGGAGGCACTCGAGGAGGGAGTGGCCAGGAGCACCGAAGGAGGACCCAAGAAGAGGGTCTTTACAGAGCAGACAAGCATGTTATCTTTAAAGAAAAAAAAAAAAAGAAAAAATGTTAAACAAAGACTTTAGTATCACTTTAATGTTGGCTGCTGGGAGAGTATTTAGCTCCTCTCCCCAAGTTTCTAGAGTGCCTCAGTGTTTGTCCTACAAGTCCAAACCTCACAATTCAGCTTTTTTTATTGGTTATCCTGCTTTTGTATCAGTCCTTTTCTTCTTAGTATTTTGTTGCAACTGCATGTACCTATTCCCTTTGTACCAGAGGTCTACACTGGACCCCTTCCTAAACCCCCCTTACCCACTGGCCATTGAAATGAATTAACGGTCCAGTGCTTGAAGTGCCTAGTGTTACACGTTTACACACAAGCATTTTTTTTTAATGCCAAAACACTGCTGCTCCTGGCTGCACCTCTAAACACTTGTGTGCGTTGACACAAAAAAAAAAAGTGTGTGTGTGTGTGTGTGTGTGTGTGTGTGTGTGTGTGTGTGTGTGTGTGTGTGTGTGTGTGTGTGTGTGTAGCCACCCCACCGTCTACACTTGAACATTCAAATAAAAATATATATATATGCATACACACACACACACACACACACACACCACCACTTCTCCCCCCCCCCCCCCAAAAAAACGTTTCTTCCTGGTTTAGTGGAAACACGTCTTCTCCCGTCTCTGATTTCACAGTACTGCAGGACACAAACTTTGCTCATGTAATGACATGTGAGCAAAATTCTATGTTGCAGCATCGAAAGCCCAAGATAGTGATGATGCACAGCTTGGGGTTGTGCCCATGACACAGCCTGGGCTCATGCAAGTGGGTTAAGGGGCACTGGTAGTCATTCATCCAAGAATATGAGCGCTAAGTAGTGGAAATTAAATTTAGGTGGGGGACAACACTGGACTCAAGGCGAGTATTATAAGCTGTTCCCCTACTTAAACTGATACTAAAGTCTTTAGTCAAAAACAAAAATGTCATACTTACCTGCTCTGTGTAGTGGTTTTGCACAGAGCAGCCCTGATCTTCCTCTTCTTGGGTGCCTCTTCAGTGCTCCTTGCCCCTCCCTCCTGTCGAGTTCCCCCACAGAAAGCAGCTTGCTATAGGGGCACCTGAGCCGAGCCACAGCTCCCTGGTGTCCCAGCCCCTTTCTCTCATCATTGGCTGACAGCAGTGGGAGTCAATGGTGCCAATAAGGGAAGGGGAGGGAAGTCCCAGACAGCCGAGACACTCCTGCAACAACGCCGGATCGAGATGGGGCTCAGGTAAGTATTAGGGGGGCTGCTGCACACGGGTGGTTTTTATCTTAATGCATTAAGATAAAAAAACTTCTGCCTTAATCACTTTAATGGTCCCAATTGGCTACTTCCTTCCCAGCATATTTCAAAAAGTCCTGTAGAGTCAGTTTAAGTGGCCATAGAGCCACACAGACCAGATCATTATGCGCAACCATGCCAACTCCTATTCCATTTGCTGAACGATGCCCTGGAGAGACAGTATTGAAAGACTGCAGGAGAAGTTTTAAATAAACGTCTTTTATTGTTCTTTTATTTTTTTTGTTGTAAGGATACAACTCAAAACAGACAAAAATTAGACAAATTCACAGTACATAAAGAGAAATCATCTAGTCCCATTTACCCCCAAATTAGAATGTAATTAAAAAAATTTATACAGTACGAGATTAAAAATCTCATTGCAAACACAAAATGTTCACTAAAAGGCTTCATTCTTTTAAGAATGAGACATTTAATTATTGTATATACATAAACAGTAGCGCTTTTATTATATACACTCTGCCAATAAATAGTATCATTCTTCAAATAAAGCCAGTGTTTTTACTTGATAAGGGCAAAGGAGGGAGAGCTATACAAGGAAGGTAGTGACTGGACTAAAGCAAACATGCATTAATGACCTGCAGGTAAGGTCTTAACAGTATAATTCACCACCATGGAACAAAAAAATAAAAAATTGGAATAGTTGCAGGGATTTCACATGATTAAATGATGTGTAGCACAGAACTAAAATGCTATTGGTATTGATAGTTGCTTCGATAATTCCGTGATTCTGATAAACTCACTACAACCAAAACAATCACACTGTTTTAGGCTGCTTTGATTTAGAGTGATGCGACAGTTCAGCAAACTATTGTTTTACCTAGAGGTGGGCTAGCATGAAAAGCTTCCATTTTCATCCACAGTAGAGGTGAACACGGAATACTTTCCCCTGCAGTGAGGGACATGGCTTCTGACACCCACAAAATCTCAGATACCACTAGTGACCATAGATTTGCAACAGAGCAAAGATTGGTATTGCCATAGGCTTGAACTTCAGATTTTATACCCAAGAAATAAAGTCACATTAAAAGCACTCAACTTCATCCTTATTCTCCAGTTAGGGAATATGTATAAAAGCAGTAAATCTGACATTCAGCAAACGTTCTGAGGTTTGAATCCTCCAGGTCCATGGAGTTTTAAATGAGAATGTGTGTTGAAAGTCCCATTCACCGCTTTATAAAATAGACCCTATGTGTAAGCATTTTTCTCCCCAGTTTTGGATAGGATGGGGAAGGGTTAGAAGGCAGATTGACCCCATTTGTGTCTATTGTGAGGAAACAAACAGGAAAGGGCTACATTTTAGAGCTAGGTGTTCTAGTGACAACTGTCCAAGCTGAAATTCCCCTTTGGCCAGCATTCTTCTCCTTGCTGTTGCGTCTCTAAGGCAGTACAGTGTTTTAAATTTACCAAAACTATGCAATACAAGGACAAACCTAAACAATCCATTAAAATTGTATCCAATTAGGCAGGTCCTTGCTTTGCATAGTTGATTGTAGATCAAGGAGATTTTACAATCAGATCGTACAGTGTATGATTAGCTTTAGATAGGCAATTAGGGGAAACTCCATAGCAAGAAAAATAAAAATAAAAAATATGGATGTTTGTACCCTTCCCCATTTTATCCAAAATCTAAAAAAAATTGCCATATATAAACTTACTTTAATGACATCATATAAACATGATACACAATTATATTCAACAAACTGTATGGGGCAGGCTCTGTATAGAGAAGCAAATTACATAGTCCCAAATGAAGTGCAAAGGGCATCTGTCTGTACAATCTTACAATTTTTGATTCATAATACAAGTTGTACCCAAGCCACACGCACACACACATTGTGTGTATATATACACATATACAATAATTTACACTTGTGCATCACTGTCACTTTTAACAAGTATATATAATGCATACCTTCTATGTATGAATACAAACTTTCAGAAGCTATACAACTTACTGATTGGAAGTACAAATTAAATTGACTGACCTGTACAATGAATTGCCAAGACAAAAATACCCATACTGCAGTGCAGTCCATGAATAAAATTTACATACAGGATACCAAGAATATACTGTATCGGGTATACAAGTTTGCAACCACAACTTGCATTATCCGTAAATTTTTCCCAGGTACACTGTATTACATGTATTCACATGAATCTACATTGCATCTGCAAACTTCTACCAAAAACGTAATTATGTTGCCCAGTGTCAAAGATTCTCATGTTCTACTAAGGCAACCAGCACAAAGTTATGATGTTGCAATGCCAGCTTTTGTATCTAGAGATATTCCATAGAACTTGTTCAAAAACTATTTAAATGAGGGTTACCCATACTATTTAAAAACATGATGCATTATACTATTGCACAAGTATACTATTTAAATAAATCTAATTTACTATTTCCACCAATTTTTAGGATACATGGATAAAACGATCACATGTCCCAGATGGTTAAAGGATAAGTTAATCTTTCCCAAAAAAAAAAAAAAAAAATTCACTTTTTTGCAGGTAAAAAAAAACGCATTTATTTTATTTTTTTGTTACTACCCTGTAAAAGCATTGCAGCCATGATCAGCAGATTGTGGGTGTAATGCCACAATCCTGCAGACTGTTTGTGAAGCTATCTGCCCCTACCTCTGATGAGGGCAGGCAGATGCACTGTTACAGGAAGACTCAAACTGCCTAGCTTGCCTGTTCACACAGCTGTGGCTTCAAAGTTGTCCGATTCTGAAGCCACCCCACAGCGCAACCTCGGCACGGCTTGCAAACAACTTCTTTAATTGAAGTCAATGCAAGCCGCTCCGAAAGTCGCCCCAAAGTAGTACAGGAACCTTTCTCCAAGTCGGAGCGACTTGAGTCGCTCCTATTTGAATGGCTCCATTGTACTGAATGGAGTGCGACCTTTCAGGCTGACAAGTCGCCTGACAGGTCACCCCTGTGTGAACCAGCACAAATTGCTCAACAGTGCTCTGGTAGTTCATTGAGAACTACAAGCCGAGAGCCGCAAAGGCTGTCTGTAATTGTAGTTTTAACATTAACACTATGAATGACGTGGCCAGGCGAAGCCCCGTATGGTAGCATTTACTTTTTAGATTGCGACAGCAAGCGGGAGGAAAATATCCCTGACTCGCTGTCAAAACGGGGAATCAAGGGGGTGTGGGGGCTGCTGTATCTGTAACATGTTACACCCTGAATATGGGTGCAACATGTTACAAAAAATGTGAACCTTTAACTAGTTCGGATTTGCATGTAAACTTTTAAATATAAGTCGGGCGCCTTGTTTAGTAAGGTAAAAGGTCAAAGTACAGAATGCAAAAAGGAACCAATCTGATGTTATCTTTCTCTAGACTGTTTCCAAGCTCTGTGTATATAATATACAAGACATAATTCTGCAAAACTAGACTTGATTACACTTTGACAGATTAATAGTCTAATCCAAACTGTAGTTGGATGCGCACTAAAACAGAAGAATAAAAAAAGACGTAATGGTTGCGAAAAAGTGACAAAAATATTTTCAAATGTGTTAACTGGATAGTCACTCTGACAAACATACTGTACATAGTTATTCATGCCGATATGCAATTTAAACATTAATACACAAAATACAATTGATGACCACATTTAAGCTCCTGATCTCTCAGACTATTAGACATTCAAAATGATAAAAAAAAATATAATGACCAAGTTCTCTATTATTACTAATAAACCCAGGTATACCCAAATTGTTATAGGATTTTGAAAAAAAATAAAAAATATCTGCTACATGTTATAAGTTTGAAGGAGTTCTAAATTTGAATAAACCCAAAGCTATTGTTGAGGTCTAGCTTAGCGACCCCCCCCCCCCCCTAAAATAAATAAAACTAAAATATGCACAAATGAGAAAAGAAAAATAATGTTCTAGAACAGCTCCATTAAGGGACTTCTGATGAACAGAAGGGTTATGAAGAAATATTGGTCTGAGGTGCTATTAGACAACCATGTTCTAGAACAAAGCTTTGGGAAATGATCTCCTACGTAATATTCATTTAACAGAGCTACATTTATACATTGTTAGAGCTATTGCACTACACTTACCACACATGCATACATTTATGACTTGCTTAAATAATAGGAGCAAGGGCTATCATTTCCTTTTCTGTATCTAGCCTAGGACTTTAGATTAGGGTACTATAATGTGCTTTTAAGGGGGATGTCACACTTTTCCATCAGCCAGTCATCCCTGATTGTCAAGATATGGGACATCCGTTCCAAAAAACAAAAAGTTGAGTTTACAGGTTACTGGAACCTGAAATTGTGCCACTCTCCATGTACCATTATATATTCACTCAACAGTGATCAAAGCAGATTTCTGCATTAAAAAGAAGAAAGGAATATCCATTCATTCTGATAAAGGGAGAGAAAAAAGGGGGGGGGGGTGATATTGGGACATGGCAAAGTGAAATTAACCCTTAGCAAATACTGGTCTATCCCCAGCAAGTCACTGAAGTAGTCACACAATGGTATTCACACACTGTTGTGCAGAATAAGCATAACAGTGTACACATTCATCTCAATTCTGGTCACTTCACACAGTTTAAAAATCACAAAAACAACAGAGTACCAGCAACAGTTTAACATTTTGGTGGTAAGCAGCCTTCATCTATTCATTTGTTTTTGCATTTACAATTGCCAGGTGTGTGAACACCATAAGAGTTAGCTCAACGACACCAAAGCACCACATTGACCATTTGTTCTTTGAAAAAGTACTGGCTAGCTTATCACATGACTCATTTTGAAAGTGCTCCACAATGATACAAGTAAAACTAAGCATAAACAATCTATCCACAGAAACAGAATTTTAAACAATTTAAACCCAACGCCTGAAAAACAAACTTCCTTGCATTGGGGCTGCAACCACACTGCAGAGTTCACTGCTAGTTTAGGTCTAGGGGATGGTAAAAGCATTTTACTTAAAATGGATCCTCTGCTCCCCCATGCTCCGATGGTGGATTGTTCCCCAGCATCCTTATGCCCAGTGCAGAGCTATGGACCCTGCATCAGTTGCAATGTTAGAGAACCTTAGGCTGCCGGAGTGCAGGGGAGGAGAGGCTGCAGTATCCAGTCTACCTGCTTGCTCGTCGTCTAGAATGTACATGGAGCTGCGCAAAACGCTGCTAAAAGCTGGCTGAAGATTTTGTACAAGAAGCATTACTAGTGTTTACAGGCTGAAGAGCATGCAAACAAGACCTTAATGATACCTTTAGTCAATCTCTGCTTAAGTTTCTCTTCTGCGGTTTCCTTTTGTCAGAATCAAGTGTCAGTCTCCTCTTATCATGGGATAAGAAATATCCCAATGTAAAGTGAAAAACCGCAGCTAAGGCAGAAGAAAAAGAAACTCACTATGAATGTGGGCGGGTAAAATACATACACACCCTCCAGTCAAAGGAAGTCAGTTTATCTTTAGTGATCCCTGTTAAAATTAGGAAAGCTTCTAAGACACTGGTGTCAGTTTTGAAACCTTGGACATCAAAATATGATTTTTGTACATACCATACAACCCGTTTCTTCAAGTCTCGTGAGGGACACAGGAATTGAGAAACAGTTGAGCTATACTGCCAGCTACATGAGGTCAAGACACTAGAAAAAGTTATAAGCCAGCCTCCAAAAAAAAAAAACTCCACTACTTAGCTTGCCTTGTTTTGTCAAGCAAGCAGTATACAAGGTCAGTAAAAAACAAAGTGGCACTTAATGCACTCAAAGCAATAGATTTCAGGGTAAGCACAAAAATACGATTTTGTCCAGACAAAAAAAAAGGGATGTTCTGAAGCAGTTCAGCTGAGTGGGCAATAGCCACTGACCGAACCACGAAGGAACTGGAACACAGGACAAATATAAGAATACAAAAAAAATACAAAGATAAAAATGAAGTCCCCTGCAAACCAGGGGAGGCTGCCAACCACCTTGGTAGGCTACGGAGAATAAATCTGATGCTCAGACCTTGACAAAAGGAAAATCTTAAAAGGGGAATAGGTGCCCTGGAAAGAACAATGGGCCTACACTAACAGAAAGCTGTGACTAAAATCACTACCAACAGGCGGAACAAGGAATTTGTCTGAAAAGATAACAGATCATAACATGGGCAACAAAAATTGAGCCCTGGGTCGAAATCCCACAAAAAATAAGTCCCCCAAAAGAACCGTAGACAAAATAATTCCACAGGAGACCAGCCAGGGAAGGAAGATCACAGGACAGGAATGAGTTTGCCCTGCCAGACAACCCATATCACATGATACTAAAGGAAAAGTGGAAATGTATATTTTTAAGAATAGCCAAATAGGGTCCTAAGGTAACAACCAAGGTATTCCAGCTGTGAGGAAGAAGTTACCAACACCAGACACCTGCAAATTCTCATCTGGCAGGAGCTTACATGAGTCAGGCTTTGCTGAAGACTTCCGATTGCAAGAATTCAGAAGCCCATCTTTTTTTATGATGGGTTTTCCAAGTACTCCACAACGGTGGTGCCAGAGATGAGCACTAGGTTGGATAAAAGGGCCAATGTGATTAAAAAAAAAAAAAATAGCAGGTGCCTTCTAAGAACTCGGAGTGGTCATGTGCTTGATAAGGAAGGGAGCAGTAAGATCTGAGCCCATCTGACCTGGCAAGTCGAGGGGTCCCTATACCTTGTGAAGGAAGTAAGCTGAGAGACAGCAACAACTGCAAGGGACACAGTAGCATCTGTGGGTGCAAACTTTTCCTGAATACAGCAGTGAAATTTCAAGTGGGAAACTTCATAAACCATGTTCTGACCTGCACGGAAACAAGAACTGCCAGACCTGGGAAGACACTGCCGAGTGCAGTACCATGGGAGGGAGATGAGAAGCTGCTCAAGGAGATGCAACACACACAAAGCGTTAGCCATTGGGCTAAAAAGGGGTGTCCTGAGCACCCAAATGACATGGAGAGACTACCCAAGGACCAGTCTGGAAGTACACAGCCCCCGAAACAGTGGGGTAACTCGCAGTGCTTCAGGCCAACTGGCCTAAGTCTTCCGATTCCAGGTCACACCTGGGGCTGTGGCATGGCTCTGGACCCGGAAAGCTCTCCATAGATAACCAAGGCAGTATAGAAATGTAAAGCACTTCATTGTAGAGTTCAGTGCTGAAAGGTCAAATTCCAAGCCAGCCCCACATGCCCAGTCAACTAGCATGAACAAGTAATAGGAAAATGCTGATCTGGCTAGTAGCTATATAGAGATCAGCTCAGGTAGATGTGCAGGGATCTTGACTGAAATCTCTGAAAAAAATTAATAAACTAGCCTAAAATTAGGAAGGGTTAGCTTAAAATTTAAAAGAAAAGGCACCCAGCCTCTTGGGAAAAAAGGCGTGCTGGATAGAAGATTTATACGAGGACTGGCTTACAAATTCTCTTACAGTGTCCCAATCTCTTGTATGCAGTAGCACAACCCAAACATTTCTGAATTCCTGTTTCCCTCTATGATGGACATGGTCAGTTTTTCAGCATAACTAGCTACAGCTATAGTAGTTTTTACCACCACACTAACCACCCTCATCTCATTGTGCAGCTTAAACATTTCCAATCAATGTCATCCCTTTTATATTGTCTCTTTTTAAAACATACTTGATCTATAAACATAAGATAGGACATAACAAATGTTACACCAGGTAACCATTAAAAGGTTCTTTGCATATAAAAAAGGGCTTGCCTCTATTTGCTAAAGTTCACTTGAAGAATATTTTTCCTTTTGGGTGCTATGGACAACAAATGATTAAGATTTACCATTAACATCCCTGAGGGTGTTTAAAGATTATGTCATGCATTGTTAAAAATACATTCCAATACCTGCTTTACCTTTACCAGAACTCTGTGCATATAGCTGCACAATGCTATCTCTGGAAATCCTAACGCACAAGAATATACATTATATAAAGGAAAAATTGGCTATAATTTTAGAAGTTTCTTTGCTTGGTTGACTTTCAAAAACCAGACATTAGATTATAAAGATGGGTCTTTGACAGTAAGCATGCTACAAATATAGTGGGTGCATGTACGGGGTACATATTGTACACTGCAGAGTAACTATATGAGCTACTACACAGTACTTTATAACATTTTACCTCCAAAGCAGCTTTAAAAAAGCAGTGCACATGCTCCACGCACAGGGGCCATCTACACAGTTAATACAAGTTATTATAACTGTTCCAACGCCACAAAGGCAAACCTAATACAAGGAAGAACAATTTTAATGTAGAACCATTAAAACCAACATAGGATTGGTCACATAACTGTGCTGCCTTCATTACAGAACCTTCTGCAGTCTTAAAGGGGAAGTAAAGGGTTTTTAACGTATACCTACAGGTAAGCTTATAATAAGGCTTACCTGTAGGTATAGTGAATATCTCCTAAACGGTTTTGTAGATATTCACACTGCATGCAGCCGGTGGCGTCACCTTAGCATGGGATCTGAAGGGACGGCATACCCGTGCTGTCCCTTCAGAGCTCGGTGCAGCAGCCTGTGAAGTCATCGTGGCTCGACTAGTAAGACGGCCTGAGCACACGAACCTGGGAGGGAAAACCAGGTGAAGATGGAAGCCCTGCCAGCAGTGACAGCGCACCGCTGGAGGGCTTTGTTCTAAGGTAAGTATTTTATAATGTGCTAGTATGCGACACATACTAGCACATTATCCAATTGTCTTGCAGGTTTTTGTTTTTTGTAAAGCCTGCGGTTTACTACCGCTTTAAAACTGCAAAACCTGTGCTAGTCTACATTTGCAACATATGGCAATATTATGCAAAACTGAGATAATGGGTACTGGGGGGGGGGGGGGGGGGGGGGAAGAGTGTAAAACCTGACAATTTCTACATTTTACTGGAAAATTTAGCTAGTAACAGATTAAAGGCAAAAACCTTTCAGATACCTGCACAGAAACAATTTTTTACACCAAGATCTTGATGCCTTCCAGAATAACCAGATTCATGTGAATAAAATGTAGGGATATCTTAACCACCTTTCATTCCAAATGTACATTTTTATAGTCCAAACACTGGCCCATTTCTTATGGGTTGTGTGCATATTACAGTGTGCGTTTTCCAGGAGTAGACAAGACAGAAGATAGTGCTCTTAGAAAGGCTGAAGACTCATTTGCATGCAGCAGCCTGAGGGATCCAATACTTCTGAGAATGTGGGGAAAGAGGAAATGCACAACCAAAAGGAGCTGAAGGTGGCGCAATTAAGTCTAAAATCCTATACTGCCACACATCTTATAGTCTAGATGCAGAAGAATTAGGGGCTGAACAAAAAGAAAGCTTTGATCATGCCCTACACTGCATCTGGGTAAGCCTACCATGCATCTTCGCTTCCAATGGACAGGCAACAAATCATACTGTAACCAATGATCAGTAAAGGTATGAAATGTTTGGCCTTTTCTTGATGAAGTGTGATGTGAAGCAAGTGGAGTCGGGGGAACGCCCTGGGATGATGCTTCAAACATCGTATCGATTGTGTGCATTTGGGTGGTTCTGTCGACTATACTGAAAATGATCAGTCAGTATATTTGTCCGACTATACTGATAGTCTCTTCCAGGAGTGAAAGCAGCAATGCCATTCTGGAGCTTTTCCGGATGTTCATGGTGGTGATCCAAGCCTTGAATCTCTCCAGAGGCAATAGGAAGTAATTGCTTTTTTGCTTCCTGGTTAGTATCATATTTGGCCTGAAAAACAAAAACAGCAGTCATGCAAGAGCATATATGGGAAAAAACATCACCAGTTCACCATTTAAACTGCAAATTTTGAATACATTTCTGGCACAGTTTAATTACTGCCTGCATATAGTGTGAATATAACATAACATTTCTCATTTACAGCATAGATTGTTTTAGCTGTGAACAATGATTCTTGTGAATTGGTTTGCAGGCCATGTATGAGGATTGCGTCACCATAACCCACCACCAGGGAGGTGTCTTTACTAGGCTGCACACCCTGAAAACAGGGGGTAGACACCATGTCCCCCACCCTTGAATTAATGTGCTGCCATCATTAGCACAGACACCACAAAGACCCAAAAAGGTCAAACATTTCTAATAAAACCTTCACTGTAACCTATTACTTTTATGCATTTGTAATGAGTCCAGTTACCCTTTAAAAGGAAGCAGCTATGCATTTTTGACAAGTGCACATCTCCCAGTATTGTACTTAAGTTCTGTTGAAAGTAATATTGCGCCACTTAGTCTGAATCGCACTCCAATGCATCTTCTCACTGTGCTCACGTTGCAGCACAGCAAGGCACTATGTGCTTTGCACTGCTGAAAATGCAGCACGTACATTTTGGGTGCATTGGGCTGCCCATTCCAATTGACTGTCTGAACACAAATTAGTGTGTGCTAATGCAGTGTGACCCCAGCCTTGGTTTGAGGGTAGTGGGTTGGGGAATGTGACCAGGTTTCATGTTACACCCCAAATATGGGTATTACATAAAACATGCTCTCAAAAGTGGACTATTAACTAGGGCCGCATTTTTTTATACTGCAGTAGCAAGTGTGAGCTGTTTGGTGTTGTGGAGCTGACTCAGGGCTATTGTGTAAAACTGGGTGGCTGTACTCTGCACAGAGTGAACCTGGAAGCGCTCAGCTTTTAGCGTTTCTGGATTCACAACTGTCAGAATCCTGGCCAGAAAGCCAGGTGCATAGCTGATCAAGCAGTCTTGGCTGAAGTGGAAGGCAGATATACAACACCAATTCCAAAAAAGTTGGGACGTTGTGTAAAATCCCCAAAACACATTATATTCACAATAAAAAAAACATTTCAAATATTTAAAACTGAGAAAATGTACCATTTCAAGAAATAAGGTAATTTTGAAGTTGATGGCAGCAACACATCTTAAAAATGTTGGGACAGGACAACAAAAAGCTGGCAAAGTACGTGGTACTAACAAGTTCTAACAAGTAAATTATATTGCAAATTAAATATGGGTTTATGATATTTGCAAATCACTCTATTCAGTTTTTTTTGTAGATTTTACACAGCATCCTGGGTTGTAGATATATTGCATGCAAGATTGCTCCCACTCTAGGTACCTCATTTATGGTTAACCCTAAACATCGGAGCTGTAAATGCATTTAAAGCATCACCGAATTGATACAATAGGTTTAAGTACCATCATTTTTATGTCAACTCAAGAGTGCACACAGTTTTAGGGCTGGACTTGGGTGATATCTCTTTACTTGACATAACTTCATCTTTTATGTGGTATAACAAAAAAAAAAAAAATGGGGATTAAACTGTTTGTGTGCATTAAAGTTAATTTTAGTGTATTTTTCCCTGAAAATATATATTTGATAAACCCGCTGCGCAAAATTTCTTGCAACATAAAATTACAACCAACGTCTTTTTTTTATTTATTTAAAAGGCCTCTGCCTTCAGAAAATATATACTGTTCTGGGAGTTTTAAGTCATTTTATAGCCAAAAATGCTGGTTTAAACATGTATGCAAAAAATGAAAACCAAAATGCTCTGGAAGATAAGTGATTAAATGAGAACTCCAGTGAAACTCTGGACAGAATCTGGAAAAACGGACAGGAATATTGAACTCAAAAGTGTATGTAAAGCAAAACAAAATGTTTAAACTCTTGGCTAAACCAGAAGCATTAGAATCTTGTTGGGTATATTTATCCATATTATTGGTCCTAAAGACTACTGTCTCTGGTACAGAAGGGAATGGGGAAATCAGAACTTTGAGCTGTCACAAAAACATAAGATAAAAGGAAATTTTGGCTTTAGACAATTTAACCTGACCATTTTCACACATCTGAAGCCTACAGATCTCATTTAACCAACAAAACAATGGCTTATTAGGGGACCACTCACCTTGTTATAAAGAAAAACTCCAAGAATTGCAGTCAACATGCCTAAAACATTAGTGCCAGTCACAGGATTGCGAAGCATGAAAAGAGAGACTGTAATAACCATGATCCTTTTTGTAGCATTGGCTACAGAATAACTTAGAGGGCTTATAAGATTAAGGATGCTGAAGGCAATCAGATTCTGGGCAAAGTTACAAGTCCCGCTGATTACCAGGAGGAGAAGTGTCCATGACCAGTGAGAGATGGAGCTCTGGAGAGGATGACAAGCAGAGGGATGAAGTGCAAGAAATTACCCCAAAACAAATAGAAAAAATACAATCCATTTAAACATTTATATATAAGCAAGTGACTGAGATTAATTCACCTTAAACTGATGTTTCAATTTTTGTTTGGTAGATGCTGGGAAATGTAATCTAGCAATGGAACCATTTAATTCTTAAGAAATTCATTGGAAAGATGTATCCATCTTAAATTTCAGGCAATGCACTCTAACGCATTCAATGGAATATACACATTAAAAATCCAATAGGATACATTAGGCCCTTGGAAATGGACAAAGCAGGTGATTTGTTCTGGGAACATAAGCACACAGATCAGAGGGACCAAAGAAGCAATTGCTTGAGTCATCTTGTTAACACCTAATGGCTTTGTCAAAAGAAACCCTTCCTAAAATAAATGGCCTATGAACTCTAAAAAAGGCTAGTTACCTGGCTGTTATACTGACCCTATCTATAGCTTCAATACTCCTGATTACCCAACCTGGGACAAGTATGCAGATCAGGTAACTCAGAGAAAAGTAAAAGGAATAATCATCTGCATCTGAGCTAGCTAACCTATACAGAACGAGATGTCAGTAATGGGAGCCTCCATAATTCTTGCAGTAAAGATTTCCTTAAATCAGTAAAATAATGTTTTTGTTAAGACTACTTGGGACACATTGGAATAACCTCTGTCCAACTTAAGAGTCATGAATGAATTATTAATACATATATTGCAGTATTTGTCCATGCCCTTCCTCAAATATCCCCAACAAGTCACGGTTCCATAGGAAAATCATTCAATTACAGAATCCATTTATAGAATTTTAAGTCTCACTTATATTAAATGATACAACAGCATCAACCTATTTTCTATCAGGGTGTAACTAAAGACATAGGTTATAACCGGTTCTCAATGAGCTGAAATTACTGGATCCAGTTCATCTTTACTGTGTATACTGTGTCACAGGCTAAATTGCTAGGTTTAAACCTGTAAAGACTACACAGGGGAATTTTTAGTACAAGTGTCAAAGATATGAAGTATGTTATTGCTCACCTCTCTGAATATGCTACCTGCCTGGTTATCCTGACGATGCTTTAGGTTCACTACTTTCTGACCTACTAACCCATAATATGCATATAGATGAAGCCAATTTTTGGGACACGTGACCTAGACCACACAACTGAAGATTAGTCAGAAATGTTGCTGGTGACACATAAGGTCTCCCAAAATGTGGCAGCATTAGAAACATCCTATAAAACTACTGTGCAGATGATATTTGGTACCACATTGGATAGCAAAATATTTTCCGGGTTACCCATCTACCTGTTTCAGGGGTTGCGGCAAGCACAAATAAAAAAATAAAATAAAAAATAAATAAAAAACGTAGCAGACTTGTCCTCTAGGTGCTCAAATCTTTTGAATCAAACCCACCTATTCAAAACACCAATCCAACACGACCCTTGGATTGAGTTATTAAATGCTGAACCCTCAGAGCTGACCAGGAACCAAATCAAGCCGCCTCATGTCATGACCGCTGCAAAACAGGCCATCACCAGATCGTGGAAGGCGTCAGCTCTCTGTACAGTTGCTACTAAAAACAAAGTCACTTGGGCGAAGATACACCCCAAGACTGAGGCAACACTCCAGGACAAGGTGAGGCAGTATACTAAATTTGGCAGCCGTGGATTGACAAAGCCCTCTTGTACCTATCCTGTTAGTTTGCCTCATCAAGACCGCCGTTACTGTAACCTTCGGACCCCCCCCCCACGCCTTTACATTTTTCTCTTTTCATTACGTTCTCCCTTTATTTTTCAGACATACAGTTGAAAAAAAAAAAATGTCTTATTTAACCGCTTCCCGACCGGCGCACACACATACGTCGGCAGAATGGCAGACAGGAATAAGGGCCTACAGGTACGTCCCTTTGAATATGCCGCCGTGCCATCGCTGGCGGCGTGCGCCGGTCGGTACCTCCGTGACTCTGGTCGCGGGTCCCGCGATCGTCTCATGGGAGGAGGAACGGGGAGATGCAGAAGTAAAAACAGCATCTCCCCATTCTGCCTAGCAACAAGTGACACTTATCTCTGCTCCCTGTGATTGGAGCAGAGATCAGTGACTGTCACACAGCCACGCCCCTCACAGTTAGCAACACGCCCCTAGGACACACTTAACCCCTACACTGCCACCCCCTGGTTAACCTTCACTGCCAGTGTCATTTACACAGGAATCAGTGCATTTGTATAGCACCGATTGCTGTATAAATGACAATGGTCCCAAAAATGTGTCTGATGCGTCAGCCATAATGTCGCAGTCACAAAAAAATAAAAAAAATCGCTGATCTATTACATTACTATTAGAACTTTTTTTTTTTTTTTTTTTTTTTTTTTAAATGCTATAAAAACCATCCCCTGGGGGCGTGGCCTGGACATGGCTGAGTGAGGACGCAAGTCTGAGGAGCTCCCGGCCCGATCCGTCCTTACCCGGCTTTAAGGCACTGAAACTCAGCTCAACACGACCGGCATGTACTCCGCTGGAAAGCGGAGAAGCAAGATAGTAAAACGAGGATCTCCTAAACCGAAAAAGACTGAAGATATCCAGAAATATCTATCTAACGCGGCCAAGGCTCCCCCGACCCCCAAAATGGCCGACACCACGAGGCATGGACCCCAGAACGCCTGGCAACCACCGGCCTCTCCGACCCGGGAACCATCGGCCAATACAGCTGCCACGGGCTATTCTACCCCGGAGATACTCCGTACAGACCCGCAGGAACGCCAGACATCCCACACACCACTAACCCTGAGAGCCGACGCCGAACTGAGGGCGCTGCTACAAGCCCTCCCAACAAGAGCAGACATGGAGGCTATAGTTGGCAAGCTAGAGACCTCTCTCCGCCAGGATATGACGGTTATCAGACAAGAGGTACACACACTAACGGACCGGGTGGAGTCGGGAGAGGGGACGGTGTCCATACTAGAACAGCGACTAGCCGCAGTGGAGGCCACACAATCCGCACAGGCAGCCTTGATCAGCTCCCAACAACTGAGGATCGAGGAGGCCGAGGACCGCAGCAGGCGCAACAACCTGAGGCTGCGGGGCCTCCCAGAGGCAACAGGAGCGGAAGATTTAATGGCAACTGCAATGGCAATATTCCGGGAAGTGGCGGGGGAATTATATCCCCATAACTTGTCATTCGATCGGATCCACAGGGCCCTGGGCCCCCGGTCACCGGACATTGACAGACCAAGGGACGTCGTGTGTCGGATCCACCAGTACGCCCACAAAGAAGTAATCCTGAGAGCGGCCTGGGAAAAAAGGAACATTTCTTTTGACGGGGCAGAGATAAAGATAATGCCGGACCTGTCTAGACAGACATTGCAGCGCAGAGCGTTACTTAAACCTCTGCTAGAAGCAGCAAGAAATGCCGGCCTGACGTACCGATGGGGTTTCCCCATCTCTGTGACTTTCAAGAAAGCCCAGCACTACTACACTTTACGGTCTCCGGCGGACCTTACAGCACTGTTTGAATTCATGGAGACGGACCCCATCGATCTACCTGATTGGCTGCAACCGCTTCAGAACCCCGCCCCACGCGCAGGATCGTCAAGGATGAGGAGATCGCGGTCACCGAGAGCCCGGATGAACACGAACATGCGCAGACCGAGGTACGTCCCTGGGGACCCACCACGGGAAGACTGAAAGACCGAACATCGTGGATAGAGATCGTCATCCCCCCATATGGCACAGGATACCGCTTACCCCCACCGAACATAGACCACCGGACACCTTCTCCTACCCGAGGTAAGGGAAATGTGGGACTTGTCCCCCCCTCCAACGAACACACCCAGCCCATGACCCCCCCACGCCCTGAGGCTTAGCCTACCCCATAGGTTGGAGGGGAATGCCCCGCCACGGTGCCCTCTTTCTGGGTTCCCGGGACTAAACACCATGCCACAACGGAAACGGGGGAGCTAACCTATAACAGAGGCATAATGATCATACGAGGGGAGGGGGGGGGTCAGGGGACCTAAAGGAAGGGTAAACCCTCGTGGAGAACAAAACAGAGCACCCCGGGAGGAAGTAAGTGAGGAGTCTGGATGATATGGTGGAGGGGAGGTGGGATGTAAGCTGAGGACATACACGTTTGCATCCCCCCTCGCGGTTCTTTACTGTTCCTACCGGTTACCGGTTATCTGCTATCATTTTACTGATACCACCTGACGTGCATATTCTGCTTAAATGCCAACTCGGATCCCCTGGGTGCCACAGCTCAGACTCCCTTGAAAAGCTGCAAGAAACCGAACTAAGGGGGACCGAAAACAGAAGACATGGCCTAAAAAGGCGGACACTGGCCTGTATATTATAATCCCTGAAGATTTATGAAAAAGGGAAATGGGCATTATAAAGGGGAAAGACACAAAACACCCCGTAGCTATAACCTGGACACTACTATAAGGGGGAGGGAGATAGCAATTCCCAGGGGATGCAGAAATAGCATGTGTGAAAACCTGTTGTGTATTCTCCTCTGAATATGATGTGAATGATATAAGGGGTCCAAAAAAAGGCAAGGTATACATATGGTGTCAGAGAAACGACCAAAAAAAAAAAAAAAAAAAAAAAAGAAAAAAAAAAAAAAAGTGTGATATTATATTTACAGGGACCTGACGACGTAACTTAGGGGTCTGGATACCGAGGGATACCCACACCATACACCAGCTAAGGGAATGACAATCACACGTCCACATCCCGCCACGATAAAACCACACACCAAGTTATATGGGGAGGGCCGGGGTAAGTGGGGAGGTGAAAGGACGAGACACAAAGGGAACTTAGACAAAAGGCAACCCATGACACCCAATGACGAACATCACAATACAAAAGGACAACCAGACACAACACCACAGGACAAGTCCCAAGGACCCCGGTCAGACGAAAATGCGACCCCCATGGGAGGAGTCACACACAGGACACCGATTACACTAACCTAACGTATACCCACATACATACACTAAGGAGGGGCTGGAGACAGAAACAAGGGATGACGAAACCGGATCCACGATAAATGGTAAACAGGATGACACTCGAATGATAGAGTTTACATGCACTTTTTTGTTTTTTCATATACAATGTTTATGAGCTGTTATGTTGAATGTGTTAGAACAATTGGTTATTAATGATTTACGTTAACAAGCGGGGGGGGCGGGGCGGGCGGGGGGATCTTCCCCGGTCTAGTCCAACCTCTTCCCCCAATAGGACGGAGCAGGTACCCTAGTGAGGACTGGGGTACGCTCCTTTGCAAACTGACCTGTTTGCGCTTAGGTATACAAGCGGATAGCCTACGCTACCTGCTACTCGTTGGTTTAAAACGAGACGCACACTACCTCTTTTTCTCTAACTCTTTTACTCAATCTTTCCTACTTTATCCTCTTATTCTCCAACCAACCCCCCCCCCCCCCCCCACCCAAAACTTCCCATCAGAACCCCCACCCCCTACCCAGGGAACAATGGGCACGATCAATATCTACTCCTTGAACGCTAAGGGCCTAAACATACCCGAGAAGCGCAGGATGTTACTAAATGACCTTAAGAGAGCACATATTGATGTAGCATTTATCCAAGAAACCCACTTTAGAACCGGCAGCCCTACATGCCTCAAAAATCAACACTTCCCCCACACATATCATTCCACTAACACAGAAGCCAAATCAAAAGGGGTCTCAATACTTATTGCAAGGTCAGTGCCATGGACATACGACACTGCCCTAGTCGACCCCAATGGACGTTATTTATTTGTAAAAGGGACCATCAGAGGCACGAGGGTAACACTAGCAACCATGTATGTCCCCAACGACCAACAGGATAGGTTCATACACCGGACACTGAGACGACTGACCGACTTTAGGGAAGGTCAGCTCATAATAGGAGGAGACTTTAACGTACCCTTAGTACCGGCAGTAGACACATCCTCAAGAACCTCCTCGATACGATTGAGCACACTCAAACGGATCTCACAAACCTTACATGAGACCCAACTCATTGACGCATGGAGACTTTGTCACCCTGGAGAGAGGGACTACACCTTCTACTCCTCCCCCCACAAGACGTACTCAAGGATAGACCTATTTCTCATCCCGCATAGCCAACTGGAAGCGATACAGAAGGTTGAGATAGGCAGTGTTACATGGTCGGACCATGCTCCTATCACCCTATGCTACTGCCTATCACCGACTCAGACAACCAGATCTAAATATTGGAGACTAAACGAAAGTCTCCTACAAACACCAGACGTCCTGACGGACATTCAGAAGGAAATAAAACATTACTTCCAGACCAACAACACAGAGGACTGCGACCCGGGCATCCTGTGGGAGGCCCACAAGACAGTTATCAGGGGGGTGCTGATCAAACATGGGACATACATAAAAAGGAAAAGGGAACAACAACTACTAGACCTCCTTCAGAAGACACACGACATAGAGACACAACACAAACAAGCACCGACCACCTCATTAGAAACGGAACTGATGTCCCTTAGGAGGCAAGTCGTAGATTTGCTACAGTACAGAGCAAAGGCAGCTCTGCAAATCTGCCGGAAAATGACATACGAGTCGGGAAACAAATGTGGCCGACTGCTAGCCCGGACAGTAAAAACCCAAAAACTAAATACATACATCCCTCAGATCATAGACGCGAAAGGACAGAAACAGACCACACCCACCCAGATAGCTAAAGGATTCAGGGAATTCTATGCCAATCTATACAACCTTCCAAACAGAACACAGGACGAAAGGACAATGCAAGACTACCTTACAGCTTCACAAATCCCCCTTCTCCCCACGGAAGCACGGACTGAACTAGAAGACCCTATTACGATAGAGGAACTCCAACGGGCGATAGGAGGGACAAAACCAGGCAAAGCGCCGGGCCCGGACGGGTTTACCCTACAATATTACCAGACCCTATTCCCATTACTGGGTACTCACATGGTGAGGATGTTTAATGGCCTAGGAGAGGGGAAATCATTGCCTAAAGACACACTGAGGGCCCACATAACACTGATAGCGAAAGAAGGCAAAGACCCATCAGCATGCGGGAGCTACAGGCCTATATCACTCCTAAACGTAGACCTAAAACTCTTCACAAAAATCATGGCCAATAGACTAACCCAGTATATGCCAGATCTAATTCACCTAGATCAAGTGGGATTCATCCCTGCCCGAGAAGCTAGGGACAACACCACAAAGGTGCTAAACCTTATTCACACGGTCAACAAATCCAACACCCCATGCGTGCTCCTGAGTACAGACGCTGAAAAAGCGTTTGACCGTGTGAATTGGGGATACATGACAGCAACACTTAAACATATAGGCCTGGGACGCAGAATGTTACAGTGGATCCAAAACATCTACTCTATTCCCACAGCACAGGTAAAGGCCAACGGAATTCTATCTGACCCGTTCCCAATAACAAATGGTACCAGACAGGGTTGCCCACTCTCACCCCTCCTATTTGCCCTAGCTCTGGAGCCCTTCTTGTGTAGTATAAGGTTGAATCCGGATATTACCGGAGTAACAGTAGACAACTCCCAATACAAAATAGCCGCATACGCGGACGACCTTATGTTCGCCCTAACTAACCCAACCGTGGCACTACCGAACCTCTTACGGGAATTCGAGAAATATGGAACCATGACTAACCTTAAAATAAACTTTGACAAATCGGAGGCAATGGGACTTAACATAACTCCACACAGACTGGATTCGCTGAAAACACAATTCAAATTTAAATGGTCGGACACCTCCCTCAAATACCTGGGAACCCAAATCCCCAGAGACTTGAGGCAGGTGTTCCACTTAAACTTTCCACCGCTACTGACCAAAACCCGATTGCTTCTGGAGGAATGGACCAAGGGTCTACACTCATGGTTCGGCAGATGCAATTTACTTAAAATGTCAATTTTGCCAAAGTTTCTATATCTACTCCAAGCACTGCCGATACAGATCCCACCCCAATATTTTAAACAAACAGAATCCCTCTTCACCAAATTTGTATGGACGAACTCAAAGCCCAGACTACGTAGACAATACCTGACATTACCTAAAAACAGGGGAGGCTTAGCACTCCCAGATTTAAAAAACTATTATAGAGCAGTACACATGGGCAGAATCATTGACTGGCACCGACATGACAAGAACAAACTATGGATACGCCTGGAACAGGCACAATGTGTACCCTCCCTGAAAGGGGCAATCTGGTGCTACGGGAAACTAACCCCAACGGTAAAGACACACCCCACTATAGGGACGACCTTGAAAATAGGGGCATCCATATTATTTTCGACCTCACAAACCACAGCTAACTCACCGCTATACCCAATACTGGGGAACCCTGCCTTCCCTCCTGGAATAGACGGGGGGGGATATGAAGTGCTGTCCCGAAATAATAAGGACCAGGCCTCACACTTTCTAACAGACAACGAGTGGCCCACCATTCAATCACTGATGGCTGAAAACGGGCCCTTCCAACTACAGTTCTGGGGAGCAATCAAGATACACCATTTCCTGCACTCACTACCACAACCAACACAATATAACCGTAGCCTGACGACCTTCGAATCTTACTGCAGGGACGAGGGGTCCCTACCACGGGTACTGTCAAAGACATACGACCTACTAAACTCTCCAGGGGTAACGCCTGATCTGATGTATATTCAAAAATGGGAAGCAGACTTGGGTGGTACATTTACTGAAGCCCAGAGACAGGCGATCATTAGATTCTCCCTGCAAACATCTGTATGTACAAAAATACAAGAACTTAACTTCAAGATTCTAACCAGATGGTACTACACCCCCAGTAGACTACACAAATACTTCCCGGCCACCTCTGACAAATGCTGGAGATGCCAATCAGAAAAGGGGACACTTCTCCATATTTTCTGGTCCTGCCCCCTACTGCAAAACTTCTGGACGACAGTCAGAAGGATTACTCAAAAATTCACGGATCACACGATCAATGACGATCCAGCCTTCATACTACTACACGCCACCCCAATCCCACCGAAAAAATATAAAAAAATGATAATACGACACTTATTAAACGCAGCCAAAGCTTGCATCCCACCTCTATGGAAAAAAAGGACACCCCCAACAATAGGAACATGGTTGCGCAGAGTGGAGGAGATCAAGACGATGGAGGACCTAATCCTCACGTCACAGAACAAACAAGAGCAACACTCACAGACATGGATGCTGTGGAACATATATATATTCTCCGACGAGGGAAAGGCCATGCTCAACTCTTAAAGAACGAGGATCCAGAACAATATATAAACACAGCCCACCCTGGGCCCCACCCCCCCCCCCCACCCTCCCACCCCCTCCCCTCCCTTCCCGTTCTCTCTTTCCTACTTTTCTTCTTTCCTCCTTTCTCCACACAGGAAGAAAAACTCTACATAAGGGGTTAAATAAACAAAAGACAATCCACACTAGACACCCTCTACCAAGAACCAGAGAGATGAAATCTAGCTCCCAAGCACGGAGAAATGTGGACACACTTTGCTCACAATAATACATGGGACACACAACAAATCAATAGGGGGAAAATAGAACGCTAAGTAAAAGTTGATGTAAACACTGAGATTGATAAGATACATACCCATATATATGTACAATGCAGAACTTGTGGAGAAATGCCAAACAAACTGTATATGACGTTACTGTTTTTGTTCATTTATGTACTGTTTGAAAAATTTTTGAATAAAAAATATATTTGAAAAAAAAAAAAAAAACCATCCCCTATTTCGTAAACGCTAGAACTTTTGTGCAAACCAATCGCTTATTGCGATTTTTTTTACCAAAAATAAGAATACGTATCGGCCTAAACTGAGGGAAAAAAAAACAAAAAAATTTTTTTAAAAAAAAGGTTTTTTTTAGAGATTTTTGGGGGATATTATAGCAAAAAGTAAAAGAATAAATCATTTTTTCTCAAAATTATCACTCTTTGTTTATAGCGCATGGTCCAGGTCTGAAAGTGGTTAAGGACAGCAATCAAAAGAAGCCATTTGTCCTAGTTTTTTGGATTTTTTTTCAAAATCATAACAGAAATCACCCAAATGGCCTTGATAAAAAGTTTACATACCCTGGAATGTTTGGCCTTGGTACAGACACAGAAGGTGGCACACACAGGTAAAGTGGCAATTAAAAAAAAGAAGAAGGTCAAGTTCCCACATTTGTGGCTTTTTAAAAATCACAATTAGCGTCTGTGTATAAATAGTAAATGAGTTTGTTAGCTCTCACATGGATGCACTAAGTAGGCGAGACACTGAGCCATGAGGAGGTAGAAAAGAACAGTGAAAAGACCTGCGTAACAAGGTAATGAAACTTAAAGATGGAAAAAGGATATAAATAAAAAAAATATATATATATATATATATATCCAAAACCTTGAATATGCCGGTCAGTACTGTTTTAATCACTTAAGTGGAAAATTAGGGGGTCTTTTGATACCATGCCAAGGTCAGGTAGACCAAGAAAGATTGCAGCCACAACTGGCGGAAGAATTGCTAAGGATACAAAGAAAAATCCACAGGTAACCGCAGGAGAAATACAGGCTGCTCTCCAAAAAGAAGGTGTGGTTGTTTTTAAGGAGCACAATTCAACAATACTTAAACAAAAAAGAGCTGCATGGTTGAGCTGCCAGAAGGAAGCCTTTACTGCACCAATGCCACAAAAAAGCCAATGAGGCATGTCAAGGTGTTGTTGGGCATATTGTAACTAGACTTTTTTGTGGAACTTGTATAGGAAAGACTTCTTTCTGGCAACTTGACCATGCAGCTCTTTTTCAAGTATCATCATCATATTGTGCTCTTTAAAAACCACAACATCTTTTTCCAGAGCAGGCTGTATTTCTCCTAAGGTTACCTGTGGGTTTTTCTTTGTATCCCAAACAGCTTGTGGGAGGCTGAAATCTCTTGATCTACCTGACCTTGGCACCAAGAGCTCCCCAAAATTTCCACTTATTAAGCGACTGAACAGTACTGACTGGCATATTCAAGGCTTTGGATATCTTTATATCCTTTTCCAGCTTTGTAAAGTTTCATTACCTTGTTGCTCAGGTCTTTTGACTGTTCTTTTCTACCTCCTCGTAGCTCAGTGTCTAGCCTGCTTAGTGCATCCATGTGAGAGCTAACAAACTCATTAACTATTTATACACAGACACCAAATGATTTAAAAAGCCACAAATGTGGGAAATTAACCTTTAACTCCCCGAGTTATGGCTGGGGTGGACCAAATGAGTTGCCATTTTATAATTTTTTTTTTCACCGCACTTTAAATGTGGTGGATGCCATCATCTAGCGGATTCAGATCGACCTTGATCTGCCTACAACCCTCAGAGGGGATTTTTTTATGATGTTATGCACTATACATTGTAAATTCCCATGAGACACTACCTAGGTGGTAATTTGGGGTTTTCTGTTCTCTCTCTATATATATATATATATATATATATATATATATATATATATATATATATATATATATATATATATATATATATATATATATATATATATATATATATATATATATATATATATATATATACACACACACACACACACACACACCTGAATGTGATGGCATAATTTCTACCCATTAAAATACTTGGAACAAGAATCAATTTTTCTCTGACTTTTTCATAACGCAGAAATATTTTCAGGTGGTGTGAAGTAGCTGCTTTTTTTAGTTTTCAAAAACAGTTAAGTATGTGATTTTGGGACACTATGAGGGAGATTTACTAAAACTGGTGCACACAAAATCAGGTGCAGCTGTGCTTGGTAATCAATCAGCTTTTAGGTTTTATTAATGTACACTTTAGTGCACTAGGGGCTAAATCAATGTCTCCACCAAATTTTAAGCAGCAGTTGTCAAAGCTTAATTGAACAAGCTGACGTTCAAAGCCGATTGGTTACTTTGCAAAGCTGCACCAGATTCTGCATGCACCAGTTTTTGTAAATCGCCCCCCCCCCCCGACAAGATTCCCATGTGATGCGATAAACAAAAGACCTTCTGCCTAGGTTCACATTGCAGCGATTTGGCATGCAATTTGACATGTCAAATCGCAAGCCAAAAATCGGCAGCTATTGCCAGCAATGACATTGTCCGAATCCGCCGCTAAGTTGGCTTCGCACAGGTTCCCAAGAGGAGTTTCTGTACTACTTTTGGGGTGCGATTTGTATAGACATCTGTGCAGGAACCCACACAGAAGTCTCTGAAATCGCCCCCGAATTCGGGACTGACATGCGGGAATGAAATCGTATGAGTTCAACTAAACTTGCACAATTTCAATCCCGCTGTCAGTGTGAACCTGGGCTTAATCAAAAAGTAGCACTGTAATGCATCATGTAAATATTACGCAAATGCTATTTAAGGGGCGACTACACTTTAGTTATAACGGATTTAACAAACACGCATGTATATTTATACACACACAGGCCTTTTTCTAACTTGGTGTTACTAACCTTGAACTACTTCAAATGTCAGCTATGACTTTCTGAATGTTTAAACTTGGCTTCCCTGTTGGGGGTGGGGGTTGTGGCTGTGTATGCACTTAAACATTTGCTGCCCATATGATTGGCTGCTTGTTACTCCTCATCAGCTATCCTGTTACAACACTGACTGATCATGTCACTGGCCAAGTCTCTACAGCAGGAAGAGACACCCTACTAAACACTCAGGAGCAGGAATTGGCTGCAGGTTTGCGAAAATTTTAGCAATGTATAAAAACGGTCGTTGGAGCGCATAGGAATTTCCTGCTTCCTATATTTGGATTGCAGCGACTGATCCACCCATTGTTAAGCCGTCCCCTTTATAAACCAAGCACAACACACGTACGTAAAATATTGAAGTGATTTTGCGCTCATATATAACAAAAAATGTTAAAATAATAAACACACAATCCAAATGAATATTAATAAATATACATGACTAAAGTGCACCAAGTGCTACAAGTATATAAAAGTGTGCAAATGTGTATAATAAATGTATAATAAGTAACGATAGTAATGGTAATAAAGTGCTCAATGTGCTAATGTCCACAAATAAATAATGTGCCACAGCCCTCATGGGCTTAAAGTGCGGTGGGTATAAAATGAGAGATAAATAGTCTAATGATGGACTGCAATAGCGAAGTCCAAAAGGTAAATGGTGATGTCCATTAGCCCAAAAACCGTCACTCAAACTCTGGGGGGACCGTGTGCCAAAACGGAACAATGATGTTATTCAGACTCCAAAATGGGGTACGGTGGATGTGTGGGAGTGTGATCCTTAAGCGTGCTCTCTAGCCTCTCACCTGAAAGCGCGCATTCATAAGCATCCAATGGATGTGGGAGATGTATCCTGTCTTCACTGTACTCCTCAGATCAATCCGTTCCCACCGATATCCACCACATGGGGCTGTATATCCTTCACTATACTCCTTTGGTGGTTCTGCTCACTGGGTACTTCAGGTTAAAAACACTCTTACCGAAAATCCTACGTCCAAAGGGCGACCACCTTCCAGCCAGAAGGGCTCGCCAAACAGTGGGGATAAAAATAGAATATATAGTCCCCTGATGAAGTCACGCGCAAGTGACGTAACGCGTAGGGAGTGGCCGGACCAGATACCGGAAGTACTGCGAGACTAGCATCAACTTGCCGATTTTTGCTGCAATATATCGTTTTTATGTAAGATTTTTTAATCTACTCTATTAAATTGCTTGTTGAAGACATACTTCACTATTGGGTCCCCTCTATTCTATTTTTATCCCCACTGTTTGGCGAGCCCTTCTGGCTGGAAGGTGGTCGCCCTTTGGATGTAGGATTTTCGGTAAGAGTGTTTTTAACCTGAAGTACCCAGTGAGCAGAACCACCAAAGGAGTATAGTGAAGGATATACAGCCCCATGTGGTGGATATCGGTGGGAACGGATTGATCTGAGGAGTACAGTGAAGACAGGATACATCTCCCACATCCATTGGATGCTTATGAATGCGCGCTTTCAGGTGAGAGGCTAGAGAGCACGCTTAAGGATCACACTCCCACACATCCACCGTACCCCATTTTGGAGTCTGAATAACATCATTGTTCCGTTTTGGCACACGGTCCCCCCAGAGTTTGAGTGACGGTTTTTGGGCTAATGGACATCACCATTTACCTTTTGGACTTCGCTATTGCAGTCCATCATTAGACTATTTATCTCTCATTTTATACCCACCGCACTTTAAGCCCATGAGGGCTGTGGCACATTATTTGTGGACATTAGCACATTGAGCACTTTATTACCATTACTATCGTTACTTACTCACTTATTATATATTTATTATACACATTTGCACACTTTTATATACTTGTAGCACTTGGTGCACTTTAGTCATGTATATTTATTAATATTCATTTGGATTGTGTGTTTATTATTTTAAAATTTTTTGTTATATATGAGCGCGAAATCACTTCAATATTTTATGTCTTTTATGGGATTGTGTTTCACCATCAGATTTTGCTGCTTATTTTAGGAGTTATTCTCCACACTTGTCACCTGTAACAAGCGGTTACATATTATTTGCTTTGTTTTATTTACTCTTCACTTGTTTGATCAACTTTGTATTTATTGTTCATCATTGAGTGTGTGTAGACGATCTAGTTTATTAATAGCGCGAAGGTCACCCACACTTCTATCCACAACGCACGTACGGCCACGCCCCTGACGTCAATGATGATGAAACGCATCAGTGTGTGGCCGTAGGGGAGGAGCCTGTGACACGACTTGTGCTGGGACGCAGCGGCCATTTTTTTGGTTTGAAACGCCTGACATTTCTTCAGTTCGTTTGCCCATTATCAACCACTGAAATGCGAGTCTAACAACTTTTAACTTTGCAATAAAACAAGATGTTTGGGATGTCTGCACTATGAATTGTTTTCTTCTCTCTACTGGGTTATTACATTGGTGGATGAGCTGGTAAATTCAAACCCATACTGGTGAGGATCTGTCATTGAGAGGCATCTAGGCTTGCTGGCATCTACGTGAAGGAGCTGGAGTCTTTTATCCCCCATACTGCTGAGGAGCGGCTATTGGAAAAATACCTATGCTTGTGTTATCTACCTGAGGGTAAGAGGCAGTGTGCTTGGGTGTTGGTGGCGGTGTCCTTACAAACAGATCTTCACCTGACTTTCTGTTATTCCAGATCTTTATGGACTTTTAAAAATTATGTTGTAATCCAATTCATTCTAAGCATTTAAAGTTCATTATTCAGTTTCATTTTAGAGCTACACCATCTACTATAATACTGTGCAAACATTGCATGTTGTGTTAGCTGCTTTTACATTTCATAATTCATTATTAATTGCCGATTTAAATTTACATGATCCCGGTCTTTTCTAATGTATAAAAAGAACCAAGGGAAAACAGATTTTCCTTCAATCTCACAGCAAATTTCCACTTTGAATACACAATTTTCTGGCATGCATTTTTATGAAATTACTAAAATAAGGTTTATTTTTATATTTTTGGGACATTCAGGCAAAATTGCTGAAGGCTACGCACCACCACCTGCCATAAACATTACTGCAATCAGATTGTCCCAAAAGGCATAACAACTTTGGGCTGAGATCACAGTAAGTCTTAAATGCATTGTGATGTCATTCTTTCTAAATGGCAGTCCAACACAGTAAAGCATCTGTGCTGGAGCTCACCATGCATCAAGTTTTTTTTTTTTTTTTTTTTTTAAAAGGGGTTGGCGTTTTGGCTACACTAGGATGCAATGGTAGCCCATTCTAAATAATGCAATACACAGGTGTGACCCCTGACTTGCCAGCAACAAATGAGTAACAATTTACATCAAGAAAATTAGGAAGTGGTTAATTTACCAGATCACTCTCCACTAAGAAGGATGAAAGATCCAGTAACACCCATGTAGGTATCATGAAAAATACAGCATGACATCCCAGAAGGTTCAGTAATCTTAGATGATGGATTCGGGAATCACGAAGCACCTATTGAGTTAAAACATATTTTACTTATGCCATTTTAACAATTTTAAAGTACACTTGATGTGGTAATTAAGACAAATTAGACAAGAGGAGATATAAAGCACAGAAAGGCATGAGATGCTTACATTTAGAAAGACTACTATTCTGATCTCTATAAAGTAAATTCCAACTCCATGCAGTTTTTTTCACTGATAGAACTGGACTGCTTTTGCAGCCATGACCAAAAAAGTAATAATGCTTTGTATGTAATGAAGATTGTCCTCTGGACACCTGTATAACAAGCTGAAAGATAGGTCATCCTGACACACCCTTAACAATTCTGCACTGTTAATCATATTACAAATTTTGAAAACCTTATATACAGTATTGGTGAATTATTTTGGCTCATATGTTTTTGAAAAAACAAGTGTGGCGTTGGAGAAGTATAGCCAAAGCTTGTTTGGCTGTACTTTTATGGATCACAGGAGTGCAATTCGTTTTGCACTCCTGTGACCCGTTTTCAGCAGAGAGCGGACTGAAGTTTGTTGAAGTCACCAATGTCTGTCCAGGCACCGCATCATCCTGACCATGGAGTCTGAAACCGCCAGGTGCCTGGACTGGCACCCGGCTCAGCGAGCCACTGACAGCCTGAGACGGCCGCTCCGTCCCCTCCATAGCTCAGCGCTCCAATGAGCGAGGAGGGAGAAGAGCAGAGAGCTGTGACTGACAGTCTACAGATCTCTGCTTGCGGATCTCTGAAAACCAAGTGATCAGCGATGTTCGTGGCTCGGTTCTCAGTGTAGAGGCACCAGGGGACAGATGCTGCATCCACCTAGGCAAGTGTGATTTTTTTTTTTTGGGGGGGGGGGGATTCATTTACTTCTCTTTGCAAATTGTAGATATTACATGGTTTCCATTTTCTATCCTTCAAACATCTATATTTAATCTTAAACAAGGCTTTATAGACTTAAACACCACAACATTCTTAAACCCTGTTGGCTCTCATACAGTTAAAGCGGAGTTCCACCCAAAAGTGGACCTTCCGCTCATTTTTCTCTCTTCCGGGGAGGGGGGGGGGGACAGGGACGGCTATCCTGTGACCACTCTGGGAGACTGGAGCCGTGGCGAATTATGTCAATGGCTTGACTCTCATCCTTCTCCCAGCCACCGGGCCAGTAGGAGAGCACAGCATGCGCAGTAGGGACCCGGCGTGATGCTGCACTATCGGGTTTCCTTACCAGCAATGGTGGCGGCAGCACCTGACGGAAACAGATACGGTGCGCCTACGTCGCTGGACTCCAGGACAGGCACATGTCCTATTAAAAGTCAGCAGCTGCAGTATGTGTAGCTGCTGGCTTAATTTTTGCAGGGGTGAATGATGGGTGAGCGGACCTCCTCTTTAACCACTTGCCGACCGCCCCCTGTATATATACGTCGGCAGAATGGCACGTACAGGCAGAACCACGTACCTGTACGTGCCATTCTTCAGGCGGTTGGGGGGTCCGATCGGACCCCCCTCCGCCGGCGGGGACGGTCGGCATCGCTTCAGGAGCGATCCGGGACGAGGGGACGGCCAGTGGTTTCTGGCCACCCCCTCGCGATCGCTCCTGGCGAATGAAAAGCTTCCCCTTCCTGTCTATTGTATAGACAGGAAGGCGGAAGTGATGTCACGCTCGGTGCGCCGGTCTATGTGACCGGAACGCCGAGCAGAGAAGATGTAAAGGTTAGTGCACAAACAGTACACTGACACCAGTACACATAGGCACACAATCCACCCCCCTGTCACCCCCAGATCACCCCCCAGATCACCCCCTCCCCCCCCAGTCACAGTGTCACTAATTGCAGTGATCATTTATTTACTGATCACTGCATTTAGTGTCAGTGTGACTGTAATAACTGTCAGGGCAGTTAGTTTTAGGTCCTAGGTAGCCCCCTACCCCCCCCTAATAAAGGTTTAACCCCCTGATTGCCCCTAGTTAACCCCTTCACCCCCTTTTGCCAGTGTCACTAAGCGATCGTTTTTCTGATCGCTGCATTGTGTCGCTAGGTAACCATTTTTTTTTTATTTTAACCGCCATGTTTTATATAGGTTCATAAATAGTTTTATAGGTCAGGTACCCCCATATTACAACCTAAATAAAGGTTTTAACCCCCTGATTGCCCCTAGAGTTAACCCTTTCACCAGTAATCACCGTATAACTGTCACTGGTGACGCTGGTTAGCCAGTTAGTTATTTCGTTATTTAGGTTCCCCGTCAGGTTTTTATATAGCGTCAGGTACCCCCATATATTACCTAATAAAGGTTTAACCCCCTGATTGCCCCTAGTTAACCCTTTCACCCCCTTTTGCCAGTGTCACTAAGCGATCGTTTTTCTGATCGCTGCATTAGTGTCGCTAGGTAACCAGTTTTTTTTTGTATTACTGTTACGGGTGACGCTGGTTAGTTAGCTTGTTTTTTATACTGTCAGGGCACCCGCCATTTATTACCCAATAACGGTTTAACCCCCTGATCGCCCGGCGGGTGATATCAATTAGGTTTTAGGGTCAAATAAGGTCTGCGTCGCCCCAGGTTAGTGCCAGTACCGCAAACACCCACGCGCAAAGCATACACCTCCCTTAGTGGTATAGTATCTGAACAGATCAATATCTGATCTGATCAGATCTATACTAGCGTCCCAGCAGTTTAGGGTTCCAAAAAAACGCATTGTTAGCGGGATCAGCCCAGATACCTGCTAGCACCTGCGTTTTCCCCCTCCGCCCAGCCCCCCCCCCCCCAGCCCACCCAAGTGCAGTATCGATCGATCACTGTCACTTACAAAACACTAAGCACACATAACTGCAGCGTTCGCAGAGTCAGGCCTGATCCCTGCGATCGCTAACATTTTTTTTGTGGTAGCGTTTTGATTCAGTCGCCAACAGTCAGGAGCTTTTTTACCTGTGAATCTCAAAAAAATAAAAAAAACAAAAATAGTTGTCGTTTTATTGTTCTCTCTCTCTCTCTATTGTTGCTCTTTTTTTACTCCATTCTATTCTGCAATGTTTTATTATGTTTTATCATGTTTTATCATGCTTGCTTTTCAGGTATGTAATTTTGTTTACTGTGTTTTAGTGTTAAGCATTTTTTTGTTTTCAGGTGCGCCATTCAGTTGCAGCGCAGATTTATTTATCTTGACAGCAACAGCGTTTGCTCCCACGATACATAAAGCCGCGACTCCAACGCTGTAGGAGGTGATTTCACCACCACAGTTAAAAAAAAGAGCATATGTGCCGAAGCATGGGGGCAGCAGGGGGGGCGGAGGAGCGATTGGCTCCTAATGCCACGTACATACGGTCGAAATTCCGACCGTGTGTACACGGCATAACTTTTGCGGGAGGATGCCCCCATGCATCGGCATATATAAATGGTGCATGTATGCCCATCATTAGAAGTGGGTGGATGAAGGGAGGTATTCTAATGGTGGGCATACCCACCAATCAATCTCTTTTTTTCGTTCAGCCAAGAGGCTGCATGAAAAAAAAAAAGATTACAATATATGTCCAGTATGTTGCTGGACTTTGAATGGTTATACCAGAATGATGCCTGCAGGTTTAGGTATCATCTTGGTATCATTCTTTTCAGCCAGTGATCGGCTTTCATGTAAAAGCAATTCTAGCGGGTAATTAGCCTCTAGACTGCTTTTACAAGCAGTGGGAGGGAATGTCCCCCCTCCCGGATATAAACCGCGCCATTGGGAAATTGGGAAAGCATTTTATCACACCAATCTTGGTGTGGTCAGATGC
This sequence comes from Lithobates sylvaticus, assembly GCA_028564925.1. Classification (NCBI taxonomy): domain Eukaryota; kingdom Metazoa; phylum Chordata; class Amphibia; order Anura; family Ranidae; genus Lithobates; species Lithobates sylvaticus. Next base: position 394,270,465 of record CM053026.1, read on the forward strand.
TTTGAGGGCAGAGGAAAGATCTAGGGTCTAATAGACCCCAATTTTTTCAAAAAAAAGAGTACCTGTCACTGCCTATTGCTATCATAGGGGATATTTACATTCCCTTATATAACAATAAAAATCATAACAAAGAAAAAAAATGTAAGGAACAGTTTAAAAATAGAATAAAAAAGCTAAATAAATAAAAAAAAAACTAAAAAAAAAAAAAAAAAAAGCACCCCTGCCCCCCCTTCTCTTGCGCAAAGGCGTACACAAGCGTTGGTCTGGCGTCATATGTAAACAGCAATTGCAGCATGCATGTGAGGTATCACCGCGAAGGTCAGATCGAGGGCAGTAATTTTAGCAGTAGACCTCCTCCGTGAATCTAATGTGGTATCATGTAAAGGCTTTTAAAGGCTTTTAAAAATGTATGTAGTTTGTCGCCACTGCGTGTTTGTGCGCAATTTTAAAGCATGTCGTGTTTGGTATCCATGTACTCGGCCTAAGATCATATTTTTTATTTCATCAAAAATTTGAGCAATATAGTGTGTTTTAGTGCATTAAAATAAAAAAAAGTGTATTTTTTCCACAAAAAATGCGTTTGAAAAATCGCTGCGCAAATACTGTGTGGAAAAAAAAAAATGCAACACCCACCATTTTAATCTGTAGGGCCTTTGCTTTAACAATATATATAGTGTTTGGGGGTTCAACGTAATTTTCTTGCAAAAAAAAAATATGTTTTCATGTAAACAAAAAGTGTCAGAAAGGGCTTTGTCTTCAAGTGGTTAGAAGAGTGGGTGACGTGTGACATAGGCTTCTAAATGTTGTGCATAAAATGCCAGGACAGTTCAAACCCCCCCCAAATGACCCCATTTTGGAAAGTAGACACCCCAAGCTATTTGCTGAGAGCAATGTTGAGCCCATTAAATATTTTTTTTTTTTGTCCCAAGAGATTGAATAATGAAAAAAAAAAATATATATATATTTTTTTTACAAAAAGTTGTCACTAAATGATATATTGCTCAAACATGTCATGGGCATATGTGGAAATACACCCCAAAATACATTCTGTTGCTTCTCCTGAGTACGGGGATACCACATGTGTGGGACTTTTTGGGAGCCTAGCTGCGTACGGAACCCCAAAAACCAAGCACCGCCTTCAGGCTTTCTAAGGGAGTAATTTTTTTATTTCACTTCTCACTGCCAATCACAGTTTCGGAGGCCATGGAATGCCCAGATGGCATAAAACCCCCCAAAATGACCCCATTTTGGAAAGTAGACACCCCAAGCTATTTGCTGAGAGGTATTGTGAGTATTTTGCAGATGTCGCTTTTTGTCACAAAGTTTTGAAAATTGAAAAAAAAAAAAAAAAAAAATGTTTTTCTTTACTTTCTTCATTTTCAAAAACAAATGAGAGCTGTAAAATACTCACCATGCCTCTCAACAAATAGCTTGGGGTGTCTACTTTCCAAAATGGGGTCATTTGGGGGGGTTTTGTGCTATTTTGGCATTTTATGGCCTTCGAAACTGTGATAGGTAGTGAGGAGTGAAATCAAAAATTTGCACCCTTAGAAATCCTGAAGGCGGTGCTTGGGTTTCGGGGCCCCGTACGCGGCTAGGCTCCCAAAAAGTCCCACACATGTGGTATCCCCATACTCAGGAGAAGCAGCAAAATGTATTTTGGGGTGCAATTCCACATATAACTATGGCATGTGTGAGCAATATATCATTTAGTGACAACTTTTTGAAGAAAAAAAAAATTATTTTTTATTTTTGTCTTTATTCAATCACTTGGGACTAAAAAAAAAAATATTCAATGGGCTCAACATGCCTCTCAGCAAATAGCTTGGGGTGTCTACTTTCCAAAATGGGGTCATTTTGGGGGGGTTTTGTACTTCTCTGCCATTTTAGCACCTCAAGAAATGAAATAGGCAGTCATAAATTAAAAGCGGTGTAAATTCCAGAAAATGTACTCTAGTTTGTAGACGCTATAACTTTTGCGCAAACCAATCAATATACGCTTATTGGCATTTTTTTTACTAAAGACATGTGGCTGAATACATTTTGGCCCAAATGTTTGACTAAAATTGAGTTTATTAGATTTTTCTTATAACAAAAAGTAGAAAATCTCTTTTTTTTTCAAAATTTTCGCTCTTTTTCCATTTATATCGCAAAAAATAAAAAATCACAGAGGCAATCAAATACCATCAAAAGAAAGCTCTATTTGTGGGAAGAAAAGGACGCAAATTTCGTTTCGTTACAAAATTGCATGACCGCACAATTACCAGTTAAAGTAGTGCAGTGCGAAATTGAAAAAAGACCTCTGGTCCTTAAGCTGACAATTGGTCCGGGGCTGAAGTGGTTAAATACATAGCAATCATGAATGCTGCGTTTTAAAATATAGAATAAGTCTGCCAATTTCCCCACTCTTGGAACCTCCCAAATATAGGTTCATATTATTGTGTGTTTAAAACGATTTCACGTGCTTTTCCGACATGCAGAGAAACACTCTGCCATATAGCATGTTTCTTCTGTAACCTTTTGGCCATTTACAATGTTTCTTATGCAGCAAATTAAATGAATGGGCTGCCCTACACACAACGCGCAGGTATGTGTGCGCACCTGCAGTAGTGTGAAACAAGCCTTACAGGCAGAGTGACCGGTAAAGATGTAAAAAGGGCTGTAACCGGCAATTACCATTTTCAGTTATTTGTCTCATTCCCCACCCCCAACTAAACCAGCTAAGTAGCGTTGCTGGACATCTACACACTTACCTTCTTGGAAAATATATTTTGCAGAGAAAAACACAGAGTGGCAGCAAGAGCGCTGATCAGGCCCCACATGTCAAAGGAGATTTCAGTAACAGTTGCCAGAAGAACTCCTCCAATAATTGGAACCAAAGATAAATACACCTAGGTGGACATGAAAAATACTTTTAGGAAACATCATGGAGACTTGTAAGTTGCCCAAATGCACATATGGATGCAATATTATTCCTTTCTTGCAACGCCAACTTGCCTCTCCTCCCCGATTTAATGTTTCTCTCCCCTCTAAATGAAGGGGGCACATTTTGAGAATATAGTCGCCACCCTGACAAGTTTTTGTAAATCAATTATTGGTAATATGTTAACATATGGGACATCCAACTGTTCCGAATGTCTACACTTGCTTTCCTGTGACCTGATGTTTCCCTTACTATATATGAAAACATGATAATTTACTGAAAAGACATCATGGAGGCTATCCCATAGGAGCCAAGACTGAATGTGACTGCTGCTCCACACTCACCCTTGTGGTCTGCTTTTCCTTCATTATTATTCGAGACAACAGCACCACCCATATTGGCATTGTGGCCTTCACTGAAAAATAAAGAGTAAAAATAAAATACTTCAAGGAATAGCCAATACAAAGAGCTCAATTGTGTTACTCATAGCATTCAATATTCTGGTATGGGTCAGACAAGGAATAATCACATTTTACCTTTTACAATGGCTGCATTAGGATAGATTTACAAGTGCTAACTTTACAGATTAGTTTTTTTAAATTCATTAAAGTATTTCTTCCCCCAAAAATTGCATTTGAAAGACCGCTGCGCAAATACAGTGCAGCATAAAATATTGCAACAACCACCATTTTATTCTCTAGGGCGTCTACTTAAATATATAGAATATTTGGGGGTTCCAAGTAATTTTCTAGCAAAAAAATGATCTTAACTTGAAACCAACAAATGTCAGAAAAAGGTTTAGTGTTTAACCACTTCACATCCGGCCGTAGCCGAATGACGGCCACAGCGCGGATGTGAAATCCCGGGAGGCCGTCATATGACGGCCTCCCCTTTCCTCGTTCCCTGTGCACGCTCACGAGCGCGCAGCAGGGAAATTCTGTGTTGGCCGTGTCCCTCGGACACGGCCAATCACAGATCGCTGTAAACGGCCAATCACATCGGCCGTTTACAGCGCGATCGCCCTGGCCAATGAGAGATGATCTCATATGTAAACATATAAGATCATCTCTCAGCGCCGCTCCCCCTCCTCACACAGAGACAGCGTGTGAGGAGGGGGAGATGAACGCCTGCAGCGCCGTAAGTTTTAAAAAAAATAAAAAGCCACGTGTCGTCAGTGCCACGTCAGTGTCACGCGTCATTGTCCTTTTGCTCCAGGGCCTTCAAAAGTGTAATAGGTAGTCAACAATTTAGATGTGTAATTTATGCTCCTAGAACACGTGATGGCGCTCCCTGCATGTTGGGCCTCTCTATGTGGCCAGGCTGTGTAAAAGTCCCACATATGTGGTATCGTAATACTCAGGAGGAGTAGCAGAATTTATTTTGGGGTGTCATTTGTGGTATACACATGCCATGTGAGAGAAATGTCATTTTAAATGGTTTAAAGGTTTTAAATGGTTAATTTTGTAGAAAAAAAATAAAAAAATAATTCATTTTGCAAAGAATTGTGGGAAAAAATGACAACATCAAAAAGCTCACCATGCCTCTTACTAAATACCTTGGAATGTCTACTTTCAAAAAAGGGGTCATTTGGGGGGTATTTTTACTTTCCTGGCTTGTTCAGGTCGCAAGAAATGATAGGCCGTCAGTACATCAGATGTGATCAATTTTGAATAATTCGCACCACAGTTTGTAGACTCTCTAACCTTCACAAAGACCAAATAATTTCCACTAATTTGGGTTATTTTTACCAAAGATATGTAGCAGTATAAATTGTGGCCAAAATTTATGAATAAAAATGAATTTCCTAAATTGTCTTTTTTCAATTATAGCGCAAAAAATTAAAAACCCAGAGGTGATCAAATACCATCAAAAGAAAGCTCTATTTGTGGGAAAGAAAGGACAAAAAATTAATTTGGGTACAGTGTTGCATGACTGAGTAATTGTCAAAGTGTGAGAGCACCGAAAGCTGAAAATTGGTCTGGATGGGAGGGGGGTTTAAGTGCCTGGTAGGCAAGTGGTTAAACTTTTTTCACTTACACACAAACTCTTCCCCATTGACAAAATTGTTACAATACATACACTTTTTTTTTTTTTCTTATACTATAAGTTCAACTGATAAAGAATGTTTTGATTCTTCTCTTCCTTTTGACGGCTGTGGCTTCAGAAGAGCAGAGAGACTTCTTTGCATAGAAAGAATTGTGAAACACTTTAGTCAAGATCGCGATAACGATTCTTGATGATTAATTGTGCAGCTCTACCAGGTGCACATTGCACAAACATAGCATTTATTTTAAAAATAAATGTCAGACAACAAGCAGAGGTGATTAACAAGTCCTACAGATTCCTGTTCTGTGCTCACATCACTAGCACATGTCGCACAGAATTCACCAAGCCCTTTCAAAATTATTCTGATCAACTAGACTCCAGTAAATGCCTTGGTTACTATGGGTTTCTGCACACTAGCAACTGCTCTGACTCGTTTAGAAAATCAAATTGATTTAAGCCCTGGTTAACACCAGTGCGGCTTAAATATCGTGCTACTTCAGTGCGATGTCAAAGCCGCACATCAGTCTATGCAAGTCGCAATGGATTTTGAAAAAAGGATCCTGCGCTACTTAAAACAAAATGCTGCAACATGAGTCACATTGATATAAACAGTTTTATTGCCAGCGAGGGGGTGCAACTTGTCATGAGATTTCAAACTGTCAAATCGCATGACAAGTCGCACCAGTGTGAACGGGGACTAAATGATGCTTCAAACTAAAGCTGCATCGGGGTTGCAAATTGCAGAGCAATTCAGCCCTACAGTAGTTTTAAGTTCGCCATAGATGGGTCAAATCTTGATCCATGTAGGGGCAGGCTGGTTTTATCAAAGTCGATCCATTGTTCGACTAGTGTACAACCAGCCTGCCAGATCTTTTACATATGATTACTGCCAGTGGCTATAGCCACTAGCAGTAATTGTGTTCTGCGGCCGGGAAGGTTCCCTGCAGGCAGAACACAATAGTGCTGCAGAAGAGATTCCACAAATAACACTGATTGTATTGATGTGGGGGGGGGGGGGGATCTCCTTCCACCCGTGGTGAGGAAAGAAAATCGAATAATCTATGTCTTGCCCCACTACTCCTTTTTACACATGCATCCCTGCAGCTTGGCCGAGTTCCCAGAGAGGGTCTCTTACCTTCCAGTTGGCAGTGGAAAAGTCCTTTACTGCTCACACACCACATGATATGTGCATGGCATTTGTCACTGTTCAGGGAGGTTGTGCTTGCCACATCTTGTCAGTAAGATCTCACATCTACAATGAACACAACTGACTTACTGTATAGAATGGTTGCAGAGTCTTTAGGAAACTCATCCCATACACTGCATAAAGCATACACAACACAGCCAACCTGTTCAAAAAGGCAGCAAAGACACCAAAGAGGTCTACTGTACCTCATTCTAAAGCAAGCTAGGAGCGTGGGAAGAGGTAAGCACAATGTAAAAGGATATTTTCTTAAGACAAGAGATTAGAAAATAGTCAACCGATTCTAGCATCAAAGTCAATCAGTTGCAACCAGGATTGCAATATCCAACATTATTAAAACGCAAAACTGTCATGCAAGAACTGCTCAGGTTACCATACAATTCAGTAATTACTCTAATGTAAGTGACAATAAATTATTTTATGCTAGGTTCACACTTAAAGCACCTGTCATTTTTTTCAAAGAGGAGATGCAAAGATGTGAACAGACTATATAAAATAATGGTAATCTAAGTGAAAAATTGCAGAGGTTTGAACAAGGATTTAAAGTGGTTGTAAACCCTTACAGACTACTTTTCGCTACAGGCAAGCCTATAATAAGGCTTATGCCCTGTACACACGAGCAGGATTTCTGTCAGAAAAATATTGGATGACGGAATTCCGCTCAAGCTTGGTTTGCATACACATGGTCACACAAAAGTTTGCTGAACTTTCGATTGTCAAAAACGCGGTGACGTACAACACTACAACGAGCTGAGAAAATGAAGTTCAATGCTTCTGAGCATGCGTCAAATTGTTTCCGATCATGCGTAGGAATTTTGCGCGTCGGAATTGATACAGACGATCGGAATTTCCAATCGGAAATTTTTCCGGCTGAAAAATTGAGAACATGCTCAATCTTTTGCTAGCTGGAATTCCGCCAGCAAAAGTCCGATGGAGCATGCACACACGGTCGCATTTTCAGACCAAAGGCTCTCATCAGACTTTTGCTGGCGGAATTTCCACTCGTGTGTACGGAGCTGTAGCTACCCTGGATATCTGCTAAACCTGCAGGGTTTAGCAGATATCCCCTGTATCTGCATGTGCCAAACGTCATCGGCACATGCGCACCAACAAACTGAAGCAATGGCACGTATGTGCTGTTGCTTCAGTGAGTGTGCCGTTACCACGCGCATGTGCGGGAGTGACATCATTGCAGCTATGGCCAATCACAGCACCGGAGCCGCGATACCCAGAAGTAACCCCCGGGAGTGATGTCGCCGGCCGGTGCTGTGTACGGGCACCACAGTGAGGGCTTCGATATTAGGCGAGTATTACATAATGAGCTGGTATGCATACTAGCTCATTATGCCTTTGTCTTGCAGGTGTTCGTTTTTTAGGCTTACCTGTAGCACAAAGTGGTCTGTAAGGTTTTACAACCACATTAAAAGCGCAATACATTTGGGATCCATTTACTCAACATAAAATTGTTTATATTTTACCAAACAATTGGGTATTATATTGTGCTTTTGTGCATTGAAATTTAACAGTGTAATTATGCCTAAAAAAAAAATGGCATAAATACAGTGTGACATAAAAATTAAAAACGCACACCATTTTATTCTCTAGGGATTTAAAAAATAAGTAATGTTTGGAGGTTTTAGGTGATCTTCTAGCCAAAAATACTGACTTTTACAACAAAAAGTATCAGAAAAGGCCTGGTGAAGTGTTTAAGCCACACAAGCTACCTGGCTCACTGGATTGTTCTAGCCTTATGTTACATAATCTGCGACCAGAGGCAAATGGCATGCTTTATATTTTTACACTTTTTCCTGTATCTGCTGAACACTGAAAAAAATGCCATAACACAGCACAGGCATTTGTTTGCGGAGGGAGTAGTCATTCCTCCCATGTGTCAGAAATGTAACCGCATGAAAACTGGGATTAATAAAGTCATCACAGTCATCAGTCAGGATTTCAGAAGGTCATCGTTGCATAATATAGGGTGCCACATCTCACTCCGGATATCTGACAGCAGCAGTGACATACATATTAATGCAACAACAGTCTACTTATAAAAAAGTTTAAATCCCAGATCAACAGAAGAAAATCATAACTTACCAAAGTTGGTGACCACGGCAAATCATTTCACTTTGTGTTATTAAAAAATCTCATATGGCCTGTAAATGACCACACAAATTGCTAGGCCTATTCATAATGTTGTTAAACATAAGACTACCAGTTAGGTCTCATGCACACAAGACATTTAGCGGTTTTTTTCCTGCCTCTAAACGTCCCTCAATGTTAGGGACGGCACAGTGGTGTAGTGGTTAGCACTCTCGCCTAGCAGTAAAAAGGGTCGCTGGTTTGAATCCCAACCACGACACTACCTGCCTGGAGTTTGCATGCTCTCCGTGCCTGCGTGGGTTTCCTCCGGGTACTCCGGTTTCCTCTCACACTCCAAAGACATGCTGGTAGGTTAATTGGCTTCTTTCCAAAATTGGCCCTAGTATAGGAATGCGAGATGGGGACCATGGATTGTGGGCTCCTTGAGGGTAGGGACCGATGTGAGTGTGCGATGTATGTGTGGAGCGCTGCGTAAATTGATGGTGCTATATGAGTACCTTAAATATATAATAGAGGAGCATCTTAATGAGAGACATTGTACAGGGATAGGGAGAATTGTATACACGCTTTCCACACTCAGGTTGGACTGGTGTCTTTTATTCAACCTTACTATGCAACTATGTGTCCAAGCACACACAAGCTTTTAGAGGCAGGAAAAAAACCCAGGGCCAGCATGCTCAGGAGAGGAGTATCCCAACACACACTTGACAAGTGTCTAACCACACTTTAGTGCATCAAGCGCTTGGACATTCACTCAAAATGCCCAGAATTCTGCCCAATAGAATTAAAGAATTCACAAATGCTTGATGGAGCTAAAAATGTTTTTGATGCTTTTCTTTCCCCTGGGGCATCTAGTCGAGCAAAAAAAAAAATAAATAAAAATCCTGCATGCATGGGGCCTAAGGTTTAATCATCAGGTTTAATCATCATTTGACAAAACAAATACTTGTCTGAGGAGCTTCCAAATGATCTGTCTTGTAGCAGTGAAGACTTAATTTTGCTGTTATCTGAAGGTACACCTAGATGACTTATCCTCAACATCTCTCCCTGAAGTGGTCATCTGAAGTATAAGATCCATTATCCTTCCCCTTATCCCTCCAACTTGAGGACACAAGTAGTTAAAAAGCAGTTCTGCACACAATTATTTTATATTTTTTTTCTTCTCCTGTTACAAGTATTTTCAGTCTAACGTTAAACTCACTTTTTCTGTGTGTGTCTGGTATCCATGTCCGTTTTTCATCAAATCTGCACTTTTTAAAAGAAAACAATTGAATTTCCATTTTGCTTGTGGGCATTTGAAGCCCACAAGCAATCACTTCCTTGTTCCCATTTCGTTTTAACTACCAGCATGCCTCGCTGGTTCCCGCACATGTGCACTGGCAACAGCGCCGAGCAGCGTAAACAACTATGTTGCCATAACAACGGGTGGCGTCACGCGAGATTTTGCGTCAGCTGTTCGCACCAACTCCTGGGATGAATGACACCAGATCCCAGGAGACAGTGTGGCACTCAAAGGAAGTGATGCGGATACCCGCACAAACCGCCCACAGCCGCAGACAGAGGGATGTGTGGATAGACTGGGCAGGAATAAGGTACCATTGAAAAAAAAAAAATGGATGATTAGGAAAACAATGACCTAAAGTAAAATCAGTGTGTGCAGGACCGCTTTAAGGTTGTAGTTGTTTCAATAGAACTTATAGGACTGTTACAATGTATGTTTAAGCTGGGGTATGCCCAGCAGCTTTATTATGCAACCCATTTTTTCACACAAAAACCCAATAAAAAGTATTTAAAAAAAAAAAGGGGATCATTCCCAGACCCCGAGCCTGCATAGTGGACCAGGTACACGGCAGTAAGGAACAGCTTTTATTCTCCTGATGTTGTGACTGACAAATTCTGCATCACCCTGAATTTTTGCTGCTACATATTTATTTTCTTTGCATTGCTGAAACATTAAGAATACATTTTGCACTCTGATTATTAATAATTACAATACTTTGCGCTTGATTTTATGCTTGCATAATTATTTTCCTTTGACTTGATTTGATTGTTCACCAATTACCTCATTTAGTTCCTTTCATTTAGAACGACATAAAAAGTTTCCTTATCATTTATATCTATGCTTCACAACTTGAATATGACTTAGATTGGGGGATGGCCCATTTCATTTGAAGCTTCAAAAGCCAGCTTACACTAATAGACTATCAAAATGTATATATTTGTCCAAAAATTCCTAGTACATTAAGAGCGTTTTGCAAGACCAGCAACATTTTTTAATTAATTTTGACTTGATATACAAGCGATGTCTTGATATGAGTAGCGTCATGTCACAACTGAGTATAAAAGAGAATAGAGGCACCTCTAAGTGTAGCAATATGGTAGAGGTAGGTAAAGATAGAGCTGGAGAGGGGGACGAGGCAGGGGTGTCCATTATCACCCCTCCTCTTTGCCCTCGCAATGGAACCTCTTGCTATTGCTATAAGATCTAGCCCTGAGATACTAGGTTTCCAGAGGAAGTTGGGAAGGGTAGAAAAAAATTGCGCTATATGCGGATGATGTGCTACTTTTCCTAGGAGATACAGGCCAGTCACTAAGCAAAGCAATGAATATAGAAGAGGAATTTGGTGGGTTCACAGGATTAGAAATAAATTGGGAGAAGTCTGAACTATTACCAATAGATCCCACTGCTGAAGTACGAATACCAGGGATGCCTCATCTTGCAGTGGTCGACTCATTGAAATACCTGGGGATAGTCTTGACGAAGGATCCCAGCCAATTTATAAGTAAAAATCTTGAACCCTTATTAGTAAAGTTTAAAAAAAAAAAGAGACATTTGGAAACGTTTCCCATTATCAGTGGCGGGAAGGTGTGGGCTGATTAAAATGATCTGGAAGCCACAATTATTGTATATATTGCATAATTCGCCGGTGTGGATATGCAGGAAGTGGTTCAAAAAAATTGAGTCACTTTTTAGGGAATTTGGAAGGGGGGGCAAGCCAGGATTCGGCTTCGAACTCTGCAACTCCCAGTGAAGGAAGGGGGTCTTGCGGTGCCCAACCCGGAACGTTATTTCCTGGCATCTCAATTGCAGCAATTAATAGGATGTGGTGTTCCGGGGGGGGGGGGGCACCCCAAGTGGAAGAATAATGCTGACGGAGGCTGGGCATAATACAATGATAGAAACCCTTGAAGCGGACTCTTTCCGCTATAAGTGTCCCACAATAAAAATGATAATCAAAATATGGACAATAGTTAAAAAACAGTTACACTATAATGGAATTACTGAGTATTTCCCTCTATGGAACAACAAAAATCTAAATGAAGTCCTCCAGGTAGAAAAAATAAAGTATGGGAAAAACATGGTATCACTAGACAGACAATTGTATAGAGGCAACGCGCTAAAAAATTTTTTAGACCTGAAGCGAGAGTTTAAAATACCACAATATACGGCTTATGCATACCTACAAATAGCCCATGCCTTAGAGGCCCAATTATCGGAACAGCAGTTGATATGGATAGAAACCCCCCTCTTTAAAAAGATACTAGAAGTCGGCTCTACTAAAGGGTTAATATCCGAGATATATGAAGAATGAAGGAGAGAAACTCCAAACGGTAAAGGCAAGATGGGAAGAGGATATAGGTGCAATAACTAGTGTGCAGTGGAAGAGAATTCTTGAGATGGGCTCGATGGTCTCAATATCCCCCCCGCAGAGGATATCCCATTTGATGATGATAAATAGAGCCTACTATACCCCGAAACGGTTGTTTCAATTTGGGAGGAGGATTGACGATAGCTGTCCCAGATGCCAAGGGACTGGTGATCTTCTGCATATGCTGTGGAAATGCCCTAAATTGCACCGTTACTGGACAGGAGTGATTAATAGCATGAGAGAGGTATTTGGGATCAAGCTTGAGAGAGAAACTAAGGCGTGTATACTGGGACATAGAGTGGAAACAGGAGAGAAGAAAAGCGAAAAAGTAGCAATCTTAAGATGCTTGTTTCAGGCCAGGAAATTGATTGCAATTAAATGGCAATCAAGGGAACCCCCTACAGTAGACAATTGGATCAGGATAGTAAATGAGACCCTATGTAAAGAAAGAACAGTCTACATAAAGATAGGTAACCTCAGAGTTTAAGAAGATGTGGCATCCCTGGTTGGTAAAAATGAATGCCCTGGAGTAGAGGGCCTAATCACAACGGCGCTCTACCCAGGATAGAAGAGGAATAGATAAGATTGGGAATAGGTACATAAGAACCTATGTATGAATACGTGGGGTGGGAGAGGGGGGTAGGGAAGGGGGAGCGGGAGGAAATAATAGGGGATTATGGTTTAATACACAATAAAAGGAAGGGAGGAAGATGGGTAGAGGCCGCTCTATCTCTGACCGGGTCACCCTTTTTCTTCCCCTCTTCCCCTGGGATAAAACAAAAGTTTAAGATTTAGCTAATATGCACTTTTTATAAACGTTAAGAGTCTGTTAAATGCTGTGTTTTTTTTGTTTTTTTTTGAAGTGTTAAATAACTGTGGAAAAAATGAATAAAGATTGAAATAAAAAAAATAAAAAAAGTGTAGCAATATGGTTACATTTAATGAAGGTACAACATTTAGCAACTCACATGGTTGATGATTAAAACAGACACATCTAAGTATGCAGGCATCCGGGGTAAAGAGGTCCACATAAACCATCCTCCGCACCAACAGCTCTCACCGCTGTCAGTCTGCAATCGTGACCGGGAAGACTACCCTGCAGTAGAGCGATCTGAGAGCGAGGCTTGAAGCGCTTGGAGTACAGAGTGGAAGGGATGACATTGATGGCGGTGCGGAGGATGGTCTATGTGGTCAGCTTTTCCCCTGGATGCCTGCAAACTTAGATGTGCCTCTTTTAATCATCAACCTAACGCCAAATGTTGTACCTTCATTAAATGTAACCAAATTGATACACTTAGAGGCGCCTCTCTTCTCTTTTATACTCCGTAGCTCCTTCTGGATTTTTCTTTTAATCTCCTTGTGGAGGCTTCCATTTGTTGGGGGACATTTTATGGTTACACAACCTGATCACATTGCTATGATCTTTTTATATGGACTATAAACTGAAGGACTTATGAATAAATGGTTGTGGAATGAATCATCTGAGTTTCCATTATTTCTTATGGGGAAATTTGCTTTGATATACAAGTGCTTTGGATTAAGAGCGTTTTTCTGGAACTAATTATGCTCGCAATTCAAGGTTTTACTGTACATTCAAAGACTTGACAAATGTCGTTCCAAAGTCCTTAAAAATGTAATTTTCTTTTAACCACTTGCCTACCAGCCACTGTCATACGGCGGCAGTTTGGCCCATTAAACACAGCGGGGGATACGATTTGCGTGGCTGGCGGCTGCGATGTCCGCCAGGCAATATGTCTCCTGTAGTCAGTCCCATCCCCATACAGTTAGAAACACAAAGGAGAGAACACATTTAACCCCTTGATCGCCCTCTAGTGTTAACCCCTTCCCTACCAGTGACATTTACACAGTAATCGGTGCATTTTTATAGCATTGATTGCTGTATAAATGTCAATGGTCCCAAAAGTGTCAAAATTGTCCGATCTGTCTGCCGCAATCCCACTAAAAAAAAAATATTAAAAAAATATTGCAGATTGCTTCCATTACTAGTAAAAATAAATGCCATAAATCTATCCCCGATTTTGTAGACGCTACAACTTTTGCGCAAACCAATATATGCTTAATTCGATTTTTTTGGGATATTATAGCAAAAAGTATAAAATCGTTTTTTTCCCCAAAATTGTTTATAGCGCAAATACCACCAAAAGAAAGGTGTGTGTGTGTCAATTGTGTTTGGGTACAGCATTGCACGACCACGCCATTGTCAGTTAAAGAGACGCAGTGCCATATTGCAAAAAATGGCCTGGTCATTAAGGGGGAAATTCTTCCGGTCCTTAGTTAACTTTGATTTTGGATCAAATGGAAAAACCACACACATTGTTAGAAATTACCCCAATAACCAAAAATGTTCAAATGAAATTCTACTTAGGCCAGCCTAAAAAAGGGTATTTTGCTTTGGAGACTCATCTTTAATAACTTCAGCCCCGGACCAATTGGCAGCCAAAGGACCAGGCCCCTTTTTGCGTCACTTTAACTGACAATTGCGCGGTCGTGCGACATGACTCCCAAACAAAATTGGCGTCCTTTTTGAAAACAATGCAATATTTTTTGCTTTTTGCTATAATAAATATCCCCCAAAAATATATAAAAAAAATTTTTTTCCTCAGTTTAGGCCGATACGTATTCTTCTACATATTTTTGGTGAAAAAAAAAAAAAAAAAATCGCAATTAGCGATTATTGATTGGTTTGCACAAGTTATAGTGTTTACAAAATAGGGGATAGTTTTATAGCATTTTTATTAATATTTTTTTTTACTATTAATGGCGGCGATCAGCGATTTTTATTGTGACTGCGACATTATGGCGGACACATCGGACATTTTTGGGACCATTGTCATTTATACAGCGATCAATGCTATTTAAATGCATTGATTCCTGTATAAATGACAGTTGTGAAAGAGTTAACCACTAGGGGGAGGGGAGGGGTTATGGGCTGTGACGTGTGTGTTTTTTTTACATTAGGGGGCGGGGCTGACGTCTGACGTCATTGATCGGCTTTCCCGATGACCGGAACAGCCGATCAATGACAGGCAGAGTAGGAAGCGCGGGGAGAGGTTTGTTTACACATACCTCTCCCCGTTCTTCAGCTCCGTGACCCGATCGCGGGACACCAGAGGCGATCGGGTCCGCTGGTCCCACGGCCGGGGTCACGGAGCTCCCGACCGGGTCGCGAGCGCGACCCACGGGCAGGCAATTAAAGGGTACGTGAGAGGTACGTGATTTTGCCAGCCCGTGCCATTCTGCCGCAGTATATCTGCGTGAGGCGGTCGGGAAGCGGTAAACATTTGGCTGTGGTCTTCCTAGGGGCTCATGCACACTAGGCAGCAAAAAATTCCATAACTGCCTATGGAGCATACTGTACATGAGTTTAAGCGCATTTGCATTTACAAGCGTTTTTCCCCCCTTAAGACAAGGCTGCATTTACACTGGAGCAGAGTGACTTTCAGGAGTTTCTATTTGAGAGTGTTTAGAAGTGTATTACAAGCACTATACAGCTTTAGGTGTTTTTGTGTAGCCAGTAGAAAGCACTAGAGAGGAGAGGTGGAGGAGTGTAGAGCTGCTGTTTGAGCAGAAGATGTGCGACAATGTCTCAAATGCGCTCATGTCGCACATTTTCAAGCGTTCCCATTGTAAGAGCAGCATTTTTGTATGCCCAGTGTGAATGAGGCCTTAATGTATTATCAGCTGGCTATGCAGAGTACATGTATTTGCGCACATGTAAATGGTATAAATTACTGACCAAAAAATGCTGATTTCTTTTTTTACTGAAGAATGCATGGCATTTTGTCAAGTGCCTGTGTGTATAGGCACATTACAAATAATGGGCTCAGAAAAAAAATAATTATAATAAAATAAACAAAAATCGCTTCACTGTGCTTTTTCAAGCTACAATGTGAAAGAGGCCCTAAACTATTCCCTAACCCCCTTTTGGGGCGTTTTTCAGGCGCTTTAGGGCTATAAATAGCACCTGTAAAGTGCCTGTATACACCACTCCTGCCCATTGAAATGAATGGACACCAATGCCAAAGAGCCTGCCAAGCATCTCAGCAACAGCAATACACAGGCAAATTTAACCGTTTATTCAGCCGCTAGTGGGGCAGGGTTAAAAGCACCCCGTCAGCGGCCAAATAGCGCCGCTAAAATTGCGGTAAAGCGCCGCTAAAACTAGCAGCGTTTTACCGTCAACGCCCGCCCCAGTGTGAAAGTAGTCTACAGAAGGCAAAGAAAATATAGCAAAGACAGAATAAACAGTCATCAGCCTAGTAGATGGATATAAGCCACATTACTTGGACTAATTTTGTAAGGGCTCTTTTACACTGATCAGTTTTTAAGTTAAAAAAAATAAATAAAAAAAAAGTAGAATAGGATTTTTATAACAGCTTACCTGTAAAATCCTTTTCTTTTGAAGTACATCACGGGACACAGAGCCATAGTAATTACTCAAAGTCCCAAGAGTTCAGGGGTGACCTAACCGGGGATTTAGCCATGTTACCCCCTGAATAAAGTTATGAACCAAAGAAAGCGAAGCAATAATACAGATAAGGCCGAGACTTGTCCTTAGAAAGCACTCAAGGTCAGCTTTATTTCTCACCCCATCTGCAGAAAGTCAAGGATTCTACCTTTGACCCATTTCCTGGGGTGCACCCCCTGGTTTCACACCAGGAGACATATGCTTCCCAGACTCCATAATATAAAATTATGGAGGCCGGCTCTCTTGCATTAATCAAGATAGAAACCACTGAACCTGACAGCCCACGTTTCTTCAGAGTGTGGGTCTCAATAGCCAAACCGTTAAATTTAGTGTTTGTAAAGTAGGATGGAATACCGGAGCTTGCGAAAGAAGGTCTGGCCGTGGCGGTAGGGTCCATGGGTCCCCCTACTGTCATCTTTACGATCCCTGCATACCAAGATTTCCTGGGACCCGCTGGAGGCCACAAGAATCAGACTTCCCTTCCTGCTTGATCCTGCGAAGAAGTTGTGAACACAGGCAGAATAGGAGGGAATGCATAAATCAGCGAGAACCGATTCCACGGGAATAGCAAGGCATCTGTTCCGCATGCTAGCGGATCCTTTGTTTTTGACACAAATTTGTCGATTTCTTTGTTGAACCTGGAAGTAAACATGTCTATGTCTGGGATCCCCCATCTTTGACATATTGACAGGAAGATATCGGGGTGAAGGAACCATTTTCCCGGGAACAACGGCTGGCAACTCAAGTAGTCTGCCTGCCAATTTTCTATTCCCTTGGTGATTAATATAGGCCATTGCTGTGGCATAGTCAGTTTGAATCCTGGCAGGACAATACCGTAAACTGAACGTTCAGGCCTTCAGAACCAAGTGCTTTGCCTAAATTTCTAGAATAAGGGGCAAGGTCATTTCTGATCTGGGCCACTTCCGTGGTAACTGAAGAAAGGATTTTCCCCTTTGCATATTTATGGATATTAACCATAAACTGAGGCTCTGGCGTACCCAGCCTACAAGTACCTGGTATTTCCAGGTGGTCCATCCGGTGCTAACTAGGCCCGACCCTGCCTAGCCTCCAAGATCAGACGAGATCAGTCACTTTCAGGGTGATGTGGCCGTAGACTTTGGAGTCAGACACATTGGGAATCTAGAGCTTGAACCCTTTGTTCCAAGCCGATAGGATAATGTTTTGCAGCAGTCTCGAATGAAACCGAGCATAAGGAACAGCCTCGAATGAAGCCACCATCTTTCCCCACAACATCATGCTAAGTTGAAAAGAATTCATCTTGCTTCGTCCACATAAATCAGTTCCTTTATGGCGCTGATCTTTGCCTGGGGCAAGAATACCCTTTTCTGGGTGTACCTATGATCAGACCCAAGTATCTTAGCCCTTTTCATGGTTTTAAAGAACATTTCTCCTAGGCTGAGAAACCGACCTAGATATTCCAGATAGTTGAATGTGATGACCATACTTTGGTCTAAGTGGGCTACCGACTGGACTATCAAGAACAGATTGTCCAGGTAAACCATAATCGTTATACCTTGGGCCCTTAATCTGGCTAGAAGAGGGACCAGAAGCTTTGTAAACACTCAAGGTGCAGAAGCTAGACCAGAAAGCAGAGCTACACACTAAAAATGAAGATTTTCCACCTTGAAAAATAGATATTACTAGAGGAATTGGTTATATTCATGAATTTAATTTAGATTTTTGAGATACAGAATGTCCATTTGGATTTAACCAAACCCCAACCCCTGCTCTTACATGGGGGCCACCATGATCACTTTTTGCCAAAAGATGGTCCAATGCTTGAGAGAAGGACTTTTTTTTCTCTGGATGCTTAGAAACATTTGATCTGAGAAAAACGAGGAGATGGGAACTCTTGGAACTCCAGTTTGTACCTTGGAGCTATTGAGGAAGTCCCCCATTCGTCTTGACACTCTTCCTGCCAGGTCCATGAGAACTGCAGAAGAATTCCCCCTATTGAGTGAGCGGGGGCGCCTCCTCATAAGGAGGCTTCAGTATTGTGTAGGTTTCCTCCCCAAGACCTCTTTTGTTCCTGGGGTTAACCCTGAGGAGAGGATTACCTTTTGAACCTGACGGCTGATGTCCCTGGCACAGAAGGAGCTTTAAAAACAAAAATACATTTACACCTTTTCTTTAATGGCAAAAGGGGTACTTTTTCCACTAGAATTTCTTTGGATGAATTATCCAAAACATCCCCTAATACCTGTTGCACGGCAAAAGGAAGACTAGCCAGGAGCTTCTGCATGGTGCATAGCGAAGGGTGCAAGGCCTGAAGGATAGATTCTCTCAAAGCAACTATTACAAACATAAAGCTGCCAGATCCTGGACCTGTTGAGCAGGATAACTTGAACACCCAACGATTAAGCTATTAGGCTACTTTCAGACTGGGGCACTGCGGGCGCTGGCGGTAAAGCCGCGCTGTTTAGCATCGTTTTAGCGGCGCTATTCGGCCGCTAGCGGGGTAGTTTTAACCCACGCTAGCAGGCAAAAAAAAAAAGGTTAAAACCGCCCGCAAAGCACCGTTGCAGCGGCGCTTTGCAGGAGGGTTTGCAGCGCTGCCCTATTGTTTTCTATGGGAAGGGCGCATTAAGAGCAGTAAATACACCGCTCCTACAGCACTCCAAAGATGCGGCTTGCAGGACTTTTTGGACCATCTTGCAAGCGCACCGCTCCAGTGTGAAAGCCCTCTGGGCTTTCACACTGGAGAGACAGCAGCGGCTGTTTCAGGGCACTTTGCAGGCACTATTTTTAGCGCTGTAGCACCTGCAAAGCGCCCCAGTGTGAAAGGGGCCTTACTGTCAACGTAGGCTGAGACACAATCTGACAGAGGAAAAACAAAAGTGTTTTGTTTTTAAAAGGAATTCCAACTTTTTAGCCGTTGGATCCCTAAGCATTTGAGCATTGTCTGCCGGACAAGTCAAACTCTTATTCACAGAGGATATAACAGCATTAATTGCTGGTATACCCTACTGAGGTTTAAAAAAATAAAAAAATTCACTATCATGGCTGAGGAAAAAATATATTTTTAATAACAAACTGGGGCTGCAGTGTTGAAAACAGTTGCAAACATTTCATGGCTCCGATGCTCACTCTGACCAGCCACCCCCTCTCAAGGGAGGATGCCATTTGTAGAGATGAGTAGGCTTTCCAGAGCTTGAGGGAGACCCTTTTAGCTCTTTTTTTTGGGGGCGTTTCAACCCCCCTTCTGACTTTAGCCCGATGCACAAAGCAGAGGTACTAGCAGAAGAAATCGCATCCACTGCTTGAGTAATAGTCCATCCACTGCTTGAACAATAGTCAGCCACTGCGATTAATGCTCAGGCTGGTGCAAAGAGTAAATGTGTCAATAGGAAATGCCTGTGTCACAAAAACCTCTCATGCTCCTCTTTGCTCTTATGTCTCTCTGACAATTTTGCAGCCAGCTCAAATGGAGTTATTTTTTCATTATTTTTTTTAAAACACACGCGTTGGAGGACGCCAATGCCGCACTAAGCCCCGCCCCCACCTCGCATCGCACCCCCCTCTTTTCTATTTCAAAAAAGGAGTTTTCCCGTGCAAGCACAGGCCTCTGATCCGACGGGATTGGCTTGCGAGTGAGGGAGGGAGGGAGGGATGGCATGGAGGGGACCTGGAAGCTGCCGCTGAGTACGGGCGGTGAAAGAAACGGCATTGCCGATCGTTTTCTGTTCTCCCTTATACTCAGCCTCATGAAGAGGGGAAGAGTTCAGCCCAGGTGGGGGGTGTCTGGAGAAAGCAAAAACCCCCAAACTTACCAGTGGTCTGCCTGCTAGCTGGAGGAAAAAAAAAAAAAAAAAGTCTGCTGCTTCTGTGACACAGCGTGACTGAGCAAAGCATGAGAAGGTATGTGCTCCATACAGCCCCATAGTGGCGACACTTAGGCATGACAACATTTACTTCAACCGCTTGCCGACCGCCTCACGCAGATATACTGAGGCAGAAGGGCGCGTACAGGCAAACTAACGTACTTGTACATTGCCCTTTAAGAAGCGGCCTGCAGGCGCGCCAACCTCCGTGAGTCGGGTCACAGAGAGGAAGAATGGGGAGATGCTAATGTAAACCAGCATCTCCCCATTCTGCCTAGTGACACTGTCATTGATCTCTGCTCCCTGTGATCGGAGCAGAGATCAGTGATTTGTCACAAACAGTCACGCCCCCCCACAGTTAGAAACACGCCCAAGGACACACTTAACCCATACACTGCCACCTAGTGGGTTACCCCTTCACTGCCAGTGTCATTTACACAAGAATCAGTGCATTTGTATAGCACTGATTGCTGTATAAATGACAATGGTCCCAAAAATGTGTCAAAAATGTCCGATGTGTCCGCCATAATGTTGCAGACACGATAAAAAAAATAAAAAAAAAAAAACGCTGATCGCAGCCATTACTAGTAAAAAAATAATTTTTTTTATTTTTGGGGGATATTTATTATAGCAAAATGTAAAAAAAATTGCATTTTTTTTCAAAATTGTAACTGTTTATAGCGCAAAAAATTTAAACCGCAGGGGTGATCAAATGCCACCAAAAGAAAGCTATTTATGGGGAAAAAAAGGACATCAATTTTGTTTGGTTTGGGTAAATCCTTCCGGGGCTGAAGTGGTTAAATCAAGCTTTAATACAAGCGATTTAAATTGACTCAATTTAAATCAAATCCACCCTGGTTTGCAGAGACTAAGCACCACCAGTGCCCTGCCTAAATCTACATCCTCTCCGCAGCCCTCCCACATGCTGCTTTTAGGGATCACTGACCCTAAAAAGCAGTGCTCCTTAGGTGTACACATGAACTTGCCCATTTTGTCAAACACAGTGGAATGCATTTGAGTAGGAAGATTTCTTCAGGGGATTCATACTGGCCTTTGCAAAACCACCAAGCACATTGCCACTGAAGCCTATTAGGAGATTTTTTTTTTTTTTGGGGGGGGGGGGGGGGGGTTTGGGGGGGTAGCGCAGCTTGCGATTTTGCCTTAAATCACCAGTTGCCCAAAGCCTCCTGAGATACTCTCCTCGTGCATCCCAGTAGGGCTGAAACAACTCATCGATTATGAAATCAATTACCATTTTCATAATCTATTAATCGGCCAGTAATATAATGGGGTTAAAAAAAATGAGCCCTTTATAGTACAAAGAGCAAATAATCGCTACTGTAAATATTACTTCACAGTTCTACAGTAAAAAAATTATCCCCTTACAGTAGTGATTATTTGCTTTTTTTGTACTATAAATGGGCTCATTTTAGTTTTTTTTTAACCCCATTATGTTACTAAACGTCTTAGACCTGGTCTATGTGTTTATTGGTGCTTTTTGCAGAAACGCACTACAGTTCATTAACATGGTTTCCTATGGGACACGTTCACATCTATGCTTTTTTTCAGCTGCTGCGTATTTGGAAAGGGTCATGGACTTTTTTTAACGCAAAATTGCGTTTTTTTGGTTCAATGTACTTCAATGGAAAAGCTGCAGAAAAACATGTAATGAGTTTTTGCAGCAATTTGTGTTTTTTAATCTGCCCAACAACAAATTGGCCAAAAAACAGTATGTCTCTTCTAATAGTATATACAGTACATCTCCTCTATTATATACCTCTCCTCTAATAGTGTATAAAGTATCTCTCTTCTGTCTGTTATTCTCAGAGTGGATTTGATATTTTGCTCCCTAACCATATAGTTGGTTGTTCATATTTACCACTGGCATGGAGATAATGTGTAGTGCTAAAACACTTAAAGTTATGCACAAATACAAAGAAAATATATATGTATAAATGTGCAGAAATGTGCAGAAATGCTGAAGATAAATAGTAATGAAACTAAAAATTCAATGCCCCTGTTGATGACCACTAGCGTAGAAACGCTAAGGGCTTATTGATTTGAGACCTTTACATTGCCCTTTACTGCTTTTATGCCTATACATCCTTTGTTGGACTGTTGCCTTTTACTCCTTTGTTGAGAGATTTTTAATCCAATAAAACCTTATTGGTTGATCTGCACTATATGGAGCACTTTCTTCCTGTTTTTTTACACCATATCCCACCATTTGTGATCCTGGACAAGCTGGAGATACATTTCACACCGTGTGCCAACCCCTGGAAGATCTACCGTGCGTCTACCCCTGGACGGTCTGGTGATACCCCAAGGCTGCGTATCTACAAGGTGTGCCCCTAAGACCTAACACAATCTTCCCTCATCCAACAGGAGAAAAACACAAGCGTATCTGACCCACTGCCGTATGGTATGTGTGTCCATCCATTCTGGTAAGAAGTACCTTATCAAGTGTCTATGGTCTCCTGGGATCACATTCACACATTCTTGTGCGCACAGTACTACTACAATATCAGATTGTACCCACGTCCGTGTCTGGATAGAGAAATCTCCACCCATTTATTTCATCACTGTTTATCCTGAACAGAGAGAGACTTTACTATTAGTTTCATTACTATTTATCTTACTTCAGCATTTCTGCACAAAAACATTTTATAATATATATATATATATATATATATATATATATATATATATATATATATATATATATATATATATATATATATATATATATATATATATATATATATATATATATATTTATATTTTTTTTTTTCTTTGTATTTATGCATAACTTTAAGTGTTTTAGCACTACGCACATTATCTCCTTGTCTGTTTAACTTTGTTTGATTGTTAGCAGCTTTAGAAAAAGCTATTTTCTTATCACTTTGATTTGGGTATAGCGCAGTGATATTCCCCCCCCCCCCCCCCCCCACCCCCCACACATATTTACCTACCACTGCATACAGATATTTAAGAACACATTTTTTTTTTTAACTTTACATATTAACTAAATTATACACCACACTTTTTTTTAAGGTTATTAACCGATTAATCGAAACAATAATCGGCCAACTAATCGATTATGAAAATAATCGTTAGTTGCAGCCCTACATCCCAGAGAGCTTCGGGACAATTTAGAAGATGCTGCATGTCAGACCAACCCAGAGAAGCAGATGATAGGGAAAAAAAGGATAGCGGAGGGGTGAGGTTCATTTTAGGTGTCCACATATACACCTTTCCTCACTTGCAGACTGAACGTAGAATTTCAGCATAAACCTATCCAGTCTTAAAAATGTCCCCTCCTAACAAATATGCCGACTAACCTGTGCAAAAATGATGCATTTACTTAGCTTTTTTTCAGCCTGCTCCAGTCTGCTCATGTGATCTCCTGTGTTAGCCAGTGAATTTTTGGAAAGCAAACAAAATGAGTTCAGATGCTGAGTTTAGAGGCATTTCAAGCGCCAAACGCTTCTAAACGCGGCTCAAGGCGGTAACTCGCATTTAGCCGGGTTTCATTTACAGGCGTTTTTTATTTTTGGCTATTTTGAAGAAAAAAAAAAAATTTTAAACGCAGCATGTAAAAGCGTCCAAACGGACGTTTTAAACGTGGGTTACCATCTGTCATGTTAAATTGTTCAGGAGAGGTTGTAAAAACGTCCTGTGTACATGAAGCCTAGGCCTCATGTACACTACTGCTGGTGAATGGACATTTAGGAGCAGTTGGGCAGTTTTTTCAGCTGCCCCTATACTCTCCTCTATGTTATCAGTACATGTACACAGGGTCATTTATAGTAGTTTCTAGGAAGTTTAGAGAAGCTTTTTTGGAATGCAAAAAATGGGTTTAGACAGATGTTAAGAGGCATTTGAAACACCAAATGCTTGTAAGGCCCCATGCACACGAGATGCAGATGCAAACTCTGCTGAACGCATGTTTTAAAAAGCAGAAACCTGCGTTTAAAAACATGCGTTTTCATGCCATGTTTACGTCTATAAGCGTTTGTAAAGATAACATCATATAGACCCTCCCCAAGCTCAGAAAGCATGTATTATTTACGACAGCGCTCGACGAATACCAGTCGCCAGGTCGCATTGGCGACTAGAATTAGCGACCTGGGGCAGCACAGCTGGGGGTATCCTGTCTTCATAGTGCACCCCCCCCCCCGCCGCGCGATCGCGATGGGCCGCGCCGGCCGGTAATTGAGGCCCCGGCTTTGCGGCCTTGTGCAGTCCTATGGTACCTTCTATAATCTGGCGCCCTCTTGCGGTGGCCGTTGGTATGACACCCAGCAATACTAATAAGGCTGTTTTTTGTTTTCACTGTCTGCCTATCTCCTTCACTTAGAACCCCCAAACATTATATATATTTATTTTTCTAACACCCTAGAGAATAAAATGGCGGTCGTTGCAATACTTTCTGTCACACCGTATTTGCGCAGCGGACTTACAAGCGCACTTTTTTGGGAAAAAATACTTTTTTTTTTATTAAAAAATAACACAACAGTAAAGTTTGCCCAATTTTTTTTTTATATTGTGAAAGATAATGTTACGGCGAGTAAATTGATACCAAACATGTCTCGCTTCAAAATTTTGCCAGCTCGTGGAATGGCGACAAACTTATACCCTTTAAAATCTCCATAGGTGACATTTAAAAAAATTCTACAGGTTGCATGTTTTGAGTTACAGAGGATGTCTAGGGCTAGAATTATTGCTCTCGCTCTACCGATCATGGCAATACCTCACATGTGTGGTTTGAACACCGCTTTCAAATGCGGGCGCTACTCTTCTGCAAACAAGCTCGGCGGGACGGGCGCATTTAAAATTATTATTTTTTTCTTATTTATTTTAACTTTTAATTTTTTCACTGTTCTTTTGAAAAAAAAATTGTGTCACTTTTATTCCTATTACAAGGAATGTAAACATCCCTTGTAATAGAAAAAAGCATGACAGGACCTCTTAAATATGAGATCTGGGGTCAAAAAGACCTCGGATCTCATATTTACACAAAAATGCAAAAAAAAAAAAATTGCCATTTGAACAAAAAAAAATAATAAAATGTCCCTTTTTAAGAGCTATGGGCAGAAGTGACGATTTGAAGTCGCTTCTGCCCTGCAATGACTTGAGACAGGCGGGGGCCATCTTCCCCTCACTCGTCTCCATGTCGTTTAAAAAAAAAAAAAAACCCTGGCTCCTAACTTTTTTAGCTGGCTCCTAGATTCCAAGCAAATTTGTCAAGCCCTGATTTACGATTTCTGCCATTCTGATCAGAGTGAGCAGTAGCAGCAGAGAGAGCAGTTGTACACTTGCATTTGCCTCTCTTTCTGTGTTTTTTTTTTTTTGAAATGGATCCCATATTGAATATATGTCAGGAAATGCTCCTGATGTTGCTCTTGATGAGGCAGCAATGTTGTCGCAAATTGCATGAGAGGTCCAGAGTCAGAGCTCGTCGATATTGGACCCATGCGTTGAAGGCACAGCGAATGTCCGTTGGATATTTCACAAACATGGTGGGGGGTTGGGCTGACTAGACATCGGTATGCAGGTTTTTCTTTGTGAAAAAAAGACATTGCTACGCTTTGGTCAGACTAGGTGGCGTCACTGATTAGATTAGAAATTGGATGAAGGGTTGGGGCAAAGAAGTGGAGGCATTCCTTATTGTCTAAGCCACCTAAAAAAAGTGTTTATGGCATTGCATCAGTGAGTATATATGCTCTATGAACTAGCTAAAGTAATTACGACATTTTAAACAATTTTTTATGGTTTACCATCATATTTCTGAGTTTTCTGGTCCAAAAAATTGGGTTCCTTTAAAAACGCTTATAAATGCAAATGTGGCTAAACGCAGGTGCCGTGTTTAGCGTCTGAAACGTGGAAAAGCGAAGTGTCTGAACCCATTTTTTGCTTTTGGAAAAATGAGGTTAAACGCAACTGCATAAAAAACGGGAAAACTACACTGTGTACATGGACACATAGGATAACGTTGCATGCGTTCAGGAGCAGTTGGAAAAAAAAGTGTCCAACTGCCACTGAACGCGCATTTAACAGCGTCTTGTGTGCATGGGGCCTAACAGCTTGTAAACGCTGCTAAACGTGGTAACTTGCGTTTAGCAGCGTTTCGTTTACAGTCGTTTTTCATTTAAAAAAATGACTGTAAATGCTGCTAAATGCTAACGTGGCTAAACGCGGCATGTAAAACGCAGCTAAACGGATGTTTTTAGACCCCGGTTTCTAGCTGCCAAGTTAAATAGTAGGAGTTAAACAACCTCCCGTGTACATGAAGCCTTAGCAGAAGAGTAAAAAGAGGCTGAGGAATGTGCTGCTGGGGTGGGTGGTGGTTAAGTGCAACTATACATTTGTCCTGTATGGCCAAAGGACAAGTTCACATTAAAGTTTCATAACATGCCCCCTTCTGTGCTTGGAGCACCCCAATGCTACTGAACACTATTTAATATACATTATCTGCAGCAAGAAATACAATTTTCCATTTAATTCTTATGTGGGAAGATAACAATGGTATGCCAGGTGCACTACATCTTCACCAGATCTAGCAAGGAAAACAAACCATGTGCTGCGTCAAGGCTAGTTTTCCTTCTCCTGCTCACTGCTGCTTACGTAACCCATTCCCACCTAAGGGTAAAACAAATCTTAATGCCCAAGCACAATTTTGTAACTCTGACAAGAGTTAGTAAAAACGTACATATCACAACTACTTTGTGCATCCAGGTGGATTATACCAGGGTTTTTTTCAGGACAAATTGGGCTTTCATTTGGTGTTAAATAGTAATGCATATCTCCTGTTTTTTATTATCAAGGGAAAACTGGCCCAAGATAGTAAGAGATTAAATTTAGCGATATATTGCTTGTTAATACCATAACCGACCACTAAAGAACCCAAAATAAATTCTCCTGCTCCCAACGATCACAGTGATTGGCCTGGGAGGTGAAAGTACCTGCTAGGCAAGTGGTTCTAAAGTCAAATCATTTTTATCTTAATGCATTGCCTAAAAAATGTCCCAGTAGTTGTATCACCTATTGGAAGGCTATTAGCATGTATGATTTGCACAATCACATTTCTTATCCATGTCACAGATTGAAAGAGTGATTGGACGGCCTCTTCTTTTTTTGTTTATATAGCTCACAGGGCTACAACACCTCTATGGCTAGCCAGAGCTGGTGGAGGAATGTGTGGCAGAAGGAACACAAGACTTCCAATGCCTGTCATGGCAGGTGTTATTGGCATTGTGGAGGAGTGTTTTCACTGTTGACAATTCAGAGACTAGCACTCCTCTATCTGCATAGTGGACCATATATGGTATGTCATTTGTTCCCAAAGTAGGACCCAAAACAATAGTGCGCATTTTGCTTTTTTTATCCTACCTAAAACACACTGACCCTCATTTAAAAATAAAAAAATCCTGCCCAAAATGTACTGACTATGACCTTTGACCCTGACTTTTGGCCCTTACTTGACCCCTACACTAATCTTGACACTGACCTAGATAAAACCTTGATCTAGGCATTTCTTATTTTTTGTTTAAAAACTGTTTCTCTCTGCAAGGAAAGAGATACAAAATATCTTTCCTCTCCAATCACAGAGAGAGAGAGAAACACAGAGGCAGGCTTCACAGTGACTGATCACTGTGACAGCCAATCTGAGGCTATCTCACAGCGATCAGGTGACCATGTCCTGATTGTTAGTACAGGACCCAGGGCTCCTGGTGAGATCCTGGACTCTGTGCTGGTAGCGTGCTATGTGACATTCTCCCAGCACAAAGACAGATATGAATATATGCAGCCTCACAGGAAAAAGCCTGGTCCAGTGAGGCCGTATATATGCGTACTGTCGGCATGAAGGGGTTAATGAATACAAATGTGATAAACTAAATGGCAAGTTTTTGTTACCACATTGGTGTTTGTATTGGTCCAGCAACACACTAACACCTTTGCAGCCATTGTGCCATTTGCTGGGTGTTTGGTGTGCTCCTGTACCTTTAAGAAGGGGCGGGCTCTCCTTCAGTCCACCTGCTCTCATTTATCTATCAGAATGCATGTGCCTCCACTGTGGGGACACTCATATTTTAGTGTTAGGACCACAGATACCAGGGTCTGTGGCTTACGCATGCGTTTGCAAATGCGTGCAGACTAAACCCCTGTTTTTAACGCATACTGTTAGACAGGTTTTATTCGGTTGTCTGCGAGCTGGTGGTAAGTAGGCTTTGTTCTTTTCCTGGACATTCCCCAGGCTTTTGTTGTTAATGGGTACAATACTAATTTTAAACAATCCAGCCTTGGTAACATGAGCTTCAGCTTGTACAAGAGCAGCGTGTACAGCAAGTTTTTAGCAACTTTTTTTCTCAGACCTGTAACCTTCCAGCCACCATCTAGCTCCAATAGTTGTAGTGAGTCACAGTCATCTAGCCTTATTCTTTAATATTAAAGATGTTTAGTAGCTTAGCCAAGCCACTCCTTATTTCTAATGAGCATCGGGAAGATCCCCCATGGCCTGGATAAAAGACATCCTTTACAAACATTCTACCTGAACCATTTTACGTAAAAAAGGAAATTAAAGTAGAACTAATAAAAAAAATAAAAAAAAATATGTAGCAGTGAAACAATGATGGAAATGAAAGCGCATAATTAAAAGTCTGTAAAACTATCCACCAAACCTGCCAGTTTCTGGACTTCCTTTAGTATGACAATGCAGATTTCCCTGCAGTGAAACCATTGCATTGTAGTCACCCTGGTCCACTATGTGGGTAGAGGAGTGCTAGTCTCTGAATTGTCAACAGTGAAAACACTCCACAATGCCAATTAACACCTGCCATGACAGGCATTGGAAGTCTTATATTCCTTCTGACACACATTCCTCCACCAGCTCTGGCTAGCCATAGAGGTGTTGTAGTCCCGTGAAAAAAAAAAAAGGCTGCCGTCCAATCACTCATTCAATCTGGGACATGGATAAGGAATGTGATTGTGCAAATCATACATGCTAATAGCCTTCCAATAGGTGATACAACTACTGGGACATTTTTTAGGAAATGCAATAAGATAAAAACAATTTGACTTTAGAACCACTTGCCTAGCAGGTACTTTCATAGTGCTTGTGCAGTGTAACATGCTTTAACTGGTTACGGACCGCCCACCACAGTTGTAATGCAGCAAGTTGGCTCCCCAGCGCAAAATCAACGTCATTGTACATCGGGCAAGCACACAGCGATTTGTTGGCATGTGCGCACCAAATCGGCAGACTATGTCCGCCGGCCACCCACGATCACTCCATAGACAGGCAGAATGGGGATCTGTCAATGGAAACAAACAGATCCCCATTCTGTTAGGAGAGTACAGAGATCTTCTGTTCCTAGTGATTAGGAACAATGATCTTTCTCCTCCAGTCAGCCCAGCCCCCCCATACAGTTAGCAACACCTCCCAGGGAACACACTTAACCCCTTAATCGCCCCCTAGTGTTAACCCCTTCCCTGCCAGTGACATTTATACAGTAATTAGTGGCTATTTCTAGCTCTGAACGCTGTATAAATGTCACTGGTCCCACTGGTTTCCATTCTGCCTAGCAACATGACAGATCTACTGCTCCCTGTCATCGGGAGCAGTGATCTCTGTCATGTTCTAGTGAGACAATCCCACCTAAAGTTCACTCCCTAGAACATACTTAACCCCTTGATCGCCCCCTAGTGTTTAAATCCTTCCCTGCCAGTATAATTTACACAGTAATTTGTGCATTTTTATAGCACTGATCGCTGTATAAAATGGCAATGGTCCCAAAGTAGTGTCAAAAGTGTCACAGTCCCTCTAAAAAATAAAAATCGCAGATCGCCGCCATTACTAGTAAAAAGATAAATAATAAAAATGCCATAAATCTATCCCCTATTTTGTAGACGCTATAACTTTTGCGCAAACCAATATACACTTATTGTGATTATTTACCAAAAATACATAGCAGAAATATATATATATATATATATATATATATATATATATATATATATATATATATATATATATATATATATTTTATCTCTCTTTTCTTTGGATATTATAGCAAAAAGTAAAAAAATAGTTTTCTTCAAAATTGTTGCACATTTTTTTGTTTATAGCACAAAAAATAAAAAAACGCAAAGGTGATCAAATACCACCAAAAGAAAGCTCTATTTCTGTGTGGGGGGGAGGATATACATTTTGTTTGGGTATAGCTTCGCACAACTGCGCAATTGTCAGTTACAGCGATGCAGTGCCGTATCGCAAAAAACAGCCTGGTTATTAAGGAGGAAAATCTTCCGGTCCTTGAGTGGTTAAAATTTGAAGGATTTTTATTTTGGGTTACAACCACTTTAAGTATCTCTAGGTGTTGCAAATAAAATAAAAAAGCGGGCCGGAGGGGGTTGTATATTGAAAAACATGTATGGAAGGAGATAACAATAAGTGTGTAGAAGAGAAGCAATGGTGGTGATGTGATGAGGATTTCCTGAGTGTTTTATCAGCATCATTGATGAGCAGAGCTCAGACCACAAAGGGCTTATCTTCGTTGTTGTGGTGAGCCCATGTCCTATGTCGTGGTGGTGAGCCCATGTCGTGGTGGTGAGCCCATGTCCCATGTCGTGGTGGTGAGCCCATGTCGTGGTGGTGAGCCCATGTCCCATGTCGTGGTGGTGAGCCCATGTCCCATGTCGTGGTGGTGAGCCCATGTCGTGGTGGTGAGCCCATGTCCCATGTCGTGGTGGTGAGCCCATGTCGTGGTGGTGAGCCCATGTCGTGGTGGTGAGCCCATGTCGTGGTGGTGAGCCCATGTCCCATGTCGTGGTGGTGAGCCCATGTCCCATGTCGTGGTGGTGAGCCCATGTCGTGGTGGTGAGCCCATGTCGTGGTGGTGAGCCCATGTCGTGGTGGTGAGCCCATGTCCCATGTCGTGGTGGTGAGCCCATGTCCCATGTCGTGGTGGTGAGCCCATGTCGTGGTGGTGAGCCCATGTCCCATGTCGTGGTGGTGAGCCCATGTCCCATGTCGTGGTGGTGAGCCCATGTCCCATGTCGTGGTGGTGAGCCCATGTCCCATGTCATGGTGGTGAGCCCATGTCCCATGTCGTGGTGGTGACAGTCCAGTCCGCACTTACCTGTGTGTGCATAGGAGACAGGCACCTTCCAGATGCTGAAGTGAGCGGACACCGAGGCGAAGTACTTCCCGAAGGCCAGCGGGATGATGTACCAGCGGTAATACCTGGCGGGTAGCTGGGTGTGAGGAACCCCCCAGGCTCGGAGCATAGGAGGAAGGAAGCAGCAGATGGCCAGGATATGGAATAGGGACACCGTCACCGGGTACGGGAAGCTGTTCAGTATGATTTTGTTCACCACGTTCCCACCTGAGCTCACCGAGTACCACAGCATACAAAGCATGGCGACCCGGGCCCCTTCCTTTACACCGGCCCCAGCTGGGGGGCCTGAACCCCCCGTGCCGGACACAGCCGCCATGACCCGGACCCTCCTCCACTACGGGGAAGCCGCACTCCAACCGGGACACACACACTAGAGACGTGGAAGTGGAAACGTCAAGAGAAGGGGCGGGGATAGAGTCCTTTCACAATTCCGTCACATCCAGTGGGAAGCGCCAAGAAAATGATTTCGTCACTTCCTGTGTAGACGGCGGCGTTCGCTTAGGAGTAGTTGGTAGCTTAGTTACTGCTTCCTTAGAAGTGAGGCG
Organism: Lithobates sylvaticus; assembly: GCA_028564925.1. Lineage (NCBI taxonomy): Eukaryota > Metazoa > Chordata > Amphibia > Anura > Ranidae > Lithobates > Lithobates sylvaticus. Next base: position 394,302,447 of record CM053026.1, read on the forward strand.
CAGGCTCAGCCCTATATGTGTCCTTAGGTTACTGCAATCTAGTGACGAGTTATATTTAGATTTTATTAGATAATACACAATCACAGTAACCTCATAGTTGCCAACATTTTTTTTTGTGTGCAGAAAGCCACTGTAGGCGGAGCAGTATGTTAATTAGGGGCGGGGTATTCATTTTTATGGGAGTGTCTGGTGTGTAGAAAAATTACAATGCGCCCACAGCAAAAATGGGTGTGGTTTAAAGTATGCTAAATACTGGGTGTGGCTTAAAGGGGGTGTGGTTAAATAGAGTCTGTTTACATCTGCCTGTCCATAGGCATGCATGGACCTTCCCATCAGGTCCGCCTGAAAAACTGACTGTTAAAGGGACCTTAGTGATGGTGTCAGCAAGGAGTGACTGTGAGAAAAAAAAACTTTATCTTTAAAGTCCATCTGTAACATCAGAGCCCTTTACCATCAGTGCAGTCTCTTTAGAGCAGCCTCATCAGTGCAGTCTCTTTAGAGCAGCCTCATTAGTGTAGTCTCAACAGTGCAGCCTCATCAGAGCAGTCTCTTTAGAGCAAGCCTCATCAGTACTACCTAGTGAGAAGGACCTACCTGGTCCTGGCCACACCAGCTGAGCTCCGCTCACCATCCGCAGACTCACCAAGCAGTGCTGCCAGCTCACACTCTGACATCAGCCGGGCTACCTCCCTAGGTGCTCTTGCTTACACGAATGATCCGTCAAGCCCTGATGTCTGTGACAGAGGCAGATTTTCGTGATTTTGCACAGGACAGGCTCAGACCAGGATATCGGTCTTATTTCCAGGAATGTCCCATGCCAATCAGGACTGTGGGCAACTATGTAACCTACAGTGCCTTGCAAAAGTAGTCACCCCCTTGGCATTTTTCATGTTTTTGTTGCCTCACAACCTGGAATTAACATGGATTGTTTAAGGATTTGCAGCATTTAATTTACAGAACATGCCCACAACTTTGAAGATGTTTTTTTTTTCTTATTGTGAAGCAAACAACAAATAGGACAAAATAACATTAAAAGTCAAAGTGCGTAACTATTCACCCCCCTAAAGTCAATACTTTGTAGAGCCACCTTTTGCGGCTATCACAGCTCCAAGTTGCTTTGGATAAGTCTCTATGAGCTTGCCACATCTTACCACTGGGATTTTTGCCCATTCGTCCTTGCAAAACTGCTCCAGCTCCTTCAAGTTAGATGGTTAGCGCTTGTGAACAGCAATCTTTAAGTCTGATCACAGATTTTCTATTGGATTGAGGTCTGGGCTTTGACTAGGCCATTCCAACACATTTACATAAATGAAAAAGGTGCAGCGCTAAACATACATACATATTTACATGTTTCCCCTTCAACCACTCAAGTGTTGCTTTAGCAGTGTGTTTGGGGTCATTGTCCTGCTGGAAGGTGAACCTCCATCCTAGCCTCAAATCACACACAGAATGGTACAGGCTTTGCTCAAGAATATCCCTGTATTTAGCACCATCCATCTTTCCCTCAACTCTGACCAGTTTCCCAGTCCCGACTGCTGAAAAAAAAAATGTTTTACTGTGGGGATGGCGTTCTTTGGGTGATGTGTTGGGTTTGCGCCAGACATAGCGTTTTCTTCGATGGCCAAAAAGTTCAGTTTTAGTCTCATCAGACCAGAGCACCTTCCTCCATACATTTTGGGAGTCTCCCACATGCCTTTTCGCAAACTCAAAACGTGCCATTTTGTTTTTTGCTGAAAGTAATGGCTTTCTTCTGGCCACTCTGCCATAAAGCCCAACTCAATGGAGCATACAGCTTATTGTCATCCTATGTACAGATACTCCAGTCTTTTCTCTGGAACTCTTCAGCTCCTCCAGGGTTACCTTAGGTCTCTGTGCTGCCTCTCTGATTAATGCCCTCCTTACTTGGTCCATGAGTTTTGGTGTGCGGCCATCTCTTGGCAGGTTTGCTGTTGTGCCATGTTCTTTCCATTTGGTTATGATAGATTTGATGGTGCTCCTAGGGATCATAAAAGATTTGGATATTTTTTTTTTTTATAGCCTAACCCTGATCTATACTTATACCTGATCTCAACAACATTGTCCCTTACTTGTTTGGAGAGTTCCTTGGTCTTCATGGCAGTGTTTGGTTAGTGGTGACTCTTGCTTAGGTGTTGCAGCCTCTGGGGCCTTTCAAAAAGGTGTGTATATGTAATAATTAGTTTGCACACAGGTGGACATCATTTCACTAATTCTGTGACTTCTGAGAGCCGGTTCACACCAGGGCGACTCAGGATCCGACTTCAGGTCGCCCCGAGACTCCCCAAGTCGCGCTGTAATGTTAGTCTAGTCTAGGAGCTGTCTTAATGTACACTACAGAAGTCGCTCCAACTTCAAAAAAGGTTCCTGTACTACTTCAAAACGACTTCTAGGCGACTTGTACCCATTGATTTCAATGGAAGTCGCCCCCAAGTCGGATCTCCATCTATATTGAAGCGACAATGTCGCCTGGAGGGGGAACTCCACACCAAATTTTAAATTAAAAAAAACGGCATGGGTTCCCCCTCCAGGGGCATACCAGGCCCTTAGGTCTGGTATGGATTTTAAGCGGAACCCCCTAGGCCGAAAAAATGGCGTGGGAGTCCCCCCAAAATCCATACCAGACCCTTATCCGAGCACGCAGCCTGGCCGGTCAGGAAAGGGGGTGGGGACAAGCGAGCGCCCCCCCCTGAACCGTACCAGGCCGCATGCCCTCAACATGGGGGGTGGGTGCTTTGGGGAAGGGGGGCACCCTGCAGCCCCCCCACCCCAAAGCACCTTGTCCCCATGTTGATGAGGACAAGGGCCTCTTCCCGACAACCCTGGCCGTTGGTTGTCGGGGTCTGCGGGCGGGGGGCTTATCGGAATCCGGGAGCCCCCTTTAATAAGGGGGCCCCAGATGCCAGCTCCCCACCCTATGTGAATGAGTACCCCTACCCATTCACCTGGGGAAAAAGAAGCGTCAATAAAAAAAAAATACAACACAGGTTTTTAAAGTAATTTATTAATCAGCTCCGGGGGTCTTCTTCCGACTTCTCCGCTCTGTTCGGCCTCTTCTCCCGCACTCCGGCTTCGTCTCCCGCTCTTCTGCCGGCTCCTCCGCTATCTTCTTGCAGCTCTTTTACCAGCGGAGGAGCCTGGTCTCCTCCGTCCTTCTTCCCTCTTCTTTCTTCTTTTGTTGTTGACACGATGCTCTCTCCCGCTGTAATGCCGTGTGAGCGCTGCACGATGACTTATATAAGAATGGGGCGGGGTCACCGGGTGATGTCACACGGTGGACCCACCCCGTATGACGTCACAGTCCCAGCATGCCTCGGGACCTGACATCATAAGGGGCGGGTGCACCGTGGGACATCACCCGGTGACCCCGCCCCATTCCTATATAAGTCAGCGCGCAGCGCTCACGCGGCTTACAGCAGGAGAGAGCGTTGTGTCAACAACGAAAGAAGAGAGAAGAGGGGAAAAAGGACGGAGGAGATCGGGCTCCTCCGCTGGTAAAAGAGCTGCCAGAATATAGCAGAGGAGCCGGCAGAAGAGCGGGAGACGATGCCGGAGAGTGGGAGAAGAGGCCGGACACCGGGAGAAGAGGCCAAACAGAGCGGAGAAGTCGGAAGAAGACCCCCGGAGCAGATTAATAAATTACTTTAAAAACCTGTGTTGTGTTTTTTTTTTTATTGACGCTTTTTTCCCCAGGTGAATGGGTAGGGGTACTTATTAAAGGGGGCTCCCGGATTCCGATAAGCCCCCCGCCCGCAGACCCCGACAACCAACGGCCAGGGTTGTCGGGAAGAGGCCCTTGTCCTCATCAACATGGGGACAAGGTGCTTTGGGGTGGGTGGCCGCAGGGCGCCCCCTTTCCCAAAGCACCCACCCCGCCATGTTGCAGGCATGCGGCCTGGTACGGTTCAGGAGGGGGGGCTCGCTCGTCCCCACCCCTTTTCCTGACCGGCCAGGCTGTGTGCTCGGATAAGGGTCTGGTATGGATTTTGGGGGGACCCCCACGCCGTTTTTTTTCAGCCTAGGGGGTTCCCCTTAAAATCCATACCAGACCTAAGGGCCTGGTATGCTCCTGGAGGGGGAACCCATGCCGTTTTTTTTATTTAAAATTTGGCGTAGAGTTCCCCCTCGAGAGCTGATTATTCTCCGATTGGCCACGGCCAAAGTCGCCTGGCCTGGGGCGACTTAAAGTCGTGTTGTAAGTCGCTCCAAGTCATGTTAAAGTCGCTCCAAGTCGCGCTGTTATTCATACTCAAGTCGTGTCCAAGTTGCCTCCAAAAGTCGCACTGGAAGTCGTGTTGCCCCAGTGTAAACCGGCTCTGAAGGTAATTGGTTGCACCAGAGCTTTTTATGGGCTTCATAACAAAGGCTTAAGGGAGCACATTGTTGGATCATGGGACAGGTGGATCCTGAGGAAAACAGTTGATTAGCCCTGTGTCGTCACGCGTAGGGGAGGGGCCAGGGCGGTGGAGGAAACAGTCTCATGCTCGTTTGAGCAAACTACTGGCACACATAAGATTTTAAGCCACTTGGGAGAGGATTTTGTACGCAATGTTTTTTATAGTTTGGTGCGCTAGAAGCACCAATGAAATGTGAGTGCCCTAATGTTATTTTCTCTAAATAAATTTACAAACAAAACAATAATGCACTATCCAGCCTCTTTCCTATTTTTAACATTGAGGATATTTTTTCTGGATTTTACCGTGGGATCCTGCTAAATATATCTGTATTCAGAGCCCAGGAGTGGCTCAAAAGTTTCTGTGGACCAAACTTAGTTGTGCGGTCACACAGCTTGAAGTTTCTTTGGACACTTGTTACCAATGCAAAGATTTTTTCACTGTGAACTTGCTTGTTACACAATTTTTTCTTTATTGTATTTTATTAATATATCACGTATTATTGATGTTATTGCACTAGCATCCTTATAATATTAAGGATATTATCGCGCAGAGCTGCATATTCTTTATTTTTATATATGGTTTCACACAGCATGGGGATTGTGATTGATGCATAGCATCTGTGAATTGTAATTTTTACTCTTTCTTGTATTTACCACACCTGATGTTATTTGTAGCTAGGGGGTATTTTAGGGTAGTTCGCAGGATTCTTATACATTTATAAAGTCAGTTAGCCAATCAGGAGAGAGAGGTGGCAGAGCTGAACCGCAACTCCATGTCTGAATGGACACACAGAGCTGCAGCTCGGCTCGGGTGCCCCCATAGCAAGCTGCTTGCTGTGGGGACACTCAACAGGAGAGAGGGGCCAGGGGCACAGAAGATGCACCTGAGAAAGGAAGAATCAGGGCTGCTATGTGCAAATCAACTGCAACAAAGCAGGTAAGTATAACATATTTTTCTTTAACCACTTGCCGCCCGCCCTATAGCAAAATTAAGGCGGCAAAGTGGTTTCAATATCCTGACCGGACATCATATGACGTCACCAGGATATCACGCCGCTACACGGAGACTCTTTACCACGTGATCAGCCGTGTCCAATCACGGCTGATGACAATGAAAACAGGAAGAGCTGTTGATCGGCTTTTCCTCACTCGTGTCTGTCAGGCGTGAGTAAAGGAGAGCCGATCGGCTGCTCCTCTGACAGGGGGGGGGGGTCTGTGCTGATCGATTATCAGCGCAGCCCCCTCCCCCAGGATGCCCACACTGGACCACCAGGGATGCCACCAGGCCCACCAGGGATGCCACCACTAGTCATCAGGTATGCCACCCTAGACCACCATGGATGCCAATCAGTGCCCACAATGGGCATCACTGATTGGCAGGCATTATTGTTTGGCACTGATTGGCATCCATCAGTACTATTTATTAGTGTACATCAGTGCCACCTATCAGTGCTCATCCATGCCGCCAATCAGTGCCCAACCGGGCCACCTATCAGTGCCACCTCATTGGTGCCGCCTTATTAGTGCCCATCAGTGAAGGAGAAAACTCAATTTACAAAGTTTTGTAACAGAAACATTTTTCAGTAATTTACAAAGTTTTATAACAGACAAAATTTTCAGTATTTTTTTTTTTTATGTCTTGCAGAGACAGAGGTGATCAAATACCACCAAAAGAAAGCTCTCTTTGTGGGAACAAAATTATAAAAATTTAGTTTGGGTACGGTGTAGCATGACCGTGCAATTGTCATTCAAAGTGCGACAGCGATGAAATCTGAAAATTGGTCTGGGCAGGAAGGTGTATAAGTGCCCGGTATTGAAGTGGTTAAAAAAAATAAAAATAGGTGCTTTTGGCTGTGAACACAGATCAGCATGGGCACTCTGACAGGTCTGTGGCTATGCAGCCTCATACACAACAAATTGTGATGCACTGTGTATTCTGACACCTTTCGATCAGAACCAACTTTTTTCAGTACAGGGGGTCCCCGACTTACGAACGCCCGACCTACGAACAACCCCTACTTACAAACGGGGTGCTGCGGGGACCCTCCGCCATTTTTCGTTGTTTTTCGCCGTGTTCCGGACGTTCTGCGCATGCGCGGCCATACGGAGCCTCGGAAAATGCCGGAAATGTCCGTAATTTGTCGCGCATTAGACGGAATTAGACGGAACATCGGAAATCTCCGTATTTGTCGGTCTGCGCATGCGCAGCCGACTTACGAACATTTCCGACTTCCGTACAGGCGGGCAGTCCCTAACGAGTTCGTAACTCGGGGACCCCCTGTAATTTAAACGACAGTAGCTCTTCTATAGGCTCAGATTACACAGGCCAGCCTTCAATCCCCACATGCATCAAGGATCCTTAACTGTGCATGACCCTGGTGCTGGTTTTCTTTTTTTGGATGACTTTTGTTAGGTCCTAACCATTGCAGACAGGGAATATGTCATAGGAGCTGCAGTTTTGGAGATGCACTGACGCAATTGTCTAGTCATTACAATTTGGCTCTTGTCAAAGTTGATCACATCCTTACCCTTGCTCATTTTTTCTACTTTCAACACCTCAACTTCAAGGACATGTTTATTTGCTTCCTAATATATCCTACCCACTTTCAGATGCCACTGTAACAGGACCTTACCTGTCAGTGGTCATAACATTATGGCTAATCAATGTATGGTGAGAGAGACACAGACACACACCTGCTTTTTTGTGTGTTTTGCACACATAACCATGTTTTTAAAGTGGTTTGTGCTTATTTCCAGAGCTGGGCAAGGGAAGAACAGTTCTTCAGCCTAGGTTCACATTGGAGCGATTTGACATGCCAAATTGGCAACAATTGCCAGGAATGGCACCATCTAAATCGGTGTGGTGCCCCAAGCGATTCCCAAAGGTAGTTTCAGTACTACTTTTGGGTGACTTTAGGTTGCGATTTCCGTAGACATCAGTGCAGCAACCCACACTGATGTCTCTGAAATCACCCCTGAAGGCGGGACTGACATCGTGCGAGTTCAACTGAACTCGCACAATTTCAATCCCGCTGTCAGTGTGAACCCGCTTACCCCCCCCCCCAATAAAAATTACATGCCAGATTTGGCATGTCAGGGGGTCACCAGTACTTAAAGTGGAAGTTACATTTTTGGATGGAACTCCGCTTTAGGCACGAAAAGTATTGTGTGTTTCTCATTTACAGACACTCCCATTGAAGTCTATAGCTTCAAAAACATCTGGTTGCAATAAAAAAAAAAAACAGCTCCTGTATTTCTTTAAGCGTAGGGCATCGAGCTGCAAGCAACTGAGTGTTGAAATGTAAACAGGCACAATTATTTGTGTATTTATTTTACATTTATTTATTCATATATTACTACTATTTTAGGTGCTACATTTTTTAATTTAAGCAGAAAATCAAGCAAAATGTGTGACAAAACATGCACAAAAGGCACGTTTCCATTCACTTCTATGAGAATAAAAACACGCCCAAAACCGTTCAAATCTGCCTGATTCAAGCTACAAGCTCCAGAACTTATTTTGAGCTTCAGGCAACATGAGTGGAAATGTGAACCATCTCCATAGAGAATAATAGATTTTTTCCTCTCCAGTGTTTTTGGAGCTTCAAGCTACAAAACGCTCAGGTGTGAATGCAGCCTTAGCCCCCGTACACACGGTCGGAAATTCCGCCGAAAAATGTCCAATCGGACCATGTTGTCGGAAAATCTGCCCGTGTGTGGGCTCCATCGGACTTTTTCCTGCTCTCAAATTTTCCAACAACAAAATCCGATCAGACTTTTTCCGATTGTGTGTAGAGAATTCCGACCGACAAAGTGGCACGCATGCTCAGATCAAATTACGAGACCAAAGCTATTGGCTACTAGCCTCTACATAGTTCTGTCGTACGCAACGAACGTCACCATGTTCAGAATGATCAGATTTTTCGACAACTTTATCCGACCGTGTGTATGCAAGACCAGTGTCGGACAAAATCCATCTGAAAAAATCTGACGGATTTTGTGGTCGGAATTTCCGACCGTGTGTACGGGAGCTTAGAGTTACAAAGGTGGTCTAGCACTAGAATTATTGCTCTCACTATAAATGTTTGCAGCAATACCTCACGTGTGGTGGGAACACCGTTTACATATGCATTCGCCTCTATGCACGAGCAAGAGTGGAAGCTTTAAAAAAATAATTTTATTAAATATTTTTATTTATTTTTTTACACTGTCCCTTCAATTTTTTTGATCACTTTCATTTCTATTGTAAACATCCCTTATAGAAACAAAGCATGACAGGTCCTCTTTATGGAGACATCTGGGGTCTAAGACCCTACATATCTCCTCTACCCTAATCATGAAATGAAAAATAACAAAAAATTGATCGGATGCTTTCCAGGAAAAAAATAAATAAAAATGCGCTATTGTTGGTGTCAGAGGATAAAATATTGCCCCAAGGGCCAGCTAAAAGCAAGCAAAAGGCCACATCCGCTCCCTGGGCCAGTTTGGAGACCACTGTCCTAGACCAATCCAGTCTCTAAACACCCCTATTGTAAGCCGGTGTAACCACTGTATTGTATCTCTGGCTCTTTGCCCAGACGGGGATGGAGGTGTGTGTGTGGGTCAAGCGCCTTCACTTCCTTGTATCTGACCCCTAGTGGTCAAGTTACCACATACCACATTAACCACTTCAGCCCCGGACCAATTGGCAGCCAAAGGACCAGGCCCCTTTTTGCGATTCGGCACTGCTTCGCTTTAACTGACAATAGCGCAGTCGTGCGACGTGGCACCAAAACGTCCTTTTTTTCCCACAAATAGAGCTTTCTTTTGGTGGTATTTGATCGCCCCTGCGGTTTTTATTTTTTGCGCTATAAAAAAAAATAGAGCGACAATTTTGAAAACAATGCAATATTTTTTGCTTTTTGCTATAATAAATATCCCCAAAAAATATATAAAAAAAAACATTTTTTTTCCTCAGTTTAGGCCGATACGTATTCTTCTACATACTTTTGGTAAAAAAAAAAAAAAAAAAAAAATCGCAAATAAGCAATTGATTGGTTTGCGCAAAAGTTATAGCGTTTACAAAATAGGGGATAGTTTTATAGCATTTTTATTAATATTTTTTTTTTTACTAGTAATGGCGGCGATCAGCGATTTTTATTGTGACTGCGACATTATGGCGGACACATCGGACATTTTTGGGACCATTGTCATTTATACAGCAATTAATGCTATTTAAATGCATTGATTCCTGTATAAATGACAGTTGTAGTGAAGGGGTTAACCACTAGGGGGAGGGGTTATTGGCTGTGACGTGTGTGTTTTTTTTTACATTAGGGGGCGGGGCTGACGTCTGACGTCATTGATCGGCTTTCCCGATGACCGGGAACAGCCAATCAATGACAGGCAGAGTAGGAAGCGCGGGGAGAGGTTTGTTTACACATACCTCTCCCCGTTCTTCAGCTCCGTGACCCGATCGCGGGACACCAGCGGCGATCGGGTCCGCTGGTCCCGCGGCCGGGCTCCGGAGCTCCAGACCGGGTCGCGCGCGCTACCCACAGGCAGGCAAATGCAAAATCACGTATATATACGGGATTTTGCCTGCCCGTGCCATTCTGGCGCAGTATATCTGCGTGAGGCGGTCGGGAAGCGGTTAAACACAGCCGATTTTGATGGACACACTGCTGCTGTAATTGTCTCTACACCCTTGAAACTGGTGACTATCCTCAATATTCTCCTGTAAGCGCTTGGGGCGTGGGCTTTGCCCAGTGTCATAATAATAGGACCAATAAAAAAAATGTCTAAGTAGAAACAATGATAATGTCTGCAGGGTCTTGTTAAAAAGAAATAGTAAATTTAAAATAAGACCTGATAAGTTCCATAGCAAACGAGTATAAAAGAAACACCTCCATGTAATAACAGTCATGGTGACAACATAATACCCTGGTGTGTTCCTCTTTCTCCTCCATTCTGTGCGGCTGGTCAGCTTGGGCGCCAGTTTGTGATGTCATTCGGAGTAGCCCGTCCTGACAGCTGTGTCCCTATCCAGCCTTTTGCAGACTTTCTCCTCTGACACGGGCTGGCCACGTTGTATGGAGTTGCCTGACCTGTCGGCTGTCTCCCCATCTACAGTGCCTTTAGAAAGTATAAACACCCCTTGAAATTTTCCATTTTTTCACGTTACAACCAAAAACATAAATGTATTTTATGTGATAGACCAGGGATATGCATTTAGCGGACCTCCAGCTGTTGCAAAACTACAAGTCCCCTCATGCCTCGGTGTCATGCTTGTGGTTGTCAGTCTTGCTATGCCTCATGGGATGTGTAGTTCTGCAACAGCTGGAGGTCCGCTAATTGCATATCCCTGTGATAGACCAATACAAAGTGGCACATAATTGTGAAGTGGAAGGAAAATGATAAATGGTTTTCCAAATATCTGAAAAGTGTGGCGTGCATTTGTATTCAGCCCCCTTTACTCCGATACCCCTAACTAAAATCTAGTGGAACCAATTGCCCTCAGAAGTCACCTAATTAGTAAATAGAGTCCACCTGTGTGTAATTTAATCTCAGTATAAATACAGCTGTTCTGTGAAGCCCTCAGAGGTTTGTTAGATAACATTAGTGAACAAACAGCATCATGAAGGCCAAGGAACACACTAGACAGGTCAGGGATAAAGTTGGAGAAGTTTAAAGCAGGGTTAAGTTATAAAAAAAAATATCCCAAGCTTTGAACATCTTATGGAGCATTGTTCAATCCATCATCCAAATAGTAGGGGAGCAAGCCCTCTTTACCGAAAAACTGACCGGAGCTAGAACTACCCCAATCTAGGCCAGAAGGCCAGGGACCAGACCCTCTGGCCAGAAAAAATGCAGCACCCATCCTCACCAGGAGCACCCTTCCAGATGGCTCAGTCTCAACCATGGGCCGGCCCCCAGTATCTGTTGGGCAGCACGGCGTAGTCACTACCGAAACCGCCTTTCCAGGTGCAATGACACCATTGGATTTGCCAGCCCTCCCCAATGGGAGCAGCACAGTGCCTCCTCTGGCAACTGATAAGAACAGATACTACACTTGATCTTAGAAAAAAGGCCGAGAAGCGATACCATGTGAATTCAGCCATACAGATTGTATGTGATCTGCACAGCAGTATGATGCAAATCACACGTGATGTCTAACATCGCACCAGTGTAAACCCAGTCTTAGATCTTTGGAGAGAGACAAGTGAACACTATATAAACACAGATACATGTGCTTCTCTCAAATTTCATGAATGAACATTACCTTTACATCATGCAAAATATACATTTGTGGCACTGAAAAGTGCGTTTGTTAAAAACTGTTGGCTTAGATTGGTAGCTTTTTTTTATTTCTCCAACCTTTTGTACTGGTGATTCTTCCTTATTGGATACACACCACAGAGGAAGCAAATCAAACCAGAAGTTCCAGAAAATGACTCGTCACCCTGGGAAAAGAATTAACTTTATTCAGTATCCATGAGCAGTTGCCTTGTCCAATACTAGAAATAGGACATTGTGGGGGGATGTCAGATTTCTATTACCTCATATGACAGTAACCCTCCAGTAGGCAGGAATGACAGCTTCCCCATTTCCACAGGTTCACTTTCATTTGCAGAAAAACACTACAAAATCTAGTTTCTTTGTGATAGAAATTCAGGATGACAATGGAAAGGTAGTCGCTTATTTTGTAAAAATCTTTTTTATTTTATTTTTTAAAAGGAAATTCGTCAATTGTCCAGACTATAGTACGAAATGATTTTGAAATTAATGGGTGCTGATGTGCATGATGTAGAAAAGTAAGAAAGCTTTGCATTACCAAGCATCAATATTTGACAAAGGGAAGACATATACCCGAGGGTAAAGAGAGTGCTGCTCACCCCTAAAAAGGTAACAAAAGGAGTGGGGGAATCTCTTCCTTTTAGCATCAATATTTGTTCTTACATTGCCAGTGTTTGGATTTTTGCATAGAACATCATCTTACACATATGGGTAGCGACACTTGGCTGCAACTGCTGATCAACAAGTTTTTCAGCATGTCCCTTCTACAGAAGACGATCAAATGATCTACTTCTGTCAAGTTGGGCCACCAAACACAGAACGTTCGTCCATTCCCTGCTGAACCAGCTGAATTTCAAACAGTGTGGGACCAGTTTAAGGATCCCATAGCTCACTTTGATAACAGTTTGAAAAACCTTGAGATTTAATTGTAAGTTACTACTTTGTTCATCTTCTGGTCATATATGATTTACCTTCTGTACTTGCTTAAATATTTAGTTTTTTACATTGTGGTTATGGACAGATTTCATGGTTTATTTCCATGTTTTTTTTTTTTTTTTTTTACATTCTATGTTTTTTCCTGCCATAAGACACATTACCATTTGTTTACAATCCACCAGTATCTTGCATTTTTATTGCCCTGAAATTTTTAAGGATTTTACATCTTCAGTATGAACCTGGTCCTACCTTTTCTTTATTCCTCATAAGCAGTCACATAAAAAGGTTATTTGCACTGACCCTTATTGCTTCCACTGGATCATGCCCTAGCCTCCTTCCTTAAGCTGTTTTAAAGAGGTTTTCTTCCTAGTACTGTTAAGACTTCCACTTATCTACTGACATTCTCCAGCATTATGTTCATGCAATTGCCACACTAGCTCTCAGTAAAGTGATTCTGAAGGCAAAATAATTTTACCTTAATGCATTTGTGACGGGAGGGCAAGTGGAACCAAGAATCCCTTGGAAAGGTTGGAAAACCCATGTTTCAGCTCCACATGCACCTCTTATGTCTAAGTCACCCTGTGCCATCCTGGCACAGTGAGTGAGAAAATATATCTTGGATTACTTAAAATGTAAGTACCATAAGTAATATTTATCCACAAGATCTCCCAGGATATATGTAAAGACTATTCTTAGTTTGTTTAAATTTGCACAATAGATGGTCATTGAAAGAACTGATCACATTGACATCCGGAGAAGGACTGTCTGGTCACCTAGGCTGCCTTAAGTGCTGTGTGAATTAACATGTTAATTATGTAATTGTCTTTTAAGTTGTTGCTATAGGGAAGGGGGGAGTATCCATGAGCAGCCCTACCTCATTATCCAACCCCTTGTGTTAAAAGTTTATAAAAAGGCTGTATTCTGTCCAATAAAGCATTCAAGATTCTACAAGCCATTTTCGGCTAGACTCAATGCAGCAATGATAATAAATCTCTCTGATGGTCAGACTGGAGGAAGCAGGATATACTGATGGAAGCACTCAAGCTGAGTGTGGGATCGGATCCGTCACAGCATTAAAAGGTACAAAAACTTCTATGTTTAGCTTCTCCCCAAAATACTTGCCTGATCAAGATCCAGCGATGTGGCCAAGAGTGGCAGCGCTCTCCCCTCCCACCCTGCTTTTGTTATAGGGGCATATCTATTCATCTACATTCAATGTAATATGGTAAATTAGGTTTTAATGCAAAAACAAAAGTCTGGCACCTCTTATTTATTACAGGTACTTCTATATCGCAATGTACTAAGCACTTTACATCTTATACATTCACATCAGTCCCTGACCTCAAGGAGCTTACAATATAAGATCCCCAAGTCACATTCATACATACACTAGGGCCATAACTAATACTGTTAGTGCCCGCACTGGTTAACCAGCAAGTTTCTATCCCTGTGCACAAAGAACAAGTCAACCAAGGTTCCTACTCTTACGGCTGTAGTTTGGAAACTTTCAAGCAAATTTCCCCTTATTCTCAGCTTGAGACCTCCGAACCAGTAGTTGGCTTACAAAGGTTCTGGATGGCCACCATATTCTTCATTAAGACAATCCTGTCTCCCAATTGTTTCATGGGTACAGTTGACTTAAAGATACTTACCTGTGCATTCTCATACATCAAAGATTTTCAGCGTGATCTTTGGCTGCCAATTCTGTGGAAAAAAGGAACACTGGCCATTTCCAGGTCAAATCCCTTCCTTTCATGTTCTCCTCCACCCCAGAATCTTTAAAAGGTGATGGTGGAGGCTCAAGCACTTAAGAATCCAGGAAATCCTGGACAGTTCGCTCTTTGGAGGGGCAAAAAAGAGCAATCGATAAAAGGATATTTTGAAAGCCCTAACTTTTCTTCAGAGCTTAGAATGGATAATAAAACCAGAGCCAAGTCCAATGTAGCTTTCTGAGAGGATCTTGTTTTTAATGAAAACCAGGAGATTGGCAAACAGGTCCACCTGCACTTTTCCCCAATCACAGCAACACCAAGAGTTCATCTTTTTACACCCTCACCAAACAAAATGGCTTTGTTACAGGTTCCCTCCTTTCAAGCTTGTTCCATTAGTCTTAAAATTTTAAAAAGAACATTCTGATCCTAGTGACTCCTTATTGGAAAGAGAGACTTTGGCTCTAGAAGTATTTTACGCACGACTCTGGAGCCTCCCCTGATGCTTCCTGACAGGTAGATCTTCAAGTTTAAGGCCCAGTCTTTTACCACCAGGTAGAAACCCTGAAGTTGCCGACCTGGTGTCTGGTGTAGTCAAACTCTACTTTTCAGCAGGAAAGGGGGTTACTAAAGCAAATTACGGCAAGATGTGGAAAGTTGTTTCTGCCTGAGTCGGGACAGTGAGGTGTTCGTTGGGAATCCTTCCATCCTTGATTTTCTCCAAGACAGTGTGCATCAGGGTCCTGCTATTAAAAAAAAATTAAAAATTTTTTTAAAAAAAGGTGCAGGTGGCCTAGTGTATTTTTGGAATGTAAACTAGCGGCAGAGCCCTTACATGCCATTTTTGATGCAGGGCAGTCCTTGCCAAGGCTTTTCCTTAGTGAGAGCTAGCACTAGTCTTTCAGGCCTAATTATGTTATCTGGTGATCCTTCAAACTCTCAAAAAGGTCCTTACCTTCAAGACTGGTTTTCGGGTGATTATCATTTCAGCTAGATGTAGCAGTGATTTGAAAGCCTTGTCCATTAGAGAGCCATTGCTGCCGGTTTTTGAAGAAATGTTCTCAGAACAGATCCAGTGTTCTTTTCTAAAGTGTCAACAGTCTTTCATCATTCCCAGATTTCTTTTTAGTTCTCATTTTGGAAACAAGGAAGAGCAAAATTAATCTTTTAGATGTCAGAATTTTGAAGGTTAGGATGCCTGGAACATACAGGAAGCTTGAAGTTGTTATTGTCCTGTGTTTGGCATAAATGAAGGCATGACCAGTGTCCAAAAATACAATTGAGCAAGGTAGCAATCTTAAAAACCTACAAGGGCATAAGAAAAAGTCCTTTTTTTCCTAAAGTCCGTGCTCCTGGAGCTTTATCCAACTTGTAGGCAGAGAAGGCTGGTGGAAGTAGCTATGGAGTCCAGCTAGGCTAACCTTTGTCTGCATTATTGTACCTTCTCTCCACTCAGGATCGATCCCTGCAGGCAGTCCTTCCCTATTCTGCTGTTCTGGACAGGTGACTTGTGACTTGGGTAAATCTTGATTTACCAGTAAAAGTTTCCAGGACAGCCTTTGCCTACAGTGTTTCCTGCATCCAGGGGGAAGGAATCATGCTCATGTGCTGTCCTAGACAACTTTCTCCCTTGCTATCGTGGCATGTTGTAATTTATAGAGCCAGTACCAGGTCCCTAGAACTTTCCACTCAGGACAAAAGAACTGGGAAAAAACACATGGAGTCCAAGGGCACAGAGATAATATGCACTACATAACACTCCTGAATCTGAGTTCCCACATGCACTCAACAAATCTTACTTAAAGCCCTCCCAGAAAAATGGCAGTTGTTATACTGCAAAGAAGAGAGGGGGCAACTTTATACAACAGCCCTGGTTATGGAATTAAATGTGCAAAAAGCCACATATATGCATAATAGTAACTAGTATATAATACAGTGCCTTTAAAAAGTTATTACCCCTTGAATTTTTCCACATTTTGTCGTCATGTTACAACCAAAAACGTAAATGTATTCTACTGGGATTTTATTTGATAGACAAAACACAAAGTGGCACATAATTGTGAAGTGGAAGGAAAATAAATGCTTTTTACAATTTTTTACAAATATGTGAAAAGTGTGGCGTGCATTTGATTTCAGCAACCCCCCCAGTCAATACTTTGTAAAACCTCCTTATGCTGCAATTACAGCTGCAAGTCTTTTTGGGTAGGTCTCTACCAGCTTTGTACATCTAGAGAGTGACCTTTTTGCCCATTCTTTGCAAAATAGCTCAAGCTCTGTCAGATTGGATGGAGAGCATCCGTGAACAGCAATTTTCACGTCTTGCCAGAGATTTCTAATTGAATTTAGGTCTGGACTTTGACTGGGCCATTGTAACATGAATATGCTTTGATCTAAACCATTCCATTGTAGCTCTGGCTGTATGTTTAGGGTCATTGTCCTGCTGGAAGGTGAACCTCTGCCCCAGTCTTTTGCAGACTTGAACAGGTTTTTTTTCCAAGATTGCCCTGTATTTGGCTCCATCCATCAACTCTGACCAGATTCCCTGTCCCTCCTGAAGAAAAGTATCCCCACAACATGCTGCTGCTGCCACCACCATGTTATACAGTGGTGATGGTGTGTTCAGGGTTATGTGCAGTGTTTCTGTTGAACATAGCGTTTTGCTTTTAGGCCAAAAAGTTCAGTTTTGGTCTCATCTGACCAGAGCACCTTCTTCCACTTGTTTGCTGGATCCCCCACATGGCTTCTCCAAAACTGCAAACAGAATTTCTTATGGCTTTCTTTCAACAATGGATTTCTTCCTGCCACTCTTCCATAAAGGCCAGATTTGTGGGAGTGCACAACCAATAGTTGTCCTGTGAACAGATTTTCCCACGTGATCTGTGGATCTCTGCAGCTCCTCCAGAGTTACCATGGACCTCTTGGCTGCTGCTCTGCTTAATGCTCTTTGCTCAGCCTGTCAGTTTAGGTAGACGGTCATGTCTTGGTAAGTTTGCAGTTGTGCCATACTCTTTACATTTTTGGATGATGGATTGAACAGTGCTCTGTGAGATGTTCAAAGCTTGGGATACTTTTTTTTTTATAAGCCAATGCGGCTTTAGGTTCTCCACAACTTCCGCTAGATTTTACTTAGGAGTATCACAGCAAAGGGGGCTAAATACAAATGTGTGCCACTCTTTTCAGATATTTGTACTTCAATTATGTGTCACTTTGTGTTGATCTATCAAATAAAATACATTCACATTTTTGGTTGTAACAGGGAAAGATGTGGAACATTTCAAGGGGTATGATTACTTTTTCAAGGCACTGTAGCTCCCTGGACAGGGTAAGGATGCCAACTCAATGGTCATAGGGAGAAACTGTAGGCAGACTGGTGATATAGAAAGCTAAATTGCTGAAGCAGAAAGACAAAAAATGTGTAAAACAGATATTGCAGTAAACTAGCAATACCTTTGCTAGTTTACTGAACAACCTTTGTGCGACATCGCAGGGCATGCTGTATAGCCTGAATACAACAAGAGAATGCTGTACTAGGCTGCAACACTACCATGGGATATTTGGGCCTCATTCACGCTGCAAAGAAATATGCCAGCTGCAGCAAGGAAATTGTTTTTTTTTCATATTTTTTTTTCTTTCCCGATCCATAAGCGTACACATGACTAATACAACATTTCTTTTAGCAAATCAGGGCATAAATTAAAAAAAAAAAAAAAAAAAAAAAAGTATAAAACGAAAGCAAAAGCATAAGATGAATGACCATGCACACAGAGTATAGGACAAAATTGAGAAAGGTAAACAAACTTTTCCCTAGCATAACATGAAATAGGCTACTCTGTATACATATTCTTAAAAGGCAAACTACGCACTGATTGTTTGAGGCTGGGTTCACAATTATGCAAATTGAATGTTTCCCTGCATCCAATTTGCCTGACAGGAGACACTGACCGGCTCTCAATGGAGCCGGTTCACACATCTCCGGGGTGGCCACGGAGCACACTGCAGAAGGGTCCTGTGTGTCTTTGGCTCAGTTTCAGGTCCGAACTCAGGCAAAAAATTGGGACCCAATTCATTCCTGAAACTGAGAACAGGGACGCACTGGACCCCCTGCTATGAGCCGCTCCACACATAGTGTGAACCCAGCCTAAAGCAGCTTCCAGTGGGAAGGTTTCCAGACTGAAGTTTATGCCTCCTTCCGTGTACAGTTTAGAGCTGCAACTAACGATTATTTTGTCTATCGATTATTTTTACGATTAGTCATCGACTAACGATTATTATTTTATTTACTTAATCTAGTGTTCTCTTTTTTTTTGATTAGCCAATTAATCCTTTGGATAACTTTACAAAAAATAAGTACATAAAAAAAAAAGAAAAAAAAAAAAAAAAAAAAGGTAAGATTAAAGAATATAAAACACAAACACACACACACACACACACACACACACACACACACACACACACACACATTGTAACCTGGGGGACAGGTAGCAGGTACAAAGCTCCCTGGGATGAGCTGTTATCTAGGCACAGATACCACATTCAGTGAGGTAGTGACAAACAGTGCTGTGTTTATTTGTGTTAAATACAAGTCTATACACAGGTGCTGCACAGTGTTCTAGAAATCATATAAGAACAGAAATAACAAAACAAAAGTCCTAGCCGTGTCTCGGCTCTAACTATACCATAAACAGGCCCTAACTACCAGGCTGAGCAAGCCTACCGCTTGTCAGTTTCTGCATAAACTTCTTAACAGTTTTTACCAACCTTTTGCTCTTCACAAACCATCAATGTCTGTGTCCCAGGCAGAGAGCAAAGGCTGTCTGCTCAGGTGAGCTTAAATTAGCCTGGGGAAGAGGACCAAGATCCGAACTGGATCATGTATCAGAGATTTCTGAATGTGTATGAGAGGAGCCTGGGAGACGTATAAACCCCCAAACAGGACTTCTGGCTCTCTCTGGGACACTCTGCTACTATATATATATATATATATATATATATATATATATATATATATATATATATATATATATATATATATATATATATATATATATATTATATATATATATATATATATATTCTTTTACCTTACCTTTTTTTTATGTTCCGTTTTTCTTTTCTGTTCAGAAGTTTACAATTTATTTTTATTTTTTTACAATGCTTTCTTTTTTTTAAGGGGGGGGGGGGTGTGTGTGTGGAGACAGTGTCAGTGTGTTTTTTTTTTTATTACTATTATTTATTGCAATTTTTTTTTTTAATCAGTTCTGTTAGGGGGCTATGGTGAGATATCAGGGGTCTTAACAGACCTCTGACATCTCCCATTTGAGACAGGGAAAGGGACTAGGGGACACAGATTTCCCAGTTCCTTTCTCTGTCACCTCCGCTGCACTGATAATGAATGGAGAGAAGACAGCGGCTTCACTTCATTCATTAATGTGAATGGACAGAATCAGTCACTGACACTGTCCATTCAGAAAACTAAGGAGCCAGGTTTACCGGCTTTTACCTCCGCTCTCCATCCTGAGATACCGAGGGGACACCCACGGAGAAGAGAGGGAGACACGGAGCAGCATGGAGGGGGACACAGAAGAGAGAGGGGGACACGGAGCAGCATGGAGAAAGACGGATGGGGACTGGAGGAGGATAGGGGACAGTCAGCGGTGATGTGTGTGGGAGAAAAGCACCACGCTGAAAGCCGCGGTGGGGGTGTATCTGCAACTCGCAACGTGTGACGCATCAACGCTTTTCACGCACGTCAACGTATTTTCTTAGTCGACGCGTCGTGGCAGCTCTAGTACAGTTTAAAAACAAAAGTAAAACTCAGAACAGTAATCCCCGCTCGAGGCATTGATGTCGTGTTCTGACATTACGAAATTAGTCACAAACATCTACTCCCGACTGCAGACGGGGAGGGGGGGGGGGGGGGAGTTCTCCCTTCCGTGCTGCACAGCTGAAGTGGATGGTCGACATCCCTGGGCTTTCAGAGGAGGGGGTGGGAAGAGGCCTCTGAGGCCTGTTTTTTGGATATTGTTGGGTCCAACGACCAATATGTACAGTTCAAATTTATTCATCAACTCCATTACACGCTGGCTCGTCTGGCTCGCATGGGTTAGGATTCAGGGGCCTCCTGCCCTAGATGTAATTGCACTAATGCTGGTTATGTACACATGTTTTGGTCCTGCCCGGCCCTCTTGGGGTTCTGGGTGGACCTATTTTCTTTTTTTGAAAACAAGCTACACCTAGTGACCCCCCGCACTGTTGAGGTGGGGCTCCTGGGCATCCTTAACCACTTCAGCCCCGGACCATTTGGCAGCCAAAGGACCAGAGGTCTTTTTTCAATTTCGCACTGCACTACTTTAACTGGTAATTGCGCGGTCATGCAATTTTGTAACCAAACGAAATTTGCGTCCTTTTCTTCCCACAAATAGAGCTTTCTTTTGATGGTATTTGATTGCCTCTGTGATTTTTATTTTTTGCGATATAAACGGAAAAAGAGCGAAAATTTTGAAAAAAAAAGAGATTTTTCTACTTTTTGTTATAAAAAAAATCTAATAAACTCAATTTTAGTCAAACATTTGGGCCAAAATGTATTCAGCCACATGTCTTTAGTAAAAAAAATGCCAATAAGCGTATATTTATTGGTTTGCGCAAAAGTTATAGCGTCTACAAACTAGAGTACATTTTCTGGAATTTACACCGCTTTTAATTTATGACTGCCTATTTCATTTCTTGAGGTGCTAAAATGGCAGAGAAGTACAAAACCCCCCCAAATGACCCCATTTTGGAAAGTAGACACCCCAAGCTATTTGCTGAGAGGCATGTTGAGCCCATTGAATATTTTTTTTTTTAGTCCCAAGTGATTGAATAAAGACAAAAATAAAAAAGATTTTTTTTTTTTTTCAAAAAGTTGTCACTAAATGATATATTGCTCACACATGCCATAGTTATATGTGGAATTGCACCCCAAAATACATTTTGCTGCTTCTCCTGAGTATGGGGATACCACATGTGTGGGACTTTTTGGGAGCCTAGCCGCGTACGGGGCCCCGAAACCCAAGCACCGCCTTCAGGATTTCTAAGGGTGCAAATTTTTGATTTCACTCCTCACTACCTATCACCGTTTCGAAGGCCATAAAATGCCAAAATAGCACAAAACCCCCCCAAATGACCCCATTTTGGAAAGTAGACACCCCAAGCTATTTGTTGAGAGGCATGGTGAGTATTTTACAGCTCTCATTTGTTTTTGAAAATGAAGAAAGTAAAGAAAAAAAAAAAATTTTTTTTTTCTTTTTTTCAATTTTCAAAACTTTGTGACAAAAAGCGAGATCTGCAAAATACTCACCATACCTCTCAGCAAATAGCTTGGGGTGTCTACTTTCCAAAATGGGGTCATTTTGGGGGGTTTTATGCCATCTGGGCATTCCATGGCCTCCGAAACTGTGATTGGCAGTGAGAAGTGAAATAAAAAAATTACACCCTTAGAAAGCCTGAAGGCGGTGATTGGTTTTTGGGGTTCCGTACGCAGCTAGGCTCCCAAAAAGTCCCACACATGTGGTATCCCCGTACTCAGGAGAAGCAACAGAATGTATTTTGGGGTGTATTTCCACATATGCCCATGACATGTTTGAGCAATATATCATTTAGTGACAACTTTTTGTAAAAAAAATATATATATTTTTTTTTTTTTTCATTATTCAATCTCTTGGGACAAAAAAAAAAAAATATTTAATGGGCTCAACATTGCTCTCATCAAATAGCTTGGGGTGTCTACTTTCCAAAATGGGGTCATTTGGGGGGGGTTTGAACTGTCCTGGCATTTTATGCACAACATTTAGAAGCCTATGTCACACGTCACCCACTCTTCTAACCACTTGTAGACAAAGCCCTTTCTAACACTTTGTTTACATGAAAACATATTTTTTTTTTGCAAGAAAATTACGTTGAACCCCCAAACACTATATATAATGTTAAAGCAAAGGCCCTACAGATTAAAATGGTGGGTGTTGCATTTTTTTTTTCCACACAGTATTTGCGCAGCGATTTTTCAAACGCATTTTTTGTGGAAAAAATACACTTTTTTTTATTTTAATGCACTAAAACACACTATATTGCTCAAATTTTTGATGAAATAAAAAATATGATCTTAGGCCGAGTACATGGATACCAAACACGACATGCTTTAAAATTGCGCACAAACACGCAGTGGCGACAAACTACATACATTTTTAAAAGCCTTTAAAAGCCTTTACATGATACCACATTAGATTCACGGAGGAGGTCTACTGCTAAAATTACTGCCCTCGATCTGACCTTCGCGGTGATACCTCACATGCATGGTGCAATTGCTGTTTACATATGACGCCAGACCAACGCTTGTGTACGCCTTTGCGCAAGAGAAGGGGGGGCAGGGGTGCTTTTTTTTTTTTTTGGTTTTTTTTTTATTTATTTAGCTTTTTTATTTTATTTTTAAACTGTTCCTTCCATTTTTTTTCTTTGTTATGATTTTTATTGTTATCTCAGGGAATGTAAATATCCCCTATGATAGCAATAGGCAGTGACAGGTACTCTTTTTTTGAAAAAATTGGGGTCTATTAGACCCTAGATCTTTCCTCTGCCCTCAAAGCATCTGACCACACCAAGATTGGTGTGATAAAATGCTTTCCCAATTTCCCAATGGCGCGGTTTATATCCGGGAGGGGGGACATTCCCTCCCACTGCTTGTAAAAGCAGTCTAGAGGCTAATTACCCGCTAGAATTGCTTTTACATGAAAGCCGATCACTGGCTGAAAAGAATGATACCAAGATGATACCTAAACCTGCAGGCATCATTCTGGTATAACCATTCAAAGTCCAGCAACATACTGGACATATATTGTAATCTTTTTTTTTTCATGCAGCCTCTTGGCTGAACGAAAAAAAGAGATTGATTGGTGGGTATGCCCACCATTAGAATACCTCCCTTCATCCACCCACTTCTAATGATGGGCATACATGCACCATTTATATATGCCGATGCATGGGGGCATCCTCCCGCAAAAGTTATGCCGTGTACACACGGTCGGAATTTCGACCGTATGTACGTGGCATTAGGAGCCAATCGCTCCCCCCCCCCCCCCCTGCTGCCCCCATGCTTCGGCATATATGCTCTTTTTTTTTAACTGTGGTGGTGAAATCACCTCCTACAGCGTTGGAGTCGCGGCTTTATGTATGGTGGGAGCAAACGCTGTTGCTGTCAAGATAAATAAATCCGCGTTGCAACTGAATGGCGCACCTGAAAACAAAAAAATGCTTAACACTAAAACACAGTAAACAAAATTACATACCTGAAAAGCAAGCATGATAAAACATGATAAAACATAATAAAACATTGCAGAATAGAATGGAGTAAAAAAAGAGCAACAATAGAGAGAATAGAGTGAGAGAGAGAACAATAAAACGACAACTTTATTTTTTTATTTTTTTGAGATTCACAGGTAAAAAAGCTCCTGACTGAAGCGACTGAATCAAAACGCTACCACAAAAAAAATGTTAGCGATCGCAGGGATCAGGCCTGACTCTGCGAACGCTGCAGTTATGTGTGCTTAGTGTTTTGTAAGTGACAGTGATCGATCGATACTGCACTTGGGTGGGCGGGGGGGGGCGGAGGGGGAAAACGCAGGTGCTAGCAGGTATCTGGGCTGATCCCGCTAACAATGCGTTTTTTTTTGGAACCCTAAACTGCTGGGACGCTAGTATAGATCTGATCAGATCAGATATTGATCTGTTCAGATACTGTACCACTAAGGGAGGTGTATGCTTTGCGCGTGGGTGTTTGCGGTACTGGCACTAACCTGGGGCGACGCAGACCTTATTTGACCCTAAAACCTAATTGATATCACCCGCCGGGCGATCAGGGGGTTAAACCGTTATTGGGTAATAAATGGCGGGTGCCCTGACAGTATAAAAAATAAAGCTAACTAACCAGCGTCACCCGTAACAGTAATACAAAAAAAAAACTGGTTACCTAGCGACACTAATGCAGCGATCAGAAAAACGATCGCTTAGTGACACTGGCAAAAGGGGGTGAAAGGGTTAACTAGGGGCAATCAGGGGGTTAAAACCTTTATTAGGTAATATATGGGGGTACCTGACGCTATATAAAAACCTGACGGGGAACCTAAATAACGAAATAACTAACTGGCTAACCAGCGTCACCAGTGACAGTTATACAGTGATCACTGGTGAAAGGGTTAACTCTAGGGGCAATCAGGGGGTTAAAACCTTTATTTAGGTTGTAATATGGGGGTACCTGACCTATAAACCTATTTATGAACCTATATAAACATGGCGGTTACCTAAAAAAAAAAAATGGTTACCTAGCGACACTAATGCAGCGATCAGAAAAACGATCGCTTAGTGACACTGGCAAAAGGGGGTGAAAGGGTTAACTAGGGGCAATCAGGGGGTTAAAACCTTTATTAGGTAATATATGGGGGTACCTGACGCTATATAAAAACCTGACGGGGAACCTAAATAACGAAATAACTAACTGGCTAACCAGCGTCACCAGTGACAGTTATACAGTGATCACTGGTGAAAGGGTTAACTCTAGGGGCAATCAAGGGGTTAAAACCTTTATTTAGGTTGTAATATGGGGGTACCTGACCTATAAACCTATTTATGAACCTATATAAACATGGCGGTTACCTAAAAAAAAAAAATGGTTACCTAGCGACAGCAGTGACACTAATACAGCGATCAGAAAAACGATCGCTTAGTGACACTGGCAAAAGGGGGTGAAAGGGTTACCTGGGGGGCAATCAAGGGGTTAAACCTTTATTAGGGGGGGGTAGGGGGCTACCTTGGACCTAAAACTAACTGCCCTGACAGTTATTACAGTCACACTGACACTAAATGCAGTGATCAGTAAAAAAATGATCACTGCAATTAGTGACACTGTGACTGGGGGGGGAGGGGGTGATCTGGGGGGTGATCTGGGGGTGACAGGGGGGTGTTTTGTGTGCCTATGTGTACTGGTGTCAGTGTACTGTTGGTGCACTAACCTTTAGACGTTCACAGCTCGGCGTTCCGGTCACATAGACCGGCGCACCGAGCGTGACATCACTTCCTCTGCCTGTGTTTTGATTGACACAGACAGAGGAAGCATCTGATTCGCCAGGAGCGATCGCGAGGGGGTGGCCAGAAACCACTGGCCGTCCCCTCATCCCGGATCGCTCCTGAAGCGATCCCGACCGTCCCCGCCGGCCGGGGGGGGTCCGATCGGACCCCCACCCGCCGGAAGAATGGCACGTACAGGTACGTGGTTCTGCCTGTACGTGCCATTCTGCCGACGTATATATACAGGGGGCGGTCGGCAAGTGGTTAATGACCACATACCCAGAACCCACAAACGGACCCTTGTCCGCTTGATACTCTTTTATGCCAGAAAACTGATATTACTACAATGGAAGAGTGTATCTGCTCCCAATATCCAACTGTTGTATCGCATGGTAAACAAAGTCATACCAATCTTTAAACTAATCTATAAGGGAAGGGCCTGTATAAAGAAATTCTACAAGATCTGGCAGCCTTGGCTGGATATAGACAGCTCCTTTTGGAAGGATACCCCTCTGTCTCAGCAGTAGTGGGACCCAATTCATCCCCTCTTGTTTTGCCGGGGGGGAAGAGCTACCTACTATCCTAAATGATGAAGCAGGGGACACAAAATATATCACAAGTAAATGTAGGGGGGAGTGGGAGGAGTACCCCCCCAGCTGTAGCTTCGGCTGGGGAAATGGATGGAAGTGACGGGTGAATGGGTATGAGTGTTGTGTGAGTGATTGCAAGCACCTATGTATTACTGAGTATTGATTACCGAATGAGTCCTGTGAAAATCACAGTCAAATACTCTCGATACAATTTTTGTATAAGTTTTTTCCTCCGTTCAGGAACTGGGACAATTATGTGGCCATAAGCTGTAAGCCTTATTAGGCTTGAATGTTATTTTGGTATTATATTGTTTATACTGCCGCTTCACGGTGTAATACTGGTAATTGGTTACTGAATACAAGACTATAATGTGTAAGCATGTAGGTTGATATGTTCTGTAATTTTCTTTTTCTCTGTTTAATGGAAAACCAATAAACATAAATTAAAAAAAAAAAAAAAAACTCAGAACAGTAGAATAAATACAAAAAGTTAAAATTAGAGAAACCAACCCCAGATAAATTCATTCAAAAAACTTTTGCTTAGAAAAAATGGATAAAAAAAAAAAAAAAAAAAAAAGTGGTGGTATGAGCCCACTGACCTTCTTCTAAATTAAAAAAAAGACACATGCTATCAAAACGGATTGTTAGAGTCTCAGGTTGGCATCATAAGACTCCACAGCCACCCCATTTGCTGCCACCGCAGTAGCAGTTCAAAACGGTTATCTAGATGTGGGGTCTTTCTAGCCACTTCAGCCCCGGAAGATTTGGCTGCTCCATGACCAGGCTATTTTTGCAATACGGCACTGCATCGCTTTAACTGACAATTGCGCGGTCATGCAACGCTGTACCCAAACAAAATTGACATCCTCTTTTCCCCACAAATAGAGCTTTCTTTTGATGGTATTTGATCACCTCTGCGTTTTTTATTTTTTGCGCTATAAACAAAAGAGCCACAATTAAAAATATATCTTTCTTTTTGCTATAATAAATATCCCAAATTAAAAAAATAAATAAAATTCCTCAGTTTAGGCCGATATAAATTCTTCTACATATTTTTGAAAGAAAAAAATAAAATAAAAATAGCAATAAGCGTATATTGATTGATTTGCGCAAAGTTATAGCGTCTACAAAATAGGGAATAGATTTATGGCATTTTTATAAATTTTTTTTTTTTTTTTACTAGTAAAGGCGGTGATCTGCAATTTTTAATCAGGACTACGATATTGCTGACAAATTGGACACTTTGGCAACCATCGCTTTACTCAAGAATTCAAGTATTTGATCGCCCCTGCGGTTTTTATTTTTTGCGCTATAAACAAAAATAGAGCGACAATTTTGAAAAAAATGCATTATTTTTTACTTTTTGCTATAATAAATATTCCCAAAAAATATATAAAAAAACTTTTTTTCCTCAGTTTAGGCCGATACGTATTCTTCTACATATTTTTGGTAAAAAAAAAAAAAAAAAAAAAAAAAAAAAATCGCAATAAGCGATTGATCGGTTTGCGCAGAAGTTATATCGTTTACAAGATAGGGGATAGTTTTATAGCATTTTTATTAATAATTTTTTTTTTATTAGTAATGGCGGCGATCTGCGATTTTTTTTGTGACTGCGACATTATGGCGGACACATCGGACATTTTTGACACATTTTTGGGACCATTGTCCTTTATACAGCAATCAATGCTATTTAAATGCATTGATTCCTGTATAAATGACACTGGCAGTGAAGGGGTTAACCACAAGGGGGCAGCGTAAGGGTTAAGTATGCCATGGGGTGTGTTTCTTACTGTGGGGGGGGCGTGGCTGTCGGCTAGTGAATGCTGATCTCTGCTCCAATCACAGGGAGCAGAGATCGGCGTCACTAGTTGCTAGGCAGAACGGGGAGATGCTGTTTATCTCGGCATCTCCCCGTTCAGCCTTCCCGTGAGACGATCGCGGGTGTCCCCGCGGCGGTCGAGTCCGCAAAATGGACTCACGGGGGTCCCGACCGGCGCGGGAGCGCGCCGCTCCCGATGGCACGGACAGGCATTAAGGAGGGACTTATATATACGCCCTCCTGCCTGTACGTGCCATTCTGCCGACGTATATCATCGTGCGCCGGTCGGCAAGTGGTTAAAAAACGTTGGTCTGCCTGTAGAAGCAGCTCAAGGTTATCCTATGCACATTAGGAGGATTATAGGAATATTTTGAGCTCAACGTTTAGGCCTCATGTACACTGCTGCTGGTAAATGGACGTTTAGGAGCAGTTGGGCATTTTTTTCTCTCCTCTGTTATCTTATCAGTACATGTACACAGGGTCATTTATAGTAATTTCTAGGCAGTTGAGTTCAGAAGCATTCTTTGGAAAGCAAAAAAAAAAAAAAAAAAAAAAGGTGTTCAGGACGGATGTTCAGAGGCATTTGAAACAACAAATACCTTTACTAGCTTGTAAACCTATGTAACCGCAGTAACTGTCATTTAGCCGTGTTCCACTTACAGGCGTTTTTCATCTTTGACTATTTGCAAACGCTTCTAAACGCAAACGTGGCTAAACCTGGCATGTAAACGAGGCAAAACTGACATTTTTAAACGTCGGTTACTATCGGTCAAGTTACATATGTTACCTGTTTACCTATGTGTGCGATTATATGTCGGTATTACATTGTATATCCCTCGTTTAGGTGCTTATCTAATAGTTAAATGCCCCGCCGCCCCCCCCCCCCCCCCCCCCCCCGCTGAGACCAGAGCATGTGGAAGGGAATTCTACATCCTTGCCACTCTTACAGTAAAGAACCCTCTACTTTTAAGGTTAAACCGTTTTTCTTCAAATTTTTATGTATAGTATTTGTATATTGAAATCATATCCCATCTCAAGCGTCTCTTCTCCGAAGAGAATAAGTTTAGTGCTCGCCCCCCGCCCTCCTCCCTATGCATACCCCTGAGTTAATCCTGTCCGCTCACCTCGTGGATCAGAGGGGAGTGGAGTGGGGCAATGGGGTCACCGGGTACGGGACTCACCCCGGTCGGGAGGAGACTTGCTATTTTTACACCTGGGACTTATAGCTGTTGAGCAGGACGCCTCATATTACAACCTGGTTGCCGGAATGGACATGGTAGCCGCAAGCTGGAGCCCTTAGTGTTTGCTAAGAGAAAGTTGATAGATAAGCACGCAGTTGAATTAAGCTAGCTTTGATCCCTTATTGGAACATTTATGTGCAAGTAGTACCTTGGGGAGCCCCTTGCTACCCCCTCCTTGATAGGAACTCTGTCTCTGGTGTGCTGTTGCACCATACTGCCCCCATAGGAGACCTTCCTATCTAGGATCTGTTCGGTTCAGTTTTTGGGGATTCAGGCACCCAGTGCTATGTTTGGCAGGGTGCAGGGAGGGATGGGATGGGCGTTTTACGTTTTGTTTTTCCTTTTTCTTTCTGGTTTGCTGTTCATATGGTATATCTTAGACAGGTATGTGACAGAAAATGCATATGGGTACTGTGGTTACTGATGGCCCTCTGGCTACTTAAAATGTGTGGTTGGTGGGTCTGATGTCATTGTGCAGGCGGGGAAGCCTCTCCCCCAGGGTTCAGCTTGCCCAGGAATATCTCCTAGTTGTTATACTCTCCTCAAAGAATGGCTAAATTGGCAATCCTTTCTTGGAATGTACGGGGACTTAACAATAAAATGAAACGCTCCTTGGTATTTGAATATCTTAAAAAATACAACCCCCATGTGTGCATTCTTCAGGAAACATATCTAGTGGGAAGTAAAATCCTTAGTATTAAACGCCCATGAGTGGGGAGACATTTCCACAGTACCCACACAGGTTGCTTGCATGGGGTGAGTATTTTAGCACGTAAAACTCTCAACTTTGAGCTGTTTGATGTTAAGCTGGATCCTGGGGGTCGGTATGTTATAATGCATGCATGCATAGATAAAGTCGAAATGGTGGTGGTGGGCTTGTACTTACCCCCCCCTGTTGCCCTTTCCCTACTGCATGGCATTATCCCTTTGCTGGCACAATACCCTACGGATAACGTGCTATTTGTGGGGGACTTTAATACTGCCCCGGATCCCTCCTTAGATAGACTAATACCTGGTCCTACTACTGAATCCAACCTAAATCTAAATGGGCAAGACTTTTTGGGCAGGAGGATGTATGGAGGTGGAAAAATCCTTCAGAACGGGCATACACCTGCCATTCACACTCCCATAACTCACTGTCACGTATCAATCTCGTTTATGCTAGTGTCACTATGCTCCCCAGGATTAGGGAAATTAAGGTTCTACCTCGAGGCATCTCAGATCACTCGCCAATACTTTGTAGTATACAAACGATTCCCTCTGACAAAATCTGGCGTCTGTCTCGATTCTGGATAACCCCACTATAGAGTTTGAAATTGTGACTTTAATCAACCAATACTGGCTGTTAAATGCTGGAACCACCTCACCGGGTAATGACTGGGGCGCTTTTAAGGCCTATATAAAAAGAGGATGTTATCTTTCCTCCATAGCAAGGGAACAGCGAAATGACCAAATTGTCCTAGAGGAGGCTGAAGCCAAGGCTCATTCCCTTAAAGCTAGGTATGCCCTTACGGCCAATCCTGTTACTGGCCAAGACATGAAAGTGGCCTATAGAGAAGTGCTGCTCCTTAGAACGGCTAAGGTACAGAAGAAGAGACAACTACCCCAGACGCAGAGGATATTTGAACAGGGGGATAAAACGGGTAGACTATTAGCATGGCTGGCGAAGGAACAGTCCCCGATTTCTACTATAGCTAGGATACAGGATGAGGATGGTAACATTAAGACGGACCCGGCAGAGATAAATAAGTGCTTTGCAGACTTTTACACTAGACTATTCTCCTCCAAAGTGGGATACTCTACTGACGAGCTGACTAGCTTTCTTGACGAAGTAACGTTTCAAACTCTGACCCCTGAGGCCAGAGAGACCCTGGACAGCCCACTCACGGAGGAAGAGGTACAGGCAGCGCTGGGTTCCCTTCAGTCGGGTAAGACCCCGGGAACGGATGGGTTTCCTCCTGAATTTTACAAACAGTATGTAGAAGACCTAGTACCTAGAATGCATAGCATGTTTACAAAGACGCTAACTGAAGGCAAACACCCCCCGTCTATGGCACAAGCTATCATAGTAGTGATACCCAAACCAGGGAAGGACCCCCAGTTTTGCTCATCCTATAGGCCTATTTCCCTTCTTAACTCAGACGCCAAAGTATTGACTAAAATTCTTGCTAGACGCCTTAATGAGGTAATACTCACATTAGTTCATGAAGACCAGTCTGGGTTCATGCCAGGTAAGGGGACGGATATTAATCTTCGGAGACTGTATGCAGTCTTGACCTCAGGGGTCGGAGACGCAGATGAAGCGGTAGTGGCCTCCCTGGATGCAGAAAAGGCTTTTGATTCTATGGAATGGGGTCATCTATGGGAGGTCCTCCGCAGATTCGGCTTCGGCCCAGTCTTCGTCTCCTGGGTTGAGGCTGTGTACAGATCTCCAACGGCTAGGGTTCGTACAGGGACTGTTCTTTCTCCGCCTTTCCCATTAAGAAGAGGGACGAGACAGGGCTGTCCCCCATCGCCGGGGCTCTTTGCATTGGCAATAGAACCCATGGTCATCTTTCTTAGATTCACTAAGAGGCATTGAAATAGGCCAGCTACAAGAGAAAGTGTCACTATATGCAGATGACACCCTCTTGTATTTTAGAAATGATGGAATATCCCTGCGACAGGCAGTGGGTATTATAAACAGATACGGGCGCTACTCAGGGGTGTGTATAAATTGGGGGCAATCCGTCCTGTTCCCACTACATTTGGGAGCGGGTTCACTAGACCCTGATCTGCAACTTAAGCGGGTATCCCAGTTTCATTACCTGGGTGTGGAGATTCACAGGGATCTCTGACAATTTATTGCCCTCAATCTTACCTCAGTGAGGTCTCAGATAATCCAAAGATGTACGTTATGGAAGTCTCTCCCCCTCTCTCCGGTCAGAAGGGTTATTTCCTTTTTTTAAAAATTAGACAGTCTCATTGTCTACTACTCTCTGCAGCTCCGGGTCACGCTGGGGGGACTTGTTCTTCCGTGTTTCCTGAAATACTATTGGGCGGCGGTCCTGGTGACACTTAAGTGGTGGCTGGCGGCCAAGCCAGCCAACCTGGCGTCTACCGTGGAGGCTGCATTGTTGGGATCCTATTCTGAGCTAAGGAACCTTATCCACAGGGGGCCCAGTTCGAATGCGAGGGTGACACCTCCCATGAAGGTGACAATTAGTATGGGACACGGTTAGTAAGAAATTGGGACGACCCAATACCTGGTCTCCCGAGACGCCACTCTGGGGCAACCCAAGACTTCCCCACTGTCACTCAATTCCAGATCCGATCATATCGGCAAGGTACCAGATACTGTAGTAACATTGGGAGATATACAGTGGTGTGAAAAAGTGTTTGCCCCCTTCCTCATTTCCTGTTCCTTTGCATGTTTGTCACACTTAAGTGTTTCGCAACATCAAACCAATTTAAACAATAGTCAAGGACAACACAAGTAAACACAAAATGCAATTTGTAAATGAAGGTGTTTATTATTAAAAGGTGAAAAAATATCCAAACCATCATGGCCCTGTGTGAAAAAGTGATTGCCCCCCTTGTTAAAACATACTATAACTGTGGTTGTCCACACCTGAGTTCAATTTCTCTAGCCACACCCAGGCCTGATTATTGCCACACCTGTTCACAATCAAGGCATCACTTAAATAGGAGCTGCTTGACACAGTAAGGTCCACCAGAAGATCCTTAAAAGCTACACATCATGCCGAGACCCAAAGAAATTCAGGAACAATTGAGAAAGAAAGTAATTGAGATCTATCAGTCTGGAAAGGGTTATAAAGCCATTTCCAAAGCTTTGGGAAGCCAGCGAACCACAGTGAGAGCCATTATCCACAAATGGCAAAGACATGGAACAGTGGTGAACCTTCCCAGGAGTGGCCGGCCGCCCAAAATTACCCCAAGAGCGCAGCGACGACTCATCCAAGAGGTCACAAAAGACCCCACAACAATGTCCAAGGAACTGCAGGCCTCACTTGCCTCAGTTAAGGTCAGCGTTCATGCCTCCACCATCAGGAAAAGACTGGGCAAAAATGGCCTGCATGGCAGAGTTCCAAGGAGAAAACCACTGCTGAGCAAAAAGAACATCAAAGCTCGTCTCAATTTCTCCACAACACATCTTGATGATCCCCAAGACTTTTGGGACAACATTCTGTGGACCGATGAAACAAAAGTGGAACTCTTTGGAAGGTGTGTGTCCAAGTATATCTGGCGTAGAAGGAACACTGCATTTCAGAAAAAGAACATTATACCAACAGTAAAATATGGTGGTGGTAGTGTGATGGTCTGGGGCTGTTTTGCTGCTTCAGGACCTGGAAGACTTGCCGTGATAAAAGGAACTATGAATTCTGCTGTCTACCAAGAGATCCTGAAGGAGAATGTCCGACCATCTGTTCGTGTACTCAAGCTGAAACGAACTTGGGTTCTGCAGTTCGGCCTAGCCAAAGTCCTGACCTGAATCCTATTGAGATGTTGTGGTATGACCTTAAAAAAGGCCGTTCATGCTCGAAAACCCTCTAATGTAACTGAATTAGGACAATTCTGCAAAGATGAGTGGGCCAAAATTCCTCCAGGACGCTGTAAAAGCCTCATTGCACGTTATCGCAAACGCTTGGTTGCAGTTGTTGCTGCTAAGGGTGGCCCAACCAGTTATTAGGTTTAGGGGGCAATCACTTTTTCACACAGGGCCATGATGGTTTGGATTTTTTTTCACCTTTAATAATAAACACCTTCATTTACAAATTGCATTTTGTGTTTACTTGTGTTGTCCTTGACTATTGTTTAAATTGGTTTGATGTTCCGAAACACTTAAGTGTGACAAACATGCAAAGGAACAGGAAATGAGGAAGGGGGCAAACACTTTTTCACACCACTGTATATCTCCCAATGTTACTACAGTATCTGGTACCTTGCCCATATGATCGGATCTGGAATTGAGTGAGGGGGCAAACACTTTTTCACACCACTGTAGTCTCCCGGGGACAACTAAGAACGTTTGATGACCTGAAGAACTGTAAAAGGCCTTCTAAATCACATGTTCTTCAGATTTCTTCAACTAAGGCACACCTTTAAATCTCAATTTCCTGAGCTGGTCACCCTACATATGTCAGACTTGAAGGCGGAGCTCCGATCCCCTGAAAGAAATAAAACATTGTCTACCATCTATAATATGCTAGCTTTAATGGACACATCCAAGGTTTCCCAATTATTCGAGAATTGGCATAGAGACATTCCCGAACTAGTGGCTGATGACTGGGAGGAGGGGATCCAGCAATTTCTGACCCTGACCATTTCATCTAGGAGATAGATTTGCCCAGCTAAAGTTTTTGCACCGCGCTTATTATTCCCCGTTGCGTTTGTCCAAAATGTATCCAACTAGAGCAGCGACATGCCCCAGATGCGGTACGGGGGATGCGGATTTCTTCCACATGGTCTGGGCTTGTCCACTGATAAAGGGTTTCTGGTCACTGGTCCTGGACGACATCAATTCCATAGGGAAACGGAGAGTCCCAAATAGTCCCTATCCCTCTTCTTTTGGGGGTGTGTGACTTTATTGAAGCCCCTCAAAGGAAAAAGCTATTCGTCTTTTACGCCTCAATGTATGCTAGGAAGGCTATCCTTAACTGGAACCAGGCAATGGCGCCCACGAAACAACTATGGCTATCACTCATCAATAAGGTCCTGCCATTGTACAAGTTGACGTATTTAGGTAGAAATTGCCCGCAGAAATTCGACAGATTATGGGCATCCTGGGTGGAAGCCAGACACTTGACCCTGGAGTAGGGAGCGAAAGGCCCCCGGAAGGTTTAGGCCAAACATGTATCCTACACTTCCACCAGATATGCGGGATGTCTAGGGAAGGAAAAGGGAGAAGAAATTTTAAATTTTTCATTGTTGAGGGCCCGGCCACATCCCCCCCCCCCCCCCCCCCCCCCCCCCGTGACATTATTCATTTTCTCAAGATTCATATGTATTTACTGGCGCCCGTTGGGCACCGAGGTCTCAGGGAAATGATCCTATGTGTTGATATCTATATTTGAGATGTCACTGTACATATGATTAAATTGTAATATCTGTCTAAATGTACTGTAATTCTGGTATGTTAAAGTTTATTTGCAACAAAAAACATATGTTAAAAAGTTTAGTGCTCGCTTTCCTCATAACCAATATCCTCCAGACCTTTTATTAGCTTTGTTGCGATTCTTTGTACTCGCTCCATTTCCAGTACATCCTTCCTGAGGACTGGTGCCCAGAACTGGACAGCATACTTTAGGTGCGGCCAGACCAGAGTCTTGTAGAGCGGGAGAATTATCGTTTTCTCTCTGGAATTAATCCTGTTTTTAATGCATGCCAATATTCTGTTTTCTTTGGTAGCAGCAGCTTGGCATTGCATGCCATTACTGAGCCCATCATCTACTAGGACCCCCAGGGTCCTTAGACATCCTAGATTCCCCCAGAGGTTCTCCACCCAGTGTATAGATTGCATTCTTATTTTTGCCACCCAAATGCATTATTCTACATTAGTTACATTTTACATTTACATTTTTTTAGTTACATGAAGCCTTAGGCAGTAAAAAAAAAAAAAAAAAACTTCTGGTTCGCGTTTGATTGGAGCTCACTGGCAGAAGAAAAAAAAAAAAAACTGAGCATTTTTTTACTGCCAAAAAAACATGTTTAAGCCCAGTGTGCATGGCGCCTCAGGGGGCAGATTCAGGAACCACAGCACATGTCAAAGGATGCAGAAACACTGGAAGTATTGAATGATGAAGACAGAAAGAGGCTGCAGCACTGGAAGACAGGAGCTTGTCATTTTCCTAAAATTCTTAGAGAAGAGGGATTCCAATGTTACGATAATAGGTTATTACAGCTCGCCTCTAATAATTTGTTAGCCAATAAAGGGTATTGTTCAAATGCCAATAGGATTTTTAAAACAGCTTACCTGTAAAATCCTTTTCTTTGAAGTACATCACAGGACACAGAGCCATAGTAGTTACTATATGGGTTATAGGTGATGACAATGGCACGCCCCAAGATAAAAAGTGCACTCCCTATACAACCCCTCCCACTACTGGGAGTACCTCAGTTTTGTAGCCACGCAATACACGTGTATACCAAAGAAGGGAGGGACCTCTGTGTCCCTTGATGTACTTCAAAGAAAAGGATTGTACAGGTAATCAGTTTTAAAAAATCCTATTTTGTTATCGTACATCACGGGACACAGAGCCATAGTAGTTGCTATGGGACATCCCACATAGTAATGCCAACTAAAGGGAGGGAGACGCAACAAAAAGTAGGGCACTAAGAATAGAGGACTTCTACTGCAGCCTGCAGTACACTGCACCCAAAGGCGATATCCTCATGACCTTTTACATCTATGTGATAGCACCTGGTAAATGTATGGAATGAAGACCAAGTTGCGGCCTTGCAGATTAGAGCCATGGAGGCTTGGTGATGGACTGCCCAGGAAGCACCAACAGCCCTAGAGGAGTGCGTTTTCATATGAGAGGGTGGAATCCACCTGTTTAACCATGCACTTGAACGATTACTGGGTCGAATCTATTTAGAATAGTAGATTTCGATGCTGCCTGTCCTCCTTTAGGACTTTCATTTTCCAAATCCGAGCAAACGCCTTTAAGCAGACATTGACTGCTCTCACCCAAAAAAAATGTAGTGATTTTTCTTCCAAAGAACAGGGTTCTGAAAAAAAAAAAAAAATTAAAAAAAAAAAAAAAAAAAAACTGTAGAACAATATCCTGGTTTAAATAAAAATCTGATACTACCTATGGTAAAAAGTTAGGATGAGGACGCAATACTACCTCATCTTTGTGAACAAAAATATGTCTCTTTACAAGAGCAGCCAATACTGATACCCTTCTTGCAGTAGATATGGTTACCTTGTCAAAAAAGGACCAAGGGAATATGTCGCATCGGCCCAAAAAAGTCTGTTTTGTAATGCCGACAAAACTAAATTCAAGTCCAAGGGTTCAGGTGTTACTTAACCAGAGACTAAGCCAAGTTACCCCCTGAATAAAGTTATGGACCAAAGAATGCGAAGCAAGTGGTCGTTGAAATAATACCAATAAGGCCGAGACCTGTACTTGGAAAGCACTCAAGGCCAGCCTAATTTCTCACCCCATCTGCATAAAAAAAAAAATAAAAAAAAATCAAGGACTCTACCTAGACTTATTTCCTGGGGTGCAGCTCCTGGTCTCACACCAGGAAACATATGTTTCCTAGACTCCATAATATATAACCATGGAGGCTGGCTCTGTGTTAACCAAGGTAGAAAACTACCGAACCTGACAGCCCACACTTCTTCAGAGTGTGGGCCTCAATTGCCAAACCATTAAAATGTATCTTTTGCGAGGTAGGATGGAACTTCGGACCTTGCTAGAGAAGGTCTGGCCATGAAGGTAGGGTCCATGAGTTCCCTACTGCCATCTCTACAATCTCTGCATACCAAGATTTCCTGGACCCCACTGGGGGTCACAAGAATCAACAACTTCCCTTCCTGCTTGATCCGGTGAAGAAGTTGTGGATGCAGGTAGAATAGGAGAGAATGCACAAATCAGCGAGAACCGATTTCACAGGAATAGCAAGGCATCTGTTCCGCATGTTAGCAGATCCTTTGTTCTTGACACAAAGTTGTCAATCTTTTTGTTGATCCTGGACGCAAACAGATCTGTGTCTGGAATCCCTCATCCTTGACATATTGACAGGAAGATAATCGGGGTGAAGGAACCCTTCTCCCAGGAAAAACTGTTGGCGAGCTGTAGTCCGCCTGACAATTTTCTATTCCTTAAAACTGCTGATAGGCAAAGTACATTGTTTTCTTCCCAAGATAGGATAAGATTCACCTTCTTCTGGGCCGCACAACTTCTTGTGTACCCTTGGTGACAGATCGAGCGCCATCAGGGTGATGTGGCCGAAGGCTTTGGAGTCAGACACATTGGGAATATAGAGCTTGAATTATCTGTTTAAAGCCGATAGGCTTACCAAAAGGGAAGACTAGCCAGGAGCTTTTTGCATGACACTTAGCGAAGGTGCAATCTGTCATAGCAACTATTGCAAACATAAAGCTGCCTCCTGGAGGATAAAGTGTGACAACTTTAGAATTGAAAATAATGTTTATCTGGGTGATCCTCCAGATACAAAAATGTTTTCCCAACAAGAATGGACAGGAAAAAGCATGCACAGCTTGAGGAGGCTTTAGCAAAACCAAACACTCAGTTAAGGGTACATAAATGTGGAGTGGATCATTCAGCAAGAAACCGTACCATCAATCTTACAGATTGTGAAAGCCGACTCTCCCGCAATTGACACCTCAGAAGAGTCATCAGCCTCACCACGGTCCCCTGAGGGAATCTTCTCTAGCCCCTAGTTCCTCAGTCTGAGGGTCTTAGGAAAATGGAAGAGAACCTGTCGCATCTAGATTATACGGGGATGCGATTAAAGTTGCTAAACTTCTTTTAAAAACCTACCATGGCTGAGGAAAAAAAAAAAAAAAAAAAAAGAAAGAAGAGTAAAATGAACATGAGCTGCAGTGTTGAAAACAGTTGTAAACATTTCATGGCCCCAATGCTCACTCTGACCAGCCACCCCCTCTCAGGGGAGGTTGCAATTTGTAGAGTAGGAATTCCAGAGCTTGAGGGAGACCCTTTTAGCTCCTTTTTTGGGGGTGTTTCAACCCCCCCTTCTGAATATAGCCCAATGCACAAAGCAGAGGTACTAGCAGAAGAAATCTCATCCATTGCTTGAGCAATAGTCAGCCACTGATTAATGCTCAGCCTGATGCAATAGTAAATGTGTCCAAAAGAATGCTTGTGTCACCAACCTCTTTCATGCCCCTCTACGCTCGTGTCCCTCCGCAGCTTGAAGCAACAACACTAGTGCTTTTAAAAAAAAAAAAACACTTTCCTGCGCTGGGCATTGAAGGACGCCAACGCTGCTCTAAGCCCTGCCCCTCCTTTCAAAAAAAAGTTTTCTTAAAAAACTCCACTTTCCTTTCCCGCCGCAGGGTTTTCTGTGGTAAAACCAACAGACCCAATCTTCACCCTTCACGGTGGGTTCCGTTAAACCTTCAGGAACTGGGGATCCTCGAGGAAACCCACAATCCTGGACCTGTAATAGCACCACCAGTAAAACTTTATGGCCCTACTACCAAAAGTACTGGATCCCAGGGTCCAGCTCTCTAAAAGAGAAGCGTTTACAGGCAAGACGTTGTTTCTTTGGACACGAGGCCCAAGTACCATTCAATTTGGCCTAAAAGACACTTTGAATGTATCCGGCCTGCATGGCTAGCCCCAGCAAGGATTGCTCCAGTGGAGCACAGCACATCTTTACTCATGACCAACACCTTAGACACTAGCAAAAAAACTGAGTTACTATCAGTTGTGGAAGGGGTTATAAAGGGAGTGCACTTTTTATCTTAGGGCGTGCCAGTGTCCATCACCTGAAGGTGGCCTATAACCCACATAGTAACTACTATGGCTCTGTGTCCCATGATGTACGATAAGAAAAAGCATGTAGTTGGTAAAGCTTTGATGTTTGATATGCAAATCTTCAAAATCAGGGACTTAAAGCACCATATCAGGATGGTAGACAGGCTGGGTCAATAAGTCTTATGCTGCCCATACATGGTTAGAATTTTGGCCAATGCCTGCAATATCAGTCAAAATTTGAGCTAGAGAGTGTGGCACCACGCTGCTCGACAAACTTAGATTAAAAAACAAAAAGAATCACAGGAGCCAGGCAGAAA
Source organism: Lithobates sylvaticus (assembly GCA_028564925.1). Lineage (NCBI taxonomy): Eukaryota > Metazoa > Chordata > Amphibia > Anura > Ranidae > Lithobates > Lithobates sylvaticus. The sequence goes on from CM053026.1 coordinate 394,342,311, forward strand.
ATTATGAGAAACTGACTGCAGCCACATGCAGTTACTGCTCAGGTATTTCGACAGCTGCAAAAGCAGGGACTATTAGAATACAATAGTCGGCAGCGAGGACTCTTCCATCCATTCTATTTAGCATGGCTGAGTGAGATAATTCAATAGGCCACCAGTACCATCAGGTGTGATCAAAATTTTGTGATTTGCACCACAGCTTGTAGACCAACTTTCACACAGACCAAATAATATCCACTAATTTGGGTTATTTTTACCAAACATATGTAGCAGTATAAATTGTGGCCAAAATTTATGAAGAAAAATTTATTTGCAAAATGTTATCACAAACTACATTTTTTTTTTTTTTAAGTTTTTTGGTCTTTCATTTATAGCGCAAAAAATAAAAAACCAGGAGGTGATCAAATACCACCAAAAGAAAGCTCTATTTGTAGGAGAAAAAAAAAAAAAAAAGGACAGACAACAAAAATCATTTGGGTACAGTATTACATGACTGAGCAATTGTCATTCAAAGTGAGCACTGGAAGCTGAAAATTGGTCTGGGCAGGAGGGGGGGTTTAAGTGCCCAGTAGGCAAGTGGTTAAGTTCACACTAAAAGCGATATGACTGCATTGGGCAGCTAGTTCAGCACAGTACTAATGCAAGACAAAGTTCCTCGTCTCCTTTATGGTCAGTTCACACAACCATGTTGCGGTGGGGGGTAGTGGAGGGGAAAAAAAAAAAAAGAAGGAGGAGGAGGATGGCATGCAGTACTTTTCAGCACAGCATGATAGAATCCACATAAACTGATTTGCACTGCACCCCTTTAGAACTTAATAAAACGTCACTTTGTAATAAAGTTTTTAGTTTAAAAAAATTAACAGTACAGGGGGTCCCCGAGTTACGAACTCATTAGGGACTGCCCGCCTGTACGGAAGTCGGCCGCACATGCGCAGACCGACAAATACGGACATTTCCGATGTTCCGTCTAATGCCGTTCTGCGCATGCGATGCAAATTACGGACATTTCCGGCATTTTCCGAGGCTCCGTATGGCTGCGCAGAACGACCGGAAGACGGCGAAAAACGGCGGAGGGTCCCCGCAGCGCCCCGTTCGTAAGTAGGGGTTGTTCGTAGGTTGGGCGTTCGTAAGTCGGGGACCCCCTGTAAAGCCTGCAATGCATCACAATTGCCACCACTGTATTTCTACAGCAAACCAGCTGCTGTGTTCTAGCGAAGCCACTGATGTGAATAGGTCCTTATGTTGGCAGTATGTACATTGTTGATGGTGGGTTTAGATAATTTAATTTGTTGTGATGACAGTTGAAAGCTGTGAATATATGTCAATTGTTCTAGACGACATTTAGTTTACTAAACAGTGCAACAGTTAATTTTCCCTTCAAAAATGGAGTATCGACATGAGTCATGCCCACGTTATTCTCATCCACAAAGCACCTAAAGACCCCACATCCTGTGCCTCCTACTTAATACGGACTTCAAGATCCTCACTAAATTATTGACTATGAGACTACAGCCCCTACTCCCCTCTGTCATTGAGACTGACCAAACTGGTTTCATGGCCTGGTTTCAAACTGGTTTCAGGGCAACAGACGTAAATTTGCGACGCCTGTTCACGAACATACACGCGCAACATCTGAATGAGGGGTCTAGGGTGGTGACCTCTCTCGATATTGAAAAGGCCTTTGACCGGGTCGAATGGCCTTTTCTTTGGGAGATCCTCCGGCGAATGGGATTCCCCCTGGTCTTCATTGAGTGGATCAAGGTCCTGTACCTAGACCCCACCTCCACCATTAAGCTGGGAGGGGGCCTGTCACAGTCCTTCCGTCTGTCCAGAGGTACGCGGCAGGGCTGCACTCTCTCCCCGGCCCTATTTGCCATTGCGATAGAGCCACTTGCAGAGGCCCTCCGCACCTCCCCCTGCGTTAAGGGGCTGCGGATTGGCTGGCTGGAGGAGAGGGTCACCCTCTACGCAGATGACCTCCTGCTTTTCCTCAATGATGCGGGTCCATCACTTGAGGGTGCCCTACAGATTCTCAACTCCTTTTCCACAGTCACGGGCCTCAGGGTTAACTGGACGAAATCTCTTCTGTTCCCCATAGACCCAACGGCCCGAGCCACAGCCCCTCCTAATATTCCCCTCCAATGGGTCGAGACCTTTAAATACCTGGGGGTGGTGATCGCTAGACAGGCCTCTGACTACTTACCCCTAAACCTGTCCCCGGTAGTTCAGGAGACACGAAAACGACTAAAGGCATGGGAATCATTGCCACTTTCATTGATGGGACGTATAAACTTGTTTAAAATGAAAATATTACCCAAGTTCACCTACCTATTTCGCCACTCTCCACAGTGGATACCTAAATCTTTCTTCACACAACTACACCGCCTCCTCGTCTCTTTCCTGTGGGGATCCCAGTCTCCCAGATACAGCTGGACCACGCTGATGCGTCCGACCTCTCAAGGTGGCTTGGCATGTCCAGATCTTTATAAATACTATTTAGCTACCCAGCTAGTTACGGCTGCCTGGTGGCTCAATCCGGACATCTCCAACCCAGCTACCCAGATCGAGACGGCAGTGCTGGGATCCCCTGAAGCACTCAAATTGTTACTCTTTCGTGGCCCTCGGGCCCCCTACCCACTGACACCCTCCATGCGCACCACATTGCGAATGGAGGGAATTCATGGCTAGCAGCCAGACGCCAGTCCTGACCCCACCTATAAAGCAAGCCTTCAAGGTAGGGAAAATGGCACTCTCTCAGGTGGTGATAAGGAACTCCAAGGAAAGCAAGAAAGCATATCCCCCAACCATCAAGAACAATCCATAGAGAGGTCAAAGCAGTACTACAGCTGTTAATGTTACAGAAGGCCTCCCCTTCGCAGCCCAAATACCTTGCCTTTTGTTGTCCTGCCTCTGTACCTGTACAGCCATTTTTAAAATGCCCATATTACTGTGAATGTGTGCGATAAAGCGCATGACTTCATGCACTGTATGACAATGCTGTAAGATCTTACGAGAACTCAGTTTGGGTTCATGATTTCTCCGGAGGGAAATGCTACCTTCCCATGATATAGTGTTGATATTCCCATATCAACACTACCTTCAGGGAAACCAAAAGTAATTAAATTTTGACATACCTGTAATTTCCATATGTTGAAAGTACAGTAAAAAGGTCCCTCTCTTCCACAGATTCCCCTACTTGCTGGCATGCTGGTGTGAAATATAGGGAATGGTTTTATTTAATGGAGAAAAAAAAAAAAAAAAAGTACATTGTGGTTGTGCCGTAGAGCTATGAAGGAGTTGCTGCCCACATCCCTAACTTAAATATAAAATAGAACAATTTCCTCTGTGGAACTTTGGAAGGCAGAAAACTCCTTTACAATAAAAATGTTGAAAAATATATTTGTATTTTTATTAGAAAAGTTAAAATTGAGAATATAACTGATAAAAGGTCAAAATTGGATGCATATTATACAGGTGAAATATCAAAAGGAAACATATGTATGTACAAACAAGCACTTGACTGTCCAGTAGCAGAGCTAAGACAGAATGACCAACGCGTTTCAAGGTTAGTAGCAAAAGAACCCCTTTGTGTACTGAGACCGTGTCATTCATACATACATTAGTGTAGAGTAGGGGCAGCTCATAGGGGCTAGTGGTTCAGTAATTGGTTGTCCACAACTGAATATAAAAACAAAAAAGCAGTAAGCATTGACCATACAACATATAGGTTGACTTTATAGTAAACATATTGGAATAATGTAGTATAAAATTCTAACCATATATTTTAGCATAACCAATACTGTATCCATTTAAAAAAGAAAAGGGAGAAGATCCGCTGCCCAAGATCAACCAGATTGAAGGAAGCCGGTAAGGGGGAGGGTTTTTTTTTAGGCCCCAACCCAAAGTCAGACACAGAGGGCGCCCTACGTCCGACCAAGCCCAAGACTACCAACGTTGAGGCACAAGACCCCTTAAAATTCTAGGGTCTAAGAAAAAAAAAAAAGAAAAAGGCATAAAAAGCCTATTTGTTATAGAGTGTGCGCAAGTATGGTAATAAGACTATTAATATAGAGAGAGACTAATCCTCTATTTGAAGCACACACCTTAAACAAGCTGGTACATTGATAACGTGCAGTCCGAAAGAGGAGCATGTATGAAAGACCAAAAATGGGACAGAACCAAGCATCTATAAAATAATTTGTAAATATATAATGCACAGGGTAAAGTGCAGGAATAATTATAGATATATCAATATAAAAGAGCAAAATTGCATATCTATAAATATTGAGTAGCAAGAGTTCAAGTACCCTATATACTCGAGTATAAGCCGAGGCACCCAATTTTACCACAAAAAAAAAAAAATGGGAACACTTATTGACTCAAGTATAAGCCTAGGATGAGAAATGCGCAGCTACTGTAAGTGGAAAAGAGGGTCAACAATGCCCATTTGCAGCCTCACTGTGCCCATTTGCAGCCTCACTGTGCCCATTTGCAGCCATAGGTCCCCCGAACTTCAAACTCTGTAGTTAAGGGTTCCTAGATGCTCCCTAGCTGCAGCCAAAATTTGGGGTCTCTAGACCCAAAGGGTCCCTAAATGACATTGCTGCAGATGGACACAATTGACTGACTTTGGGGCCCTGTATCTCGGGACCACTTGGTACTAGGAACCCAGTGGAACCAGCACTACAACATACCCAAAGCTGGGGTTCCTAGCACTAAGTGGCCCCGAGATACGGTCAAGCACTTTTCTGCAGCAGAGAATGACATTTTCCCAACAGACTTTGGGGCCTTGTATCTTGGGGTCACTTGGTGCTAGGAACCCCAGCTTTGGATATGTTGTGGTGCAGGTTCCACTGGGTTGTTTGCACACCACATTTTGGGTTCCTAGCACCAAATGGCCCCAAGAAACGTGGCCCCAAAGTCGGTTTGGAAAATGTCATTTTCTGCTGCAGAAAAGTGCTTGACTCGAGTATAAGCCGAGGGGGGCACTTTCAGCACAATAAAATGTGCTGAAAAACACGGCTTATACTCGCGTATATACTGTAATTATTATGGAATTAACATACAAAAGGTTAGTACTTACCTATGGTCTGGATTAAGTGATGCTTCGTCTGCACGGTGCTGGAGGCAGCATAAGACTGAACACAAGTGTCCGCAGACCCGCCCCACCGGGGCGTCAACTCAGGAGGTTGCCAAGATGTAGAACAGCGCTCAAAGACAGCATCATGACGTCACCCGCCTGATGGGGAGCGGGGACGTGGCGCCCAGGTAACCGCCATCTGAGGCGCACAGTGGGCGCAACGGCAACGAGTATACACTCGGCCAGGTACGTCCAGCAAAACGAGGCCAGCTGCATCAAGAGAAAAATTATGCAGGTGACGCCCGTGGCACCGAGTGAATAACTAATAAGTGGGTCCAGTACATCCTGCCACCAATGGCTGGAGTTGCAAAAAAGAGGCAGCGGAGATTAACCCTGATAGAGCAAAGAGGAACCAAAAAGCGAAAAGCTAAAATAATTGAACGATATAGATCAGAGAAAAGGAAGGGAGAGGGAAAGAAGATTCCAGTTGATATGTATCATTTCTACTTAAAGCTTAAAATGACAGATTTTTTCCATTCTGCAAAAAACAAAAGCGTACCGAAACATAGGAGCCTATTACAAGGATCCGATTTGCGTCATTTGGGATCCCATTCAGATGAACCTGACGCGAATCCTTCCAGAAAGGGCCTGAATGAAATACTCATTCCAGCCAGGGGGGTCTAGTTGCGTTTAGACGAAAGATCCATCTCGGTTCGTGTTGCAAGAGGATCTTATTCCAGTCGCCTCCACGCATACCCGAATGTATATGATCTAGAATAAAGAACGATATCTTTGGAAAATTTCCATCATGTATGTCAGAGGCATGTCTACCAAGGGGGAGACTTGGGTTACAGGATTTCATGGATGCTATGTATCGGTACGCTCGCTTGGCATACACACACTTTCCAACATTATATTAAAAACAATACGAATCCCTTCAGTCAACATATTCAAATCTTTCCTACTTTGGAAAATATTCGTATGACCTTTAAAAACGAATGGAAAAAAAAAAAATATTTCTATATGCTCAGCTGGAATGTCGTCTTTACTCACAGATGAGCATCAGAGAAAACTCAGGGAAGTTGATAAGGAATTACATAGTAGGCGAGGACGAAAAAAATAAAAAAATAAAAGTCCATCAAGTCAGACCTATGTGTGCAGTATGTCATGTATATATGTCAGTATTACATTGTATATCCCTGTATGTTGTTGTCGTTCAGGTGCTTATTCAATAGTTTCTTGAAACTATCAAATGCTTCCCGTCGAGACCAGCGCCTGTGGAAGGGCATTCCACAACCTTGCCGCTATTACAGTAAAGAACCCTCTTACGTAGTTTAAGGTTAAACCTCTTTTCTTCTAAATTTTAATGTTCACGAGTCTTGTTTAACTCCCTTCCGCAAAAAAGTTTTATCCCCATTGTAGGGTCACCAGTATGGTATTTGTAAATTTTAATTATATCCCCTCTCAAGCATCTCTTTTCCAGAGAGAATAAGTTCAGTGCTCGCAAGCTTTCCTCATAACCAATATCCTCCAGACCCTTTATTAGCTTTGTTGCCCCTCTTTGTACTCGCTCCATTTTCAGAACATCCTTCCTGAGGACTGGTGCCCAGAACTGGACAGCATACTCTAGGTGTGGCCGGACCAGAGTCTTGTAGAGCGGGAGAATTATCGTTTTATCTCTGGAATTAGTCCCCTTTTTAATGCATGCCATTATTCTGTTTGCTTTGTTAGCAGCAACTTGGCATTGCATGCCATTGCTGAGCCCATCTACTAGGACCCCCAGGTCATTTTCCATCCTAGATTCCCCCAGAGGTTCTCCCTCCAGGGTATAAGCTTGCATTCATATTTTGCCACCCAAAATGTATTTAAAATTTTTCTACATTGAACCTCATTTGCCATGTAGTTGCCCACTCCATTAATTTGTTCAGATCTTTTTGCAAGGTTTCCACATCCTGCGGAGACGTTATTGCCCTGTTTAGCTTGGCATCATCCGCAAATACAGAGATTGAACCGTTTACCCCATCCTCCAGGTCGTTTATGAACAAAGTAAACCGGATTGGTCCCAGGACAGAACCCTGGGGGACCCCAATACCCACCCCTAACCATTCCGAGTACTCCCCATTTATCACCACCCTGTGAACTTGCCCTTGTAGCCAGTTTTTAATCCATGCCAATCTCTAACACACACACACACCTCGTTGATATTTCTCCTGAGTCTCTATTGAATATATGCATCTTTAATTATGTGCATTGGGAATTAAAATACTCTATAAAAAACTTTGGTGTAGTTACACTGTTAAATTTCTTAGAAGCTAATAACACACTTATATACTACTATACTGGCTAGGTCTTGACCAGCTTCAAAATGCCTCTATAGACTACATTGTAATAGTGTGTATTTCAACTCCCCTTAGAGTCTTTGCAATATCCAACTGTAAGGCTTTTGATGTTATCAGCAGGCAGAACCCTACAGGTATATGTCATCATAGATCCATATTTTTACTTAATAACATTTTAGAGCAAGCTACTTATACATTTCTTTATATATTTTTACATCCTCTTTAGAGGGCTCTCCATTTTTGCCGACCCCAGTGGGTCTATTGGTGCGTTTTCTCCATCTGCCGCAGCACTCAGACAGCTTTTTTCACTGGAAACAGAGAATATACCATCCACCCTGGGCGTTGTCCTTTATTAGCTACAGGCCCTCTTGGGTTCCCTTGCAGGAAAATCTGGAACTGGCATTCAATCCATTTTTGTTTTTAAATCGTGTTAAAGTGTCTTCATACACAGCATCTACACGTCTAAAGTTGTATATTTGTTTGTCTTTTGTTCTACCATGTTCTTAATCCCATATTACCATGAGTTGTAATGTCTGACATACTAAATCTGTCTTATTGAACTTGTAATAGAGCTCTTTCTCCCTGTACTCTCACCCTTGAAGGAGGAAACCATATACATCTCCGAAACGCATTGGGTTTGAGTAATCATTCATGACGTTGATGTATACGTATGTATTTTGTTGAATTTGTATGGTGTCTAGACACTTTACTTTTAATGCATTTATCTTTATGTGTTTTTTTTTCAATAAATCTTTTTATATACCTATATCAATACTCTACTTAAAACATTATCTTGGGCAAAAAACGGTGTGCCTTAAAAGTCCACCACACAGGGGATATTCTACCTTTCTATGTAAACGTTTATGGGGAACTGTGTCAAATGCTTTTGCAAAATCCAGATACACCACGTCTACGGGCCTTCCTTTATCTAGATGGCAACTCACCTCCTCATAGAAGGTTAATAGATTAGTTTTTGCCAAACTATTCTTCATGGATCCATGCAGATTACGGCTAATGATATTGTTCTCATTACTAAAATCTTGTATATAGTCCCTTATTAGCCTAACATCAATAGTATGTAAACTCTTGAAGGGGATAACTGGTCTAATTCCTTGGGATGTATTTTGGGCGCTTTTTAAAATATTGGTACTACATTGACTTTTCTCCAATCAGCTGGTACCATACAAGTAGTAAGCAAATACTGTGCAAGATAAAAAGTTGCAATAAACACCATTTTATTCCCTAGGGCAGGGATGGCGAACCTTGGCACTCCAGATGTTTTGAAACTGCAGTGTACTTGAGCATCATGGGAAATGTAGAGTGGATGTGCATCATGGGAAATGTAGTTCCAAAACATGTGGGGTGCCAAGGTTCGCCATCACTGCCCTAGGGTGTCTGCTTAAATAAAAAAAAAAAAAAAAAAAAAAAAAGTATAATGTTTGGGGGTTCCGAGTAATTTTCTAGCAAAAAAAAAAGATGATTTTTACATGTAGGAGAGAAGTGCCAGAATAAGCCCGGTATTAAAGTGGCCTCGGGTGCAAGCCATCTGGTCCCAGTGATTTATTAATGTCAAATTTAAAACCCCAAGTCTAAATTTAAATTCTGTCCTCTGTTAACCATGGAGGCGCTTCCTGTGATGTGGCATGAGGATAAACACTGCAGTTTTGGTTACTGAAGCCCCCCCCCCCCCCCCCCGATTCCCTCGTGAAGACTGAGGAAAAGAATACAAATTCAATACTTTCCCCAACTCTACATCCTTGGTAACCAGATGTCCTTCCTCATTCTTTATGGGGCCAATATGGTCTGTCCTCCCTTTTTTTTCCGTTTACATAAATAATTTCTTGGGATTTTTTTTGCTCTCCTCCGCTATGTGTCTCATGTTCCATCTTAGCCATCCTTATTGCACCCTTACATTTCTTGTTGCATTCTTTATAAAGTCTGAATGCTGATGATGATCCCTCAACCTTGTATTTTTTTTTGAAGGCCCTCTTTGCTTTTATATGCATTTTTACATTGGAGTTAAGCCATGCAGGACTTTTGTTCGCTCTTTTAAATTTATTACCCAATGGGATGCATTGGCTAATGCCCTTATTTAATATGCTCTTAAAGCAAACCCATCTCTCCTTCGTGTTCTTTGTTCCCAAGATTGTATCCCAATTAAATACCTTCTAGCAAAGTTCATAGTTTAGGGAAGTTGGCTCTTGAAATTCAGTGTCTTTGTATTCCCCTTTACCATTAGTGCGATTTATACTGAAGCCAATTGACCTGTGAACGCTGTTACCTAAATTGCCCCGTATTTCCACATCCGTGATCAGGTCTGTATTGTTGGTAATCAGATCCAGTAACACTTTATTTCTAGTTGGTGTGTCTACCATCTGACCCATAAAATTGTCCTGCAAGACATTTAGGAACTGGTGAGCCTTAGATGAATGCGCGATTCCCTCCTGTCTGGATAATTAAAATCCCCAATTATGATAACACTTCCCATCCTTGCTGCTAATCAAAATTGTGATAGGAGATCTGTCTCCCCTTCCTCCCTCAGGCTAGGGGCCTATAGCATACTCCCAGTATTATTTTCCCCCCTCAGCTTCATCCCTTTGGAGCTCTACCATAAGGATTACACCTCCTCCCTAGCTCCCTTAATGAGGTCATCTCTCACATTCACTTGTACATTATTCTTGATATATAGGCATACCCCTCCCCCTTTTTTACCCCCTCTATCCTTGCGATAAAGGGTATACCCTTGAATGGTTGCCAGCCAATCATGAGAGCTGTTGAACCAGGTCTCTGAAATTCCCACAAAATCCTCCTCGTACAACAGTATCTCTAGTTCACCCATCTTGTCCGCCAGGCTTCTGGCAATGCAATTAGAGTCTATATTCAAACAACTGTCAGTTTTCAAAAATCATGCATTATATGAACAGTATGATAAAGATCTTAACGAACATCTAGAACAGTTCAATAGGGAAATCTTGATTAAAAAAAAAAAAAAAAATAGCCCCAGATTAGTTTTAATATTTGGTTCGTATTCAATGCCTCTTCCATGTCCCGTCTCTCTTCCAAAGGGTCTACGAAACACAAGCAATCACGGACACCCAAAAGGAACAAGAAAACGGCTCGCACGAGAAGTCAAGTTAAAAAAAGAAAGAAAATAAATAAATCACTGAATCACGGGGTCGGGACCTCACAGCCCTCACTCTGTCAACATAGTTGGTGGTAGTCCCTCTCTCTCACTCAGACCCCAACACTCTTCTACCTAGACTAATAGTATCAGGCAACACGGCACAGTCACTCAATGTAACAGAGGACAATTTTTTAGTCCAACCAAATCGACAAATGTTGAGACATGACCAATCAAGGATTGCATCAACATGAGTCACTTACCCAATCACCAATTTCCAATAACCTTACGCAATTAATCTCTCCTCCTATAATCTTAGTGAGTGAATTAGAGACACAAGTAATGGCACGCGGTTTGAGCTTCTGTCCCAACCAGGACATGGACAAGTTTAAGGTGACCAAAAAGACATTCAATTGTTGCATGAAAACTTATCCTTAAACAAATGTATTCTAAAAGATGTACCTCAACAACCTAGATTCAAATCCCAAGAACTCATTGCTCTAGATAATCTAATCGAATTACTAGAGGAAACGATAGTCTCGACCTTGAGCATTTGCTTGGATGCTTTGATCAATCAGAACTACCCCACTATGGCTACACAAACATTTAAAAAGAACAAAAAAAAAAAAAACAGACAAAATTTCCCACCCTTAATACCAACTCAAATGTTTTAGCCTTTGTCAAGTTGACATGTAAAGAAATTCATAAAATTGAATACCTCCACTGATAGGCAGCACAATTTATGGGACGAGGAACGGGAGGCGCTAAAATTACTAGCCTCCAATTCCTCAATCACGATTAAAATTTCCGACAAGGGGGAAATATCGTTATGAATAAAAAGGAGCATTACAAAGAGCTTTGCAATAAAATTTTATCCAACAAGCTACGGTACTGCAAAACGTCAACAAAAATTGAGAAATTTTATAAGGAATTTTATAAATTAGTTGATGAATCGTACGCCGCCAACATACTTTCAAAATCAGAATGGGACTATGTGAGAACTGCACTACCTCGTACCCCAACTTTCTACGCATTGCTTAAACTGCATAAGAACATACACCGGCCATTAGGTAGGCCGATCATATCTGGTAATGGTTAGCTGACGGAAAACCTCAGCCAGTTTATAGACGGTCATCTTTCCCCACATTTGCTGAATTTACCGAACTATATAAAAAGGATACCATGCACCTATTACAAATTGATGGCCTATGCATCCCACTAGCATCAATCCTTGCATCAATCCTTGTGGCATTGGACGTAGAGGCCTTATATAGCTCAATACCACATAAGGGGCTGACATGCAAGTAGTTTCCACCCTAAACCTTTAATCTCCTCGATCCCATACAGTCAATACCTACGGGTCAGAAGGAATTGCTCCAATGACAACTATTTCAAGAAGAAAGCTGACTCATTAACCCCCCTGGCGGTAATCCAGAGTCTGGCTCGGGGCGGGATCTTCAGTACCAAAAGCGGTAACCCTGAGCCAGGGCTTGCATTGCAGGATACAGGGGGAAGTTACTTACCTTGTCCCCTGGATCCTGCGATGTTTCCCCGCTGTGTGAGCGAGCTGTCTGCTCGCTCGATTCACACAGTGCCCGAGTGCCGCTGATCTCTGTTATGACGCACGGGAGCGGAGATCGGCGCCAAAATTCAAAAAAAGTTTAAAAACACAGTACACATACATATTTTGTATACAGATTACAGTACTGTATACAAAAAAATACACATCCCCTTTGTCCCTAGTGGTCTGCCCAGTGCCCTGCATGTCATTTTATATAATAGATTTTTTTTTCTGCCTGGAACCTGGAGATTGTCCATAGCAACCAAAAAGTGTCCCTTTATGTCAAAAGTGGTTTTAGACCAGCTAGAAAACAGCGATAATAAAATTAGAATCACAATTCATCATCAAACCCTAAATTTAATGACAGCGACTATTGTGCAACTGAGCAAATTTGTGTTTTTGATTTGATTACATTGAATAATTTATATATTTTTTTTTTTTATTATAATTTATGATTTTGTGTTTCAAACTTTATCATACCCGGGATGGCTACTAGACTCTGGTTTGGACAGATTTAAGTTATTCATAAGAATTGCATGCCTACAATATAAAAACGCCAAATTTCCATGCAAAATAATTGTACCGCTTTCAGCACAAAATTCCAGACATAAAACATACCGCCAGGGAGGTTAAAAGAAAGCACAAGGATATTCCATCACTTGCCTTAAAAAAAAAAAAAAAAGCCTTCAAAAGAGCTTGCACAAGAACGAGACATGAGCTTATTTATAGTCCTATATCTGCTTAAAAAAAAAACAAAAACAAAAACCAAACAAGACCAATCGGATACGGATCATCACGAAATTCTCAAATCAACACAAGACCATTAAGAATACTATTGAAAAATACTGGCATGTGCTGAAACTTGATTCAACTATTGGCCCATTCGGATCAGATAATCCCTCATTCACGTTCAAACGGGCTAAATCATTAAGAGACCATCTAGTCATGAGTGAATATTTGGGAGGAGGGGGAAGAATGATCCCTGTAAACACCCAGGGACTTTCAGGTGTGGGGGTTGTGGCTACTGCCAGTTTATGAATACTGCTAAAATATCTACCAAACCAATATGCAAACTGTCAAACTTCTGGTGTGGTATATCTCGTTATGCGACTGTGCGTGTTTCTATGTAGGCAAGACAAGCCTGGAATTTTGGAAGCTAGCGTACAGACACATAGCATCCATGAAATCCTGTAACCCAAGTCTCCCCCTGGGTAATCTCTTTCCATCTCCCTTCCTTTTCTCTGGTCTATATAGTTCAATTATTTCGATTTTGGGTCTTTGGTTCCTCTTTCAGGGTTACTCTCCGCTGCCTGTTTTTTTGCAACTCCAGCCATTGGGGGCGGATGTACTGGACCCACTTAGTCATTCATTCAGCACACGGGGGCCACCGGCATCATTTTACTCTTGATGCGGCTGGCCTCGTTTTGCTGGACGTACCTGGCCGAGTGTATACTCGTTGCCATGTCGCCCACTGTGTGCTGTGGACGCCAGTCACCTGGGCATCAAGTACCAAACGGGCAGGTGGCGTTGCCACGTTGTCTTTGAGTGCCGTTCTACATCTCGGCAAACTGATGAGTTGACGCCCCAGGGGGCGGGTCTGCTTGCCGGGGACTCGGAGGGCGCCCCGTCCCTCCAGCCCCATCTCCACCGCACTCACAGCTGTGAGAGATACCGCTGACTAGCACAATATGCTCTATACAAGATGGACACTTGTGTTCAGCCTTATGCTGCCTCCAGCACCATGCAGACGAAGCATTACTCAATCCAGACCATAGGTAAATACTAGCCTTTTGTATGTTAATCTCATAATTACTTGAACTCTTGCTACTTAATATTTATAGATATGCAGTTTTTCTCTTTATATTGAATCTCTCTCTATAGATATATAATCCTCCTGCACTTTACCCTGTGCGATATATTTTATTTACAAATTATTGCGCACTCTAACAAATAGGCTTTTTTCACCTTTCTTTCCCTTTTCTTAGAACCAAGAATTTTGAGGGGTCTTGTGCCTCAGCATTGGTAGTCTTGGGCTTGGTTGGACGTAGGGCACCCTCTGTGTCCGATTTAGAATTTGGGCCTGAAAAAAAAAAAAAAAAAAAAACTCCCCCCTTACCGGCTCCCTTCAATATGGTTGTTTTCTGGCAGCGAATCTTCTCCCTTTTCTTTTTAAATGGATGCAGTATTGGCGATTCTCAAGAAATATATGGTTAGAATTTATACTACATTATTCCAATAGGTTTACTGCAAAGTCTACATATACTATAATTATATATATATATATATACTATAATTATATATATATATATATATATATATATATATATATATATATATATATATATATATATATATATATATATATATATATATATATATACACACACACTATAATTATATATATATATATATATATATATATATAGTATGATGAATGCTTACTGCATCTTTGTTTTCTATTCAATTGTAGACAACCAATTACTGAACTTCTAGTCCCTGAAGAAGTTCTATTGCTACTAACCTTGAAATGAGTCAGTCATTCTCTGTCCTAGCTCTGCTTACTGGATAGACAAAAGTATGTATGCACGTATAATAATTATATAATATATATATATATATATATATATATATATATATATATATATATATATATATATATATACATACATACATATACACATACATACATACATACATATATATACACACACACACGTACGTATATATATTATATATATATAAAATTTCCTTTATGTCACCTGTAAAATATATATGCATCCAATTTTGACCTTTTATCAGTTATATTCTCAATTTTAACTTACTTCTAATAAAAATACAAATATTTTTCAACATATTTTGATTGTAAAGGAGTTTTCTGCCTTCCAAAGTTCCACAGAGGAAATAGTTAAATTTTATAATGGAGTGGTTCCGTTCCTACAATTGCCCTCATAAGTGAGTTATCCTTTGAAGCAGAATGGGAGAACTCTGCATTGGCATGAGCACCTAGAGGAAGACCCAAGAGGCAAAAGGAAGTTGCAATGGTGGTGAAGAGGACATTCTTGCAAAAGGGAGTGCACAAATGTGTGAAACCAAGGCGTTAAGGAGGATATGCAAGGCCTAACCAAAGACCTGCTGGTTTCCAAAGCAAGGTGTTTAGCAAGTCCAAATGGAAGAAGTTGCAAGATGGTGGTCACCATCATAACACTGGGTAAGGCCACCTCACATGTACAGTGTATGTCCCAAAAGAAAAGTACCCAACCTAGAGATGAGGAGAACAGGGAAATTAGAACTTTAATTTCTAGGTTGAAAAAGTCAGGTAATTGAGGAGGCAAGGACGAGACATCGGATCGGTTTAAGGGGATAATAAAGTTGGGCACAAGGTGTTGAGAGTTCAGCAATCTAAAAAAACTGCATTGACGTATGGAAAGATTGGAGTAAAACCCTACACGGTGGATACTATTCAGGGAGAAGTATCGACTTGGGGAAAAAAAAAAAAAAAATATATATATATATATATATATATATATAAAACACACACACACTTCAAACTGAGGCTGCAGCAGTTTCCCCACTGGCATTAAGACCGAGAACCGAGCAATCAGATGATCGCTGATTGCGCAGGTCACAGCGCGCTCAGAGCAGACATGTGACTTGACTGAGCACTATAGGGGCAGAGCAGTGACTGTCAGAACTTACTGGAGCAGCTGGCTCCAGCTCTCAATGAAAACAGATTTAGTGCAAGAATGACCAGGTTCACAGTGGGAACCATTATCCGTTCTTAAAGTGTTTGTTAAGGTAAAAAATAGGATTTATTCGTCACACTTACCTGTAAAAGCCTTTTCGTTGAATACATTATGGGACACAGTCAGGCTAATATTGGATTACCTGCTGGGTTATACTTAATCATCAAATGAATGGACACTGGTAGACCAAAAGGTCTTCAGACCGGAAGTGATCTCCTATATGACCCCTCCCATACAGGAAGTACTTTAGTTTTGTAGCAAGCACTAAATCCTCAAAAAAGAGGGGAGGGATCTCTGTGTCCCATGATGCCATCAAATTTAGAGACTGTACATTGGGGTGGAATATAGGACCTTGAAACAGTAGATCGTCCATGGACTGTCTATTGTCAGACTCTCAATCTCCGGGAACCAGGGCCTTCTGGGCCAGGCTGGTGCCACCAGAATGACTGGAACCCCCTTCTCTCCGAATCCTGCGCAACAAATGTGGAAGGAGAGGAATCGGAGGGAAAGCATAAACCAGGGAGCATTTGCTCCAAGTGCCAGAGAATCTCTTGTTCGAGACACAAACTGCTGTAGCTTGTTGAATCCCCAACGTTGGCAAATTTCCTGGAACACCTCTAGGCGTAGGGAACATTCTCCCCGCAGATCTGCTGGCGGCTGAGATAATCTGCCTTCCAGTTCTCAACTCCCAGGATATAGCCTGCTGATATAATTGGCACATGTCCCTCCGCCCAGGCTAGTATGTAGTTCACCGCCTTCAAAGCTCGACTCCTGGTACCGCCTTGGTTTATATAGGCCACTGCCCAGGCATTGTCGGACTCAACCCTGATGGGGCAGTCCTGAAGCTTGAATGTCCAGGACCGTAGGGTCAGACGTACTGCCCGTAATTCTAGGACGTTGATGAGCAGAGTCTACTCTGTCCCTGACCATTTCCCCTGAGCTGTGAGCCCATCTAGGGTGACACCCCAGCCCGAGAGACTGGCATATGTAGTCAGTACTCCAAGTTACCGGGAGAAAGAATTTTCCCTTTCGCAGGTTCTGATCCTGCAACTACCAGTTTAGGCTTAAGCATGCCTAAGGAGATAAGCACAAAGGATATTCCAGGGCTTTTCTTCCTCTGATCCAAGCCAACAAGATGTCTTGTTGTAAGGGCCTGGAGTGGAACTGGGCATATGGAACTGCCTTCGAAGGAGGATACCATACTCCCAAGAAGACTCACACAGAGCCAAATGGATCAGGTGCGTCAGATAAGGGGCACCAGACAACCCTCCTTCAGGGCACAGATCCTTATGGGTGGCAAGAACACTTGCTTGGACCGTGTTTAGAATCAGACCTAAATATCTTAGACTTTGAGCTGGTTTCAAGGCTGACTTTTCGGTATTTATGATCCAGCCTAAGCTTTTCAGATACCGCACTGCTGTAAATTATGCTCCGTTTTAGAGCCTGTACTGAGTGAACCCTGAGCAGGAGGTCGTCCAAAAACTTCAGCACCAGAATCCCTTGGGCCCTTAAAAGACCCAGTACTGGTGCTAGGACCTTTGTGAACACCCGGGGAGCTGTAGCAAGCCCAAAGGGTAGAGCCACAAACTGAAAATGCAGTAGAAAATTACATTCCTCTACTGCAAAACCTAGGAACCTCTGATGAGGCTGAAAGATAGATACGTGTAAAATAGGCGTCTTTTATATCGATGGAGGCTAGGAAGTCTCCCCTCTGGAGTGAAGTTACTACTGAGCGGACAGACTCCATTCGAAAGGACTGTGTCAATAGATACCTGATCAGGGACCTTAGGTCCAAAATAGGCCTTGTGTCCCAGTTTGATTTCTGAATGGTCAACAGGTTTGAGTAAATCATGTGCCCCTTTCGATTACAGGAACCTCTACAATCACTCCTTGATGCACTAGATAATGTAGTGCCTGAAGCAATAAGTTTATTTTTGGAGAATCCAAGGGAACGCTGGATCTTAGAAACCTCTGAGGGGGAACCCCCCCGCAACGCCAGCTTGTAACCGCGAGATTAAATTGAGGTGACCCACTCGTCCTGAATTGTTGTTTTCCAAATGTCTGCAAAGTACAGCAGCCTTCCTCCCCACCCGATGGAATGGGGGCATCCCCTCAAAAGGAGGGCTTGGTGCTGGGTTTAGAGGAATTCTGGACCCAGGGCCTTTTCTGGCCCTGGCCTTGCCCCTGGCCCTAGCACCCTGTTGGCGGCAGAACCGCCCTGACTGAGACATTTGAGGAAGCAGTCCCTGGGTTTTTAAACGAGGGACATCGGGTGCTTTTCTTCACAGGAAGTAGAGAACTCTTCCCTCCGGAAATCTTTTGTATATATTTGTCCAAGTGATCACCGAATAAACGTTCCCCATGAAAACAGAAAACCTGCCAATAACTTTTTACAAGGAAGCTTGGCTGACCAGTTCTTAAGCCATAAAAAAGTGTGCGCATATGAACAGACAAGAGCCAGACGAAAAACCTGCTGTATTGAATCCTTTAAAGCATCAACAGCAAAACACAGCGCTCGAGAACTATCAGTCTTACTTTCAGGCAGATCTACCCCCTGGTTAGGCCCATCAGGCCATTGACCCGATCCTTTACAGACTGGCAAATGCCAATTGCTGCAACAGCTGGCCGAATAGCTGAACTGGCCAAAGAAAGCCTTTAATAAATCCAATTTCTTGTCAACAGGGTCTTTCAAGCCCTGTGCATCATCACCGGATAAGTTAAGCGATTGTTTAAGGAAGAGACTGCTGCATCTCCAGCTGGCATACTCCATTTTGTAATAAACTTTTCATCCATGGGATATAAAAGGGAAAACCTCTTTAGGAGGAACAAGAGTCCTGTCAGGATATTCCCAATCAGAATACACCGCCTGTTCCAAAAGGGGGTGTAGAGGGAAAGTGTGCGACCTGAAGAGGCCTCAGATCCCAAAGAGGACCAGGGGGGGCTCAGTCACCTCTGCATGAGGCAACTTAAAAAGGCAGAACGAACCATTTCGATCAGAGTCAGGATCAAAAGCCTCTGCGACAGAGGCAGAGATTGACTGGATATCTTCTTGTCCAGATTGCTCAGAAGCAGACTCGTCTGCCGGGCACTCCACCGAATCCTGATCTTTAAGCTCCTCCTCATCCTCAACCCATTCCTGCTCCAGACTAAGACTCCGGGGAGGAGGATCTGTTACGCTTCCTGCCACCCTGCGGGTTGGAGGCAATGTCAGCAATCCTGTGCTCCCCCCACATCCTCATTGGCAGGGAGAAGAGCGAGCTGCAGGAAGGACTCCACCAGGATTCTGTTACTGAAAAAACAGACTGATTTCTCCAGCCCTTAGGACAAGAGAACCAGCCTGTAAATTCCAAGAGTGGTGACTGCAAGCTGAGCCGAGTGTCAGTCTATGACACTCTCACAGCCGAGCGAGTCCAGCCACCCCCCCCCCCCACTCTCCTCATGCGAGTTAGAGCAGAGATCATACAGCTCCTCCTCCTCCCGCCCCTTCCTCCGGAGTCTTCCTTTCCCGCCCACACTATCCCCAGCGTGCAGCTGTATCTGAAGAGAGGGAATGTGTGGGTGGGAAATATGAAAATCAGCAGCAATCCTGGCTGTGTGTCAATGATGCCTGAGCTTCTAGCCTGGACCCGTGGGTAAGTGTGTGCACTGCAGTACACTGTAATCACTGAACTGAATTATCTCCATCCCTTCTCTCCCCCCATTCTTTCAAGACCTTTACAATTTACTTTCACTTTCAGTTAGGCAGGTAATAGATGGTGCAAATTTCTTTGCTGCATCCACAGATTGCAGGAAAAAAACACTTGCATCGATTCCCTCATCACAGTGGTGACAGGGGAATATGCTTCCTGCCCAGCAGTTGTATTCTCCCAACACTAGTGATAATCACTAGTGATAATCATAAGAGTATCTGGCAGGCTGGTTGTTCCCAATTTGAGTGAACAACTTGGTACATTCAGCCTGCTCATTAAATGGTTAAACTGCCTATGGTTGGTCTTAGCACTTAGGCAGCCCATACATTGATTACTTTTTTCAGTCAACTAGTAGGTTGAATGAAAAAAAAAAAAAAAGAAATGATCCAATTCTTGCATCTACAAATTCTAGGTGGATGGGGGAATCCTCCCAGTGTGGACCAGTGGTGGAGCTACCAGGGTTGCTGTCCTGGCAATTCACAGCGCTGGTCTCCGTCTCCATGGCAGCGGCGGCACATTGGAACCCAGTGCTGGTTACTTTATGGGGCTGGTGTACAGGAGGGCCAGCACAATTTGTTGTTAGAGATGGGCTGGGCATGTTCAAAATCCCACATGCCTGAGCCCACCAGGAAGCCCACACTGCACAGCGCTAATCACAGGCAAAGAGACATTTCCTGGTCCGTAGCTGCACAGATCAGGAATGTCTCACTGCCTGCGATTAGCCGTGTGCAGTGTTGGCTTCCTGGCGGGATCGGGCATGTGGGATTTCAAACACACCAGAGCCCATCTCTAATGGTTGTAGAGTAGACAGTTGACCTCCCTGCAGGTTTGAGCAGCAGTGCAGCCTTCTCTAACATGCTGATCGTGATGCAATCCAGGTGATGCGCCTAGTCAAATCCTTGTGTTAAATATAGTGATTTTATTGATCAAAGCCCACATTGCTGAACATACGGTTGATGTGGTTGTAATATTAATGCTAATAAATACTGTGTTTATTAGATCTGACTGGGAACATCACCTGGATCACATACCGATCAGCATGTCAACAGAGAAGCTTATACGGCATTACTGGTGCTAGGTGACCAGCTGGGGGCTCGGCTCTCTACAACCAATAGTGCCAGCCTTCCCCTGTATGCACCCATGTCACCAGCACTAGGTCCTAATAGACTGCCGCCAAGGAGACAGATGCCAGACCAGCGCTGTCAATAGAAGGGCAGGACAGCAAGAGGAGGCTGGGGAAGCCCACAGTAGCAGAACACCAAGGCCCGGTGGCAAGACAACCTTTGCAACCCTGATAGTTCTCCCACTGCTTTGGACCCTTATATTTTTCTTGGTATGCTGGTGACATATCTTTTTTTTTTTTTGCCACCCTGGGGGCCCCCAATACAGTAGGAAGGGAGCTCACTGCAGAACATGTGAAAGGGCCCGTTGTGGGATCATAGTAGCCCCAGGATATATACAATAACGTGCGCAGCCCCAGGGAACAAGCGTGACTGTATTTGCATACAACGCAAATCTTTGTTCGCTGAGATAAAGGTTGCCTGCGCCATGCCCGCCAGACTGCTGAGCCCAGCGGTGCTCTTGCTAACGCACGTGCACCATGGTGAACCAAGGCAAAATGATGCATCGTCGTACACGATAATACAGGTAAAAAAAAAAAAAAAAAAAAGTACACTTTTGTAAACACCCACAGCTAGCCAGTCAGTGTACAGGGGTAAGGGTATAGGGCAGGCATTAGAGGAGTTACAGGGGGCCAAATTACACTGCACAAGCACTGTGCTGTATAACATGCTTTCAAGAAACGGGATACATTTTTATTTTTTTGGGGGTTTACGCCACTTTAAACTCCCCTTCCATAGGGTACAAGGCTTTCAAGAAGCAAGCGAGCGAGCAGGGGGCAAACAGCTATTCAGAGACTAGAACACACTGCTTCAACCAATGAGTCCACAGCAGTCGGCATGTGGCCAGAAGCTGAAGTAACTTCAAAAGGTCCTGGCAGTAAAAAAATTATCCGTAACCTCCACCAATAGCCATTTTACCATATTCAGGTCACTGATTCCCTTCCAGGGCTCAGGCTTTGCCCATCACAGTGGGTATACACCCAAAAGGGTCTTGAAGGTCTGGATGTCATAGGAATGGACCACAGCCCTGAACACGTATAGTGCCCTGCAGCTGCGTCAGCAGTGAACGCAGGATCCAGTGCCAGAAGCAAACACAGGCTAGCCCTGCTGTTGCGGGGTCTAGTTCCCAAGACATACATCAAGGGTAACCAATTCATAAACTGCTAATGAAAGGATATGGCAATAAGCAGTAAAATCTTGATAGAAGCATCAGTTGAAGAAACACTGGTTAAAAATATATCCAGATGGGGTCTATTACATAGGATACAAGCAAAAAAACTGGAGCTGCACAGAATGCATGGGGCAAAGCTTTTGTCAATGTCCATCACCTGAAGTAGCATCAAACCCAAGGTCTAAGAGTTAACTCCTGTGTCCCATACAATTAATATATAGAACTTTCATTTTATCTTGTATTACATCTTCATTTTGCTCATCTCCACCAGCCTCCTTGCATCTACAGCCTATCTTTATACGTAGAGAAACATAATTGCTCTTGACCAGTTTCATGATGGCAACATTGGCAGAATGCACCTGTGCAATGTGCATTAGCACAGCTTCTTGTAGACTCATTGGCAGAGAGTGTGACCGCAGCAATACACAACTGGGACCCAGGGACAGAGTGCTGTCGCCCCATAACAAAAAGGGTATTCATTGTAGGATAACTTATTCTTCTATGCTGTAAATAAAATCTGCCGATATAAACACATTGCAATGACTTCAAATTACATGGATATGTTAATGCTCTTGTAACATTTTAAGGACTGGTTAGAAATTAATAAATACAATCAATTCCAAAAGCATGACCGTTTTGCAGTTAAGTACATATGCAAGCCATAAAGTCCCTCTGAACAAAACAAACAAAACTATACACAATTTGTATTTTTTTTTTTTATTATTATGGTTTCCACATTTATATCACAATTTGTCCACCGATAGGACGAAAGTTAGCAAAGTTGCTCTCTTCTGCATATCAGAAATACAGAAGTCTTACTGTACATTCAACTAAGGCTTTGTTTTTTGATGTATTTTTTTTTTTTTTTTGCAAAAAAAAAATTAAAAAAAAAAAAAAAAAGAAATTAAAAACAAAAAAAAAAAAAGGAATGGTAGCAAGTAGTTAAGTTTTTTTTTTCGTTTTGATGGAGATCCCATAAGGCAGATTACATCTAAAAGGAATGGTAGCAAGTAGTTAAGTTTTTTTTTTCCTTTTCTCACCCCAGCATACCAACTTGGCCTTATGTGTTCGGCCTCTGGACAATTTAGAAGCTGGTAGCACCATCCGTCACCTTTAAGTTTTTAAAACTAGGGTAATTTAAAGAACTTCTCACTAGGGGTAAAATGAACACAGTTCATTTCTAATGTAGAGATGCTGAAAACACTGAAATATGGTTAGAAATCACATGTATGTGTTGGGGCTTGAACAGGTTTCAAACGGTGGAAAGGTAGATTTTATATTGGCCTTATAAAAGGGAAACTAGCAGCAGCTTACAGATCTGAACTGTGTGTGATGGTAGATGGGTACAAAAAAAAAAACTTTAGAGAAAAAAAAAAATATGATGGGGAGGAGGGAATGATTTTTTAAGACTCTCCCCTAGTCAACATAAAGGGATCAGCTGTGATGCTTTGAACTGAACACTTCTATACTTTGTGCCTCTTTAGACACTTTACTGTCAAATTTTAAATTGAAATAAAATCTGAAAAAGGAAAAAAACATTAATTCAAATAAATAATGCATACTCTGTTAAGGTAACTTACTCTCAACTTATTTAAATCCTCTTTCACATAAGATTTAGGTACCTGTCATATATATAATTTTTTTTTTTTTTTATTCCAGCCCTTTCTCAGGTACCAGAAAAATTCACCTTTTTGCAATCTTAGGGTAGGTTTGAACTTAACACTATTTTTTTCCATATATTTTATAGCTCACTTGCTATAGGAGTTTGAAAACTCCAAGTGGAACCCCCCTTGCACACCGTTCCATTGCATTTCTTGACCCCCTTCTGTAATCCTTTGCCAAGTTATCTGGTAGCAGCATTTAGCACAAAAGAACAGGTGTGGCAGACAGAGGGGGGAGCTCTTTCAGGAAGAGAATTCCCAGGATGTAGTGGACACAAAGCTTCTCTTCCATGCTCTCTACACCCCAAACCCTTCACATCCCCCAAAAAAGGGAACTTAACGCAATCAAATCTTCCATTTTGAGCATTGGTCGCAGAGCGACCCATGGTTTGCAGTGAAAACCACAGATATGAGAAAGCAGATTTGGGACTGGTGCTCAGTCTAGGCAGACATAAGGCAAGACGTTTAATCTACCATCATCACCATGAGGGTCCAAGGAGATGCACTGCGTCCAATCAAACCAGTTGCCTTGTGTATCGTGACAGCCATTGACACCAGGCCAATGTTGATTATGAAGTCTGTCTACGTCAGCGCTAGTCACTTCCCTGTTTTTTCCAGGCAGCTCACTCGGTAGGGCAAGTGGCACTAAAACATGAGTCTTTCTAGCTTCCCGCTTACTGCATTCCGCCTGTTTTAAATATTCAGACATATAATAATGTGCACTCTGCGTATGTACACCAGAGGAAGACAACAAGCTGCTCTGACGATTGAGATAGGACTGAATGATCCCAATTTGAGACAACTCCTTCCAGTCTGTCTGTTCAAAGGGACTTGGCAGGCCGAGTTTGGGGTCTTGTTTGTCTGTCTCAGTTCTGTGCTGTTCTGAAGGGGCTGAAGGGGCTGAAAGGACTGAAAGGACCGAAGGGGCTGAAGGGACTGAAGGGACTGAAGGGACTAAAATCTCTGCCTGGGATGGGTCTTTGTTTGTTAAAGGTTTTATTTGCCCAGTCATGAAATCAAATTTTAATTTACGATCCTTTTTTACTCGGGTTTGTTTGCTATTCCCATCTGCTGAGTATCCTTCTTGATCTCCTCGACTACGAGATTTCTTTTTCTTGCGGCTGTCTGAACCAGAGGCTGCGTCATCGCTGTCCATTTTTGAGGACTCTGGTGAGTAGCTACTGCGAGGTGTTTGAGGATCTGTGATAGGCTGTCCACTACGATGTCCATGTGGGGTGTGCTGTTGGGTTACCCTAGGTGACTGCTGAAGTTGGCAGTCAGTAGAGACCAACTGCTCTACAGACCTATGAGGTGAAGAGACTGCAAAATCCCTTCTAGGAGACTCTAGTCTTTTTGCTATGGCAGGGGGTGTAGAAGGGCGCACAGGGGATTGAGAAGAGGGAGGATGTGCAGTGTCTACACCAGTCAGCCTTTGAGAGGGGCTGGGCGCAGAACCCTTTGGTGCATATGTGGTGTGCTGCCGTGCCACTAGTTCTGCCCTAGTGCCACGAGGGCTGTAAGAGGAACAGCGTGGACTTCGTGGCTGAAGAGAATGGGTTTCTTCTAACCCTACACTGTGCTGTTGTAGGACGGCCACTTTTAGTAAAGAGGAAGTGCTTGAGTGTTTTACAAGTCCAGGGGAGTTGGTGTGCGGCCGGACAGCATTTACTGGGATTTTACCATGTTTGTCATTTTCAGCAGTCTCCAACCTGTTAGTCTGTGAACTGCCATCAAGAGGACCAGGTAGGATTTCCGGGGGACTACCTCCTATTCCATTTGTGGGGAGTGGTGAAGAATTTTGGAACAGCTCCTGATTCGGTTTGGCTGCTTTGCAAGCAAGCCCTTGGGTACCATCTCTATATTCCCCTTTCCTTTTTCGACTGGCCACCTTTTCAGCCTTAGGTGAATGAGCCTTCTGGATATCATTCCTGCCCTTAAGGTCCTGAAGAGGCTTTCCGCTCAACAGTGCAGTTTGATTGGTCTCTATCTTACAGTTGTGGGTACTACCACCATTTGCTGATCCTTGTGGGTTGGGAGTAGCCCTGGCAGCCTGCTCAGCCTGTACTGGCTCTATCAATTTCTGCCAGCTACGTAGCAGTTTCTTCGCACGTTTGGCAAGATCCTCGTTACTGGTCTTTTTACGAACATCATTAATTAGCTTTCCGAGTCGGGTTTCCTATAAATAAAAAAAAAAAAAAAAAAAAGGGAAATAAAATTAGACTTTTTTTTCCCCCCTCCAAGGAAAATTGACTCAGATATGCTTCATATAAAAATACCACCTTCGGCCGCATTATAAACATTAACCACTTAAAGGCCTCTTTGTGACACTTGTTTACAAGTTAAAATCTTTTTTTGCTAGAAAATTACTTAGAACCCCCAAACATTTAAAATTATATATATGTGTGTGTGTGTGTGTGTGTGTGTGTGTGTGTGTGTGTGTGTGTGTGTGTGTGTGTGTGTGTGTGTGTGTGTGTGTGTGTGTGTGTGTGTGTGTGTGTGTGTGTATGTGTGTATGTGTGTATGTGTGTATGTATTTTTTTCCCCCAACACCCAAGGAAATAAAATGGTGGTCGTTGAAATACTTTAATCACACCGTATTTGCACAGCGGTCTTATTTTTTTGGATTAAAAAAATAAGACAAACAGTGAAGTTAGCCCAATTTCTTTTTATAATGTGAAAGATAATGTTACGTCGAGTAAACTGATACCCAACATGTCACGCTTTTAGATTGCGCCCGCTCGTGGAATGGCAACAAACTTTTACCCTTAAAAATCTCCATAGGCGATGTTTAAAAATTTCTACAGATTACCAGTTTTAAAGTTACAGAGGTCTAATGATGGCGGCGATACCTCGCACGTGTTGTTTGCGGGCCCTACTAACGTATGCGTTCGCTTCTGTGCGCGAGCTCTTATTAATTTGACTTTTACATTTTTTTTGACAGTTTTTTTTTACATTTTTGGGTCACATTTATTTTTATTACAAAGAATGTAAACATCCCTCGTTCTAGCAAAAAAAAAAAAAAGCACAACAGGACCTCCTAAATATGAGATCTGGGGGCAAAAAGACTCCAAATCTCATATTTACACTAAAATGCAATAAAAATAAATAAATAAGTGACTTGGAAAAAAAAAAAAATTCCCCTTCAAGAGATATATGGGTGGAAGTGATGTTTGAAGTCGCTTCTGCCCTCCCATGCTATGGAGCCGAACAGGGGCCATCTTCCCCTCAGTTGGTAGCCAGGCATCCACGGGAAAGAACGCTATTGTCTCAGCCAATAAAAGTGATCCCGTGGAGAATCCACCGCAGAGACCACTTTTATCTTAAAGAGAAATGCATGGCGTTCCCCGAAAAAAACAGGGTTATGGCAGCTAGGGGATTGAGGAGAGCCGATCAGCGGCATCTCCTCACAGAGGACATCTAGGGATGTAAATCAGGGGACTGATCAGTGCCCTGATTACAATTAAGTGCCCACCAGTGCCAGAAATGTGTGTCCACCTTTGCCCACAAGTGCCAGCAATCAGTGCCCACAAGTGATGTCCACCCATGCTACCCACACGCGCAAAATTTTCTGACAGAAACTA
The DNA here is from genome assembly GCA_028564925.1 of Lithobates sylvaticus. Classification (NCBI taxonomy): domain Eukaryota; kingdom Metazoa; phylum Chordata; class Amphibia; order Anura; family Ranidae; genus Lithobates; species Lithobates sylvaticus. The sequence goes on from CM053026.1 coordinate 394,369,375, forward strand.
AGACTTTTTTTTTGTAAATTTTCGGATTAAGTGATTAAAGAAGTGATTAAATACCATATATACTTGAGTATAAGCCGAGTTTTTCAGCACATTTTTTTGTGCTGAAAATGCCCCCCTCGGCTTATACTCAAGTCAAGCAGTTTTGTACAGCAGAGAATGACATTTTCCGACCCAACTTTGGGGCCCCGTATCTCAGGGCCACTTGGTGCCATCTTTGGATATGATGTAGTGCTAGTTCCACTGGGTTTGCATGCTAAATTTGGGTTCCTAGCACCAAGTGACCTGAGATATGGGGCCCCAAAGTCGGTCAACTGTGTCCATCTGCAGTACTGTAATTTCGGGACCCTTTGGGTCCAGAGACCCCAAATTTTGGCTTCAACTAGGAACCCTTTAAGAGGAGTGCCCCTTAAAAAAAATTAAAAGTCAGCAGCTACAAATACTGCAGCTGCTGACTTGATAAATCGGACACTTACCTGTCCCAGGGTCCAGCGATGTGGGGGAACGAAGCCCCACTCGTTCCCCACTCCGCGGCGTCGGCATTCTTACTGTGGGCACCCGGCTGTGCATGCGCGAGCGGCGCCGTGATTGGCCGCGCAGTCATCTGGGACCTGTCGCGTGTCCCAGATGACTGACAGGAGGGAGGGAGCCCTTCCTGCGCCAAGGGGAAGTGATGTCACTTGCACGGGCACTGAAGGAGGCAGACTACGAGGGACCCCCTAGCAACAGACATTTAGAGGCAAGTTAATTTTTTATTTTATTTTTCCCCAAATGTTTATTTTTTTAGAAATTTTAATCAGCTTTTTTTTGGGGGGGGGGGGGGGGGGGGGGGGGGGGGGGGGGGGGGGGGGGGGGGGGGGGACACCACTTTAACTACCAAGTTTGATCAACCTATGCCTGCAAATGGGCACAGTGAGGCATGAAAATGGGCACAGTGAGGCTGCAAATGGGCATTGTTGACCCTCTTTTCCACTTACAGTAGCTGCGCATTTCTCACCCTAGGCTTATACTTGAGTCAATAAGTTTTCCCCATTTTTTTGTGGTAAAATTAGGTGCCTTGGCTTATATTTGGGTCGGCTTAGACTCAAGTATATACGGTACCACCAAAAGAAAGCTCTATGTGTGAAGAAAATGGTTACAGTGTAGCATGACCGCGCAATTGTCATTAAAAGTGTGACAGCGCTGAAAGCTGAAAAATGGCATGGGCAGGAAGGGAATGTAAGTGTCCTGTATTGAGGAGGTTAAAAGGGTTTTATATGTAAATACTGTAGGGCGTAGATTTCTGGCACAGGTACAATTTGAAGATGTTCTTATTCTTTAAAGATCTTCTATTTTTTAACCACTTGCCGACTGCCTCACGCCGATATACTTCGGCACAATGGCGCACCTGTACGTCAGTCTGCAAAAGCTGAATAGCTGGTGGGCAAGCGCGCACCGCAGGAATGTGCCCGTGGGCCCCAGACTCGATGTCAGACGGTGACCCGCAATCACGGCGAGGAGTTGCAGAACAGGGAACTGCCTATGTAAACAAGGCATTTCCCTGTTCTGCCTAGTAACATGACAAAAATCTACTGTTCCCAGTCATCGGGAACATAGAGCTCTGTCATGTCAGTGACATGATCACCGCCTAGTGTTTAACCCCTTCCAATTACATTTATACAGTGGCTATTTTTTTAGCTCTAATCGCTGTATAGATGTCAATGGTCCTAAAATAGTGTCAAAAGTGCCCGATCTGTCCGCCACAATCCCGGTTTAAAAAAAAAAAAAAAAATTAAAAAAATTACAGATCACTGTCATTACTAATAAAAAAAAAAAAGAAGTTCAAAATGTCATAAATCTATCCCCCATTTTGTAGACGTTATAACTTTTGCGCAAACCTATAGCTTTATTGCAATTCTTTTTACCAAAAATATGTAGAAGAATACATATCGGCCTAAAATGAGGAAGAAATTTGTTTATATATTTTTGGGGGATATTTATTATAGCAGAAAGAAAAAGATTTTTTTTTTTTTTAAATTGTTTTTTTTTTGTTTATAGTGCAAAAAAATTAAAAATGGCAGAGGTGATCAAAAACCACCAAAAGAAAGCTCCATTTGTGGGAAAAAATGAATGCAATTTTTGTATGGGTACAGTGTCGCAGGACCGTGGAATTGTCAGTTAAAGCGACAGTGCCAAATTGTATAAAGTGCTCTGGTCAGGAAGGGGGTAAAATCTTCCAGGGCTAAAATGGTTAAAATCGGTCATACACACCTCCAGTGCCTCTTTGGTAATTGGATACTTCTCCAAACTGGAGATTACTTCCAACACGGCCACCATGTTACGAATCTGGAGAGAAAAAAGGTAAAGCAATTCAGAAATTTGGATCAAAGCTGGAACAAAATTTACAAAAACGTGTATCACCCAAAAAAACGTGTAAAATATTTGGGATCAACAGCAATGGTCATTGAAAAAGTTAGACAAAATAAATAAACTGTTTGTAAAAGGTTAACCTTTTAATATAGAAAAAGCATCAATATTAAAATGAAACTTTACCCAATAGAAGATCTTTTAACTCCTGGCTCCCACAACTGGTATATATAAAAAAAAAAAAAAAACACCACACATTTGACTTTTAGTGGTGCAGCACAGCACTTCGTTATTTCTTACCTACGTGAGCAACGCCTAGCACCAGCCCCCCAATATTTCATGGGATGACCATGTCTTCTTGCAGAAGAATGTTTTACCGATGGGTGCATGCTTGTTGTGAGATTCAGGCTCTGGTAGAGACCTCTGGCACATCTGCGCACCCACAGGATACTCAAAAATGGCAGTGTGGAAGTGGAGGTGCAGGAAAAAAATTAAAGGGTACCGAAGTTTCCAAATTTTGTCATTTATAGTAAAACGGAGGCCTCTAATGAGGCTAAACTACATCCGCGTGTAAAAAATTTCAGGAAGGAAATTCAAGTACAGTCTGGTGGAAGATGCAACTCAGAATCCTGAGTCACATGGTATGTGGTGCAGAGTTAGAGAATGAGATCTTGGTTTTTCACACAGGTGGTTTGGCTTGTGGTATATACCCTCTATTAATCTGCATGAAGCAATAGTAAGCCTACACTACTTTGACCAGCAGATGTCCTCATAAGCACAGTTTATACAGTTTATATATCTGTCCTCAAAAAAAAAAACACGTTAATCACTGCTACATAACACAAGAGGAGAGCAACCAAGTCAACATGTGTCACAGACAAGGCTGCCACAAAAAATAAATAAATAAATAAATATGATCTTTGAGGCCAATTTAAGGTCATCAAGAACAGCTTTACATCAAGTATATCAAAGTTTACCTTACGAGTAAACCAACAATATAATCCAGTTTTTGCCAAGTGAAAATCAAATCAATTTTATTTTCACATTTTGAGGCCACACACTCCTAAAAAGGTTTTACTTTCAAAGTTGGGATTGATGACAACAAAATAACTAAATACCAGCATAATGACACTGAATTCAGAGACTCCAACTTTTAGATTCAAGTCACAAATAAAAAGCAAAGCCTGCAGCAGTACCCCTGAGGCCTGCTGAACAGGCATTATTTGGGAATTACATAGCACTAACAGTTTGCACAGCACTTTACAAGGTAGTGGGAGACAGTGTTACAAGACAATAACAGAAGGATCATAGGGCCCTGCCTGCGAGAGCTTACAATCCAACAAAAGGCATGTACGAAGAACTTTATTACCCTATTTCTACTAAAGAACAAAACATGTTTTTATTTTAACCAAAGTATATGCAATCCTGCCTAACAAAATGTGGCAGTGATAATTTTCTGTAATAATGGGTTTTTAAAATGGTATTGTTATATCTTTAATACGCTGAAATTGTCCAAAAAAGAATGCTGTATAGCTCTATTCCTGCCTCTCCCAACACAGAAGAATCCAGTCAAGGTAACCATTTGAGTTTAGAAGTGCGCTTGCAGACATACGTCTGAATATAGTTAGATCATGTGATCACCTTTCACCACCCTCTAGTGTAGTGGCGGGCATCTTGACAATTGGAGAGAGCCTCAATTTGGGCCCCTAAAATGTCCAGAGGGCCGCAATATAGCAACATGTTTTCATGCTTTAAAGCAGGGATCCTCAAACTACGGCCCTCCAGCTGTTGCAGAACTACACATCCCATGAGGCATTGTAAAACTCTGACATTCACAGACATGACTAGGCATGATGGGAATTGGAGTTCCTGAACAACTGGAGGGCCGTAGTTTGAAGACCCCTGCTTTAAAGCATGCATTAAAGTGGATCTAAAGCCTTAAGGGTTTTCACCTGAATGCATTCAGGTGAAAAGCCTTCTGTGCTGCAGCTCCCCATCAGACCCCCCCCCCCCCTCTCTTTTTTACCTGAGCCTGATCCGATGATGTTCACGAGTACAGCGGCACCTGCCACTGTCTCTCCAATTGGACAGATAGATAGCAGTGGGAGCCATTGGCTGTCAATCAAAACCTGTGACACAGGAGCTGGGCTCGTGAGCCAGCACGCACGGGTACCCTCATGGAAAATGGCTTTCTGTGGGGGTATCCGACTAAAAATTGGGGCATGGAGCACTTGCCAGGGACGCCAGAAGATAAGGGCTGCTCTATGCTAAAGCATTGCACAAAGCAAGTATACATGTGTGATTTGAATACAAAAAAAAAAATAAATAATTAATTAAAAAAAACACGCTGTAGAATCAGGTTAAATAACTCATTAGAAATGAATAAACTAACATTCATGTTGGTGTTTTGTTTTGAGAAAAATAAATGCAGGTTTGGGTTTTCTGTTCTGGCAGCCACAACAAAGCATGGTACGGCAACATGCCAGAGCAGACAGATATAAACAGCATTTCAGTTGTTAGTTTAGCTGACAATTTCTTTTCATTTTTCCCCTCTCACCTTGCAGGGCGATGCGTGTCTGTCTGAGGCTGGAACTGACAGCTTGGGTAGGAAGCCAGTCCCAGCTCTACACAGACTTCATCTCAGAATCAAATGAGTTCTTTAACAATAACTTCAGCAGATACTGATGTGCAAGTGGCATTTCTGCAATGGAAGAGGGGTCCCATTTAACAGCAAACAGTGGGTCCCCACTCAGTAATCAGACTTCTCCAGCACAGGAAAATGACTAGCATATCAGGAAAGCTGCCAACTATTTACAGTTGACTGTGCCAGCTCACAAATGCGGATGCTCATTGAGGGCCTTCCCTGGAACCTAGCAGATGGTGAGCCACACAGGGCTCCTGCTTAGAGGCACAGTGAATGTGCTTTACACTGCTCCTGTTATCAGAGGAAGTCTGTTTCATGTAGGATCATACAATCCTTAGGTGGCTTATCTTGGCAGTCATTCTGCATGAATTAGTACCGATTACACTTTTAAAGATAGCAACCAAAATTACAACTTCCAATAAACTGCACAATGTGCAAAATAAAAAAAAACACAGTAACCATCACCTTGAGATCGTTTGGTTAAAAAGCTACAGCAGAGATCTGTTTAATGTAAGCATATGCTCCAAAAGACGCCACAACACAATAATCTATAAAAGTACCAACACTAGACAAACTAAGTGGTTCCTAAGCCTAAACATTTACCTTAATGCATGCCTTGCATTAAGGCAAAAAAATGGTTTGGGCATCAGTATCCCCCCTCACCCCCCCCTTACTTACCTGAGCCCTCATTTGATCCAGCACTGTGCATGTCTGTAGCTCTTCTCTTCTCCTCACTTCAAGGTCTCGCTGGCTTATCTGAGGCACCAGGAACCACTGGCTCCCAGTGCGGTCAATCAAAGCCAGTGACGAGGAAGTGGGGGACCCAAGAAGAAGCAGATCGCAGCTGCTATGTGCAATTCCATTGCACAGAGCAGGTCATTATAGACAAAAAATAAATAAAAAAAGTTTACCTTTACAAAATCGCTTTATTATTGAATAATTTGAGTTTACCTGAAGGCTCGTTCATTCTTACTGCTTGTCCTAGCAAGACTCTCCAAGGCAACTGAATTACCCAACAGGAAAGGCTTCCACCAAGCTCATTTATAACCACTTGACCGCCAGAAGATGTACCCTCCTTCATGACCAGGCCATTTTTTGCTATACAGCACCGAGTTGCTTTAATGAACAACTGCGCGGTCGTGCGATGCTGTACTCAAATAAAATTTGTGTCCCCCCCCCCCCCCCCCCCACAAATGGAGCTCTCTTTTGGTGGCATTTCATCATCACTGCATTTTTTACTTTTTTTTTTTATCCCCCGCAAATACTATTTTTACTTTCTGCTATAAACCATCCAATAAAAAAAGTTGAAAGAAAAAAAAAAAAATGTCTTCATAAATTAAGGCCAATATGTATGCTGCTACATATTTTTGGTGAAAAAAAAAAAATAAAAAAATAAAAAAATCACAAGCGTATAATGGTTAATTTGCGCAAAAGTTATTTTGTCTACAAACTATGGGATTTGTATTCATTTTTTTATTTTTACTAGTAATGGTGGCAATCAGTGACTTCTAGTGGGACTACGATATTGTGGCAGACATTTTGACACTTTTTGGGGACCAGTGACACTAATACAGTGATCAGTGCTTAAAAAAAAAAAAAAACTATAATATATGCACTGTCACTGTAATAACACTGGCTGGGAAGGTGTGATGAAAGGGTTAACAGTGTTTTACTATATGGCGGGAGGTGCTTTTACTAGGGGAAGAGCTAAAATGTAAAGGACACGCATTTCATTTCTTCCCTCCTGTCAGAACAGCAATCTGCTTCGTTAATATAGGCAGACCGCTGTTCCGCCTCTGATTGTCGTTTGCTGGTGGACATCGAGTCCCTACCTGGAAGAGCCTGATGTATACAATATGAGTGAAGGGGAGGAACAATTGGACAAATTCTGCATGACATATTTGCAAATGCATGCAACCAAGACCTCCAGAAACCAAAACACAGAACAGATTGTTTAGAAAGATACGTACAGATGCATTACAGCTTTTTACTACTGCCCCCCAATCATACGTACAGCAAAGACACATATCCAGTGTGCAACAAGATTAAAAAAATGTTCTCCCTGAATTACGCTTAGCAAAGACCTTTACCCTGGTCTTAACCCCAAATAGACGATTTCAGGGAGGGTACCCAACAGTAAAACAATACTGACAAAAAAAGGTTTGAGTTTTTAGAGTTTGCTCTGTAGAGGACATGCTAGCCAGAATGTAGATCTGTAATACTTAAACACACTATGCTGCCTTACTGCAGGTTCCATGTGTAATGCAAGTGTGCAGCACAAGTCCAGCAGTAAATTACATTTGTAAAACTACAGAGAGCCTGACTTGTGGCTAGTATAACCATCACATCGCGCCTGCACACTGCACTGTAAAAGCAGAACTAGTCACACCCACTTTTACTACCTGACGTCAACATTTTCCATATGAGCAATGTGAAACTGAAATCTGACTGATGTTGCTTAGCTTGAATTTCAGGAAAAGAGCACCTGCACAAGTGAATGCTGCAGAGGGAAAAATGACTAAGGAACAGACCCTGTCATTAAAGCAACATGTCATATCTGGTATAATCTCGACACATATCCAACTAAGGTGAAAAATGGATTTAATTATACTAGAAGCCTCATGCCCGTTACAGGAATGTTAGTGTACACAGACTAGCCTCTCCAGTAACCAAGAAGCTGTAGAAGAGATGAATAATGCACACCAACAGGTAGTTCCTGGAGTGCCAGCCTCAGATGAGCAAAATTGTAATAAAGAAGCCTACTCTCCATTACATTCATTTTTTCTGGCTTACAATTTTAAAGACCTTAAAAGGGATTATTAAGTCTCAAGGTTTTTCACCTGCATTAATGTGAAAAGCATTCTTTGCTGCAGCAGCCCCCCAGACCCCCCCCCCCCCCCCCTTCTTACCTGAGCCCGGTCCGATTCAGCGATGTGCACGGGCCCAGTGGCTCTAGCCAGTGTCTCTACTCAATGGACAGATTGCAGCAGGAGCTATTGGCTCCCGCTGCTGTCCATATCCAGTGACACAGGAGCAGGGGGGCAGGCCGAGTCCCGATGTCTGTGTTAATGGACGCAGAAGCAGGACTCAGGAGCGAGCCCACATGGGTACCCCCTGTGGAATAGGGGCTTTGGGCAGGACCCAAGCAGGTTCGTGTCTGAGCCGCTGCTCTCGGTGTCCATTCAGACAGAGCCGCGTCCACTAGCCCCCCGCTCTTCTCATTGGCTCACTAGCTATGATTGACAGGAGCGGGAGCTAATGTCTCAGCCAATGAGGGAGAATCCCCAGACAGCTGAAACTCTTGTGCGGATCGCGATGGGGCTCGTGTACGTATTGGAGGGGCTGCTGCACACATAGAACGCATCAAGGTAAAAAAAAAAAGAGATTTTTTATAACCACTTTAACCACCTTGCACCCAATATACGTCATATGACGTCCTCTACTTTCCAGGGGTATAGCTCAATGATGCCTGTAGCTACAGACATCATTCAGATAGCGGCATTTTCAGCCGGCGATTCCCTGCACTATAAGAACTGTTCCGCCGTTTGATCGTTCTTCCGGGCGGCGGGAGGGGACGTCCCCCCCCCCCCCCTCCGGTGCTTCTACTGACTCACCGCTTCCATCGGCGAGTCGGAAACAGGATCCGCCGGCCCCCGGATGGTGATCATAGAGATTTCAGGCGGACCAGATGGTCGCTGGAGTCTCTACGATCATTCGGAGCCCGGGCGCGATGTTCTGACGCCCTCTGCATTCAATTAACGGCGCCGTCTCGGCTGGGAAGCATTGATCGTTTTTTTTTTTATTCTAGGAGGTGAGATGCAGGGTCTTATTGACCCCATATATCACTGTAAATAGGTCCGATCATGCCATATTCCTATTACAAGGGATGTTTACATTCCTTGTAATAGGAATAAAAGTAATCAAAAATTTTTTTTTTTTTTTAAAGTGTCAAACTAAAAAAATAAAAAAGTAAAATTAACAATAATAAAAAAAAATAAAAAATTTAAAGCACCCGTCCCCGTGAGCTCGTATAATGCATACGCAAGTTCCGCCCACATATGAAAACGGTGTTCAAACCACACATGTGAGGTATCGCCGCGAACGTTAGAGCAAGAGCAATAATTCAAGCTCTAGAGCTACTCTAACTCAAAACATGTAACCAGTAAAAAATGTTAAAGCGTCGCCTATAGGGATTTTTAAATATCAAAGTTTGGCGCCATTCCACGAGAGCGTGCAATTTTTTAGCGTGACATGTTGGGTATATTTACACGGCGTATATTCATCCTTCACATTATGCAAAAAAATTTGGGCTAACTTTACTGTGTTTTTTTTTAAAGCATGAAAGATTTTTTTACTGAAAAAAACGTGTTTGAAAAATTGCTGCGCAAATACCGTGCGAGATAAAAAAGTTGCAACAGCCACCATTGTATTCTCTAGGGTCTTTGCTAAAAAAACATATATAATGTTTGGGGGTTCCATGTCATTTTCTAGCAAAAAAATTATGAATTTTACATGTAGGAGAGAAATGTCAGAATTGGCCTGGATCTCAAGTGGTTAAGGGAATTTCATTGGAGCATGTTATGTGCCCAAGAAGATATTTAAAATCTACATGCAAGCAACACCAAGTAGCATTGCACTGATACAAATACCAAGTATTTGCACTGAGCTTAATAAATAAACCAATTTGGTTCAACAAAATTATGGGGAAAAAATAAAAATAAAAAATGTTTTTTCACAAATAAAAAACTTAAAACTTTTAACCCATAAGGAACAAAACTGTTGCTTTAACTGCTGGAAATTGGCTTTGCTAGTCCATCTAAATTTTCTAGTGCATGCAACACTTTCCTCCTCCCCTCAGACTGACAACGCTGCTCTCCAAAGGCATCTGTTGCTTCTTTAACAAGAGTGGGACATCCTAATACAGAGGCGTGTTACTGGCCAGATCAACAGGTGTAATCAGAAAGGAAAAAAGGCAAAAGGCAAAAAAGGAAAATACTGGTAAAAAAGTAGAGGCTCATCCAATATTGTTGTGTAATAAAAGGGCACCACATCCCATATTACATGGAAAAATATTGTGCAGAAAATGTGTTATGATCCTCTTCTCCTGCCAAAGTGATAACCCACAAAACATGTAGCAGAAAATGACAGTGGATCTCACCATGTAGTGCAGGGATATGCAATTAGCAGACCTCCAGCACTTCTGTAATTATGCTGGAGTCTCTTTATATCGATTTAAAACTATAAAAAGGGGAAGCCCATTTTATTTATTGGAGGGAATAAAAACCTGCAAGTTGATACCAATATTTTAAAAACGTTTAGAATTCCGATTTTGTGAAGAAAAATGCGAAAAATAAATAAATTAAAAAAAAAAAAAAAACACACAACAACACACACACACACATTAATGCAGCCAAACATCAAATGACTAGTAGGCAGCAATATATTACGTTTTTGGTTTAATAACCACTTTTTCAATCATTGCTACCATAGCTTGTGGACTCCAACTTTCACGCAGACCAAATAATATACACACATTTGGGTTATTTTTACCAAAGAAATATAGCAGTATAAAATATGTCAATTTATGAAGAGAAATTACTTAAATTTGCAAAATTTTATAACAGAAACTAAGAAAAAAAAAAAGCATTTTTTCCCCCATTTGTAGCATAAAAAATAAAAAACCCAGTGTTGATTAAATACCACCAAAAGAAAGCCCCCATTTGTGTGAACAAAATGATAAAAATTTTATTTGGGTACAGTGTTGCATTGGCAAACAATATATATTAGGGCTGAAACAACTAATCGATTATGAAATTAATCGATGACTATTTTCATAATCGATTAATCGGCCAGTAACATAATGGGGTTAAACAAAAAATAAAATGAGTCCTTTATAGTGCAAATAATCGCTACTGTAAATATTACTTTCACAGTTCTACAGTTATAAAAATGAACCCATTACAGTAGTGATCATATGCTTTTTTTGTACTATAAAGGTCTGATTTTAGCTTTTTTAACCCCATTATGTTACTAAACGTCTTAGACCTGGTTCACATCTTTGTGTATTTTGGTGCTTTTTGCAGAAACGTACAGTTTATTTACATGGTTTCCTATGGGACACGTTCACATCTATGCTTTTTCAGCTTCTGCGAATTTGGACAGGGTCAGGGACTTTTTTTTTAACGCTTTTTTGGTTCAATATACTTCAATGGAACAGCTGCAGAAAAGCATGTTATGTGTTTTTGCAGCAATTTATGTTTTTTAATCTGCCCAACAAATCGGCCAAAAAAAATGCAAAAACACAAGTCGCAGCAAAATCACGTGTGCAAAAATCAAAACGCACAGCAAAAAGCACTGCAGAAACAGATCAAGAGCAAACTGCACAGGTGAGTACCGAGCCTTATGCTGGCCAATTTGGATTCCTTTTCAGACGAAAAATCTTTGTACATTTGCTGAATGAAAGAATGTTTAAATTTTCACTTGTTTTTAACATTCTGTTTTTAAAATTAATGTCATTTCTGAACGAAAACCACATTACAGTGTCTGAAAATTTCTTTGGCCAAGAAGTTTTCTATTTCCAAATGTTCCCATCACTGTGGTTGAAAATGATCGATTTGACCCCAATAACGATTAGAAAATCGAACAAACGTTCTTAAAATGTAATCTTTTTTTTTTTTTTTTTTAAGGAAGACTGTTTTTAAATAAAAGAAATTGATCTCTGAGTCTGATATTTACCAGATTCACCCTTTAATAGTATATACAGTACATCTCTCCTCTAATAGTATATATAGTAGATCTCCTCTAATAGTATATACAGTACATCTCTTCTATATGTTATGGAGTGGATTAGATACTTTGCTCCCTAACCCTATAGTTGGTTATTTATATTTACCACTGCATATAGATATTTAAGAGTAAATTACCTTATTTTTAAACTTTACACACACACACACACACACACACACACACACACTATATATATACATATATACACACCTAAATGTGCCTTCTGCTGCTAGTAACCCTACTAATTATCTCAAGAAGTTGACTGGCACAGAAGGAGAAGAAAATACATCGATGTATCACACGCTGACAAAATCGCACCATCAATAAAAATAGTATAGAAGGTCTAATCGATATTATGTATTCATGTAATGAGACACTAGAATAAGGTATTATGCGTTTCAAAGACCACAAAGATTTGACAGTAAAATAATTAAAATTAGCCAAAGTTCCTAAAGCAGAACTTAACTGTTTTTACAAAACTGAAAATGCTATTTAATTAATTTTTAATATTGAAAGCAAACTCATCCCATCCATCTTTCCATGATTTTTTTTTGTTGAGAAACCACTTTGAAAAAGACTCCCCTAGCATTTCTAGCTGCTGCCGTCTTGAGTAAGGGCAGATGAATTTAAAGGCCAAGTTCACCTTTGGGAACATGTACCATGTTCCCAGTGCTGCAGCTGCCACTGCCCACAGCACCCCCCCCCCCCCCCGAGCAGAAGTACAGGGAATGGTTCCCCCTACCAGCTGTCAGTTTTTGAAAGCAGCGGGTTCCACCCACACAGCCGTGTCATTTATACACAGGGCCCTGTGTATGAACTACAAGTCCGACACTCTCAGCCACAAAAACCAGGGCACACAGACCTAGTGAATTATCTTAAAACCATTGCTTAATTAACGTAATAAATGGTAAATATTATACTCACAAGATGACAAATGTAACAAGCGCATCACATGGTACAGTGTCATTAAGTCCACATTGCATCATATCACGCGGTAGAAGAAGGTGAAGAGCCAAGAGCCTAACGCGTTTCGAGGACTAGCCTCTTCCTCAGAGTACATCCTTATTGACCGTGGTAGTTCATGGAGTCTGTTAGCGAGGATCGGCTTACCCATACAGACTGTACGAGTATACCGATACAGAGTGTGGAGGAGACCTGCCTAGCTGGTGCAATGCTTTACAGGCTCCAAATACAAAAAAATAATAAATGCACATTTTTTACCTGCAAAAAATATTTTTTTGTGCCAAGGTGAACTTATCCTTTAATTCTTGGAATCCATCTGCCCTTCGCTCAAGAATGTAGGCAGGATGGAGTGCCAAGCTGAGAAATACTTTAGATTAAAGAAAACAAAAATAGCCCATGAAAACTCCTGGGATGAATGGATTAGGCCAGAAACCTACTGAAGAAAAGATTAGCAGCTTAAAAACAGTTAATATTGAATGAAAGTGTAAACAACAACAAGACAATGAGAAACATGTCTGGATTATTTGAGAATTACTAACAGCAACAAAAAGTGAACATGCCAGGAAGATCAATTCCTGATGCCATGGGACTGGTAAATTCCTGATGCCATGGGAATGTAAATAAAAAGCCTTGCCAAAGCACAGGTTTTAAATTGCAGAGCTACAGTGTCAATCTCCAGATGAAGATTCAAAAAAAAAAAAAAAAAAACACAACTCAAACAGGTCTGAATACATCAGACCTCAACTTACCAGCATCATAAACTTAAGTGTTTCTTAAAATCTCAGCATTATCCATGGCAACAAAGTATAGGAATAGGAGCAATTATGCGCAAGATTGAGTCATGGTAGGGGTTAAACTTCACCGCTCTCAGGACTGCAGGCCGTTTACAATGCAAGACTCCCAACCCATCATGCCCTGGGTCAGTCCTATAAATAATGAGCTAAGCTATTCATAGGACTGCTTGACAGGACAGTGATCAGGTTATAACTGATTAACACACACCAGTGACAAGGGACACAGTATAGCAGCATGATGTGCAGCTGAGAAGGGATAAAACAAAGAGTACATTACAAAACAGGTTTGCAATAGCAAAATAAAAACCGACAACTTTTCACATTCACGTGATTTTGAAAGTGTGTACTACAAAAAAATAAACAAAACACACTATTCTACAACAATAGTAAGGATGAGCAACTTGTATATCTGTGGTGTTGCTTTTGAATTACAACTGGCTTACCCAAGTCTTCGGATACCTCTGCCTACTTATAATCAATAGCAGGAGTCTATAGAATCAGGTTTATAATATTTGGGGATTTGGTTTTCAGCTTGTTAAAAGCAGTTACACATTTTACCCCTTAAAGCAGCAAATACACAAACTAAGCCCAACTCCCAGATATTAGCAACCTCCCCCCACCTAACTGCAACTGCTGGTATGGAAGGGGGAAAAAATAAAAACTCTGGTACAACCAGCCTGCAGGATTTTACTTGCAATTATTGCTAGCTGCTGGTATAGCCACTAGCAATAATCACTGTCTTCCCTCATCGGGGACGCAGACCCCTCCCCCCCCACAATGTCTCAGCAGGAGGGATTCCCCTGTCAGCGCTGGCTGTGTTAATGGGGGAATCGTGTGAATTTCTTTCCTGCAACCCGTTGTAGAAGTAAATAAAATTTGCACCATCTATGGCCTTGCCGAAGTTTAAACGGCTTGCTTTCAGAAGCGTTTGATAAGCAGAGAGGAGGAGATACAACAGCACCTCACTGCCTCTTTTTAAACCCCGTCTGTTTACTTTCCTGGGGTCCCTCTTCAGGTGTCCACATCACTGTATGTGTGATGTGGACACCACCTATTGGTGGAAGCACCACTTCCAGCAGCCGGATCCTCTCTTCTATGCTCGAGGCAGGAGAACTCCCCAGATTAGCAGGGAAAAAAAAATGTCTGGTCACCAGGGCAGATTAACTGCTTGCCAACTATATATATATATATATATATATATATATATATATATATATATATATATATATATATATATATATATATATATATATATATATATATATATATATATATATATATATATATATATATATATATATATATATATATATATATATATATAGGCTCTCCTGTGCAAAATCATGTACAGGTATGCGATTTAGCACTTCCGAATCTGGGGACCACTAAGGGCAAGGACAAGCCGATCATTCCCAAAAGAAGCACAACGGCGGTCTGCCTATGAAAACAAGGCAGATCGTCGTTCTGTCAGTAGGGAAGGTAGTAATCCTGGGTTTCTGCTAAGCAGGAACCACGGATCTCTGCCTTCCCACAGTACAAGCACTCCCTAGTCCCTAGGAACACATTTAACCCTTTAAACGCCCCGATAATTAGTAGAACGACAGTGCATATTTTTTTAGCACTGATCACTTTATCAGTGTCACTGGTCCCCAAAAAAGTGTCACTTAGTGTCTGATTTGTCTTCCACAATCCCACTACAAGTTGCTGATCGCCACCATTACTAGTAAAAATAAAGATTCCATAAATATATCCCATAGTTTGTAGACGCTATAACTTTTGTGCAAACCAATCAATATACGCTTATTAGGATTTTTTACCAAAAATATGTAGCTGAATACATATTGGGCTAAACTGAAGAAATTCAATTTAACTTTTATTTGATGCGTTTTATAGTAGAAAGTAAAAAAAAAAAAAAAATGTGTTTATAGTGCAAAAAATAACCGGTGATCCAATACCATTAAAAGAAAGCTCTATTTTTGTTTAAAAAAAATAAAAAAACGACAAATTATATTGGGCAAAGTGTCACACGTCAGTTAAAGTAACACAGTGCCGTATTAGGAAATAAATGGCCTGGTCGTGAAGGGGGGGGGGGGTAAACCTTCCAGAGCGCTGCACGCTGGTGTGCGTCCATACTTGGAGGACGGATATCGTCGTTATGGCAGCAGCTAGCTGCCATAACCCTGGTATCCCCATGTTCGGCCGGCGGTCCGGTACAAGATAAAAGTGGTCTCTGCGGAGGATCACGCCCTTCCGCCGTGATCTGGTGCCCTCTGCCTCTTACCGGAGCTGTCGGCAGAGGCGATCGGGTCTGTTCCCTGGGCTAACATGGAGACAAGGGAGGGGAAGACGCCCCCCTCCCGTCTCCACGACACTGCAGAAGTGACGTCAAAACGTCACTTCTGCCCATAGCTCTTAAAGGGCCATTTTATTTTTTTAAATGACAATCTTATTTTTTTTATTGCATTTTAGTGTAAATATGAGATTTGAGGTCTTTTTGACCCCAGATCTCATATTTAAGAGGCCCTGTCATGCTTTTTTTTTCTATTACAAGGGATGTTTACATTCCTTGTAATGGGAATAAAAGTGACAATTTTTTTTTTTTTTAAACAGTGTAAAAAATAAATAAATGTGTAGGCAAAATAAATAAGAATTTTTTTTTTTTTAAACGCGTCCCATCGAGCTTGCGTGCTGAAGCAAACGCATACGTGAGTAGCGCCCCCATATGAAAACAGTGATCAAACCACACATGAGGTATCGCCGCGATCGGTAGCGCGAGAGCAATAATTCTAGCCCTAGACCTCCTCTGTAACGCACAACATGCAACCAGGGTAAAGGGTAAAAGTTTGTCGCCATTCCGCGAACGGGCGCAATTTTGAAGCGTGACATGTTAGGTATTTACCTGGGGTAACATTATCTTTCATGGTATAAAAAAAATAAAATTGGGCTAACTTTACTGTTGTCTTTTTTTTATTAAAAAAAAGTGTATTAAAAAAGAAAATAATAAAAAGTAAAAAAAAAATGCACTTGCAAGACCGCTGCGCAAATACGGTGTGACAGAAAGTATTGCAACGACCGCCATTTTATGCTCTAGGATGTTAGGAAACAAAAATGTATAATGTTTGGGGGTTTTAAGTAATTTTCTAGCAAAAAAAAAAAAAAACATTTTTAACTTGTAAACACCACACCTAAAAAAAAAGGCCCAGTCTTATTACACTGCAAGATGGCTCAGGAAAAGGGGGTTGAACTCAAGACTATACTGGCAAAACCTTTAGTTTGATGTAGTGTGGATTAGAACTTTTGTTAAATTTGTATTGGTTTCTATGTCCCCAAACAGCTTCACACTCAATTAATCCTGAAAACCACTGCTATTGTCAGCAAGAGAAAAGCAACTAAAATTGGTCATAATAATTTGGGGGCCTGTAACAAGCGTCTAAGGAGGGAAAATTATTTCCCCTTACATCTCCAGGACAGAAAGTAAAACGAAAATCTCCTGAAAGGGACAACGGCACCAAAAAATAAACTGGGTTTAACCCTTCACTATGCTACATACAAAAAAAATAAAGTTTTTGACAGACAAAATTTGGAATCTGAATGGCAATTCTGAAACACTTCAAACTTTCATACCAGCATTGACCAATCATCCACCAGTAAAAAGAGAATTGTAATCCTTTTCCAAGAAAGCGAATAGGTGGTAGAATTTGGAAAGTTTTCTAAAAACTGAAATTCAGATTCAAATAGTCAAACTTTTTTGTGCTTAAAAAACACTAGTACCCAATCTTTCTGAATATTAGCCTCTCATAACTCCTTGCACTGCAGAACACAATACGGAATGCTGGCTCTCCCAGTCAATATTGCACATGCTTAATTATAGAGGCAAGCACAGGATTGCCTCAAATTGTAGCTGCCCCTCCTTCACAATCCAAAGACTAGGAAAAATCCTTTAAGCCAATCTCCATGTTTCCTGCCACTTTAAAGCAGTAGTAAACACAGCTGGGACACTTGTACATGCACACTAGCACATATTACTTTGCAGGAGGCAATTCAACTATTTTGTTGAACAATTACTACCGCTTTAAATAGTTCCTTTCAGAGGTAGCCATGTATTCATTCACAGTAGGGCTGCAACTAACGATTACTTGCATAATCAATTAGTTGGCTGATTCTTTCGATCAGACAGCCACCGAGGGACCTCAGAAGACCAGGTTTGGGGCCACTGTGCAAAATGAGCTGCACAGTGCAGGCAAGTATAAAACATTTTTTTTTTTTTTTTTTTTTTTTTTCAAATAACACACAACATAAAGCGACAGGAAAACACAATGATTGTCTTTAACCAGGCTTGATTGCTTAAAATGCAACTATGCGCAAAACAAATGAAAATGCAGGCGGTCAATAACATTAACCCAGCATTCTTTTTTTTGTTTGGGAACTACAATTCCCATCATGCCTAGTCATGCCTGTGAAAGTCAGTTTAACAATGCCTCATGGAACATGTAGGTCCACAACAGCTTGAGGGCCGTAGTTTGGATATCCCCGGTCTAGAGGTATGTCTTTTTGTGGTTTACTTTAGAACCTTTCACATAGTTAGCTAGGCTGAAAAAAGACACAAGTCCATCCAGTTCAACCATAAAAAAATAAAAATATCGTCCAATCCAATATACCCAATTCTATACCCACAGTTGATCCAGAGGAAGGCAAAAAACAAAAAAAAATAAAAACCCCCAGCAGAGCATGCTCCAATCTGCTTACAATGGAAGAGGGTACAACATATGGGATACGCCACACTATACTCAAGTTTGCTGGAGGGAGTGTATAGAAGTGTGCAGAGGGTTTATTCAGAACTTAGTGTTAACATGTAGTCACACCCCTTTATCACCTGATAGAATATACATACACACAAGCTATTGGGATTTGAGCACAGGTATATCTTGTTTTTGTTTCAATGCAGGTCAATGATCAGACTTGAACCTAGTAGCTCTCCCCTCCCACACTTTGTGTCTCTATGCCCCAGGTTGACAAGTGCCCACAGTAGCATTTGCAGTAGCAAAAAAAAAAAAAAAAAAAAAAAAGTGTAGGACTGGCCATAAGAGGGATTACCTTGATGCAGTTGGCAAGCTTAAACATGTATTGCAATATGTGTGAACTAAAAATCCCCGTTTTTGATTACATAGTTTGCTGGAAAGTGTAGAGGGTTCATTCAAAATTTGTACTCCACACTATAAGTTGCAATAAAAAGGGACACTCTTTAGTTTGGTAAAATCTAGGGTTGCACCGATACCACTTTAAGACCGAATACAAGTACCGATACTTTTTTTCCCCCAAGTACTCATCGATACTGATTGCGGATACTTTTTTTTTTTTAATGTCATGTGAGAGTAGCACTGATGGGAGGCACTTATGGGCAATGATAGGTGGAACTGATGGGCAGACAGTGGTACTGAAATGCAGCGCTGATTGCATTGGCAATTGCTGGCATGGTAAATGAATGATGAGAAACAGTTCAAACTTGGAGGATTTTGCAACTCGAGTATGCAAGTGCCGCAATGCCCATCTTGGTACATCCTGCACTCTGCCAAAGAAAGCCTACAGTCAGAAGGCAGCAGCGTGTTTAAGTGAACTAGCCCTTACGAAAACAAAAATTGCTATGCTGTACTTGTGACAGACTGCATTATATTGGGCATATATTTTTATGCCCATAGCTCCATTTAAAAACTCCCTGTCCAGCTGATTAGCAGCTTGATTGCCATTTCAAGCAGCAGGAGGAGGAGGGGAGTGTTAAGAGTGAACAAAGTGCCAGAAAAGGTCTGGACTGGAAGTAGTCAACTAAAATTACAAAGGATCAGTGTGTTGAAGGTAAGAAAAAAAGATGGGGTTTTATAAAAAAAAAAAAAAAATAAAAAAAAAAAAACACCCCCACAGTAGTCTTGAAGCACTAAATATTAGCTTTTTACCTGCCTAATTTTAGCAGTTGGTAAAAAAAAATAAAATAAAAACCAACATGTAATTGGCTAGTTATGATTTTGAGGCTCTAAAATCTAACTTGACACAAAATTATGGTTTGTTTTCAAGACATGATTAAAATAAATAAAAGTACTCAGACTACAATACTTCCCTTTAATCTAGACCTCTCTCCTCCAGTACCTGCCATTTGCCACAAGATGTCCTCAGTCTTCCAAGTTAAATGACACCCAGCATGGCTCAATCAGAAAAATAGAGTACATACTGTGAGTGCAGGGCATCATAGCCATGCCCAAAGGCGGTGACACCAGAGCACCCTTTATTCACAGTGTAGGCAGAGAACAGGGCGGATATCCTCAAGTCAATGCTGCTCTTAGCATCAGTAAGGAATGGCAAGTGATTTGCGCCAAAGTGAAAAAGGACCCTGCAGCACCATATGACCAATCTGAAGACTTCAGAAAATGGTAGGTAATAAAACAAAGCATCAAGGGGCTACAAAGGTGGGAGGGGTGGATAAGGATTTATGTGGTGGGTAACAGTCCAAAATAGGTGCTTGGTTTACCTTTGGGACCAAATTTAGGGTGCAACTTAAAACAAGTCATTCAAACAACCCCTCACCACTCTCAAACCCACTATTTACCTAAATCATGGGCTTCATCTCTCTGTAGCAATCTGTACAGTTTAAATGTGAGGTGGCTTTGCATGGCTCTGCACACACAGCCGGGTCATTCGTTCACAAGGATCTGTGAAATGTGAAGATTACAAGTCCCATCTGTCAATGTGGCAAAGGGAATTAAGAATCTCAATCACACTAGTAAGTGCATTGTTCATTTCCCCCAGCCACCAAATTGTTGGCAGAGTTGGGGCTGAAAGGTAAACCATGCAGGAGCTTGTGCATTATGCATGTGATTCACTGTTCACAGCAGCAGCAATGCTATGCAGACCTGAACACACAAAAAAAATAAAAATAAATTTTATGCGCATTTATTTTTTAATTCAAAAAGTGGACTATGCCTTTAGGGCATATTTACTGCTTTGGTGAATCATGCCTGCATAGCATTATAGTTCAGGATTCGATTCCCTAGAAAATATTGATTTCTACAAGCATTACTAAGCTACTTAAAAGCAACGGGCAGATCTGCACCAACACCCAGCCCCATATCTGTAAGCAGGTGAGCTATTGAACTGTAAGACCTTCTCTCACTAATGGAGAATTTACTTACCAGTTTCATTCACGTGACTTATTTAGATTGTGAAACCTCATGTGCTCCATACATGAGCAAACAGACTAACCCTAATCGGTTAATCATCCACAAATCTTGCATGTGCAAATGTATTGTGTATGTACATCGCCGCACACACATGAACCTAAAAGGGTATTAAAACAAGCACCTAAATCGCCCCCCTTTGGTCTGTTAAAAATACCATTAAAAGCATTTTGTTATTTCTGTTCCCAAGTGCAAAAAAATAACATGTTCTGCCAGAAATGTTGCTCTGAGAATGCTTCTGTGGCACTCAGTCACATTGTTCTCAGTTATCTTTAAAGCACTACAGAACCCACCCGCAAACTTTTCATATCAACACTTCCAAATGTGTCAAAACCGTCACCGCTTGCAGACTGTATAACCTAGATATACGGCGGCAAGGCGTAATTCTATACGCTGAATGCTTATTGGGACTTTTTTTTACCAAAAATATGTAGCAGACTACATTTTGGCCGAAATTTATCAAGAAGTTCTTTTTTTTACATTTATTGGACATGTTTTATAGCATAAAGTAAATTAAAAAAAAAAAATTTTCTTCAAAATTGGTGTTTTCTTTGTTTGTTGCTAGTGCAAAAAATGCCGAGGTGATCAGATAACACCAAAAGAAAGCTCCATTTGTGGGGGGTGGACATACATTTTATTTGGGTAGTGTCGCACAACCATGCAATTGTCAGCTAAAATAACGCAGTACCGTTTAGCAAGAAATGCACCATCTCTCCTGCAATAAAATGCCCTTACGTGCCTGCTCGCTGTCTTCTCCAGTGCCGTAAGCGGTGGTGTTTTGGAACGCTCTATTTACAGTGCCAAGCTGGTCTCCGAGTGCCAGAAAGACCTCCCCGCTGGCCAATGAGCAGGCCCAAAGACTGGCACTCAGAAGAAGTCAGGGCAGGACTGTTGGGTAGGCAAGCATTTACCCCTTAAGTTCCACCAGAGATGCCCTGAACCTGGAAAGCACTCTGCAATTAATAGTACAAAAAGGTCTGAAAAGGGCCATAATACAGAGACCAGTGGCCGAAAGTCACATTCCAAGCTAGCCTCACAATTTTCCAAACCAGAGAGGCCCAAAGCTGTTGAAGTTACATATTTCCTGATAGCTGCTAGTAGAGACTAGCTAAAGCAGCACTTTTTGAAGAAAAGAAAATTATATATAAAAAAAATAAATAAAAAACCTGATGCTTGGAGATGAGGTTATGACTAGTTTCAGAATCCCTGTGTATCTCAATGGTGGATAAAGAAAAAGGTTTTGGTTTGACATACACTTTAACCCAGGGCTTGACAAATTTGCTTAGAATCTAGGAGCCAACTGAAAGTTAGGAGCCATTTTTTTTGAATCCTCTGCCCAGCGCCCAGAACTGCATGTCCGGGGCATCAGGCAATAAGAATTGTTGATGCCAAACAAAAAAAGTGGGCACTGATGGGCTCCACTGATGAGGCGGCATTGAGGTGGAACTGATGGGCAACACTGCAGTGGCACTGACAGGCAGCACAACTGAGGTGGCAATGATGGGCACTGACAGGTGGCACTCCCCGTCCGCAATGGCAGTAAGGAACAGGCAACTGATCATGCCCGCAACCTCAATCCCAGTTGTAAAACTGAAGATGATGTGATAAGTTGGTGGGCACTAAGAGCACGCCACGCTCATCACAGCACCGCCCTCTGCAGTAAGGGGTTAATGATGTATACAGATGGGGTGTAATAAGTAGTAATGAATGAAGCTGGGGGTGCAGTAAGGCAGTGCTCGACGAATACCAGGCGCCAGGTCGCATTGGCGACTAGAATTAGCGACCTGGCGCAGCACAGCTGGGGGGGTATCCTGTCTCCATAGTGCACCCCCCCGCCGCGCGATCGCGAAGGGCCGCGCCGGCCGGTAATTGAGGCCCCGGCTTTGCGGCCTTGTGCAGTCTTAGGGTACCTTGTAGAATCTGGCGCCCTCTTGTGGTGGCCGTTGGTATGACACCCAGCAATGCAAATGGAGATTTTTGTTTTGTTTTGACTGCCTGCCTATCTCCTTCACTTAGAACCCCCAAACATTACATATATTTATTCTTCTAACACCCTAGAGAATAAAATGGCGGTCGTTGCAATACTTTGTCACACCGTATTTGCGCAGCAGACTTACAAGCGCACTTTTTTGGGAAAAATACTTTTTTTAATTAAAAAATAACACAACAGTAAAGTTTGCCCAATTTTTTTTATATTGTGAAAGATAATGTTACGGCGAGTCAATTGATACCAAACATGTCTCGCTTCAAAATTTACCCGCTCGTGGAATGGCGACAAACTTTTACCCTTTAAAATCTCCATAGATGACATTTAAAAAATTCTAAAGGTTGCATGTTTTGAGTTACAGAGGATGTCTAGGGCTAGAATTATTGCTCTCACTCTACCGATCACGGCAATACCTCACATGTGTGGTTTGAACACCGCTTTCATATGCGGGCGCTACTCTTCTGCAAACAAGCTCGGCGGGACGGGCGCATTTAAAAAAATGTTTTTTTCTTATTTATTTTAACTTTTCATTTTTTCACTGTTCTTTTGAAAAAAAAAAAATTGTGTAACTTTTATTCCTATTACAAGGAATGTAAACATCCCTTGTAATAGAAAAAAGCATGACAGGACCTCTTAAATATGAGATCTGGGGGTCAAAAAGACCTCGGATCTCATATTTACACAAAAATGCAAAAAAAAAAAAAATTGCCATTTGAAAAAAAATAAAATGTTCCTTTTTTTAAAGAGCTATGGGCAGAAGTGACGATTTGAAGTCGCTTCTGCCCTGCAATGACTTGGAGACAGGCGGGGGCCATCTTCCCCTCACTCGTCTCCATGTCGTTAAAAAAAAAAAAAAAATAAATAAAAAAAAGAGAACCTGGCTCTTAACTTTTTTAGCTGGCTCCTAGATTCCAAGCAAATTTGTCAAGCCCTGCAGTAAGGGGGTTAATGCTGTATACAGATTGGGGATGTAATAAGTAATGAAACTGGGGGTACAGTAAGGGGTTAATGTATACAGATTGGGGTGTAATAAGTATTAATGAAGCTGGGGGTGCAATAAAGAGTTAACACTGCTGGAGACTGTCGGACTATCACCCCCTGTCCCCGGAGGGAAGGCAGCCATGCTCGATGTGTAATAACAGACGTCAGCGGAAGAGTGAGTCGGGGTGCCCAGACTGAACACACAGATAACCCTCTGGGTCTCTTGGTCAGCTCACATCCACGCTATGTAAGAAGGTCATATCCAAGCTCCCCCATAGAACCCGTACAGAACGTGTCCAGCCCACCTATGGAAGTTCCCCAGCACTCAGTCCCTGGAGAGGCCAGCAGTGGTCAGTCATAGAAGGGAGCTGCTCTGCGTGTTCCCGGACTCTCTTCTCCTCAGCCCAGCTGTAAAACTAGGAAGATGATGTCGGAGGTCGGCGGGCAGTAAGAGCCACGCCATGCTTTTCACAGCACGGCCCACCAGAGGAGGGCACTGGTTCGCAGAAAGGAGCGTGTATCCCGCTCCAGTAGGCTGCAAAGCCGCAGCTTCAATTTTGGCCAGCCCGACCTAAAACCCGCGCACCTGCAGGGGGAGGCACTTTGCAGGAATCTAGACCGCTGCTGCGTTTGTAGCCCAGGTGCCAGGATGACATTTTCAGTCGCCATTGCGACCTAGGTTTTGTCGAGCCCTGCTTTAACCCTTTTGCTGCCAGAGTAGTTTTTGCATTTTTTTTTGCACACGTTTAAAAAATACATTTTAGACCTGAAGATTACATATCCCCAAATAATATATATTTTCTGAAAGCAGACACCCAAGAGAAAAGAATAATGATAGTTCAAATGTTGTCACTTAAAGCGAGGTTCCACCCTAAAGTGGAACTTCCGCTCATGGGAACCCTCCCCCCCTCTGGTGTCACATTTGGCACCTTTAAGTGGGGTGCAGATACCGGTCTAAGACAGGTATTTGCACCCACTTCTGGGCATAGACTCCCACGGGAGTCTACGCCACGCTGTCTGCTAGGACACACACGGGTCCCAGAGACCAGGAAGTGAAGCCACAAGGCTTCATTTCCTGATTCCCATACCGAAGATGGCGGCGGCAGCATCCAAGGACCGAGGGATGCCAATGTCGCTGGACCCTGTGACAGACAAGTGTCATTATTTGCAGTATTTGTAGCTGCTGACTTTTAAAAAAATAATTTCGCCAGACTCCCTCTTTAATATCAAAGGTCTAGGAAAAGCAACATTTCAGTAAAAAAAACACTAAAGTGAATTTTAGGGCAAACACACAATAAAGTACCCAAATGGTATCAAAATATAAAAGAAGACGAGGTTGCACCGAGTAAATAGATACCCATGTCATACATTTGTGTGCTCGTGAAATGGGGACAAACTTCAGTACCTTGTATTTTCCATAGTTAATCCGTTTAGTGTTACGGAGGAGGTCTTGTGCTAGAATTATTGCTCTCACTCCGGTATGCAAAGCAATCAACACTGCATGTCTCCTCTGGGCTCCACTGAATGCAAAGCACTGCAACCATGATCCCTAGATTGTAAATGCAATGCCAGGCTCTTCCTTCAGCTCCCTTTCTGTACCTAGGTATGGACTTTCACAGTTACAAAGCTGGAAGAAATATCAATGGACTACGAGTGCAATTAACACTGCGCTCATGTTTTGAGAAATACAAGTTTGTCTACCGCTGTAGTAGATGGGGTTTGTAGTTCATCCATTCATTCATGCCCAAATCTCTGTATTAATGATGCGGCTGAGCAATCCATGAAATACGGTGTTAACATCTAACGTGGTGCAAAAGGTGGCATTTTAATGAGAAATGCACCATCTCTTCTACCCTTTGGGACCATGTTTCAGGTTTCATAAATATTTAGATTAGAACATGAAACAAAGTAGCATTCCCCAACCCTCACTCCACTGATCACTGGTCGCCAACTAATGAAGTGTTCTGTGATTGGGATAAGGGAAATTGTGACAGTCATCAGAACTTCCTCATATCACAGAACACCTGCAGCAGCCGCAGATGGGGCACTCAATAGCATTAGAGACAATGTATTTTTACTATACAAATGGCCAAAAATGTATCTTTGGCCATACTCAGCTTTTAAACTCAGGTGAGGTTTATGCTTGCTTATTTTTTTATACTTCCGCCTGAGCTCATACCCTTGCAATATTGAGAGAAATAGCTCGAAGGACAGATTAAACATGGACTAGGAAGAACAAATAATTGTGTATATGGTCACTGGGAGGGACCTGTAATATGTTGGAAGAAGCAAGTTTTCCCAAAAGGAAAACCTGTGCTTTGCCGACAAAAGGTAGAAAAAAAATAAATTGGTATAAAACTAACTGCTGCTCTCCACAAGTGCATACTCACCTTCGTTTTGCTTCTGCTGCTTTGTTTGGCCTGTGAAGCAAAGAGAAGAAGCAGTGTGAAAAGGTTCAAATCACGACATGGAGCTTTCCAAAAAAAAAAAAAAAAAAAAAAAATGGAGTCTTTCCATCCAAGGCAATGGCACTGGATGCCTGAACAGCCAATCGCCAGCATTCTTACATGGAAAGAAGGGGAGCCAAGCTGCCTATACACCTATGAATGGGGACACATCAAACAGATTCCTCCATCCATATTAATCTTTCTACCTGGGGGCTGAACAGAGGCTGAGAAGCAATGGAAAGGCAAACTCACAAAATTGATAAAAAAAAAATTAAAATAAAATTATATATTGCTCGCTCTCAACAACTTGCTAAGCAGCTCTGTATACATGACCTGAAGAAAAAACAAACACCAGTCTTTTATACTTTATCCAGGTTACTGACACTTTGTACTGAACTGCTGAATCAGCACCACAGACAAGCAACTAACATTTAACAACTAGTTTCATTTGTAACTGGACACCGTGAGATCTTGAAGCGAGGGACCTTCAACTGACGGATTTGTCACTACCATGCTAGGATAAAGGAGGGGGGGAAGCAATTCAACCAGATTGCAGAGTTACAGAAAAACATCCACAAGCTGTGCAAGGTATTGAAGCTACCAGAACCTGCACAAGTTAGGCACAAGTCACGTCTATATACATTAGTATGACCTGTTAACCACTTAACGACTGCCTCCTGCACATTTACGTCAGCAGAATGGCACGGCTGGGCACATCAACGTACAGGTATGTTGTCCTTTAAGAGCCCAGCCGTGGGGCGCGCGCGACCCGGTCCTGAGCTCCGTGGCTGCGGGACCCGATCACCGCTGGTGTCCCGCGATCGGGGCACACAGCTTGTCGAACGCCAAGCCCCCTACAGAATAAAAAAAACATGTCACACTTAACTCCTTCACTGCCAGTGTCATTTAAATAGCACTGATTGCTGTATAAATGACAATGGTCCCAAAAATGGGTCAAAAATGTCCAATGTGTCCGCCATGTCGCAGTCACAATAAAAAAATAAAAATAAATCCACCGATCGCCGCCATTACTAAGAAAAATGCTATAAAACTATCCCCTATTTTGGAAACGCAACAACTTTTGCGCAAACCAATCGCTAATTGCAATTTTTTTTTACCAAAAATATGTAGAATACATATCGGCCTAAACAGAGGAAAAAAAACGTTTTTTTTTTTTTTATATATTTTTTGGGGATATTTATTATAGCAAAAAGTAAAAAATATTGATTTTTTTTTTTTTCCAAAATTGTCGCTCTATTTTTGTTTATAGTGCAAAAAATAAAAAAAACGCAGAGGTGATCAAATACCACCAAAAGAAAGCTCTATTTGTAAGGAAAAAAAGGACGCCAATTTTGTTTTTTTGGTTTGGGAGCCACGTCGCACGACCGCGCAATTGTCAGTTATTGCGACGCAGTGCCGAATCGCAAAAAGGGGCCTGGTCCTTAGGCTGCAAATTGGTCCGGGGCTTAAGTGGTTTAAAAAATAAAATCGTGGTACATCTTTCATGGATTCCCTACATAAGAATTTATCAAAAACACTACAAAAGAAATTTAGAAGGTAGAATTTTCCCATTATAAAAATAGCTACCAAACTACTTAATGTACCGTATGGTTATAAAAAGTTTACACTTATCTTGAAGACTCAGGAAAGGAAACAGAATGTAAGCACTTGGCTGAGAAAGGTTATCTGACTATCATTCCCCTTTAAGTCTAGGTCCACATCTTCATGGTTCTGTGTGCCGCATTTGCTAGCGCAATCACTCACTCCCCCCAGATCAATTCCTACATTTCTCACATACATGTACCAATAAGCATTTTTTGCTAGAAAATTACTTATAACCCCCAAACATTATATATTTTTTTAAATCAGAGACCCTGGAGATTAAAATAGTGGTGGCAATTTTTAATGTAGCACGATATTTGCATAGCCATTTTTTTAAAATGCAAAAATTTTAGGAAAAAATACACTTTAATGAAATTTAGAGCACACAATTACAATTCCCATTTTTTGGTAAAATATAAAAGATGGTATACTGAGTAGATACCAAACATGTCACACTTGTGCACGCCTGTGGAAAATCTCTCTTGTGATAGCACGGGCTGTGACAGGTCCTCTTTATGAAGAGATCTGGAGTCTATTAGACCCCCCCCCCCCCCCCCCCCATCTCTCTTCTGGCCTGCAACGCATCTGATCAAACCAACTTGTAAACAAACTGAAAGTATAACTTAAAAAGGGCGTTCGACAAGAAATTATTTTTTTAAAAGTCAGCAGCTAAACACAATGAAGCTGCTGACTTTTAATAAGGACACTTACCTGTCCAGCGATCCCGTGATGTTGGCCGCCCGAGGCAGATCCGTCCATCGGATCGGCTGCCGGCGCCTCCATCTTAACGAAAGGAAAGAGGCAGTGGAGCCTTGCGGCTTCACTACCCGTTTCCTACTGCGAGTCGCGCAGCGCTTTGTGAATGGCCCCATTGTTTTCTGGGACACACACGTCCCAGAAGGCAACGGGGCCGGTCGCCGAGGAAGCGCCGCAGAAGAGGCAGATTAGGAAGACTGCCTAGCAACAGCGGTTTCAGGCAAGTGAAAAAAATAAAAATGTAAGATTATTAATGCATTTTTTTTTGGGTGGCCCTCCACTTTAAGGCAAAACCTTTAGGCCCCTTTCACATGGGACGGTTCTGTAATGATCCGCCCTGTAAACATCCGCTTGCTCACTGGGGATCGCTCTGCTGATCAGCGCCGAGCCGGCGGATGACAGGGCGGTCCCTGCACACTGTGCAGGGACCGCCCTGTCATATCTCCGCTCTATGGGGGGATCAGATGAACACGGACCGTCTGTCCGTGTTCATCCGATCCACTCTGCAGACGGATAGAAAAATAGGAGTTTCCTCCTTCTGCAGAATCGGACAATAGCGGAGACGGACGATATCGCGTGTCAGCGTATGTTCATCCCATAGGGATGCATGTAGGTCCGTATCTCATCCGAAAAAAGATGGATGAAATGCGGACATACGGTCCGCAAGTGTGAAAGGGGCCTTAGAGTGGAGATGGATTAGAACCATTTGGTTTTTATGCTGTCCGTTTCCCCATTTGGGGGATTCTCTCTCTCTTTATCCTGTTTACCATTTATTGTTGAAAGTAAAAAATAAGCCCAAATGTCGGAACATCACTAGAAAAGTAAATAGCAGGGAAATCTTCCAATGGGAACACTACTTCTGGTGACCTGGAGGATCCCAAAGAATTCCCCTTAATTTGTAGGGATTTCCTCCCAAACCCCCCCCCCCCCCTATTTATCTATACTATATCCAAATTGGAAAAAAATAAAAAAATTGCCTACATTTCTACTTGAAACCAGAAGTGATGAAATGCTCAGCGCTCCTAGTTTCTTAAATCAGAGAGGAGGTGGGTACGAACGCCAGCGAGCCTGGGCACCCCTGGCCTAGGATAGGTACGTCCCAAGGAGGTTGAAGTGGTTAACTTAAAGCGAAGTTCCAGTCATTTGTTTATTAAAAGTCAGCAGCTCCAAAAAAGGTGTAGCTGCTGACTTTTAATAAACAGCCACTCGCCTGTCCCACTGCAGCCGTGTTCTGGCCGGGCGGCATCTCTATTATGGGCACCCGGCTGTGACAGCTTACGGCTTCACATCCGGGTGGCCACTTCGCATGTGCAAGCGGCACTGCGGTCTGCGACTGGCCCCAAAGTCTTCTAGGACCTGCCTAGGTGACCGGAACGCAAGTGGGAGCAGGTACCTGTCAAATTTGGGTACCTGCCCGCCCCCCTCCTCCCCAAAAGCTCAGTTTCACATACAGGAATCGATGAGGAGGCCTTAAAGTTCCGCTTCTGGGTGGAACTCCGCTTTAATGCATTCTCCACAATAAAGTAGCATTAAACTCACAACCAAAAATGTCATATTGTAGCTTACCAATAATTTGGTATGGTGACTGCATTTTTTTTTTTTTTCGTTTAAAAAATTAAAGTGGTTGTAAAGGCTAAAGGTTTTTTACTTTCATGCATTATATGCATGAAGGTAAAACCTGTGTGCCGTTTCCCCCACAGCCCCCCCTAATACTTACCTGAGCCCCCTCTCGATACAGCAATGTGCACGAGAGCCTTGCCTGTCCCAGGATTCCTCCTCACTTTGGCTCCTACTGCTATCAATCACAGCCAGTAAGCCAATGAGGAGGATGAGAATGCGGGGGGAGGGGCAGCTCTGCGCATCTTATGGACAGAGCAGCACCAGTGCCCCCATAGCAAACAGCTTGCTATTGAAAGCAGTGGTCAAGGGGGAGGAGCCAGGAGCGCTGGCAGGGGACCTGAGAAAAGGATTGGGGCTGCTCAATGCAAAACCACTGCCCAGAGCAGGCAAGCATGATAAGGTTTGGCTTTAAAAATACAAACCTTAGTACCACTTTAAGGCTTTTGCCGCGTGTGCGTGTATACACACACACACACACACACACACACACACACCCCCCCCCCCCCCCCCCCCATTAAAAACGCCTGTAAACGAAACGCAGCTGCACGCATGCTATGACGTTTACAAGCCGTTACAGGCATTTGGCATTTCAAATCACATTCACATCCGTCCTGAACACATTTTTTTGCCTTCCAAAAAAATGCTTCTAAAAAACTGAACTGCCTGGAAACAACTATAACAACCCTGTGTATATGTACTGATAAAACAACAACAGGAGAATTCAGGAGCAGATGAAAAAAAAAAAAAAAAAAAAAAAACGCCCAACTGCTCCTAAACGTTCTTTTACCAGCAGCAGTGTACACGAAGCCTTATATTAAAAAGGGTAACAACTTTTGAGGGGGGTAAAAAAATAAAGGAAAATAGCAAAAAAAAATAAAAATTTTGCATATACAATTGCAAGAAGTCATTTTGTAATTGAATGCTATTAAAAAATGACCTTTCCTTTTCAATCTGCAGCCACTGTAATTTTCTATGAAATGCAATAAAGCTGCTTGAATGTGTACAGAACGCCCACCCTAATATGCAATTTCTTGCGTATGATTGGCTTACTGATTTTCCCTGAAGTCTGCACCAAGATACAAATAAGATTTCAGGACATCCCCTGCAACAAGTCCTTTTTGGTAAGATACTCCAAATAGGAAATCACATCTAAAAAAAAAAGGGATGCAGGCCCTGCTAATTTTTCTCAGAGCTTTGCAGGTGCAGCAGCTGGTTGACAATTAAAAAAACACCCCCATTAGGCTCCTTTTACACTTGTGCGACTTGGGACTGCTAAAAATAAATAAAAATCGCATGACAAATCGTACCCCATGATTTCCAATGAGTACTATTCATATCTGTGCGACATCAATGTAGTCCCTGCACTACTTTGGTCTGACTATTATGCGACTTGAGCTCCATATACCTCAAGATTACACAGGCATTGCTTAAAGACACATCAAAGCTGCAGCAAAATCGACTAGGAATCTACTTTTCATAGTCTAAGGCCATTTAGTGATTTCTGGACTTACAATTATCTCATAGCATTTTGGAAAACAAACTTTTCATTGGCGAGAGAGCTGAATTTTGTAAAAAGACAAAAATGTTTGAGCCTTATAGTACTTAGGAAAACAAGTAACTACATTTACTGTATATTAGCAATCGATCAACAACAACCAGCACTGCATTCCAGGGCAAAGGTTTTCAGGGAGTCAAACAGCAAAAACGAAAAATCTCTGAAATACTGGTTGTCTACCACTAAGCAAATCATTTCTCTTCGAATGCAATTCAGAATGCCAGATGCAACAGCAAATGTGGGCACCTTGTTTGAGCAGCTCAATAGTTTTCCACTTTACACATAACACTTAATATCTTTTTACAAAATACACAAAAAAAATAAAAAAAATAAAAAAACACAAGGAAGATTGGATTACATTTTGGATAGAATAGGAAATGGTAACCCCCTGTTGCAGATATTAGGTAAAAGAGACCTTACCAAAGTGAGGGATAGCCCCTCTTGGACAATGCCATTGGTACAGGTTTACCCATTGGAACAATCCACCTCACCACCTGTTCACAGGACATAAGAGTGAATTTCCCTTCACTTTCTGTACAGAAGACTATTGTCAGCAGGACCGAAAGAAGGGCTAAATAACCCCACAGAAGAACAAATGTCCCATTACCACCTGTTCTAATGACAACTCAAAGTTTTGGCTTTTCCTCCTTTTCTAGCCCGTTGACACTCAAGGACAAATAAAGAGCACCTTAAATACACAGGCAGAGGGTCTAATCTCTCATTAATCCATCCAAGACTAAAGGTTTTTGCTTAGCTGTATGGATTAGGTTTAGATTGAAGTGGTTCAAATGATAGTTTTTCACCTAAATGCATTCCTTGCATTAAAAAGGAGAGAAAAAATAAAAATAAAAAATTTCCAATGCCTGTGCCATCACCAAGCACCGTCCTATGTCCTCTTGATCTAACGTTGTCCCTTGTGCAGCAGCACTGCTCCTCTCCTTCTGCATTCACAGCAGTCTCTGAGAGCAGCGAGAGCCATAAGCTTCTGACGATGTCAGTCAAATCCTGTGAGGAGGGGGTGGGGGAGGTGGCTGAGCCAGGCTGCATGTGTCTATAGACACATACAGCCAGGCTCAGGAGTATTACTACACGATTGCCCCCTCAGCAGGATTGTGGCCCAAGTTTTTGGATGAATAGTGGCATCAGATTCCATAACCCACCATCCAAGACTTGGTAAGCTTCAATATACAGGGGTTGGACAAAATTCTGGAAACAAGTATGGTTAAAGAACAAAAAAGTGTTACCAAATATGGTGTTGGACCGCCTTTGGCATCCAAGACAGCCTGAATTCTCCTGGGAGTTGACAAATACAGTGCCTTGAAAAAAGTATTCCACATTGTCATGTTACAACCAAAAACGTAAAAAAAATTTTATGTGATAGACCAACACAAATTGGCACAAAATTGGAAAGGAAAAATGATAAAATGTTTTTCAAATATATTTACAAATAAATATCGGAAAAGTGATGTGTGCATTTGTATTGTGCCTCCTGAGTCAATAATTTTGTAGAACCAACTTTCGCTGCAATTACAGCTGCAAGTCTTTGGGTAGGTCTCTACCAGCTTTGCACATCAGTGACATTTTTGCCTATTCTTCTTTGCAATCTGTCAGATTGGATGAACAGCAATGGTCAAGTCTTGCCACAGATTCTCAATTGAATTTAGTCTGGACTTTGGGCCATTGTAAAAACACATTCCATTGTAGCTCTGGCTGTATGTTTAGGGTCGTTGTCCTGCTGGAAGGTGAACCTCAGCCTAAGTCTCAAGTCTTTTGCAGACTCTAACAGGTTTTTTCTAAGATTGCCCTGTATTTGGCTCCATCCATCTTCCCATCAACTCTGACCAGCTTCTCTGTCCCTGCTGAAGAAAAGCATTTCCATAACATGATTCACCATGTTTCACGGTACGGATTTTGTGTTCAGGGTGATATGCAGTGTCGCTGTTTGCCACACAGTTATGCCTTTAGGCCAAAAAGTTAATCGGACTAGAGCACCTTTTCCCACGTTTGCTCTGTCCCCCCCCCCCCCCACATGGCTTCTCGCAAACAGGACTTATGGCTTTCAACAATGGCTTTCTTCTTATCACTCTTCCATGAAGTCCAGATTTGTGGAGTGCACGACTAATAGTTGTCCCATGGAGAGATTCTCCCACCTGTGGATCTCTGCAGCTCCTCCAGAGTTACCATGGGC
The DNA here is from genome assembly GCA_028564925.1 of Lithobates sylvaticus. Classification (NCBI taxonomy): domain Eukaryota; kingdom Metazoa; phylum Chordata; class Amphibia; order Anura; family Ranidae; genus Lithobates; species Lithobates sylvaticus. The sequence goes on from CM053026.1 coordinate 394,403,264, forward strand.
CTCTTCGGCTGCTTTCCATTTTCAGATGATGGATTGAACAGTGCTCCGTGAGATGTTCAAAGCTTGGGATTTGTTTCATTTTTGTATAGTCTAACCTGCTTATACTTCTCCACAACATTATCCCTGACCTGTCTGGCATCTTCCTTGGCCTTCACGATGTGGTTTGTTAACTAAAGGTTCTCCAACAAACCTCTGAGGGCTTCACAGAACAGCTGTATTAGTACTAGAGCTGTACGATTCTGACTAAAATGAGAATCACCATTTTTTTTGCTCAGAATAAAGATCATGATTCTTGTGGTTTAACATCTTTCACATTATACAAATAAATTGGGCTAACTTTACCGTTAATTTTTTTCCAAAGAATTGCATTTGAAAGACCGCTGCGCAAATAGAGTGACAAAATATTGCAACAACCGCCATTTTATTCTCTAGGGACAGACAGACAGAATTTTCTAGAAAGGATTTCTAGCATAGCATACTAGCCCATTATGAAATACTCACCTTAGATCGAAGTCCCGACACACTGCTCTGCCCAGCAACATGTCTACTGGAGTCATTTCCGGGGATGGCGCTGTGATTGGCCAGAGCCGCGATGAAGTCTGTTGGTAATGGCACATTCAGCTGAAGCAATGGCACAAATGAGCCATTGCTTCAGTGCGCATGTGCCGATGACATGCTGATACAGGGGATAGCACCTAAACCATGCAGGTTTAGGAGATATCCACGGTAGCTACAGGAAAGACTTATAGGCTTACCTGTAGTCAAAAGTGACTTGCAAGTGTTTACAACCACTTTAAGTGGTTAAACTGCCCTCATTTACAGACCAAAGTTCTTCCCTTTGATCTCCCAGTGGCCAGCGCTGAGGAATGTTGATAAACATTTGTAGGCTTTTTTTGACAGCTCTGAGCAGAGCTCTGCACTTGTTACATAGAAACGAGGAAATGTCGGATTAAGATCACGAGGGGGGTTGAATCGCGTAGCTATAATTTATATATAGATTAAATTACAGACAGGTGAACTAATTATTTACAAATTAGGTGACTTCTGAAGGCAATTGGTTCCACTAGATTTCAGTTACTTGTAAAAAAAAAAAAATTGAACCATTTATCATCATCTTTCCACTTAATTATGTGCCACTTTGTTAGTCGATCACATAAAATCCCCAAAAAAAATATTTAAGATTTTGGCTGTAACATGACAAAATGTGGAAAATATCAAGGAATATGAATACTTTTTCAAGGCACTGCATTTGTCAACTCCCAGGAGAATTCAGGCCGTCTTGTATGCCAAAAGGCGGTCCAACAACATATTAGGTAACAATTTTGTTCTAACCATACTTTTATCCATAATTTTGTAAAACCTCCGTATATTGCAGCTTACCAATTCTTAAAATGTAATGCTGTATTAGTTTTCTCTTTTTTAGGCTCTTTCCTCTATTTTTATCTGGTGATCCAGCCAGTAAGTTTTTAAGGTTTTTCAAAAGAAAAAGATCTCTTGCAACTACACTGAAAAGGGTGCTTAAAATGATCAGTATTTATGCAAAACCTTTATCCCAAAAGTAAAATAAACTGTTTGCTGTAACCGATTTTCAAGTATTAGCTGGAGTTTGGCTTCAATGTGTGTGTTATTGGCCAGATCACCAGGTGACAAAAAAATAAAATAGGAGGGGGAAAAAGCCTAAAAATAAAAACAAACAATGCACCCACCACGTCTGATGATTGGTAAGCTGCAATACATTACATTTTTAGTACACACTCCAATGGCATTCTCCGATGAAGGGATTTTTTTGCTAATTAAATTCAACAAACAAGTCATCAAAAAAAAAAAAAAAAAAAAAAGGTATATACTGAAAAGCTGTGTTTTTTTCCCCCCTCTTACGTTAAAAATTCTTGCTCACAGAGCCTGTATAACCCCCCTTTCAAGGTGATATTCACACCTGTATGCTTCTCATGAACTCATGATACAGGGGAAGAATTGATCTGCATCTGTAAAATGGACTTTAGATTTTCAACTCAAAAGCATAAAATACTACATTGTACAACAGGTGGGCTTTTTTGCAGTCTCAACACACACACTAATATATATATATATTATATATATATCTATACATCTCTCAAGCAGCTTTTTTTCCATGAAGATCTAACAAGTTCTTTACACCAACCAAGTCCTTACGGCCATAATCAAGCCACTAATCTCAGCCCCTAAAGGGAGTGAAGGGAACAATAAGTAGAGAGCTACCATGATCCGAATCATCCCAAATAAGTATCATTGCTCATTCAGTATACAAACACATCTACCGTAATAACTAATGCAGTAAATAGCGGCGCTAAATGAAGAAGATAATGGGAAAAAAAAAAAAAACACAATCACCCAGTGATAGATTAATAGCATAAAAAATAAATATAACCGAGTCCACAGATTGAATCAGTCCTAAAATCTAAAAGGCGAGAGTCAATGTAAATTAAAGAAGTGTTGTAAGGAGGCTCCATTCATCAAGCTCATCCACCACACCGCATGCAAATGGTGACAACGCTCACCTCTAGGTGTCCACTCACCAGATGAAGTTGCCTTGCACACTCATGCGCAGCAAATAAGCATCAACCCACACAGGGTTAAATATTCACATCGATCTCCAATCCTTAATGATCCCACAGATAATCCACATATAAAAAAAACAAAGTGCTCCAATAGTGCAGTAACGCTTGATCAAATTTATTAAAGTTAAGACTTCAAAACATTGCACTCACGTTACGTCAGATGATAAATGCACACATAATAAAATCAGGAGACTGGCATAATATGGTTACAGCATACCCAGCCCGTGTATAGCGGTATGTCACCTACACCGAAATAGTTACCGCCAAAACGTCACTTGGTTGCCGTACAGCCACGTCCCATCCTCACGACTATAGTTTAGTTTATTTATAATACTCTGGCGCAGTGGTGGGATTTACAGTGTGGGTGGATGTTTACTGTTGGACCCTTTTGATTTTACTCATTCAGTAGTTACTTTTCATCATTTGAGATATGGAATCAATCAAAAAACAAAAAATACCACAAAGCTACTTAAGAGCATCTTGTAATTCAAATTGCCATTTTTAATACCCATTCATAAAAATGTATTTAACAGTCCTATTAAAAACCACAAACACATTTTTTACTTTTTGCTATAATAAACATCACCCAAAAATACATAAAAATGTTCTCCTCAGTTTAGGCCGATATGTATTCCTTTACATATTTTTGATAAAAAACAAACAAACAAAAAAAATATTGCACTAAGCGTATATTGATTGATTTGTGCAAAATTTATTGAGTCTACAAAATAGGGGATAGATTTATAGCATTTTTATTTTTTACTAGTAATGGCAGCAATCTGCGATTTTTATCATGACAGACATTATGGCGGACACAGCGGACAATTTTGACGTTTTTTGGGACCATTGTCATTATTACAGCGATCAAGGCTATAAAACTGCATTGATTACTGTAAAAATGTCACTGGGAGTGAAGGGGTTAACACTAGGGGGCGCTCGAGGGGTTACCTGTTCCCTGGGGAGGTGATTCTAACTGAAGGGGGAGGGGACTGACTGGAGGAAGTGACTGATGGTGGTTCCTAGCCAATAGGAACACACGATCTGTCACTCCTGTCAGAACAGAACAGGGAAGTGTGTGCTTACACACACTCGTCCCTGTTCTGTCTCTCCTGCTCACAATCGCTCGTGGCCAGCGGTCATCGGCCACGGGCACCCTGCTATCCCGGCCCCATAAGCCGACATATAGCTAACTGCGGCGGTTGGTCGGGAAGCGGTTAAAAGACTAAGCCTTTCTCTGATACTTGTTGCTTACAAGTTAAAATCTGCGTTTTTACCTAGAAAATTACTTAGAACCCCCTCAAACATATATAATTTTTTTTTTAGCAGAGACCCTAGAGAATAAACTGACAGTCGTTGCAGTATTTGATGTCAGTGGTAATTAAATACCATTGAAAGAAAGCTCTATGTGTAAATTAAAATGATACCAAATACATGATACAAAATGTTATTTGGGTACATGGCTAATTGTCAAAGTGTGAGACAGTGCTGAAGTCTGAAAAATGGCCTGGACAGGAAGGCACAACAAGCAATTTTACCAATGGTTCTCGCTGCATTCAGCCAACTGGATTGATGAAAGACTCAGGTAAGTATTTACTGGGGGGGGGGGGGGGGGGGGTGGATAGGTACTAAAATGTTTTTTACCCTAAAGCATAGAATACACTAAAAGCAAATAACCTTTGGACTTTATAACCACTTTAATAGCCTGTAAACAATTTTTCATATTTTTTCCCTAATTTTTACCATATTTTTCTGCCTCCTTGTAACATCTTCCGTGAACATCTCCTCCACCCCCCCCCCCCCCCCATATACAGCGTTCACGTAACTTGCACTTTAAAGGAGGAACACATATTACAGGCAATGATTCCACCAGGGACAGATGACATAAGGATTTCTCCCTGCTATCCTGGTAAAGGAGACCAGCTCCCCACAACCAGAGCAATCCCTCCAACCACTGATCAGCTCTCAGAATCAAAATAAAATGCAAAAAGGCTCTCAATAGTGTAAAATAACTCTTAAACAAATATTACATTCACATTAACCATCCTATAAAATGTGCTGTAAACAGACGACTGATTTGCAATATTCAAAATGGCGGCCTACAGTGTGAGTGGTGACATGTGCGTGACCTAGCTCCAGCCACCACATTTCATCATGTCGTCATTAGGGGTGAAATTGATTAACCCTATCTGCACCAGAAGGTTATGGTGGCAGAGTTAGGGGACCTAAGAGACATCAGCATAAGGGACACATCCTACCAAGTTATGCCCCTTGTGCTGATTGTTTTTTTGCTGCCCTTAGGCTTTAAAGCACAGTCTGAGCACAAACTAGCGGGGGAAAAGTAAAACTCTGATCAACCGTGCGAGTACACCTTAAAAGTGGCTAGAGAAATCAGGGACGACTTGTTTTAAAGATCTTTAACGGCTTAAAGCAGTGTTTCACCTTAAAAAAAATGTTTTTTTTAAAAAGGCAGCAGCTTAAAAAAAAAACAAAAACAAACAATATTATGCTACATGCCAAAACATCCAGAGCCAGCAGACATGCCTGCATAAGAAAATTTTAAATTGTGTGGTACAGGACTGAAAGGTTTTTGGAGTGACTTTCACTTCAATGTCAACTTGACACAAAAAAAGAGGGGTGCCACATACCAACACTGTAAAAAACATTTACATAGCCACAGGGGAAATCGAGATTTCAGAAAAAGAAATATATGCAGATTAGTAAAAAAATTAAATAAATGGTACAACCAAAGGGGTGGCACAACAGCCAAATGCCTAACATTTTCAAAAAGTAGATGCAAACCATGATACCATGTGTTTAGCTCAGAAGTGCTAAATCTAAACCCAAAAACTTTATATTTTTTGCAGCATACCAATTCTCAGGTGTAGTGGCTGCATTAGTTTTCCTTATTCCTTTGTCACCTGGTGATCCAACCAGTAAGTCTTTTTTCCAACTTTCTTTAACCACTTCCCGCCCGGCCTATAGCAGAATGACGGCCAGGCGGGTGGTTCAGTTATCCTGACTGGGCGTCATATGACGTCAAGCAGGATAACAGCCACTGCGTGCCCATCGGTGGTGCAGTGTCAGTATCACACACCGCTACACCGATCTCAGTAAAGAGTCTCTGACGGAGGCCATTTAACATGTGATCAGCTGTGTCCAATCATGGCTGATCACGATGTAAAGAGGAAGAGCTGCTGAACGGCTTTTCCTCACTCATCTGACAGATGCGAGGAGAGCTGATCCTTTGTCAGCGCAGCCCCCCCCCCCCCCCTGGATGCCTGCCCAAGACCACCAGAGATATGCCAATCAGTCCCAATTAAAAATGCCTGTCAGTAAGACCAGTGATGCCTATCATTGCAGTCTATCAGTGCCAGCCATGAATGCCCATCAGTGCCACTTTCAGTGCCCAGTGCCACCCATAAGTACCCATTAGTGCAGCCTTTCAGCGCCCAGCAGTGCCACCTATCAATGCCCATCTGTTGCATATCAGTGTTAACCACCAGTGCCACCTCATTGGTGTTGTCTTATTAGTGCAGCTTATCAGTGCCCATCAGTGAAGGAGGAAACGTACTTATTTACTAAATTTTATAACCGAAACAAAGAAAAAATAAAATTTCGGTCTTTTTATTAGTTTAGCAAAATATAAAAACCACAGGAGGTGATCAAATACCACCAAAAGAAATCTCTATTTGTGGGAACAAAATGATAAAAATTTAGTTTGGGTAGTGCAGCATGACCACACAATTGTAATTTAAAAAGCGACAGCGCTGAAAGCTTAACCACTTCAATACCAGGCACTTAGACACCTTCCCGCCCAGACCAATTTTCAGCTTTCAGCACTGTCGCACTTTGAATGACAATTGCGCGGTCATACAACACTGTACCCAAACAAATTTTTTATCATTTTGTTCCCACAAATAGAGCTTTCTTTTGGTGGTATTTGATCACCTCTGCGATTTTTATTTTTTGCGCAACAAATAAAAAAAGACCAAAAATTTTGAAAAAAAAAACAAGTTTTTCTTTGTTTCGGTTAATTTTTTTGTAAATAAGAACATTTTCTTCTTCAATGATGGGCACTGATATGGCGGCACTGACGGGCACTGATAAGGCGGCACTGATGGGCACTGATGAGGTGGCACCAATGAGGTGGTACTGATGAGGTGGCACTGATGAGGTGGCACTGATGGCCACTGATGATGGGCACTGATAGGCGGCACTGATGGGCACTCATAGGCGGCACTGATGGGCACTCATAGGCGGCACGGATAGGTGGCATGGATGGGCACTGATGGACGCTGATAGGTGGCACTGCTGGACACTGATGGGTGGCACTGATTACACTGATGGGTGGCACTGAAAACACTGGATGGCATTGCTGGGTGATGGGTGGCACTGGTTGCTACTTGATGGTGCCAGCCAGTGCCCATTTGTGGGCACTGACTGGCACAGATTGGGCATCATTTGCACATGTGGATGGCCAGGGGGTACATACCTGGCCATCCACATGTTGCCCACTTCCCTGGTGATCCTAGTGGAGTCCCTGGTGGTCCAGTGTGGGCATCTGAGGGGGGGCTGCGCTGATAAACAATCAGCGCAGACCCCCCCTGTCAGGAGAGCCACCGATCGGCTCTCCTCTACTCGCGTCTGTCAGACGCGAGTGAGGAAAAGCCGATCACCGGCTTTTCCTGTTGACATCGTGATCAGCCGTGATTGGACACGGCTGATCACGTGGTAAAGAGCCTCCGCCGGAGGCTCTTTACCGAGATCAGTGTAGCGGTGTGTCAGACTGACACACCGCTCCACCGATCGCCGCGATGCGCGCCCCCACGGGCGCGCGGCGGCATGTTATCCTGAAGGACGTCATATGACGCCCAGTCAGGATAACAGAACCACTTCCCGGACGTCAATATGCTATTGACCGGGCGGGAAGTGGTTAAAATTGGCTTGGGCAGGAGGGGGTGTAAGTGCCTGGTATTGAAGTGGTAAAAAGGATCAGTTCACCTTCCATAAACACGTTACAACCATATTTACAGTGTAACATGTTATAAATGCACCAGCTACCCACAATTTTTCAGAGGGATGTTAGCTCCACTTTATTACAAATATCTTGAAAGACTTCATAAGTTATCCTCCTACCACATGTTCCAACGGTGTAACATGTTATAAATGCACCAGTCCCTGAAATGCGCATGAAAACTGATGTAAACTTATGCCAGTGCAAGTGAAATCTGCATGGTTTTTCCATCAGGTTTTATGCATGCATGTGTGGTGTGAATGAGGCCTTCTTCCTTTATCTCAAAAGAAAAAAGGGAAAAAATAAAATAAAATTAAAAAAAAAAAAAATTAAAAAAAAAAGTGTGGTCGGGGTGCCAATTTTTATTTTATTAAAGCAGAGGCCCAAGAGAATAGTGCTTTAATTTAATACCGCAAGTTTAAAGTGTTTGTCAAGTCTAAAATCTCATTCTATGCCTGCCCCTCTATTAGAAGCTGGCATAGCACACTATGCAAGTCCTTTGTAAAAATGAGCGTTATAAATACCACTTTAGCGCTGTCTTCAGGCCGGTCACACGACTCGCAGCTGCTTTACAGCTCCGATAAACTGCTTTTGCGGGAGGGACCAAGATCTCCCTCCGACGTCAGGCAGGGAGATCACATGACCTCCCGCAGAAGCAATGTACCTGAGCTGTAAAGTGGCCGCGAGTCATGTGACCATCCTGGAGACAGCTCTAAAGAATTAAAATGCTTGTTTTTACAAAGGACATGGTGTGCTATGCCAGCCTCTAATAGAGGGCCTGGCAGTGACAATTTCTGTTTTTTTTTTTTTCTTTTCTTCAATAATAGCAGAGACAGACACAGAGAGTGAGCTGACAGGCAGGAAGGAGGGGGGTGAGGGAGAGAGAGAGGAGAGAGAGGAGAGAGAGGAGAGCAGGGTAGTGTCTATTAGACCCCATATATCTCCTCTGGCCTACAAAGCATCCGATCAAGCCAATATCGGTTTGATCAGATGCTGTACAAGCCTGTAACTGCTTGTCAACAAAGCAGGAGTGACAAAATCATCATCGCTTCCCATTGTTGACATCACAGAAGAGGGTCCGGAACTTCCACTTTCCACTCCGAATGGAATATTAGTCGATCAGAAAGCGTGAGTAACCTGCATGAAAACCATGGATACACTGCGTTGCACCTGAGATGTGGCCAAAGTGCAGTGCGGCAGTGTGAAAGCATCCTTAAGCTGAACCCAAGTTAAAGTGAGATCTAAACCCTCCTATTCTTTACTGCCAAGGAAGCTGTGATCTTAGACTCGGATTTGCAGTTGCCACTGTATTGCACATGATCAGTTATGACACCAGTCATTTGATGGTTTACCCGTTGCCAATTGATGGCTTAAGAGTTCAGTTGAGAATACAAGCAACTGACAGTTATTCACAACATGCCTTGAATATAACTGTTTTGGGAAACATTTAGGAACCTTTTTACACTTGTGCCAACTAAAGTCACGCGAGGTGAGGCAATGCCTGTGTAATCTTGAGGCATATGGACCTCATGTCGCATCAAAGTGGGACCAAAGAAGTGCAGGGACTACTTTAAATTCACAAAGATATGAATGGTGCTTATGGAAAATCATGGGGTATGACTTATCTTGGGTGCAACGGATCAAAAAACTCACGGATCGGATCGATCCTCGGATCAGAGTCACAGATCGGATAATTTTTCGGATCAGCAAATAACTGAATTTGCAAAAACCTGTGAAAATTCCGCCACCATATAGTCCCCACTGTAATATCCACGTCATCTCACCCACTGTAATATCCACGTCATTTCCCCCCACTGTAATATTGGCAGGGTATGGGTAATGCAGAGTATTGGCAGGGTATGGGTAATGCAGAGTATTGGCAGGGTATGGGTAATGCAGAGTATTGGCAGGGTATGGGTAATGCAGAGTATTGGCAGGGTATGGGTAATGCAGAGTATTGGCAGGGTATGGGTAATGCAGGGTATGGGTAATGCAGAGTATTGGCAGGGTATGGGTAATGCAGAGTATTGGCAGGGTATGGGTAATGCAGAGTATTGGCAGGGTATGGGTAATGCAGAGTATTGGCAGGGTATGGGTAATGCAGAGTATTGGCAGGGTATGGGTAATGCAGAGTATTGGCAGGGTATGGGTAATGCAGGGTATGGGTAATGCAGAGTATTGGCAGGGTATGGGTAATGCAGAGTATTGGCAGGGTATGGGTAATGCAGAGTATTGGCAGGGTATGGGTAATGCAGAGTTTGTTTACAACTGATCGCTCCGTCATTTGACGGAGCGATCACATTGTAAACAGCGGCCGGGTGTACCAAGATGGCCGCCGCTCCCTAGCTAGGCCGAAGCCGCGGCCTTTCCTAAGGCCGAGGCTGCAGAGCACTCCGCGGATCGCGGGGTGTGCCGATCCGAACTGGGTGACCCGTTCGGATCACGGATCGGCGACGATCCGTTGCACCCCTACTTATCATACAACTTTGCAGTCCCAAGGACAAGCCGCACAAGTGTGAAAGGGGCCTTAGGCTTCATGTACACACTACCTGCTTTGACCGCCAGCAAAAGGGAAAACGTGGCAAAAGTGAGTCACGGTTTGCATTTTCTTGCAGACGGCAGTCAAAAACGTTCCTATCCTGAACACGATTATTTTGCGTTCAGGAGAGAGGGGTTGAGAGAGGTTGAAGCTTCCCCAACTACGGCAGCTCCTAAACTCTAGTAAAAGCCTGTGTGCGTACATGGACACAGGCTTTTATGGAGTGGAGTTTGGGAGCTTTGGCAGAAAAATGGCAAAAGAGCCTAAACTCAAGTTTAGGAGTTGCTAGTGTACATGACGCCTTAGGAATAGTAAAAATGCATTAAAATCATAGGTTTTAATTCCACTTAAAGTAGAACTTTAGTCAGAAAATGAATTCACTTCAGCCTGGCCCCCTTTGCAGGTATAGATGTAAAAAAAAATAAAAAATAAGTGTCTATGCTGTTTAAAATCCAGTATCATACAGGGGTTCATTTACTAAAGGCAAATCCACTTTGCACTTCAAAGTGCACTTGGAAGTGCGGTCGCTGTAGATCTGAGGGGGACATGCAAGGAAAATAAATAAAAAAAATATTTTTGCTTGTATTTTGCTTGTACGTGATTGAATGATAAAATCAGCAGAGCTTCCCCTCAGATCTACAGCGACTTTAGTAAGGCCCCTTTCACACTAGGGCGTTTTTCAGGCGCTACAGCGCTAAAAATAGCGGTGTGCTAGCAGGACGGTCAAAAAAGTCCTGCTAGCAGCATCTTTGGAGCGGTGTATTCACCGCTCCTATACCGCTCTTACCCATTGAAATCAATGGGACACCGCGGCAATACCGACGCTGCGGCGGCGCTTTGCGGGGGGAGCTTAACCCTTTTTCGGCCGCTAGAGGCCGAATACCGCAGCTAAAACGACGGTAAAGCAGCGCTAAATATAGCGCTGCTTTACCGTCGCCGCCGCTCCCGCCCCAGTGTGAAAGGGGCCCAAGTCAACCCCACTGCCTCACCCTGCTCTGCATATGCTCAGTTGCTCTTTTTTTTAGGCCAAATTTGTTGAGGCCGATCTGTTGATAGCCTTAACGCAGAATTAAAGCCTCCTATCCTTTACAGCAAAGGAAGCAAAGTGGCGGCACAGTGGTGTAGTGGGTAGCACTCTCACCTAGCAGTAAGAAGGGTCACTGGTTCAAATCCCAACCACGACACTACCTGCCTGGAGTTTGCATGTTCTCCCTGTGCCTGCGTGGGTTTCCTCTGGGTACTCCGGTTTCCTCCCACAATCCAAAGACATGCAGGTAGGTTAATTGGCTTCTGTCCAAAAAAATAAATTGGCCCTAGTATATGAATGGGGACCTTGGATTGTGGGCTCCTTGAGGGTAGGGACCAATGTGAGTGTGCAATAGGTACAATTGTAGACACTCAGGTTGAACTGGATGGACTGATGTCTTTATTCAACCTTACTAACTATGAAAACTATGAAGACTATGAAGCTGCTTCCGTTCGATCTGCAACTGCCATGGTGCTGAACATGTGATCAGTTAGGACAGGTGTTTCTCAACCTTTTACAGTGAAGTACCCCTGCAGATAGATCCATCTATCTCAAGTACCCCTGTCTCGAGAAAGTAATTTCTATTGTTTGGGTGTCAAGGTTTCTGTGTGTGTGTGTGTGTGTGTGATGTCAGTATGCGTTTGTGAGCAAATCATGAAATGCAGCCTCACCATTGCCCAGCAATGCAGCGTACCCCCTGCCCTTGGTGCACGTACCCCTAGAGGTATGCACACCACAGGTTGAGAAACTCAGTTAGAACACCAGCCATTTATCGGTTTGACTGTTTGTTTGAGCAAACAAGCAAAATGTGACAGTTAGAAATCCTGACATTCCAAGGAATTTAACTTATTTAAACTGTTAACCACTTTAGCCCTGGAAAGATTTACCCCCTTCCTGTACAGAGTATTTTTTTAACAGGACAGGTTCCACTCAGAACAGGCCTCGCCATGTTCAACAAAAGTGGAGTGCACATGCTCCGCGTCATATTCAGAGGTTGTCTTTGGGAAATAGACGAATGAGTGCTGCCAGCATAGCTGCAGAGGTTGAAGGGGGTGGGGGGGGGGTCAGCCTGTCAGTGCTCAGACCATACGCCGCACACTGCATCAAACTGGGCTGTCACAGAAGGAAGCCTCTTCTAAAGATGATGCACAAGAAAGCCTGCAGTTTGCTGAAGACAAACAAACAGACTAAGGACATGGATTACTGGAACCATGTCCTGTGGTCCGATGAGACCAAGATAAACTTATTTGGTTCAGATGGTGTCAAGCGTGTGGTGGCAACCGGGTGAGGAGTACAAAGACAAGTGTGTCTTACCTACAGTCAAGCATGGTGGTGGGAGTGTCATGGTCTGGGGCTACATTAGTGCTGCCGGCACTGCAGAGCTACAGTTCATTGAGTGAACCATGAATGCCAACATGTACTGTGACATACTGAAGCAGAGCATCATCCCCTCCCTTCAGAGACTGGGTATTCCAACATAACGACTCCAAACACCTCCAGGACGACCACTGTCTTGGAAAAGAAGGGAAAAGGTGATGGACTGGCCAAGCATGTCTCCAGACCTAAACCCTATTGAACATTTGTGGGGAATCCTCAAACAGAAGGTGGTGTAGTGCAAGATCTCCAACATCCACCAGCTCTGTGATGTCATCATGGAGGAGTGGAAGAGGACTCCAGTGGCAACCTGTGAAGCTCTCGTGAACTCCATGCCC